>JALPQD010000097.1:5778047-6498401 GCA_023101885.1 Typhlomys cinereus
TAAACTTCAAATTATAGAGGTCATCGGAAGACTTGCACAGACATGTGCTCATTCCAAGATCTCCTGGCAGGCATGATGAATGGTAAATCCACTAAAATTTGCATCTGCAACGTGTGGATAAGTAAACTGAGGTTTGTTCTTAGCCCATTCATTTCTCATTTCCTGAGAACACTGGGTTTTTGTTTTCACCTCTGCACTGTCAACTCACAGAATCTACACTTTGGAATGAGCAGAGTGTTCGACTCAACGTACAGTCCTAAAGTTGTGCTCATAGGTGAAAGGTTATGAGACAACTCCCGAGTTTAGGTTTCATCATCGCCCCTTGAAGGTTAGATTGGTGCAGGAGCTGGGGAGATGGCTCGATGGTTAAAGCATCTGCCTGCGAGCAGCGGGACCTGGATTCAGATCACCCCACTGGGTGTGAGTGCTGAGTAGTCTAGATTCCAGTCTGGGAAGGTAAACCCCAAAAGTCCCCATGGTATACTGGCTAACCAGACAAGTCCAACTGACGGGTTCTGAGTTTGCTTAGAGACTGTCTCAAGAAGAATAAAGTAGAAGAGGCACAAGGATGATTCCTGTATCAACCTGGGGCCACCACACATATGCACACCTAGACATGCAAACATCCATGTATAAATTCGTGCATACCATACATGTGAAAATGAAAAAAGAAAAAACTATATGATTGTTATAAATGGTCATTTTTACATGTTTAATTTATTAATGGAACCACCTATAGATTCTTATATTTCTATTATTATTGCAGCTAAAATTGACTACTATCCTCCAAACTTAGTCTACTCTTTACCAAAATAAGAACATGGCTTGGGCTCAGGTCATTAAACCAAAGCCCACAATAACCACTTGTCCTTTGTGTTCTAGGAACCCTCTTTTCAAAGTGACTCAGTGCCAAAGATCAACTAATCCAGGTGCTTGGTAGCAAGATACGAGTGGCTGAAAGTTCCTTCTCTAAAAATTGATGGGGCTCAGAACATTCTAACTCCTAAACAAGGTACTTGGACAACTGAGCAAAGAATAGAAACCAAAGTCTCTCTGACCTCCTCCTCCAAGAGGGGTAACAAGAAACACATACAAGAGGACCCATGGGGCAGGAGCAGCAAAACTGCAAAAGAAAATCAACAAATCACAATCCAGAACTTCAGAGACTCTATATCAACCACCTAGAACTAGGCCAGACTAATGTCTCCCCATCCTGAAGCTCAGGGACATTTGCGGAAGAGGAGGAGGTAAGAGTGTAAGAGCAAAAGGATGGGAGGAGCAATGATTTGCAAGATACTCCACACAAGTTAGGGACGAAGCAATCATAATTGGACATTGCATGCCCGGCGCAATGTCCAACACACTATTGACCTCACAAAGTCTAGCATCTGCTAAAGGCACCAAGATCCTTGGAGGCAAGGGATTGACAGCCACAGCAGTGTTCCTATGCTTAAGGGGAACACAGGAAAGGGTTCAGGGAAATGCCACTGGGTCCTTGTACGTCATCGGAGAGGAGGGCCCAGAGGAGAGTCAGGCATGCACAAGAAAGGACTCTCTGGGAATTGGGGCGGGAGGCACTGGGGGGTGGGAAGGGAGGGGTGAGGAGAGGGGGAGCAGGGGGTTCGGGGGGGGGAGGAGGAGGGAGGGAGGGAACTGGTGTACCTATTAAGTTTGTATGAGCTGAAATAATAATAAAAAATGTATTAAATAGAAAAAAAAATAAAAAAATTTTTTAAAAAGATAATAGTAAAAAAAAAAAAAAGAGGACCCATGGGGATGGGAAGTATATGAACAGACAAGACTTCCTGAGTTTTCTCCAGTTTGTCGCCATTACATCATATCTTTTGTCCTCCTGTGTCTCCACAACTATGTGGCCTTTATCAAGCCCAGCACAAATATGCCATGCTTACCTATTTCTTTGGGGTTCCATTTTCTTACACAACATCTTGTGCCATACAAACCATATATTAACTAAATAATAAAATATCCTCAAACCACATTATGCACATATGTGTATATATAGGAATTCAACTATTATAATAAAAGCCCTCACTTTATTCTATCAGGATATTCTCATAAAAGTCACATAAGAGCAAAAGTTTGATATTCTGATAGGTCAATTTCTATTGCTCTTTTGGTTTGCATTTCTTTGATAATTAAATAAACTGCTCAATTTTCAGAACATTGATTCACCACTTATTTTTCTTGGTCATGTATATAAAAAAATTAAACTAAAAGTATTAACTATAGAAGTAGATTAAAAAAAATGGATCCTGTCTTTGGATGAGTTGTGATTGATGGCACTATGAAACATATAAACATAAAATTTATGATAATAGAATAAACACAAAGAAAAGCTAAAAATAGCCTGATGTTTAAATAAATGTGTATTTTTTGGTTGTTGTTGTAGGGGCGTGAATCATACACCCAGCAGAGGAGAGGAAAAGGTATTTTTTTCTCCTGCACAAGAGATCAACAAATACAAAGGTGGCCTCTGAGAGAAAACAGGGAAATGAGACAGAAATGTGTCCCTTTCCCTCCCCCAGGGTCATTGTAGGGTCATTTCCACTGATTCTCCCAGTTAACCCTCAGTAATCCAGCTAGCTTGGCCCTTCTGAATGGTGTTAGTTTGTTTTGCTTTCTCTGCTGTGTTTCCCACTTTTGGAAATTATATCCTCATGTGCTGATTCCTATACCCTCTTACTCACTGCAATGCACAGAGACAAACACGTTCATTAAATCTGCAAATTCTAAATCTGGAACTGTCTCGATTTCCACAGTCTCCTCGGCATTTAGAACAATGCCTGGCATGCAGGTGAACTTCATAAACACGTGATGAAAGAATGAATAATGCGCAGATGAGCGAGCCATCCAAATGCTCGTTCCTCGCCCATGCTGTTAATAATAAAAAAGATCCAAGTCTCTGCTTGGAATTCTGGGGGAAACATGGGTGGATACCAAATGAAGCCTGCCCACAGCAAACAGAGATAAATTACACCTTTTCCTCTTCATATTTAATCCCTAAAGTCTATTTCCCTATGTCCATCCTTGATCAGGTACCTTTGATGCATTGCTTAAAAACATAGGTGAAAGGTTTAAAAAAAAAAAAAAAGAAAAAGGAAAACAGCCATTATCAATGGGATAAATATAACTTATAAGCATTTATTCATTATTATTATTATTGAATGAATGGCTGTGCCCCTGCCGTGGACAGTAACTTCCACAAGAGGAAAGATGGTTTGTATAGGGCTTTTTGTATATCTAGTTTTCAGTATACTGCCTATTGTGTACAGTAAACCATTTTATGAATGAAAGCAGGGGTGGACGCATAAATGCACACATTTACATAAATACACACAAAAGACAAAATGTGGTTAAATGTGAGGTGGCAATTCACAAAGATGAGCCATTGCTTCTAGCGGGTGCAGAAGTGGGGATTACTAAAGAGAAGCCGAGAGCATTGATGCATGCTGGGTAACGAATATTCTGGAGTCTTCAGCTAAAGTATGGAGGCAAGGTAGAAACGGAAATCCTTTAGCTTGTGTTAGCGAATATTTTGAGTCCAGCGAGCAATCCGCTATGGCCAAAATAATAGATGAGGCCATGTAGAGCCAGATCGGGTTGAGCAGGAAAAGGCTTGGGATGCTGTACTGATGCTGTGCCTCCAACAGAAGACTGATATTAATCAACACAACACACTTCAGAACAGATCTTTTACAGTCCTGAATGCTAGATCCTATGCAAAGGATGTGTAGATGTTACTATGCATAAACGTTCTTATTTTTGTGTGTACATGTTTGTGTGCATACTTCTGTATGGCAAGCATGTATGCATGTGTGTGCACACACATGTGGAGACCAGATGTCAACCCTGGGTGTCTTTCTTTCTTCCTCGTTCACCCACTAGACTGGATGGTCAGCAAACATAGGGTTCCTCCTGTCTCTGTGTCCCAAATGTTGCTGTTACAAACATGTACCAACCACCTGGATTTTATGTGGCTACTGAGGATCCAAACTCAGGACCTTGCACAGTAAATTTTAAGTCATCTCCCATACTCCAAATATACTATACACCTTTGCTTAAGAAAACACAGATTTATTTTGTCACCAGCACACTAACATACTTAGCAAATGTAGGACTTAATATTCCAAAGAAATGGATGCATGTGAATGGATGGGGGTCACATACATTTAGACAATTTTTCTACATTGATAACTTTTTAAACAACTTAGAACTTATGTTTCTTCCTCTAAGTACTTATAAGGCATAATTTCTTACAGAAAACCATACATTCTTTTTAAAGGATCTTGTTAGAAGTTGCTTAGAACTAATCCCATTTGGGGGAGATCCTGAAATTTAAAGCAAGATAAGAGAAAAAGCTTCATTTTCTAAAAATGCAGGTCATTGAAGGGTTTGGTTTTCCACAGATCAGTTACTCCAGGAAACAGTTGGTGGGATCCACATCTGAGTTTGCTTGCCATGCCCCTGAAGTTTCCTGGCAAAGACTTGACTTGAAACAGAAAGGGTCAGGGTGCTATAGGGCTGAGTGAGGAAAGGAAGAACAAATGGAAAGGTCCCATAGAGTCGCCTTCGCTTCTTCTTGCTTGCTTGCTTCCCTGTTCGTTTTCTTCTTCCTTTCCTTTCTTTCTCGGTACCCGCCTGTCTCTTATGCCATATATGTTTTCATATATTGCTTTTCATATATGCCATATATTGTTTTTCAAATGTATCCTTATTTAACAGGCCTGTGAGATACAGCATTATAGTTCCAAATCTATCCTTCCTGCAGAGGGTGGTAGTAAAGTGAACACATCCTTGGCTTCTTTACATGATCACTGATAGGTCAGGTCCCAGTGAGTTCTTGCAGGACTAACATACTTATGTCACACACTTCAGCTACTTTGTACAAAACATGCTTTTGCCACATAGCATCTGTTTGAAGAGGCACATTATAAGGCCCATTTAAAATGATGCTGTAATTTAGGGCACCTGTGCAGGCAGCCCTGAGCTTGCCTGCTCATTTTCTGAACTGAACCAACTTGGACATGGCTCCCTGCAAGAGGAGGAAATTTTCTCTTGACTGGAGTGATCCCACTTTACACATGGGCGGTCACTCCATTGATAAGCCATATCCTTTAGTCATCCATTTAAGCCGTGACTTTCCTTTCACAAAGAAAAGCTCTCGTGTCAGATAAACATAGCGCTGGACTTGTGCTTGCGACATGGATGCCACTGATATATTTCAAAAGGGCTCAGTGGAGACCCCGTGGAACTGTTATTTATTAACTATAAACGTCCAGAGGAGCTGAATGCTGATGACTACTATTATCGAGTTATTTCTGACCTCACTTAGCATCTGTTCTGAGTTCCTTCCTCCCACTGTACAGATTCCATTCTACCTCCCAGGGGGCTGCGGTTTTATGTTATACTTGTCTTGGGTTTGGTTCTAAGGGGTGGTTGGGTTTAGACCCCTTAGTCCCTGGCTTTACTGAGTCTATGCCTGGGGGTTGTCACCTAGAAAACTGTCTACATTTTGGAAATATTGCTTCACTTGCAAAATCACCAAAGCGAGAAGCTTGGAAGAGACCCGGTGTTGGGAGGCTTAACCTAAGAGCCCCTTGGAAGGGACGGTTGCCCTGACTTGGAAGAGCTAGATGTCTCCAAACTCTGCAAATGATACGATCATGTCTGGATGTCTTTTGCTTCGCGAAGCAGCAATTTAGCAACCCTGGCACCTTGTGGAGGAGCTCGCTAGTCCAGGATGGGGAGCACTACTTTGCTAGGAGCCGAGTGGGGAAGACAGCTTGCCAGTTGGGTTAGCAGTGCTTTGGCTCCTGCGGGATCCAAACCTGAAGTCACCATTTTCCTCGTGACAAATCAAGGATGTGGAGCCAGAGTTGATGAAGGGGGTCCAGTTCCACCAATACTGGTTAGTCAGACGGAGAGAGGAAAGGCAGGAAGGAAGGAGAGAGGCACAAAGGAACACCTAGCAGCAAAAGGTCAAAAGCCAAGTCAACAAGCACGCCATCTGCTCAGACCAGCCTACCTTGATCTGCAGGTCAGAAAGGGCTTCTGGAACTGCCCTACTATGTGTCCCTTTAGGAATGCAAGAAGAAGAAATGATGGCTTCCAGAGAATGCCAGAACTGAGTCTAGGGGAGTTCACCTTAGACCCTAGTACTTTAAGAAGTGGACCTTTTGTAGTCACCAGGAAAGACAAGACTATGTCCTGCCTGAACAAAGCTTACCTACATCAGTTTGGAAGCTAGAAGACAGATGCTTGGCATAGGAGTTGCTTTGCTGCAGCTTTCCACATCTAAAGCCCCTAGAGACTGTGTACAGAAAGCCCACCCTTTGTTCTTAATTGTGGACTGTTAGGACAAGGGGCACCTGCAAGAGTCAAGCTTTGTCTGAGCTTCTGCCTTGGGTTCTTGCACTTCGTTCTTCTGGAAAGTGGCTTCTATTTGTGAGGCTCTGGCTGTTTGCCTTGCGTATTGGAGGCAGCACAGCATAGGGGAAAGTCTGTAGGAACCTGAGCAAATTAGAGTGCTACCTGCAAGAGCAACTAAATTTAAAGCTAGGATGTGCAATTTACCATTGCTGTGACATCAGCAACATCACTTAAGTTCTCCTGGTCAACTTTCTCTTCACGTATATAACAGCTTCTTTTGAGAATCTCACATATTTTGAGAACTGCATCAAGCAATTTGAAGTGAAAACTGGAATAGAATATTTCTTTAAAGCACATGAGAACTAAATGAGATCATTAAAAATATCATGAAGCAAAGATGTGAGTATAATAGATCATCAATAATGGTAATTTTATTATTATTATTGCTAATTAACAGATACTTTTGAAAAAAATTAAGCATCTGGTATTGTGCTGGAAACTGGGGCTATAACAGCTTGTTCACGAAGAAGCCATTCGGGGGGTGGGGGGGAGGGTGGAGGTAGCAACAAATGAAGCCAAGGAGGAAGATGCTCTGAATGACAAGAGTTGCACTCAGATGTGACCCAAGGATTTGAACTCAGGTCCTTTTGCTTGTGTGACAAGCACTTTATCTGTTGAACCATCTCTCCAGCCTCCAATAAGTTTTAACAGTAATTGTAATACCTGCTTAATGGACTAGACATTGGAAAAAGCAGAAAATAATAAAAAGAAAAGATCATGGACACAATAAGACTAGGCACAGAGTCTATTTCTGAAGGTAAAACCATACAGGGAATGTCTGTTTTCATTTTGTCCAATGAAGCTACCCCAAACCAGCTTAGGCATAAGATTTTTCTTTACTGATCTAAACAGCAAATTTCACAATATGGGAATTAACACACTTCTCATTATCTAGAAATGTCAAGCACAGATGTTTAGGTAGGTGTTTGTGTGCATGTGTTTGAGAGGTGCGAATATGCCTGTGTTCTTTATGCATATTTATTTCCCCCAGTGGTAGGAGACCGCAACACAGTGTCACCAGCGAGCAGTATCTTTGTAAAATGCTTTTATCAATATCTCCAGATTCTTTGAAAGACTGGAGTGAAACATGAGCGAGTCTAAAGAGAATCTAAATCATCTAAAAAATGTAATTAACATATTTATGTGGCAGCATTAAAAAAATACATCCAGGATCTTTATTCCTAGTTTTTGTCTTGTGACTGTATTTGTTTTCCGAACACAATAATGTGCTCTATGGTGTGAGTCGTAATAATGAACTTAGAAACTTCATTCAGGTATTATCATAACTGTTGAACATCTGTATTGTCATTTCCTTCCTTTAAATATGTATTCCTAAAATGATACTTTTAAGGCTTGGATGCATATGTTTTCGTATTCAACTTAAAAATATTTATTTTAAGCGCACTGTTGCCCTCATAAAGTCTAGCATCTGTTAAGGGCACCGAGACCCCTGGAGGCAAGGGATTGACAGCCATAGTAGTGATCTTATGCTTAAGGGGAACAAGAGAAAGGGCTTATGGAAATGCCACTGGGTCCTTATATGTCATCGGAGAGGAGGACCCAGTGGAGAGTTAGGCGCACACAATAAAGGACTCTCTGGGAATTGGGGGAGACACTGGGGGAAGGGGAGAGGGAACTGTAAAAATGTATAATAATTTTTAATATAAAAAATATTTATTTTAATGCCAATCAGAAAGACAAATATAATGAAGACTCTAATTAAATCTCGTGGTGTGGTGTGTGTGTTGGTGGTGTGTGTGTAAGGGAGACAAGGAAGAAATCAGGAGAGTAATGGAATGTGAAATGAAATGAGTGATAGACTTTTTTGAAGAAGGAGGAGTGCTGATGAGAGAGGGCAGGAGAGAGGAGGATTGGAGAAAAGATTAAGAACAAAGTATAAACATACATTGTTTGTATATAACATAAAAATAATTCATCTAACAATGCCATTTTAATAGGAATCATCACTCTAAGTTGACGGTGTTCCTAAACACCTTAAAGTAACGAAATATTATCAACTTATAGATAGAAATAACCATCAAGCTTTGACTGAAACAGAATTAGGGAACATTGAAAGCGAGTGAACTGTGTTTCTCTTGAGACCAAGACTCGATGAAATTTTTTAATTTTTTTATTATTATTCATGTGCGTGTGTGTGTGTGTGCTGTGTGTGTGTGTGTGTGTGTGTGTGTTGGTGTGTAGATCCATGGACGAATTCTGAACCCACCATGGACGCCTCCACCTCCTCCTTGTTTACTCTGCCCCGGGATTCACAGGCTCCGCCCTACCAGGACCAGACGCGGGCCGCCCCCGCTTCCGCCTGGCCTCTATACGTGGGGTCTAGGATCTGAACTCAGGACCTTCTGCCTGCAAGGCAGAGGCTTAACCCCTGAGCCACCTCTCCAGCCCCCATCAATGAAATTTTAAAATTCAGTCTCCTCTACACTTCCACACTACTTGACTCTTGGATGCCAGGGTTTTTGATCACAGGTTTTCTAACCTGCACTTTGAAAAATGAAGGGTTAGAAAGGGTGAAGAATGATGCTGGAGAGATGGCCCAGGGTTAAAGGCTTTGTTTCAAAAGCAGACAGATCTGAGTTCAAATCCCAGATTTCCTCGGGAAAATGCAGGTATAAAAATCCAGAGCAGAAATGGCTAGACCTACACTTCCAGCCCTAGAAAGCCTGGGAAACCTCAGGCAATGCAATGAGGAATTAGAGGAATCCAGGATGATTCTTGATGTCACCCGTGGGTCTTTATAGGCACACACACTTAAGTGCCTTCTGAACACACACACACACACACACACACACACACACACACACACACACACACACACAGTGTGTATGAAAAGCAAACAGGGAGGCTGGGCCTGAACTCCACTTGCCAACACCTACATTAGTTCCGTCTAAGAACTCATTTTTCTACCCAGTTACCCCTTCTCCCTGCGCCATTTCTCATTTATAACAAGGAAGTTAGTAACTTTATTCAGCGCTTGAGTTTTTAAAGCATTTTACTTTGACCATCATTTATATTCCATACCTCCTTCCATACAACAATATTTTGAGCTCATACCAGGGGTTGAAGTCTTAGAATCTGCACCAAGAAAGACATCCATGCCTTCAAAAAGCTTGTGATCTTTCCTCCCTTTTTAAACTGCAGTGAGTCAAAGACCTATATTTTATTTTAATAATGTTTAGTTAAATGAAGGTAAGTGTCGTTTGCATTTGAATCCACAGCTTTTCAACTCCTGGTGAACCCCACCCCACCCTCTGGCCGCATGCTTCCAAGGCCACAATCTAGGGCAAAGATTAAAGCAGCAGTATCCCAGATGCCCACAAGAGGGCGCGCACATTTTTCTATTCACCAGGAAAGTGCTGCCTGGGTTCTAGCCCTGAGGTTTGGAGCTGGATCCTCCTTACCCGCTTTCTGTTCAACCTGGGGCAAATGTGGTGAATCGTCAAGTTCTCTTACTCCAGCAGCCCACCCTTTTCTCCCTCGCAACGATGCCTTCTCTGCCATGATGAAGAATTCTTTTGCTCAGAAAACCACAACAATTTCGTTTCTGCTTCCAACATTTGTCCTTTTGACATTTTGGAAGAAATAAGATCCAAGTTTGATGTTGAAAAAGAAAGCGCTGGTTCTTTAGTGAAAGGGTTTCAACTCGCTGCTCCCATTTTCCATTGCTGGGGGGGGGGATGCTTCTTTAAGCAGCTAGAGCAGCTCCTTTGAGCCATAAGACTTTCCAAGATCAACGGGACCCTTCTGTGCAGACCCCTTGAAGGTAACAGTAGGTCCCTTTCTCCGTAGCATTTCAAGTTTTATTGGTACAGCCTCCCAGTTCTGTACCAACAAGCTTTGAGCCTCGTAGATTGGATGACATACTCCGAGGACAACCTTCCCCACAAAGCCCCAAGAGAGATGTTCAAGGTTTTCATCAAGTTCTTTGCCTGAATGGTTGAATGGTACCTTAGTTCGCACCCCGTATTTGATCTCAAAGGTCCTTTTCCTCCAAACCTCCATTCCCGACTTCTCTTAGAGATTAGCAATGACATTAGGAAACAAACTGTTAATATACTCCACTGCATGAAGATGGGAAGCGATCTTTGAAGATGACCTCTTCTGAAGAGACCTGGGTCAAACAAAAAGAAGGGTACAGGGGTAAGGTGTGAGGGGAGGTTATCCCATTTTCATGAGTCTCAGGCAACCTGCTCTTTCTGAAAATGAACAAGTTCATTTTACTTTCTTCAAGAAAGGTGTCAGAAGTCTTCTGAAGCTGCAGCTTTATGCAAATATGCCACTCAAGTAGAAGGCTAGAGGGGGGAGAGTTATTTATATCCAGCAGGCATTACACATGCAAAAGGTGAAACTGTGAAATCTCTGAGTTTCCAGAAGTGGATGTTCTCATGATGAGCATATCCTTGCAGCTAGCTATTTTTGCGGCACACAATCCCGGTATCTATCAGATTCTTTTTCCAGACAGGCAACTGCACAATCGTTCAGTAATTTCAGAATGACCATGGTTAGTTCTCTCCAGTGGGATTTCCTGACCTGAACTTTCCCTGGGCAGCAGATTTACTACCACCCGGACTCTAGTAATAGGTATATTCATGGTTTTTCCTCCTAAGCAGGTCCAGCTCTCGGTCATTAAGAGGTAATGGCGGCACATTTATGGCCTCTTTTATTTTCATATTGACTCCAGGAATTAGCAAAGAAAACGGACGTTTCTCCAGGAATCATTGCCCTGCACCATGACTGGCTCACCCTTCTCCGAAATACAGACCATTCTGCAAATTGAAATATACGTTAATCACTGCAGGAAATTGCTTCCCTCCATTGGAAACTGATCGCTCGCATCGAAATGTTTCGCCGGCGCAGCTGATGACAATTACAACTCACTGAAATTTCAGCTTCCTTTGATTGTGACATAAAAACTGGGACATAAATTAAAACTCAATTATCCTTTAAGGGTAATTGGGGTTATAAAACCCAGCGAGTGAGTCAGTGTGTCGATACTGCTGGCGTGCAGTGTCTGATAGAATGGCATGCGTTTGGCCCCCAAAGCAGCGTCTCAAATGGGAGAGTTGAGGGTAAGGTAATCTGTGCACAGCACAACACGTGCTGAGAAAAGCACATCAGACAGGGTCCCAGGCTTGAAGGAGCACAGCAAAGCTCTAGGATGACATACTGCGGCAACTGAAGTACTCCTCAGCCACATTGGGAAGGGAAATTCAAAGCCCTGGCTCACCTGTCAAGATGCCCAATGGGGGTACAAGGGTCTTAGCATCTGGACTCCAGTGTGCAGCTGACTCTCCATGCCAGGAAATTGAAAGTTCTTTCTCCCCTGAGAGACTTGAGACATGTCTTTGGTTCCTTCCTTCTAACCTACGTCAACGGAGTCCTTAAGAGGAATGTGTTTTTTTCATGTTTTATGAAGTGTGTGATCTGCAAAAGCCACCGAGAAAGGAACAGGTTTTTGTATATTAGTTATAAATCCAAGGCACAAGGAGTGCCTGTCAAAAGAAGCTTTGTGCAGTTGTCGGATCTCTCACACACCTGGAACAGACACACCCAGGACCACCTTGTGATGACACACCTTGTACCCTCAAGCCTCTCATATCACAATTCTGGATTTTCAATAAGTACTCACCTACCTGCCTTCCAGAGAATTTGTGGGTTCCACATACCCAGCACTTGGTAACGTTTTCCTCTCTTTTCTTTTTTTTCCACTTCTGTCTTGCTCCCCTTTGTTTCTCCAGAGATACATGTAATTGCACACCTGACAGGTGGTCACAAAATGACACCAAACATCGCCCATCATTGAAATGGTGCAACTTGGGATTTTTAACCCATGTTTCTGAAAAGTAAACATTACTAGGAGGCAATGACCACACACGGTGACCAAACCTAACCCCTTGCAAAACAAAGCAGGTTACATCTGAGGGTATCCATCTCCACCAGCGCATTGGTGATCAAAGGACAGCATTTAAAAAGCAGACCTCTAGTTTTCAGTTGCTGTGTCAGTATCATAGCATCCCCTGGGAGTCATGAGTCAGAGTGACAAGATTTGGCTTATTTCTACCTTCCCAGAATCCATACCTGGAGAACCATCCATGGAAAGCATGATATCTGCCCGGGGCTTTTGTAACCTTATTTCATAATTCACTTTCTTATCTATTACCTCACAAAACCATAGAGAAGTAGGTACAAACGGTGTCAACAAAACAGCAGAACTTGATTCTCCGCGGCAAAGGCAAGTATACATTATAAATAGCAAAACAGCTGGCGTGGACCATGTTGACAGCCACTCACCCAGCTGAGGGATTTGAATGACATCATAACCCTAGAGAGGGTATTGCTAGCCAGCTGGTGGTGTTATTTGGAATACACAAAAATTGGAAAATTGAAAACACACACACACACACACACACACACACACACCACAGGATCGAGTTATGCAGAAAAATATGACTAGATGATCCCATGCCACTCACATACTCTTTCCCCGGGGTTGGGAGATGACAGGAGCCAGCCTAGTAGAAAAACAAGGCAGAAGATCCTGCTTTATGTTTTCTTTTTCATTTCTCTCCACCATTCAACATAGTCTTTTGCTTTGCACAAAGCATCAGACAGTGTCCTGAAAGGAGCCAATCCAGACGCAATCCAGTGCTGCCTGCCCTTCTGTAGGTTTTAGGAAATGAGATCATCCCCCTCACTTGGCAACTAGGACAAGGGGTCACCCCAGCCCTGCCTGCTAACCTAGTTCCCCCCCCCCCATCACTTCAGGGTTAACAAGTATAGAGCTCCTGGCGATGGTGTTTTCCTTCTTTTTCAAATTTTGCATTTGCTCTCAAACATAAAATTGCCTTCCCTATCCCATTTAAATCCCTCTAATTCTAATAAGGTGTATTAGCAGATGTGTGTGTGTGTGTGTGTGTGTGTGTGTGTGTGTGTGTGTGTGTCTTCATGCCATGTAGAAAATTAATCAGATAGCAGACCTTTATTTTCTATGGCAACATCAGTGTTTTAATGTCTGCTAGCGCTGTCACTAATACACATTCTTTTAAGGAGGAAAAAAAAAGAGAGAGAGAGAACGCTTCTATGCTCTAGTTTTAAAAAGCAAAGGTATGATGTTATTTGTCTCCGTGCCCAAAAAAGTCCTTACTCGATAACTTTGCCAGAAGAGGGAGAGAGAGAGAAGGCAAATGTTCCCCCAGCTGTTTCCTGTCTACAGTGTCTGTGTTTTGTAGATAAATGTGAGGATTTTCTCTAAATCCCTCTTCTGTTTGCTAAATCTCACTGTCACTGCTAAATTCAGAGCAGATAGAGCCTGCGCAATGGAATAAAGTCCTCAAAATTGAAATGTGACATTGCTCTCAACATCTCTCATCTCTCTGGATTTCTTTTTGCCTCATTATTCCTGCTAACCAATTCATTTCCAGACTTTGTACTTCACAAGCAATGGGAAAAATCAGCAGCAGTGTTCCAACTCAATTATTTAAGTGCCGCTTCTGCGATTTCTTGAAGGTAAATATTTCTTACTCTTTGAAGTCAAGGGGGAATGTGTTTAAAATTGTGCACTGTTTTCTTCTGCCTAGAACTGGTGTTTTTTATTTTTTTTCACGTTAGAATTTTTTATTGTTTCGGAACGGGGAGTTATTTATAAATTGCTGAATGTGCAGTTCTGTGTGTGATCTGCAAAAGAAGCTCGGGGGGAATGGATGCGTCTGCAGATATCTGTGTGAGTAGAAACGGGTGGCAAGGTACTAAGGCTAAATCCTCCACTTCTGCGGGGCTTCCTCGCTGTCAGTACCGGAGAGTCCTTTAAATCCTGCCGGTGGCTGAGAGCTAAAGAGCGCGAAAATGGACTTGGGGATTCTTTCGCAGGTGCAAATGTCTTCTTTTTCAGACCATGTTCCTGTGTGCGTGTGTGTGTGTGTGTGTGCGTGTGTACGTGCATATGTATGTGTGCAATCTGTCAGGATTTTATTTACAAGGCATGCCACAGATGGGGGACAAACGGTTGCGTTTTAGATGCGAGGAAAGCTTTTAAACATGCTGTTTGGAGCCAAGGACCGGGAAATTCGCTCGCACTTTCCGCCCGGAGAGGAAAAGTTCGGGTGCAGTTTTAAAATGCTCTTCCGAAAGAGAAGTCCTTCACAACCCGCTGCCCTTGCAGATTCCGATCATTGAAACAAATGCACGGAGTGTAGAGACAGCGGAAAGTTTCTAGCAGCTGCTTGGGGGACTTTTTCTCGGTGCAAGAGAGACTTTCGCCGCCAAAGTTTGGAGCCGGGGTTCTGTGTTGGGAGGCTCTGGTGTTGCACTCGGGGTGCTCAAAGTGTCTTTAGGTAAATCTGGCTGCCGATGCTCTGACTTCTCGCTGCTGATCACTGGGTCTAGTTCAACTTTCCCTTCTCAGCAAAATCAGATCCTTCAAGATTCGCGGTTTTTTTGTTTTGTTTTGTTTTGTTTCCTTTCCTTTTCTTTTCTCCTCTTTCTTTCAATTCGCAAGCACCTCTAAGCGGCTGTCACCAGCGCCTCCAAGGCAATTGCCCGGAGGGCTCAATTCATAAAAGCTCGCAGCCGCTGAGCGCAGCGTTTCCCTCGCTGCTTTCAAATGCTTCGCCGCCAGGAATTTTCTTAGTCAAGTAAGTGGCTTGGGAGAGAGGGACGTAACCTTGTCGGGGCACTGGGATCGGCGGTCCCCTGACGTGCCAGCCTGCTCCAGCCCCCTCAGGGGCATGCAGTCGCCGTGTGCATCCTACGCTGTGTGGTCTGGCAGCTGGGATTCCTGCCTCCCGGCTTAGATGCTTGCTCTGCGCCCAGGCTGGGGAATGTTACCTCGGGGCTCAGCGCAAGGCTGGGAAATGGTCTCCAAAGGAACTTTAAGCTGGGTGAAGGCACATTTCAGGAGTTCAGCTAGCCCGCTGCTGTGAACTTTTTCCTGCACTCCTGCACAGCAGCGGGAGGCGGGGTGGGGGTGGGGAGAGATGCTGTGTGGGCTTTCAAGTGTAATTTAATGACAGAAGGTGTCCAGTGTCGCGCTGCCCTCCCAGGCTGCCCGCATGCTGGGTCTCAAGGTATTTCCCAGTGCTGGCGAGTTGGGGGGGGGATGAAGGGAGGAGGAGAGCAGACTGGGACTCGGATCACTCTTCTGGGCAGTCGTGATAGGCATACAATGGAAATGGGTGGTTTGACTGGAGGGAAGAGATTGACTCAGCTCCCAGCTGTGCAATTTGCTCATTGTTTGAATGGACAAAAGGCAGCTTCCCCAGGCTCTGAGCATACCTGCCCGAGTGTCCAACTGTAACTAGATGCTTGCACAGACCCCACCCACAGAGCAGCACATGTTTTTAAGTCTTCAGCTTTGTATTCACACCAGCCTCATAATACCCACCCTGACCTGCTGTAAAAGACCTGGAACAAACCAAAATGCTGACACACACAGTGAGTATTTCCTCTTGCCTATTCCCCTCACATTTTTACTGGGTATTTTTACTGTCACGAAGACATCTGGAATCCATTGATATTCCATTTATTTAAGATGGAAAGGTCTTTGAAAGTGTGGATTTGTGAATGATCTTTGAGGAAGAGCGTTTTGAGTTTGGGGTTGATTTTTTTTCCTCTCGGTCTAGCTCGTCCTTCTCTTCTCTCTCCTGTAGGCTTTCTAGTCCTTTCTTTTGCGGTTAGCAAAATAGGAGGCCGTGGAAATGCTGAACATATGGGACCACTTGTTTCAAACTTTTCACTCCAAAGCAAGTGCGCTCTTGTTGGTTTTTTGGGGAGACATAGTTTCATAAATCCTCTGGTTCTCAGTGGGTATGCTGGGTCCTTCTCTGAGCTAAAAGAAAAATGCACCTTGTCCCAAAATCTTAAATACCGATATTTATCTGGAAATATATTTCAATATAATTCCTTCCAGAAAGAAAATCTAAGTCCATTAAAATAATTTTTCAACTTTTGAATGCTAGAGATTGTTTGCTGGACCTAAATGTGTTAGGCAGACTTAACTGTTAAATATATACTTTGTGACCTATCACAAGGGTCTAGATTTATGAAAAGCTGTGAGACTAGGTAGTATTTCCCTTGGAATTCACATAAATCAAAGGGGGCGGACATCTGCCACTACAGGGGCTTGGCCTTCAATCCTACCAGAAACTCAGCAAAGAAAGAAAAGGATAGATTCAGAAATAGACTTGATGGAATGACATGCATTCTAGAGCTTTCCTGTTGTCTGTAAAACAAATTATGGGGTTGGTTAACCTTTTACAAGGAATCATAAAGTCCAGTTAGATTGGATTTGTTCAGGTTACCACTGAAAAATTTGAAGGGGAAACCCCCAATTGCTCCTGGCAAACCCTGTGTCTTTAACTATATGAGGACAGAGGGCTTCTATGCTAAGGTAGTATTGAGAAATGTCTACTAGTAATGATGATTTTCAAATAATGTTTTTCATCTTCAAACGCTTTACAAGCATAGGTTAACTACTTACCCTGTGTTAACAAGAATCAGAGGTTTGGGGTTTCCACCTACACCAGTTGCTAGTCTGACAATCTGGCCACAAAATTGGAAATGTTTAAAATGATGGAGAAAAAATTGCCAGTGATGCACAGCCATTAGCTGAGAGCTAATATATGATAGGGAAGGTGACCAGAAATTAATCATCTCAGCATGTTACTCCAAAAGGGATAGGATTTGAATGGATCTGATCTTACTCTGAGGTTTAAAAAGGCCTCTTTAAAAAAAAAAAAGCCTGCAGCTTTCAATATAACTCCAAGAGCCTTCTAACAAGGTAGCTCATCTAATATCTTATCATGGTTCATTGTGAAGCTGCTGAAAGTGTATACCTCTGAGAGAAGTGAAGCTACTCACTTTGGGAGCTTGCCTGAAAGGCACCACATCTTCACACTACAAGTAGCAATATGGAAAACATAATGGGCCCCTTACCCTTGTCTGTTTGAGTGAGGACAGAGACTTGAGCCACAGGAATCCTGTCTTTGGCACAGATGTTATTTGACTGTTGATCATTGATTGACTAAGTAAGTTGTGCCAACCAGGGATCCCTTGGTAGACTGAGCTGAGAAAGTGATATGGTGACAAATGAATACCTCCAAGGGATGAAGTCAGAATTCCTGTGACCTGAGAAAAGGCTTTTAAGCTGGTTTGAGGCTCAGTGTCCTGCCTAAGAAAGGTACTCTTTGCATGAATTACTTTGTGGTTGGACTTGAGGGAGGGAGGAGTTTTAGAATGTAAGAATAGTATCTATTTAGTGTAAGGAGTCAGAAAATCATTCCCAAGCATGGCTTGTTGGCACACTGATACTTTGAAGTAAAAGACACTAAAGGGTCTCAGAAACAAAATATCTCTCTGACCTTCATCTTCTTGCAATTCTCACCAAGGCAGACAAGCAAACTAGAAACCTTCTTCCCCAATAGCACCCACAAAAGCTAGAAGTCTGATTCTAACCTTGCCTTGTCTTTCTGTGGAGAGTTGGAAACTCTGTTGCCTACCTTGTCTAAGAGAAGGGAGTTTCTTCAAGAGGGGTCCTGCCCTCTCCCAAGACTTAGGAATACTCTGTAGAGAGAAAGAGAAGCAGCCGGAGACGCAACACTGGCTGAGCTTCCCAACCTCTGTCTACTATCATCAGATCATGCATATTCTGTCCAATCACACCTCTACCAGCTGCCTATGCTGCACTGAACTAAAGGCTAACAACAAAACAACAGCAAACCGGAGGGTCTTTCTGGTTTTTGGAGTCTTTAGCCTTCAATCCTCGTGTCGCATAAAAACTTTGAAGAAATAAATGTCTGATGGCTATCTCTTGATAATCTGTCTCTTGTCATAGAGGTGGAGGCCTTTACAATGAGTGAAGAAGGTGTCACACCTTTCCATCCCTAATTTGCCATGAGACAAACTTCATTAGTAAAACCTCATGTGTTTCCTGTTTCCTATTTGTTTGATTTCTGTTGTCGGTTGGTTTTGTTTTTCTTTCATTCGCAGGTGTATTAATATTCTCACCTAAGTCTCTCTCACTCAAAAGTTATGGTTATGCATTTTTACAAATCCTCTTTGGGCTAGAGTGAGATGGCCTTAAGCAGCAGCCAGATAATAACACCCTGGGTAGTTTGATATTCTCGTCAATAATGAATAAAAGGAACACACATGCCATCTGTGGACAGCCAATTTTTAGAGAACTTAACTTAATAAAATACATTTAGCAACAAAGCTATATTGAGCATAGTTGCTAAAGATTTTACTAGTTCTTAGTGTGGTGTGGAATCTTGCTGGAATAATGACATCTTTTGTTTACCCAGGAAATGTTTGCAGCTCTCTTATCCTATTTGTTTGTAATAGGAACCCTCAAAGAAGCAGCTCAGGGGACACTTTTCCAGGAACTGGTAGCCAGCTGACAAAGTACCAGTTGTTTATTGCCAAGACAGGATCCGGCCAGGACCTTCCTGCCTTGTCGCCATTCTGATGAGTGACAGCGAGGCCACCTGATCGATGAAACCAGCCCTGCCCCTCCAGCCTTGCAAGGATTCAGATGTCTGACCTCCTTCTGTTCCCTCGGCAGGTCAAGATGCACATCATGTCCTCCTCGCATCTCCTCTACCTGGCGCTCTGCTTGCTCACCTTCACCAGCTCGGCCACAGCTGGACCAGAGACGCTCTGCGGGGCGGAGCTGGTGGACGCTCTTCAGTTCGTGTGTGGCGACAGGGGCTTTTATTTCAGTAAGTAACCTCTCCCCCCCCCCAACACACATCCACACACTTCTTCCTGGTGCTGCTGAAAATCTGGAGTCCATGGCTCTTGTGGGTTTACAACTGCAGGGAGTGTGTGACTAACTGGGTAATTGCCCATGGCTGACAACCATGTTTAACCTCTGAGATCCCTCACGTTAAAGGAAGCAGAACATTTCTGCAGAGCTCTGGCAAGTGTTGGAAATTTAGTGCAGAATTTTCATCCTTAGCAGCTCATCTTTAACTGCTTCCTGCGGAGCTTTCCTTTAGCTTTAATGCTCTCCCCTTCTAGTAATGGGATAGGGCGGAATGACCCTGGGGTACCAAGGATTTTGTTTTCAAGACCTCTGGATTCATATATAAACACATGGAAGACATGAAAGAGAGACAGCTCCACATGCTACGTAATTTAAAGTGGGAAGACCTCTCCATTTCTGTGGACTTAGGGAAAGAACTAAGGGCATCATGCAACGTGAAGTCGCCATGAATGGTCGAATATGACTTTACCAAGGCGTGTTTACAAACACACAGGTTAGTTCTCCATGCACTGGAGAAATGATATACTAATGTGCCCTCGGTGTAAATTGCCCTCAATGTAACTCGGCATAACTCTTTCCTGTCACTCTCCACACGAAGTCTGCATAGTCTGTTACCCTAGAAGTAAATCTGGAACAATTAGAAATGAGAAAGTTGACAGCTAAGCAACTACTCAGCAGCACATGTCATCAAAGGCAAACCAATAGAAATCCAGGGGGCCACATAAGCAAAAAGACTTGAAAATAGGAAGGAGTCTGGGAAGGTAGAAGAAGGATTGCATGGGAAGAGGAGGAGGGATGGGGTTATGCATTAAGTTGTAAAGATGTATAAATTCACCATATTCATGTGTGAAACACTAGAAGAATATAAAAAAATGGACAAGGGGATCGATATCTGCAGATAAACTCAAACAAGTCAATGATCACCTTAAAAAATCTGCTTACATGAATCTATCTCAATGTATTATAGGACAGTGAAAAGGTTAAAACCAGATGCTCATTTATGAATACTTCTTCAGAAGTTTTAGAGCATTTCAGGAACTGAGCATTACGTGTTTGCAAAGGATCATATCACTCAAATGCTCAGCTTACCTCAGCTACTCACTAAACTTTGAATCACTCTTGCAGTGACTCACACAGTTGAAATTTTGCTCATCTTCTTCTCAAATGTTATTCTCTCTTGAGGCAGAGAGAATGGCTGGTGTGTATGTGTGTGTGTGTGTGTGTGTGTGTGTGTGTGTGTGTGTGTACAGGGCACAGGTGTGTACAAGCCAGTCTGGAGATGGGCAGGGGAACTGCTAAGAAGACTGGTGACCTGCATTTACACGGATTTAGGGGGGAAAGAAGACAATTAATAATCAAAACTTTTTTATTATTTGAATGAAAAAATTCCACTCTCTGTTTCTTGCTAGTGCTCTTTTGAATAAATTCAACTATTTCTTTGGCAACAAACTCATCCCATCTAGTTCTCTGTTGCAGAGGAGAACGAGTTCATTGGGTGGGTGTTTATCCAATAGCAGGTTTGTTTTACTTTTGAAACATCCTACAGAAGGTAAACATGGGACTTCAACATGAGTCCACAATTGGTTGTAACTATTCTATAATTTGCTGCTACCGATCCGAATTTTCTTATGGAAATGAGTAAATTGTTCTGGATTATTTATATTCAAAAGAATTTTTTCTTCTGGTAATCCACTTGTGCAATTTCCTTTCATCTATTTCACCGGGTAATTAAGTTCCAGATTCAACTGCAGTGCTCACCATGACACGATCCAAGATTTCTATGCCTGGTGCATAGAAAGGATCCTGGGCCTCTGAGGCTTGCATTAGATAATGAAAACCAAGAATGCAAAGAATGTATTTTAGATAACTGCACTGAATTCATATATGTCCACCTGGACACTAGCATGTGCAATAATAGCAATGGAAACCCTTTCCGTGGTTCTTATGTGCCAAAACTGCAGGGATCAAATTTTGGTAAAGTGTATTTAAATTGTGTTTTGACAGCTAAGATGGAAGGTACCATACAGTGACTCTTAATAGTTACACAGGACTTTGGGTAAAGAGTGGTTTTGTAATTAATCTATTATTGTCAATTCCATCAGCCAGGATATTTGTATCACATGCTCTGCCTTATAAAATTCCATGACCTAGGTTAAATCCTCTGTCTGACATAGTTCTTTTTTTTCTTGTCAGCTTTCTGATAAGTTCCACAACTCTGTTAACCTAAGAGTAGTTGGATTTTTAAAATTGTTTTAGTTTCCCTTAAAACATGGATAGAGCATTTATTATGGATAAGCTTCTGTGTTATGTTTGAATGATATGTCTAGATATAAATAACAGATTGATCATGCTTTTAAGGAACTCACAATGTAGTTGGAAGGCTTTAAAAAAAGAGTGCACAGGGGGCTGGAGAGGTGGCTCAGGGGTTAAGCCTCTGCCTTGCAGGCGGAAGGTCCCGAGTTCGGATCCCAGATCGCACGTATAGACGCCTGGCGGAAGCGGGGGCGGCCTGCGCTTCTGGTCCTGGTAGGGCGGAGCCTGTGAATCCCGGGGCAGAAGGAGGTGGAGGCGTCCATGGTGGTTCGCGAATTCGTCCGTGGTTCTACACATACACAGACACACACATACACACACGCGCGAGCGAGCACATACACACACACATGTGCACAGTTGAATAAATAATAATAATAAAAAAAATTTAAAAAAAAAGAGTGCACATAAGCATTATCAAGTGCAACAAGGGAATAATAATGTTGGGAGCAGACATAATTATTATTGATGCTTTTCCTGAATATTTTGTCCTACTTGTGCCATCACCTTAACAAGGTCTACTATCCCATGAATAATTCCCTCTCTAAGGGCTCTTATAAAGGCCAAGCCCATTTATCTGCGAAGTTTATTGTCAAATTCAATGCTTAGCTGATACAATGATTGCTTATATTTATTGTTTGAGCTGACAGGGTTGAATCCAACTGAATTTAATGGAATGGCTTGGATAGGCTCTCAGATTCTGAACCATCAAAACTCTTAAGCTGTCAAATGCTTTGGAACATACTTCATACCTTATGTTTACCCAGTTATTTGATTCAACTGCTCTTCTCCTTTCTACTGCCTGCAATGCATGTATACTAACAACAACTTAGATCATTCCAAGCTACACTGATGGTCTGCTTTGTGTCTGGGCCAATTATTCTTAAAGGCATTAACTGTTGTCAACAAATTTTATTGAGCTTCCTTTTCATCCCTTGAGATTTACTGTGTGTGGAGAAGTCAACTCTAAGCATTTACAGTCCTCAAAATACTATTTAAAGTGAAACGCTCTTCCACATTTCTATCCCCTGTCAGTTGACACTATTTTTTTCTCTTACTTTCAACGTTTCATGGTGGTCATGCCTTTTATTTAAAGCTGTTTCAGCTCTACTTTGGAAGTATGGATTTTTCTTAATAGTGGAAGGAAGTGTCTGATCTTACTTTGAAACTCAACCATCTAAAAGAAATTTGCTTCCATTTCATTTTTTTTGTCAATACAGAATATTTAAGAAGGAGAGATTTTTTTAAACCCTATTAGAACGGAATAAAAAAAATTCTGTAATGCTTACTTTGTATAGATTGACCCAATTTTGCGAATGAGCTCATATTCCCCTTTAAGCAAAAGTTCCACTGAAGCACAGTAGACACAACCTTCTAGATGGTCTGTTTTGTGAATATCCTCCCAGCAGAAATGGAACAGGTCATCTATAATTAATGCAGCTTCCCCAGCCATTTTATGAAATAAAGCATCTCAGGAAGAGCTAATTACTGATTCTTCCCAATGTGTCACAGTAAGAGGACATGTCAACCAGCCTTGTGCTCTCTTGGTCCTGTAAGGGGAATGACATCATTGTAGAGGCAAAAGGCAATTGAGAAAGAGCTAGATATTATCTTACCAGTCTGATGAAGCCTTTGGGACAATGTCCCACATCCTTTTGCTTGAAGTGCAGCAATGGCTAACATGAAAAGGGAGAAGTTAAGTTTGTCATCAGTGTAATTTTTGACAACCATGGTAATTAACCATTTTAACATGCTGTTTAGGAGCTTCTGGAATTTTTCTCCTTGGAGATATTTTTAAAAGTCAACCAACGACCAACCATATTGGGTGGTTTCAATTAAGAACAACCAAAAGAAAAGAGGTTCTGGGGTCCTTTTTAGTTTAAGAGTCTATAAACAGTCCCTTAAATAAACTGTGTATGCTTTCCTTCAGGCGGTCTGGGGAAAAGGAGAAGTAAATCAATTAGAAAAGAAAGTTGGATACCCTTTCAGCTACCCCAGATTTATGGCTTTTGTAAAACATCCTTCCAATGCATACTTATTAAGAACAGATCTGAATAAACGAGTGACATTCTTCATGTGTTAAAACATACTGTTTTTAAAGAGTTTAAGAGAAACTTTGCAATTAACTTTCATTGTTATTGATTGCATGAACCTTGCTAGATTTAGGTTATTATTACTAACTCAGGCTTCTTTCCTTTGATACATAGATCTCAGAAAACTGTTCCCAGACCTGTCATTCATTAGTTGTATGACTTTGGCAGGCATTTAAGCTTCCTGGGATGAAATGTCCTTGTCTGTAAAACAAGGAGATCTGGTTAAAGCGAATGACCACTTCTAATTTTAAAAGTCTTGCAGTCCAGGTAGTAATGAAAAAGCATTAGGTACATTCAAGAAAGGAGAACCTGGGATCTAACCACAGACCGAGGAACATTTAGCTTCCTTTGTCTTCTCCACTTCATTTCTATTGCTTCCCAGAGATAGGAGACTCGCTCACTTTCAGAAAGGAGAGCCAGCTTCTTTGTTTGTTTTAATGTGAGCTTCAACTATCTGAAGACAGAGTAGGAACTCAGACATGACCACATACTCCCGGGTCATGAAACCAGAGGAGGGAACACCTCATGAAAACAGACTGTCACTTCTCTTTGCTAGAAAACATAACCTGTGGTTCTTATCATCATACTTTCTCACAACCTGGACTGTGAGAACACGTAAGTTTGCTTTTAGCTGCACTTTGTTAAACTAGAGGAGGCATATATGATTCTACAGGCTTCCTATCCATCCAAAGCTTAGTCTATTAAGTATAACCTTTCCACTGAAAGAAGATAGTGTACTGTTTGGAACATTCAAAGGTATACTCACCATTACTAACATTGCTTGGGGCCAGGATTCATGGATTCAAAGATCATTCATTTGCATTCCTTTGGATGGCTGCCATGCACGTGTTTGTATGTCACTAGCTGTAGAAAAGCTCTTCTCTTTGAAGCTAATTGATACATATGGAATTTGACCTTATGACCCTGGGCTCATTAGTAGTACCATAAGCTAATAGACCACAGATATTGTTAAAGAAAAGCACTGGGCTTTTATCTTGACCCTCAAATGCTTGCAACTACTCTTTACATATACTCAGAGGACTTCTCTGTGTAAAATTAGAAAATAATTTGCAATTTTATGACATATTGATACTCTTTAAGGCCATCTTCTCCCTGATAGAGAACTATAAACAGGGGAGTAAAGGGTTCAAAACCAAAAGTGTCTCGGTGAGAATCCAGGGTCGAACTCCAGCTCTGTGAGTCATTTTGGGGAGGGATTATGTGCACCAGTTTTTTAGTCACGTTGGTCCTGAAGTTCAATTTCCTCATCTGTAAAATGTAACCCAGCTTACAGTGTTGGTTTTAGAGTTAAATGAATTAACGGATTAGAAAGTGTTTATTTAGAATACTACATAGCACACAGCTCTGGACATATTAGATAATACACTTCTTTATTCTGCGGTAGGACCAGTAGTAGTAGCACTAGTCGCCGCGGCAGAAGTTGTAGCAATTATGTAAGTTGTATCAGCGCCGATGACAAGAATAACTCACTTGTCTTAAACCTTTATCTTTCCAAAGTTTAATTGCATTGGTCTCACTTTGTCTTCCCCCTGTTTTGATGAGCAAAGATGATTGCTGCATTGGACAAAGAAGAAATGTGAGAACTGAGGATTTTGTAACTTTACCTCACTGAATAGATCCAACACCAAAGCCAAAGTTTCTTATCTCCACAGAATGTGTTCATCTGGTTACTTGCATTCTTCAGAAATCCAGTCTTGTAACATGGAGACACGCTTCCCAAATCTCAGTCTTCCTTTGAGAAATAAGAAACAGGACTCCTGGTGTGGTTTAGAATTTTTTCTTGAAATGAAATATGGGTGGCTATTCATGCAATGGCCCTACATGTTACCTTTGGGACATAGGAGAAAATGCTAAGACTCCTCTGAGTAAGAAAGAAAAGTCTTCTTTGATTAGAGATGGTCACTGTGTAAGGACCATCATGTGACTCCTCAAACAGGATATATAACCCTTCACCTATGAGCAACAAAATTCGCTACAATCTAGGGAGTATCTCTTCTCCCTAATTTTGTTTTTTTTTTTGTTGTTGTTCTTCTTCTTCTGTTAGCAAACTATGTTTCATTTCCTTCTGTTTTTAGTTTTGATGTGTTTTTTTTTCCTTAAAGAACTGGAAGACTGTTTAGATGGACCAGCCATCTCTGATAAGTACTATGAAAATGGTGGTATAGAAGTGGTGATAAAGTATCATAATGTAGACAGCAAGCTGGGAAGTAAGAGATTTCCCAGTCTAACCATCAACAGAGCTGTGGGAGCTTCAGGAAGTTAAGAGAGAAGATTTCCACCTATGAAGCATCACTCACATTTAATGGTCATGGTATCAGTTTCGGTTCATCTCTTCAGAGTGGATAAGACTGTTTGGGCATTCCATAGCTCCAGTGGCCTTCCAAATAGCTTGCCTGGACATCATTTGTCATGGTGGCATCCTCAGGCACTCTGTCAAAGCGGGCCTTGTCTCTCCAGAAACCTGCCTTCTGATTTCACTGCCCACAGTAAAGAACCAGACACACTGAAAACAGACACAAGGTCTCTCCCAAAGAGTTTTCCATTGCTTCTAGTAAGAGCCCACAAAGGCTTTGCTCTTTTTTTTTTTTTTTAACCAGCCAGACATCTTTGACAACCATGGTGGCAAAAAATCATTTTTTGCCCTGAGCTGCTACCCTGACACAGTTCCATCCTACATTTTTCCACATAACATCAACAAGCTCTTACATCCTAAAGCATTACTTTTGGTTGCCTGGAAAGTTCAAACCCCTTATTAGCTGTTAGAGTAAGGAGATGACAACACAGCATTTTGTTTGTCTTTATCTATATGTGAGATCATGTTTAAAACATAGCAAAGAGCTGTTATTTGACATGCAATTCCCTAACTGTAGCAAGTTGTATGCCTATTTAATGCATTGTTTAGTCTCACATTGGCTAGAGCCACTTTAAGAAGCACTTGGCAAGCTCTAGGTTTTCATTCTTGGCATAACTGCCCCTCTTAGTTTTTCACTGAACCTTAAATACTAAGGAAAAAAAAACCTTTGCTTAATTTACATCTGGCATATTGCATTCTGTAATTCAACAGAACCTTTGCACGTGGCCCTCTGTATTTGTCCTAAGGTAATTAATGGCTTTGCAATATTTGATCAACAGAGGCATGGACACAAAGAGAAATTGTGCAACCAGAAGAGACCACACAGTCTCTTAAATTAAAACCTTTTGCTTTAAATATTCAGGCATTCTGCAGAAATAAGGATTTCCATGTCAACAAAAAAAAGTCATGCTGAATTCCCTGGGAAGACATCCAAGAACCTGATTATTGATTAAATATACAGCCGTCTCCCTCTTAAAACTACCTGATTCTTAAAAGGAAATAAAATTGAAGAAGGTTACGATATTGGAGATCTTTCAAAAATAAACTTAACAATTCTAAGACTGAAACTCAGAGAGAAGTGATGTGTCCAAGGTTGCATAGCTAATTAATGGCAAAAGTAGAAAGAGATACTCTCGGCTGTTTTCTGATCCTAATGAATCCTTCCTCCTCTTAACAGCAATTAATCATGTCTGTATCAAGTTATCTGGAAAATTAAAATAGACATCAGAAAACTCAAATCAAGTTTATCCAAATGAACCTGGATTCTAATAAACTCACCTAAGACTTAACAATTGGTTTTCTTGATTCAGAAATTTGCACAAACAAAAGCAATTCCTTGCATGTCTTTATGTGGTAGACAAAGTCTTCAGATATACTTTGGGTATTCCAAGTCCACTGGAGGCCATAATTTCAACTATTATTGCACATTATATCATCCTGATTCTCTGGTCTCCTTTCCAATGTCAGCTTTTGTAAACTGGCATTGGAATGACTTAGCAAAGTTGTGTTCCTGGAAAATCTGAAACAGTCTGACGAGTTGTGGAATCAGCCTTTTCTTTCTGGAGATTTCTCTGTCTTGTGCCAAAAGAAATTGACACCTGATTTTTTTCAGTCTCCAAGCAATTGCTCTATGTATCTCTACTGTGTTTCTTCTTTTCATTTATGGTCTTTATGAGGTGCTAGAGAGACTTTGAAGAGCATTTTCCAATTCTACAAATCGGTCAGACTAGGTCAGCATTTGTCAGGCAATTCTGTGCTTCTGGGTAGATGGCACTAACTTTGTGCCATTTACCCTGATGAAATGGGTCTTTCGTCAGAAGTCAGCAATTTAAAAAGACTGTAATGAGCCAATCACACTCAGACAACCCTTGAAACTGGGGACAGGAGCACGAGAGGAAGAATAAGAGACTATATTGATTTGTCAGCTTTGTAGATTTCTTTTCTTCCTCCCTATCCATACCCTCAAACTCTCAATGAAACCAGGAGGCATGTTTTCAAATGATACTTAACAGTCATATTCTCCCCTTACATTTCTTAGCACTGTTACTAGAAACAGGATTTTAAACCTCAACTCTATTGATATTTTGTGTCAAACAACTTTTCACTGAAGGAGAGGATTTTTATAGGCATTACACAATACTCAGCAACACGCTTGGCTTCTCCCTAATCCTGTAGTCCCATTCTTCAAGTCAGGAAGACCAAAAATCACTCTCTATATATTGTCCAGTGTCTGTCTGGGAACGAAACTGCCCAGGTTATAATCTACTATACTAGCCAAGTCTACTGAAGAAAAGCAACCAGAGAGACACATCCTAAAAGGAAATGGAACCAATCACTGGTCACTGATTAATCCGGAGTTGGTGGTCCATTGCCTGGAGTAAGCAATGGGAAGAGAGACATTAATGCTTAAAAAGCCTTCTCTGTGGACGATTCGAAAGGTTTTTTTCAAGCTTTGCTTCTTCCTTTACACTTACGGAACCCATCCATCTGTAAGAGAAGTAAGGGTAACCAGAAATTGTCCAATACAAAGCCATATGCTTAGAAGTTAGATTGAGACAACCTGGAGCAAAAGGAAGGTACTTGCTACTCTTATCTCCATATCTGTGTCTATTCCTTTCTTGGTCACATAATAAACTTTCAGTTCTTACCAGTAAAAAGCTTAGTGCAAACAAGTAGCATAAAAAAATTCCTTTCCTTTGTTATGACCTTGCTGTCTGAGTATCATGGAATTCATTTTATTGTTCAAAAAGTTATTGGTTGTTTGCTTGGAGCTCACCCATACCCCTTACTGTATAGCTCTGTCTTGGGGAAGTCATGGTGTACATGGTCCTCACATTCCCCGTCATAAAACGTGAATAAAAATATTATACCTCAGGAATGTTCTGTGACTCAACCATAGAAGAACTCGGGAAACTAAAAAGGCTATCAAAATATGTCATGGTCAATAGATTGAATTGGACAGCTTATTTTATGTCCTTAACTCATAACTGACAAATTCATTCAATGGTTCAACTTCTATAAAAACCTATAATAATTACAATTGTGAAAAGTTAATTTAGCAGCGTATGCTTCTCTTGCTGCTTAATCAAAATGAAAAGCATGCTGGCATCCCTTTGTCCCTTTGCATTTAGACTGCTGACTTAGTTAACACTCCTGTAGAATACTCGCTAAGTATTATGCCTTACTTCCTTTCAGTGTAAGAAGCAGCAATGAGATGGGGCCTATCACTTTACCATACTGAGCTTGCTGAAAGAGATTGTCCCTTAGACGCGCTATATATTCACTGAGGTAGCACACGTAGGCAAGAGATTTCTGTTCTTTCGAGTCAGCTCCTTATTGGTGACTTCTTTGTGCTTTGAAACATAATATTCAGTAGGAAGGGTATATTCCTAGTCAGAAAAGTACCTCTCCACACTCATGTTACCCATCACATTGCTTCTTTTTCACAGTCTGGTTTTTTTTTCTTTCAGTATTTCTTTGGTGCAAACAAAATTGTGAGTTTTATTACCATATGGACTTTTTGGAATTTTGAACCACCAATAAAATACTGGTTACTGTTCTTGTGAATTTTGCAGCTTTTTAGAAAAAAAGAAAGATTTTTTTTTAAAAAAGTTTTGTCTTTCACAGTAGCCAATGTGGAATACTTAAAAAAAAATCCCAAGTTTATATTTAAAAAGTGATTCAAGAATCTCTTTCCTTCTTTCTATGCCCTTAATAAAACCTAGGTCCTCTCAGTGTTTAATGTCATTATTGTGTATTTAAGGTTGAACAAATAATGTCTAGCAAGAGTACTTGAGGTATCACTTCACTGCTGCCTGGCTGAAAAATCCAATTCAAGATTAGGGTTATTATAGCCAATGGGGAATATCAGAGTAATAGGTCCCACATATTTTAAAGAGAATCTCTACTTTCTTCCTCGCTCTTGTTCCATGTGAATTACTGGAAATACAGAAAGCAAGGAACAAGTGATTCACTTATGGAAAATAAGCTTCAAGGTAGGTAATTCAGCTCGAGAAAAAGCTCTTAGAAAATGCAGATAGCTTCTATCTTCCAAGGCATAACTGAAGAACTGAAAGACTAGGAAGAAACATATGTAGTGATTAAGTCCAGGGAAAACATGATGTGTATAAGGTCCCAAAGCATATTGGTGGGAAAAACCAGAGTCTATTCTCAGTTCAGGGAGCTCTTTGTTCAAGTAGATACATTAACCTTAATCTTGATAAACTCATGTGAAAGTAGTCCTGAAAACTACAGTCCAGACACTCAGAGTGAAATATCATACCACATTCTGTTAGTTACTACATCAGAACAACCTTGGAAAATTCAACCCCTTAGCCATTCATAAAAGCTTTTTTCCCAATTAATATCAGACAATGGATAATATTACTAAATTTCTTTTTCCCCAACCTAGTCAGTGTGACTACAGAACAAGGAATATCTTTATGAATCCTAGCAGCTTGATAGATTGGAGGCTTTAAAAAGAAATGGAAAAAGTAAAAAGCTAATTCCTCTTTAGAGTTAGTTTAATTTGAAACTATGTCAGTTGGTTGACTAGTTATTACATATTCTATTGCTTGCTAGCTCAGATGTTACCCCAAACAAAAGGTATCGTGGACACAATTGCTGTGTCTCCGCACATTCCTGACTTGCTAGTCTTCCGTGAAGGTCTTCCATGAAGAAGCTTAAATTTTCCTACGTATTTTGAGTTTTATGTTTCTTTCCATTAAAGTTTCCAGCCGCTCATAGACATATTTAGTTTGGCAGAAGATATTGGTGACTCATGAAATGAAGAAATTTGAAGGCAATGCTACTGAAAGTGGATCTAATTTCTTTCTAGGGTAATTTAGGAGTGAGAAATTGATAATTTGTCTACTTTTTGGTTTCATCAGCTGTTATACTGCCAAATATTTGTTCCATATATGTTATTCCATACATTATTCCTGAAACACACAGCAAATCTCAGCTGTCACTATATCTAACATGGTCAAAGAGTAAGATTGTTATTGGCTCTTTTCTCATTGTTTTTGGCTGGACATTTTCAATCAATGGCTATTGAGTGAAAAAACAGGATCAAATTCAAACCATTTCCAGCATGTCCCTTCCTATAGATCCAACCATTTCACTGAGTTTGTCAACATAGCAAATTCCCATTTAAAGGGATGACTATGTTTTCAACACAGATACAACTAACAGTTAATTGTACTCACCTTGTAATCCCACCCTCTCAATTTTGGTGCAGAGATATTTTTGATTTTCCAAAGATTCTTTCTTTTCATTCAATTCTTACGTCCCAGTACAGAATTGGTATTCAGTAGAAATTTTCTGAGACAAACAATGGCGTATTCCATCAGCAGGTTTTCCTGAAGGTAGAAAGGCCTTAAGTGTAGGAATTCTGAGACTTATGAAAAGTTTTAATGCCCTAAGTCTAACTGGTATTTCTATAGATTTATCATGCTAATATTTTCCAATCATTTATGGAAATATCTCAGATAAGCCATAATAATAACTATATAGAAGCACCACAGAATATATGTTAAAGAATAAGAACTTATTTTGGTCTGCTTCTAAGTAGATCTAGCTACCTAAAGTCTTAAAAGTCACCATGTGTGTGATCAGTTTCATGACAAATTCTTTCAACCCCACCACCACCATAAAATCATCAATATGCAGAACTCTACCTCTTAGAAAGAAAGCATATGTGGTTGTTGACGGTTATAGAAAGTGTTCTATTGCAAGAAAAAATTTCATGCTGCCTGGTGTATGACAGTAGTTATGGAGCCTTGATTCTCAAAACACCCAGGGAGCTCATTAGAAACACAGGATCAGGAGATCCCCCCCCCCCAAAAAAAGAGTATATTCCAACAGCTATCCAAGGAAATCACATGCACAGAAACCCTGTTCAAGAAATAATTGATGGCACTTATTTCAGAAAGCAGTGAACGGAAAATAACCAGAGCTTGACTTTCACTGAAGATTTGGATAGTGATGTGAGGGTCAAACCTGCTTCTGTTCATTGACAATACATAAGATGATTTACCTGTATCCAGAGTCTATTCCCTCCTGTTGGTGAAACCACTCCTCCTAGGAGCACAGAACTGCTCCAAAGATAACCCCATGGCCTGGATTTCTGTGAGCCAGAAATTGAAACTCCTAATTGCTGTGGCTGCAATTTCCAAATCCATCACTGGGACCAGAACTAAGCTCCAGTCCTTAAGATCTTGCCAGTTTCTTTTTCAATAGTTACAGTTACAAAAAAGAAGTAAGTGTGCTTTTTTATATGTGTATGTATACATACGTGTTTGTGTATTATACAATACTACATTTCCCTTCGTTCATATCACCTGTTTCTTTTTTCATGCTTGAACAGATTCTAACATTATTTTTTTATTTATCTAAGATAATTAGTTCCATTAGGGTTCCCATTAGAACTTAATATAATGCTTCAAATTAGAATAATGTATTTCTATCATTTGTCAGGAAGAAAAGTATAAACTTTAAAGCCAGTTTTCAAAGAGATATAGTTGACATCCAGCTTTAACTAGACATATTCTAGAATAGCTAACATAGAACTAGGTATGCAAAAGACATGCTTCTTCAGAATATGATACTAGAACAGAACAGGTAAAAGTGAGAACAAGTCATCATGTAGCTTCTTTTCTCTGAAATGACATTAAAAAAATGGGGGGATTTGAATTGGGCAGATAGAAATCAGTAAATTTGATAATAAAATTGTTGTCAAAGAGCAAAAATATTAAGAAAAAGCAAGATATTCTGTGTCCCAGATGGGTAATTGTGATCTCTTGCTTCAATTTTCCGGGGGGTGGGAGGAACAAAATAAAACACCAAGACAACTTTCAAATTTTTAACATAATTTTTCCTTGAGCTATATTTGACACTTCTTGAGGATCTTCAAATCTAGGATAAGTTGATATTGTATTTAGGTCAAAATTTGTATATCCAACTTTCTTAGACTCTATCCACATTGTTTGAATATAATTCCTTGACAATCTAACTAGTAAATCAATATTGGCAAAATCATTTCCAAGATATTTTCTAAAATGTGCAGTTAATGACATACCAAGGAAATCTCTTTAATTTGTTTTCTATAAAGTCCAGCTGGATGTGGAGCTTAATATTTGCTTTTTCATTGGTATTCTTCACTTGTTAACTTTTTCTCAATATCCAATGGAAAATGGCCATGATTTTACAGGTTATTTTTTGCTCTAGTGTACAAAGACCCCTTACATAGTCATTGTACAAGCCCAAATTTCAGTTGCATGGAAATGTTTCTTCCATTTTTTTATCATATCTCTTCACTCCACTATCTGCTAAGTGTCCTCTGTTTAGCCAAGTGCTAATGATGAATAGGCTGAGGAAGGCATAGCCCCGTGCTCCTAGGATTGATGAACATGTGTCACGGATGTGACCACGGTCAATTCTAACCCACCTAAATCTAATACGTAGACATGATTTATTTGTTCTATTCTATGTATAGGTTAATTTTGATTTATAGAAATCAAGATTTTTATAAATAAAAGTGAAGATGAATAACTTCTCTTGAAAAGAGATATACATGAACGTAGGAGGAAGACTGGTAGGGATGAAAAAGATTTGTAGTGAGAAAAGGGGGAGGCATGGGAGTGGTAATCAGGAATGACAAAATAAATTCTTTCTATGTATGTATGAAACTCTAAAGAGAATAAACATAACTTTAAAAATAGGGTTAATATAGCACCTGTATGGCAGCCCTTGGCTGGAATCCTTTATGTGTAGTGTGATTTCCTACTTACCAATCGCGACAGTACCCGTGACAAACTGCTTCATTCCTTTGTATACCCACCGATCTCCAACAAACATGAACCACTTCTGGTCAAGATATGCAGGATCTCTTTGGATATCTTTGGAAAAGCAGCTCTGCCCTTTTCTCTTATTAGTCAGGCATGTATTGCCTTTGTATTTTGGCCTGCTCATTAAACTAACCACTGCTAATTCATAGGAATAAGACACAAACCTTATCTTTACAAAACTCCATAGCTCTTTTCCAACATACTAAAGGTACTATTCATGTCAGATTTGTAAAATATTGACTGGAAGAAGAACCCACGTCTAAAAACTCCAACATTTAATAATGTAGAGAGCGTCAAAGTGATGTTTCTTCAAGAGCAAGTGGAGAACTTGGCCAGCGAACTTGTGAAACAGGAAGACCAAGTTCCTAGCCAATGCAATGGCTAGTTTGCGCAATCCCCCCGGCCTGCTTAGGACAGTGCAGACCATCAAGCCCAAACTCCTCAGACAGATCGAACTGTAGTGTTATAGTTTGTTTTGCACCAAGGTCCAGAACAGCTGTTACTAATTCACTGGAAGATTACACATGTGTCCTCCTTCTAGTCTCATTACTGCTCAAATCCTCATCACTCACTAACAGGATTGCAACAGCCTCCTCAATGATCACGCTGTGTCCAATCTCGCTTGACACCAGCCATCCCACCCATGAGATTAATCTCTCTACTCACAGTTCTAATCACTTTAGTCCTTTTCTAAACAACTTTTCAGTGACCCTCCATGGCTACATAAATTGAGCCTAAGGGCCCAGCGTGAGAGTGAGGCACTTTATGAAAAGCCTCTATCTGCCTTTCCATTTTTTCTTCTTTGCTTCCCTGCAGCACAGCTTACAAGCAATGGTGTATAAAGTCAGATCCAATCTTCGCAAGCATTTTACTTGGCCAAGACAGTATTTTTGCAAAATTTTTAATTATCTGCCAATGTTTATTGAATAACTCTTCTTTCCATATTGGCACGTGTTTCCTGCTTTACCAAAACCTCCATCACTCTCTATTGCCTTATTCAGGTCCACTACACTTCCTGATATGACTTGCTTCAATCACTGAGTCATTAATTCAACTGACTCATTGAGTCTACAAATACCCCTCATGTTCCAACATCCAACCAAGATGACTTACTGCCACATGTTTTATTTTCTTGAACTTTCCTCCTGTTCTCTCAAATGTCACCTCCTTTGTAAAGCCTTCTACCAGATGTCAACTCTCTTCTGAAAGAAAAAAGCAATAATATGACTCTTAAGCACTTTTAATCTGCTCCGTTTTGTGCTTCTTTTTTTTTTTTTTCTTCTTGATGAGTTTCCGTGCTTTACACCATCTGGTTAACTATAATCTTGTCGAAGGTGAAGGCTATGTTTTATTAATCTCTGTAACATTCCTCTCGCTCCCTTGTATGCAGCACGTCAATGCCTGCATGGAATTAATTAAGTTACCCATTTTTCTTTGGATTCACAGACCTAGGGTTAGTTGTACGTGCCCATAAGAAGGCAGTAACTCACTTAAAATGCAGACATGGCTGAGTTGGAAAGTCTCTGTGGACTTTCAGGCATTTTTCAAGTAGAGAGTGAGAACTGCTGTATCTAAAGGAAACTGCTAAGGGAATTTAGGTAAACAGAACATGATTCTTTTTGTTGGAAGCTTGCTATGATCTCCAGATTAAAACACTATGGCATGTTTTACAAGGAGCATCAGCAAACCTTTTACTGTATTCAACTTATTTAGAATTTTGGGAGTCGATCTATTTCTGGGCCTCTTAACCATGAATCTAAGCAATGCCAGGTAAAACACAAATATCCTAGAAAAAAATGAAATGCAAAAGACTATGTTTAGTAGTGTCCATTTCAAAAGTTTCTGAACACTTACAAAGGGATTCTCATTTCTAACTGCCCTGACAGGAAGACGATTAACAACCACAAGGCTATAGAATCAAATTTAGGATCCAGAAATGAATGCAGCTTAAAGAATTGTGACTGGAATGACTGACTGTAAAATATAGAGCAAAAGGAAGTCATTGTTATAAATGTAATTAGATTTAGCAACAATTTTTAGACTACTATGTATTTGGCATTAAGTTGGAATCTGTAAGAAAGGTTAATGAAGAAAGCCAATGGGCACATTAATGTTAATGGTCATCTACCATATTACCAAAAGTTTATCTTAAGGTCCTTCAATTTGATTAAGAAAGCTATCCTTATCTGTATAAATAATCACCCTGAACTTATAGTACTAAAAATGACAAAGTAAAATGATGTCCCCTTTGATCCCTCATGCACGTGAAAGATTTCAGTTCCTATTACTGAATTTCAACATGAATCGCAAGAATTTTTATCCTGCTTTCCCTATACACAATCATATAAGATCTTAAAACTGATGTCTAAAATAATATGGGATTTTGTTACCTTCATGCATTCTCTGTTTGCTTGAGTTTTTGGCAAGATAAGTACATGGATGTAATGTATAGCCTAAAAATCCTTTCTGCCAGGCCCATCTTTCCAACTTAAGTTCAATGACCTATTCAAATTACACCTGCAGTTTTAAGGTCTATCTCCATTTGAGCTCCATATCCTGACATGTAGATAGGATCTGACTGCAGAGAGCACCAGTATTGTTGGTGCTCCTTGGAACAATTAAACAGAGATCCAACTCGAAGTGTCTGGATATATTGAAGTAACATTTATGTTGCTACCAGAAAGACAACAGTAAATAAGGAAAATAACTCTTAATCTGAGATGAGAGGTTCTGCATATCCTGAAGAGTTTTGAATTCCCTGGCTGTAAACTGGGTGGCTTCAGGCAAATCTCGCCCTTCTAAAGTGAGGAAAGTCATCCTGCCTGCCTATCAAAGAGGCAAAGTAATATACAGTGAGTCATCACCAAATTCTTAGAGATTCAAGGCTCACTACCAGATGCTAGAAACATTGTTAGTAAAGAGTTCTTAAAATCAAAGGAGTATCGGGCTGCAGTACATCCGGAAACTGAAAGTGGGTTAGCCAAGATGGCATTCATGCACCTTCCTCTGTAGCTTAGAGACTACCATTCTTTTTAGGGGTGGGTCGTCTGTGATTTCTGTGGACTGGAATGACAAGGGCAGAAGTAGGAGCCATTGTATTATTGGTCAGTCCCTTTCATTTTCCACCATCCCATGAGTCGAGACAAGAGGTTAATTAAATACATCTCTCAGGCAACAAAAATGATCAAGGTTGCTCCTGGAATGCTGTTGCTTCAAAAAGTAGGCTTTTGTTTCAGGGAAAATCTCCCACAGAGAAACATGGAACACCAAAGAGAACTATAAATAGGACTATCATTTATGTCAATTATAAATAGATTTGCTCCCTTTTGATTAGAAGATTAATGCTAACTGAAAGTCTGTACTTGAACAGAAATGAAGGAAGAACTCCTGACAAAATATTATTACATGATAACAGTTAGTTTTGATACCTTTTCCTTCCAGGAGTATTTTCTCTGAATTTCCTAAATGAAGACTTGCTTCTCTTTTCTGTCTAAAACATAGTATAGTCTTTCAAGTACACTCGTTTATACTTCCACAGCTCCCTAGGGTCCCTTCTACTTTCTAGATTAGAGCACACACACACACACACACACACACACACACACACACACACACATACACACATCTTTCTTTAAACAAAAAACAATAAATAACCCAAATATCAGTATTTGGAATTTGAGGGGGAGTAAAACTAAGTTTCAACATGCTCCTAAGTTGATCACCATATCATATGACAGAAACAATCCTTTTCTTGAGCAAAACTCTTCACTGAAGGCTTTTGTCAAGTACAAGAATATGAGATTTCTTTCAAATAGGGGCATTAAAATAACAGTCTCCAGTTAACAGTGACTGAGATACCACAAATATCTTGCTACAGAGGAAAATATAGATCTGTCAGAACCTTTGAATGTATAGAAGATTAGATCATAGTTTGGATGAGTTAAAGTTTTGTGCTTCCTAAATTGTATTTTACATATTTGTTACTGTGTTTTACAATTAAAAACAAAGTCACAGAGGTAATTTTTGTGCCTTTGTATATTTATAATATACAATCACAATATATACATATATAATGTACCTAAATGCATATGGTTAAAAAGTGTATGTCATAAAGAATGTATATTTCCATAATTATTGGAGAGTGTTAGGCTGCTAGTTTTTGGATGCACGCCCAGGTAAATGGCAAATTCTAAAGCAGGTATTTTTCTTGTATCTCATCTTCCCAGTTCAACATCCCTAGCTCCGTATGCTCAATCTTAAGGAATTTTTTTTTCTGAGAACACTAATTCATGTCTCTTCATTTTAAGTTGTAGAAATTTGTCCACTACCTAGAAAGATCCTTTTCACAGTCTCCCATACTGGCATTCAGTATTTAGCAGTACACAAGAGGCTACTTCATACAAGTATATTTCTTCTATTATGAGGTTATTGTGATGTGGGAGATAACTATCACACATTTATGAACCTATAACTATTTCTGTGCTCCTATAGTCATGAGTGGGAAAGAGAGAACAACAATCTATATGACTTAAGTTTTTGTAGCATAACACTACACACATACAGAAAACACTATCTTCTGCTTGGAAGGAACATACTGGAGTAGATAAGATGCCTTCAGAAAATTTTCCAGAACCTATGAAGGAAACTTCAGGGCATTTACAAGCTAAGCTTCAAAGTCATGAACAATGCCAATGCATTATCATTTTAGAAATATTGTGATACAAATTGAATAATTTAGAATAAAAAAAGAACTTTTTACTGAATCACTATTTACATGTGGGTAGTAAGCACATAGTCCCAGTAAGTATAATGGTCAAAGGAATAAAGGAACATATCAGCAGAGGAAAGTCCACTTGTCATAGTCTGCTGCTACGGAATACTTGTTAGAACAGGATAGACAGGAACAATTTTCTTTTCGTGCTGAAGGCAGCGATAGTCAGACGGAACGCCACACTTCAGGTATGGTTCGCAGAGTCCTTGTCCTCTACTTGTGCCTATGACTCATATTTTCCCACAGCTAAGAAGAGAAATTGCTTTGTCCAATACAAGCTGCCTGCTCAGTTCATTCCGAGACGAGGGATTGAGGATGCAAGAGCTGGGTGCCTCAGTCCCTTATCAGGCACCAAGCAAGGCAGTGCAATGCATGTCTCCTCCCTGCTAGATGAGGAGATGCGACATCTTGCACAAGTCTACCTGCCTTTTCTCTTGGAGACTTTTGATGGTAACAGCCCCATAATGGACATAAAGAAAGGGTTAGAGGTAAAGATAATTGGGAGAGGAAGACAGATGAAATAGGTACAGATCCCCGTAGGAAACTACACACACATCTGAAATGACCTAGTCGAGTTTCATCTGGGGTGTTTTTCAATGAATTTAACTTGTCAATTACAAATTGATTCTCCTGCTAAAGATTCAAGAGGGATTTCTGGCAGGACACTTATTAGAAAGTTGAAAAGCCTTGGTCCCGATACATAAAGAAATGTATCAAACATTTTTGAAGATATGAAATTCTTAGAACTAGTGGGCAGGTTTCTGTGTGTGACCTGTCTCTTCCAAGCGGCATTGCTCAACGGTCTAGTCCATCACAAGGCTGACATGATGTTGCACAACGTGCTCCCAGTAATGTCACATTGTTCTCTGCGCTTCCTGTGCATTCAACTAGCGAGAAGCTGTGTGGCTTCAAGTTGTGAGCCACAAGTCCTGAAGCCTGAGCCCGTCATTCTTCTGAGAAGCCAAATTCTACTTGGCTCTTTGGAATCTAGAATATCAAAGCCAGTGTTTTCCTCTTTAATTAAAACCCAGGAATGGCACCGTGGGTGGCGGAAGCCATGTCTTCCATTCCTTTCTTTCCCTTCTTCCACATTCCTGGGCAAGATTCTCCAGGATTTTCCAGAACTGAAGTGACAGTGCGACTCTGGCCTCTGTATGCCCAACCTGACCCCTCTCTCTGCCAAGCATTGCATTACTGCTGTACTCTGATACACTGGGGCGTAATGACATGAGCCCGAGAACACCAGACAGTTAGGTAAACAGCAAACAGGCAACCGTACCCCATGATCCCTACAAAATGTCTGGGGCTGTATCTAGCAGCCTGACTCTATATCCAATCAATGTTGAACTCTGCCTCAGTTGGCCTCTGGATGAGGAACCTTCCACGCCAGTTTAATCACTCCTCTGCTCAATTTTCATAATTAACGATGTGAATCCCTTTACTATTCCAAAATAAGCTGTCCTAGAATGTACTTAGGAGCTTCATGAGGGTGCCAAGGTCTGGCTTGTTCACAAAGGTGGCGATGGCCTTCAGACTGGGTGAAGTCAAACATTGGCACATGCCCATGACCAGCTGATGTGAGAGTCTGTCCCGTTCCCTGCTGTCATCTTTCAGAGAACTCTAGGAATAGCAGAAAGATGGATCTGCCCTTTTCCCTGCCCCATGCCTTTCCCTCTGGGAAGGGAGAGAGGAAAAACCTTGCCACTCCCTGACCCCATGAGTCACTCTGGAGGATCAGAAATAGCCTTAGTCATTGGCAAGCTTGTCATGAGCCCGATGTGTGCAATGTCTGTCTTGAAGTCATGAATACTTGCCCAGGTAGACTATAGGTAAGTAGGAATTTTGAGATTCTGTTCAAGAACTTCGAAAAGCACCTAGAAATCAAATTATGGAGTGTATGTGCAGGCACATGACACATGTAGGCAGCAATCTGGGTATTTTGCTTTTTGGCCATATAAGCCCAAGGAGTCGCTGGCGACATGTACCTTGATAGCTAACACATGCTGAGATTTTACTGGAGGCATGACACTGTAACGACTCTGTGCAATAGGTGCTATCACTGTCTCGAGGCCACTGAGACTTAAAAAAATATGCCATGCACTTAGGGGCATGATGCTTCTTAGTGTGACAATCCTAACTGTAACTCAGGCAACCAACCAAAGCACCCACAGTGCCTGATAACCTTCACAAGTACTCCCTATAGCACGCCTTCAGTTGGTTCTTTCTTCCAGTTCCTCTTCTCTAGGCACGCAAATCCTACAGAAGCTCTGAGGCTAAAGCTCACCTAGTACTCCTTTAGTGCATCCTATTGCTCCATTAGCAAGAATCTATTCCTACCTACTTCAGGCATCTCTTTCCTGTCCATACCTAGAACAGAGTTAAGTAATATATCCATTAGTTAACATCATCAGGCCAGAATTGATAGTGCATTTCTCTTCATACCCTCTAAATCCAGAATTGACATTTTGCATGTAGAAAGAGTATAGTTAGAATTTCTTGAATTGAATTGAATGGCAGAACCTTCTGGTTGAAGCCTCAAGAAATTCCCCTACTGTTATTGTATGTCTTTGAGATTATCTTTGCAATTTAAAGCAACTCCCTGCAAAAATAAATAAATAAATGTATACTGAAGAAATACTGAGTCCTGCAGAAACTCTCCAACTTCTAAAAGTCTGCAACTCATAAAAACCACCTTGGAAAGTCACACAGTAGACAGGCACAGGCTACAGACTAGTTATACAATTTCAGGTTTAGCCCATCCATGGCTGTGAAAGGATTCCATCCATTGCAGTGCTCAAAAGGCAAAATCTTGGAATCCTATAGCCCCTCATGAACCACATCAATCCACCTGCCTCATGAAGGGATATAGAGGCCCAAGATTTTTGAGAAGGCTCCTTCTTTCTATTCAGTTCTTAGCTTTCCAGTTCCTAACCTGGCCACCCTGAGAGATTCAAAAACATCCAATTTAATTAAAACCTCTTTTATTCACATAGAAGTCACAAGTTTTCACAGGGTACAACGTGTTGCAAACCCAGCATTTTCCAGACTAACTGCTCAGCAAAGCAGGTTTTTTTTTTTTTTTCTTTTTTTTTTAAGGGACCCGGTCCTTACCTTAAATAGCTTTGAAGCAAAAACATTCCTAAGGACCCAATTTCTCTGGAAGATTCCAACCCAAGCTCTTTCCCTCTTTCCTCCAAATCTTTCCTACTCAGATTTATTCCTATCAAAGGTAAGATTTCTAGTAGGAAGATAATGGCACCTTTTAAAATGTATAGTGTTAATTTTCATCATTAGTGATCTTAAAATGTAGAGAATTGAGAACAAAAAAAAAGTACTATAAGTTCTGCAAGGGTACCCAATAAGTATGTAGAATGAATGAGCTACAATGATCTAATGAACCAGACCAACCTAACTCAGAGAAAGTGTTACAGATGTCCGAAGTTAAATGTCAAAATGTTATTGGTACATGCACACATACTACTGCACACGTATGTCACATGACAGGTTGTATAGCAAGCCCTGGGGTTGTGATACTGAACTGAACTCACAGGGATTCTATCTTGGATCCTCAGAGTTCAGCCAAAAAAATAAAGGTATAGAGTACTAAGAAATGGCTAGAAAAGGAGAGAGTCCCATGTATTGGAATCACCTTATAGGGGATTGTATAATACATTACCTAAGTTTTCTTTCTTCTCCAGCTCTTGGAGTATCTACCTGATCAATCCCCTGTCTTCTTTATTTCTCTTTTGTGTCCTATCACCCTCTGCAGAATGTACTGCTATAGACTCACTGCTACATGGGCAGGTTTTGGATTCCTAATGGCAAAGAAGCCTCACTATGTGTCTTACTTAATCGAATGAAGTAATTGGAATTATGCGGGTTTATACGTAGAATCAAACTCATTCCTACATACCTTGGGACATACCAAGTGCACTTCTCTTGTTCTGAGAAGGCTCACAATTATGGAAGTATCAAGACAAGGAACCCATAAAGTATTTATTAACCTCTGAACACCCTGATCTTGAACTTCAAGAAAGACCAACTTCCTGGAAGCTCATTAGCCATGCTATGCAAACTAACAAAATGTAGAATAATGGAAGAGAGTAGTTCTCAAATAATTCATTTGAAAAAATGCTGAACTGCTTTTTAGAAGGGAGACCACGATTGGACATCCTTGAAGATATAGTGCGTAAGAAGTCTTACGGCTGCCACCACTTCATTGATTGACTCAATCCCTACCCAAGATTAACTGGTCTACCTTCGAGGGATCTGGCAATAGACAAGCTAGACTAAATGTGTAGACCATTGATTAAATTCCATAAGTGGAGCTTTGAATAACTTGATATATCATCAGAGTATTTTGAAATGCACTTACCATAAGTGTTTCTGACCTTCCAAAATCTTTCTCCTGTCCCGTCAAGGGAAAACCTATAAGAACAAGATTTTTTAAGGCTTCTTTCAAAGCTGAATTACTGTGACTTTATATCCTTAGATCCCAGAGCCTAGCTCCAGTTAACAAAGGCTTAAGACAATCCAAGATTGTTCTTCTGAAAAGTCACCCAATATATTATTGATGTCTTACTTGAAGTAAACAAAATAAATCACAAGTAAATGCATGGATGGAAAGCCATGTTGGCAAAATCACATAAATTTGAAAAAATTACAGTAAAAAATATCAAGAGAACTTAACTGAATAGACCAAATAGATTGTAGAAAATGATCAAACAATTAGACAAATGACAAATTCATTGTATTACTGTATGAACCTAAAAGCATTTTAAAAGCAACCTCTTTTAAAAAGCAAAATTGCCAACACAGACTCTTAAGTGATGTTTAGTCTTATCCTTCAAATAGAGGATGAAGAGAACACAGGGAAATTCAGAAAAGGGGCATTTTGTTAGGTCTAATTCAGTTCCAAAGATATCAGGAGTTCACTTGTCTTCAAGTGGAGCATTGTATAGTAGCCATGTTTCCACACATGGCAAAAAATGCTCCGGCCATAGAAGCAAGTGGGGCTTTACAAAGAAAGTCAGAAATCAGTGCCAAGAGTCGAACACTGTCTGACCCGTTCGGAATGGCTCACTTAGCTCTTTGTGCTACTTTCTCGCTCCTTGTCATGGCGCAATTTCTAAGAGAGTTGTGCAAAAGTCAGGAGATTTTTTAGCTTTGAGCTTCAAGTAAGTAAACTAAGCAAGGGTGGCATAAAATTGTGTAAGGTGGGGAAAAACAGGCGAAAGAAATAATATAAAAGCTCTAGAAAAGAATGCTTCTTCTTTAGAGAACCTACTCTATGAAAACAGATAGACTCTGGGTGGATTTTTTCAGAGAACAAGAATCCATCACTTTAATAAATGCCTTTTAAGGCCTCCTCTTCAGATCTTGCATTCGACATGATTCTTTCTTGGGAACTCACCTACTCTCTTCTTGCTGAGACTGTTAGAATTTATGAAATGGGGTTCTTTTCAGGTTCCTATACTCACATCCACACTTCACGTTTACCAAGTTCAAAAGGTAAAAGTTCTTGTCAAAACCAGACTTGCTCCAATTAGTTATGGAAGTCATTAAGAGAAAAAATAAAAACTTTTATACACTTCTGTTGGTGGGCATTTAAAGTAATCTCAGTTTCAGTATAATCAGTATAAAAGCTCCCAAAAGGTTAAAAATAGATCTAACATGTGACCCAACTATAGTATCACTTGATATTTGCCTGAAGGATTCCAAGTCAACGGAGATACTTGTTCCTCGATGTTTGTTGCACTATTTGAAATAGGTAAATTGTGGAACAAACCTAGGTTCCAACAAAAGATAATTAGATAAAGAAAATACAGTGTATACTTAGAACGCCATGAAATGTTTCAGCTATAAAAAAGAATAAAACAATGTCATTTTCAGGAAAATGGATGCAACTGGAGATAATCATACTAACGACTAATCTCAGACAAATATCATGTTTTCTCTCCTCCAATATTCCTAGATTAAATAAAATTATGTGTATATACATGATGCACAAGTCAAAGCTAAACTGTCTAGGGGAGTAAAGGAAACTAATGATAAGAAGAGGTAGAGAAAGGGAGAGGATAGAAGTATGGAGTAAATATACATATATACACATATATAATACATATAATATATAATAAATACTTGTGTAAAAAGTTTCTTATATTAACGTGGAATTATGTACAATGAATATATAATGATAATTAAAAGCAAAATAGAAGTGCAAAAACTTCAAAATTAAAGGACTCAAAAAGACCTTCCAAATCATAAAATCTCCCATCAGAAAAGGCAATTACCTCTTCTGCCTTTTGACAGATGCCTGTGCTGGAATTCTTTGGGAATGGGGATTGGAAACAACTCTACAGCCGCTCCTGTTGCACAAAAAGAAAGGCAGGTCAATGAGGTATCACACCCACTAGTGGGACAGTGACTCAGCAGAGTTCCTCGCTGAACCTTCCCTGTCTGCACCTGCTAAGTCAATTAACTATATTCTGCTTTGTGTTTTAGTTATTTATGGGTTATCTCATCTCCCTGCTGGGCCATAAACCCCTTAAAGGCTGTGGCTTTGGCTTACCCATCCATGTTCACATTACACAGTATTTGTGACAATGCTTTAGATATGGCAGTTAACCAATGATTTTTTTCTTGCATTTTTCAAGAGAGTTGTTTCTAAATTTGACTAGCAATTCAGCTCTGCAAGAAGACTATCTGGATTAGAATTAATTTTGTACTGATAGACTTAAATTTCCTTACTATTTAATTCACTAAAAGATATGCCTGACAGAGAAGACTGTAAGTTTGTTGAATGAACTTGTGAGTAAATAAATCAATCTCGTTCCTCTCCCTGTGAAGGTGAAGTAGTGGGGGAACAGTATTTTACAACAAAGGTATCTTCATCACTGCTAACCTAGTGCTCACATAACCTGATTTATGACTGTGTAATAACAGACACATAGTAAGTTTTCTAAGAAATAACAGGCCCTGAGTTAAAAAATCCTGTTTGGTGGGGAAAAAATACAAATATCCTCCTTTTCCCCACATTTTCAAGAGCAAGAAGGTAACCTCTGCTCTGCCCCTTCCATTTTGGCTCCTCATCCTTGACAATAATGTAAAACCTCCCCAAAATTACTAATTTTGTGTCTCGTGTACTGTGCTGATGCCTGACTTTCCTTGCCAGAATCTCTGTATAAATTCATCCTAATTCAATAGGACATGGATGTAATGGAGCCATTTGAGGCACCACTAACCTCAGTGATCTACTCTCTTCATTCAAGAAGTGTGTTTCAGGACTTACAGTTCACTGTATTGCTTAAATAAGATGAAAATCCTACTTCTCTCCCACAATAGTCTCAAGTTACGTAGGTCAGGACTGCTGAAATATATGTTGTACAAAGCAGTTCTGTTCTACAAAATCCTCAAGAATTTGGCTTGCTTGTTCATTGCCTTGTGTTGTATTCCTCTTCTTCGTGGTTTAATATGGCTGCTGGGAATTCAACATTATACCTATGCTATATAGTGGAAAGAAAGAAAGAAAGAAGAGAGAAAGAGAGAGAGAGAAAGAGAGAAAGAAAGAGAAAGAAAGAAAGAAGGAAGGAAGGAAGGAGTAAGGAAGTAAGGAAAGGAAGGAAGAAGGAAGGAAAGAAACACCGAACGAAAAGAAAGAAAAAGAACGAAAGAAAGAAAGAAAGAAAGAAAAAAGAAAGAAAGAAAAGAAAGAAAAGAAAAAGCCGAGCTCCTTGCCTTCCTATCCTTGGAAGGAGAAGGAAGGATCCCCCCCGCCGGAATGAAAAAGAAGAGGAGAAATCCTTCGTCTTTCTTCAGCCTTTCTGAGTGCCTTTTCTTTTCCCAGAGTAATACTCACTTTTCACTCTATCCCCCTTGCCAAGAATTTGTGTACATGGCTAAACATAGCTGAAAGGGAGGCTGGGAAATATAATTATTTGAAAATTAAAAGTTTTATGGCTACAGAAAGAGTAATAGGAAAGAACAAAAATCCTTTTCAGAATAAATACCCCTGAGCTCTTTAAATTACATTACTTGAGTGTCCAACCTTGAGGCACTGCAAAATCAAAAGCTGATTATATGTCTGCCCTATTGAGACAGCCATCCCATCAGCATCCCTTAATAAACTGTGCAGATGCTAAATAATTTCCTCTGCTTATCAAAAATGAATGAAATATGTCTTTCTTAAGTACATATAGAATTATCTGAAATGATTGTAGTAGTTTGCACAATTGAGAAGCGCATTTATTTCTATTATTCTTCTGCCTGCATGTAAGATTGGCTTCAGGGAAAGGGAAACAGCTTCGTGGTTCAAGCCCCTTTGTTTCACAAGCAAAAAGACCTGAGTTCTTACCCCCAGATCCCACATAAAAATGCCAGGCAAAAATGGCAGCAGTTATAATTCCAGCCCTGGGAGGCAAAGCCTGGAAAATATAAGAGCAAAGCAAAAAAACAAGCTCTTGGAAGAGCAATCCAAGATGATCCCTGATGTTACCCTTGTGTCTCTATAGCATGCACACTCAAGTGCCTTCTTGTATACATACTTGAACACACATACACACACATACATGTGCACGCACGTGTGCGTGGAAAACAAAAAGATCTGGCTTTTGCCAACTTGGGCATGAAAACATTAGCAGAGCTGCTGGTAGCAGTGTTTTTTGAACAATTTCACATCCTGGCCTTCTACAAAGGCCATTTTATTATCTGCCTGTTTTGCTCCAAGCTCACCCAAAGGATAAACTGGAAGGAATGGTTAGAGTTTTACAGTAGAAACGGGCTGTAGGAAGTAGGCCTGAGACCTACAAAGGAAGATTTTAAGCAGTATATTGCCTACAGAAAACAAAGAATACTGTCACATTCTAAATCTGCGTAAGCAAGAAGAAAGTAGTGTAAACATGAGAAAGCAAACTCAGAGTAGAATTGATTTAGGCTGACTTTAATCAGTGGCAAAGATGTTGATGCTGGTTTTAGGGTTAGTTAATCATAATGGACCATTCAGCAGACACTTCTCATTCGCTCTTCCAGTACTGACCCAAAACTTAGACAAGGCAGCTCACACACACACACACACACACACACACACACACACACACACACACACACACACACAAATTGACCCAGAAATCACATTGTCCAGGCAATCGTTGAAGCATTTGCCTCCTCCTGCCCAGCAAACATTAAATGCATAAGTTACTTTTAAAAATGGAAAAACAGAGAAAATTCCAAATCATAGAAACACAACATATCGAAGTTGGTATAAGCTTTCCAATGTTCCTGTCCCAGATACCACTTATAAATGAGGAAAAACAAAACTTGCTACTGGAACTCTTTTAGAAGTTTTATGCATGTTTGCTCATTGTCTCACATCTAATTCAGATACGATCATAGGATTTTAGACATCGCCTCAGAAATGTTCTTTCTAAATGAAGTATGTGACAGGTAGACTTTTTGGAACCAGAAGCCAGACGGCCTAGACCTCAGCACCACGCAGAAAGAACAAAGTATACGACCTGGAGAAGGTGAGCTACCTTCTTAGATTGAGTAGTAAGGGACTGGCTCTAGATAGCTTTGAAATGTCATATAGTTCTGACATTCCATGCCTTCTGGTTCCATCCTCCAATCCCACACAGGAGGAGAAGCAGGCTCCTCTACGCATTTTAGGATCCCCAACAGGACAAAAGCTGGCCTCTCTCTGTGGGGCTTGGAGAAAGGAAGCAGCTGAAGCAACATTATCAGTTTCCTTCCCATTCAGAGAAGAACAATCAGGCTCCTCCCGAGGGAGGCCATTCAGATTTGGACAGTGTGGGGTCTATCTTGTAACGGGAATGGAGGATTACTGAAGAACGGGGGTGTTTAGTGGCCACGTTTCTCTAAACACAGACTCAAAGATGGAAAGAAGAGCCAAGAAGTCATTAGGTCCAGTTCCTGGTCTGTATCTAAGTCTTCCAAGGCAGATGGTTGTCATCCTACATTTAAAGATCTCCAGGGTAGCAATTTCCAGCTTCTCACAGCACCCTGGTTCAGCATGTTTCCCCCTTCATAACTAAGAAATTCCTTCTGATGTTTAGGTGGACACATATTGAAGGTGTCTTGTTTAAAACTTTGCTGAGTCCTCCGTATACATGAGGAAGAGCACTCTGTGATCACAGTTCTTATACCTGGCCATGGAGACAAAGTCACCTTTCTTAGCCTTGTCTTTTGGAGAGGCTACAATTGCATTTTCCCCCAAGTAAACCATTTTTTATTTTACTTCTTACTGGAATCTATCCAACTTCTCCAAATGAATCTTAAAATAAGCTGAAATCCGAGTTCCCACTCTAATTAAAACCTCGGCAATGCCAAGTTTTGTGGAAAGACGACTCTCTAGGCTTTTCTTTCATAATCTTTCTCCTCCGTTGGCCTCACATTACAATGTGTTGTAGGACTTTCTCGCTCACTCAGGACTCACAGATATTTTGCTGCAGCGCTTGTCTTTGCCAGATGGAACCCATTTCTGTCCATTTTAAACATCTTTCTGTTTTCAATGACTCTCCTTTCTAAGTTATTAAAGATCTCTTTAAATGCTAATCCTACCTTGGAATGTTTTGAACATCTTTTCCTGACTCACTGTACTCTGAAAGACTTTCTTCTCTGTTATTTGTTATTAAAGAAGGCGTTTGGATTTACATCAGTCCTAAGAACGTCTGGATATCACACACTTCTCCCCATACCCATAAGCATGCTTTCGGTGTGAAAAACACTGTCGATCACCCCTCTCCGTTCATTTATTCAGCCATCCTCTTTTGAGCAGCAATGGGAATACAAAGACGAACAAACCAATTTTTCTACCCACTTATTTACTTGTTTACTTATTTACTTACTTGAAATAAATTCACTAAATACTCTATGCACAGCCGTCTTGATCATTGTGTCTATAGTAGTGAACAGGGAATAGAAAACTCTTGGTTTCTCACATTCCACTTGGGTTTAAAGAGACAAAGTACAAATCCACTAATAAATAAAGAGGATTATGTTAAATTCTGATAAATATCTTGAAAGAAACAATAGGGTGGTGGACTTGAGGGCGGTGTCTGTTTCAGATAGGGTGAACAATGGAGACCCCCTAAGGGTGAATGTCGCTACAGCCTTAGGGGTTCAGACAGTTCTGATATTCTGAACCAATCTCTTTTAGTAAACTAACCCTCCTCCTGGTCCCTCAAACTCAGGACTGAAGTTTAGTGGAATGCTAATGGTTGTATAACTCTTTGTTCCTCGGTTAATTATTGACATGACAACTGGATCCTTTAAGGTTCTCTAATCAAAAGAAATGATAAACAGAAGGCAATTCAGAATGCAAGATCTGATGTTAATAGATATTCCTTGCAAACAGGAGCACAGGGATCCTTCAGCTCAGGAGGGTAACTTCAGCGCCATCAGATACTTACTGTACAACTTCTCATAAGCTTGACACTACTGCAAAGCAGACATAGGTTTGTAACTCCTTTCAACCTTTCTGCATGAGACCTTTAAAAAAACCAGTTTTTGTGAATCCTGACCTAAAGAAATATCTTGGATCCTTGCATGTTTATGATAGCGGAGTTGGCATTTGGGATGTGATTCCAAATCTCACGCAGCCAGTGTACATGCAAACCCTAAGTGTCATTGGAAAGTGTGATAGGAAAAAACAAGTGGGGAGCAGGAAGTCCTGGGCTTACTTCAGTTTCTTTGTGATGCTGGACTTGTACTTTTCCAGTTTCCTCAGTTTTGGAAAAACTTTCTAATTTTTGAATTTCCTCTTTCTCAGAGAATATAGATATTCAAAATCATGTATCATGGAGAGTTCAAAAGACCTGCCCAGTGCTGTATTTCAAATAATTCTTGGGTCTTAGATCATGTTTGATCTTTTGGTCATGTTTTGAATCTACTTGTTGACTTTTGGGGACCAGACCAATTGTCTTATTATCTCCCTAACTCTCTTCAGCCTTGGTGAGGCGCTCAGTATGTAGGGTGTTGGCATGTATTTCTGTGTCTGAAGTGGGTTCTCCTCAAAGGGTCCTTAGAAGAGTGTGTGTAAGAAACTACTAGGGAAGATAGGAAAGACACATCAAGGCAGAGGTGCCAGGAAGCATTAGGCATACCCTACTGACCTTCCAGTGAGCGAGACCATTTTTCTTCTTATCTTTCCCAGAAATAGATCAGTAAAGAAGACATGTATTGAAATGACCCGGGGGAGCAATGGAAAGGAAGTAACTAGAAAAAGAATCATTAAAACCTCAGTTTTTTTTTTTTTTCTTAAAAGGGAAATGGAAATTGAGACTTGAAGGAAAATCGTAATTACCAAACCAGCCACAGCCCGACTTCCCCCTCCTCATGCACTCAATATGGGTTTCCTTCCTGCAGGGCATTGCTTGATTTAAAGTTATGAGACCCTCCCAGACAACCTTATGAGAAGGTCTTAGAAGCTAAACAAAGCATCATTTGCTGTCACGTCTCTATGGAAGCAGTTGGATTAATTGTGTTACTACAGTGAAATGAATCCCAACAAAGCTTGAGAAATGTTTATGATTGTGTATCTCTTGACTGACATAACAAATTATAAATTTTCTTTTTTCAAAATCGATTGTCCTCTAGTCTGTACTGCCATGTTGGTTTTTATAGACAGGCACCAATGTTGTGTTTTCCTTTCACTCCCCGTTTGCCATAGGTCTTGAATGCGCCCTTAAAGATTTTAATGATAGGTTCTTGAGTGAGTGCCTCAAACCTGCCTCACTCTATTGGTTTCTCTATACCAGGAGTCAATAAAGGGTAAAGGCATAGAAAAAGTGGATATGGACTTTAATGAAGCCTGTCTTCCTAGGCAAGTTTTACGAGGACCGAGTTGACTCCAATACCCATCTTACAATTTTAAAAGTTCAAAAACATGAACTTTGTTCTTAGAAAGAGCAGATTTTAATATCTGTGGTCATCTCTGTGTTTCTAGCTTTCCATGTGACTACGGAATCTGTGGAAAGCTCTGATTTCCTATCCTGAGAATTGGTTTGATGTGTTCAGCAAAATTGAAAGTGACACAGACTATGCAAATTAGAAATACAGTGAAGGGGTAAATGTGGGTTTTTTTTTTTTTGGTTGCATTTCACTTTCTTACTTTGAAGAGTTATGATTCTTCTCCTCTGTTTTGCTATATTATTGGTTCTCTTACCAAACAAACCTGTGCCCACCACCTTTATTATGCAATTGTCAAAAGAGACACAAAACCTTCCTGGCCTTTTCTTCTTCAGGACTTGAATTCTCTTGATCCTCTCCAGTGCTCAGTATGTGTTCCGGTCTTATATCGACATCTGGGAAGCCACCATCACACAGAGGCGGGGACATGCTGAAAGCTTATTGGAAATGCAAATTCCGAGGCACCAAACCCATCAAACAGAAACTGAGGGTGAGGTCCAGTGGTCCGTGCTTAACAGCTACTCTAGTCACATAAGCTTAAGCTTGAAAACCACTGAGGTATGTGTGCCATGGTGTATGTGCCTATCTCATGGCATGCTTGTCCTGTGGGTCGCTAACTGCTTCAGGAACCTGCAGACCCATGAGCCTGAAATTCATCCTCTCAGGAGATGTGTGAGTAGAGAAATCTCATTCCATGAAAGTGAAAGAAATGCCAGATTTATATGTCATAGTATTAAACTCTCAGCTTCCTCATCTGTATAATGGGAATAATCCCATGTGTTTCATAGGATTGTTGAAAGAGCTAAAGGACAGTGATTTGTGCTGCCAGGCCTTTTCTGGATTTAGCTGTGTGGATCAATAATGCTGACGTATGCTGTGAGCTGCAGACTCCTGGGGGAGGGGAGACAGGGACTGTCTGTCTCCTTTGTCCTCTTTTGCATTTGGAGGACCAAGTCCAAGCACAGAATGGCTGGTCACTGGCTCTTTGCCTAAAAACGTTAACTAACGTGAAGTGTTTACGCCCGCACTCATCGATCGCAAGCACCTTGCAAGCATGTGCCTCTTTTTGGATGAGACGTAAAGGTTCGATAATTTACTCAGACTCACAGAACAAGAAACGGTAGAGTTGATGTCTGATCTCAAGGAAACTGACTCCAGGACCTACATTCTAACCGCTTCCTCCAACAACTTCACACCCTGTCCTGATGCTGCTCAAGAGGACGTCGTGAGATGACATCCAGTGAGCGATCGCTGTGCACCACATAACAGTCCAAACTTTCTTTGTGCCTTAAGATACAATGTCCCATAGAGGCAGGTCCTATCAACATGCCCTTAAGAGGGGAGATATAGACACAGACACGTTTCGTTTTAATTGTCGTTGTTATTGGTAGTGGTGATAGTTAGGTGGTGATGTGTGGCGTCCGGGCTCAAATCCATGACCCTACATATGTTAGGCAGCGACTAGACACCCCCAGCTCTTGATGTTATGTTTTTTTTTTTCTTTTCAATGCACAGATGTTTTTCACACAGCTTCTTTCTGTATAACATCTGGGCACCAGATTCTTTAATCAATGACTATTTAGAAAATACTCATGTGCCTAGAGTTGTGCTTTTAGACATAGAGGCATGTAGATGTAGTCTCTGTCCTTAAGATAAGGAAAACCATGCCGGGAAAATGGGCTAGTCTTCACCAAGTGGAAAATACAGGCAAATATATAGTTAAATGCTGGTGATTAGTCACTTTATGAGTTCAAAGAAGTCTATGGATGTAATGTAATCAAAGCAGAATGTTCCCTGAGACCTAAGGGACTTTCAAATGCAAGTCTCAGACTTAAACACTTTCAGCCATTATAACTGAGCTGCTGAGTTCTGCCTCCCTCCACTACAGTTTCCATTAAGGTTGCCACAGCAACCAGAGTCATAAGGGAATGGTGACCTGCTGCTTCATTTATGTCTGTCTTGTTGACACCTTCTTTCATATACTAAGAATAATGCCCAGAGTCTAGAGCAGATCCTCAGGAATCATTTGTGATTGAATGATCATGAGGAGGAAAAGACAGAAGTCAGTGACAGAATTGCCAAGTTTTAGTTTGGATGGGATGGCTGGCCCATCTCTCATGTACCAGAAGAAGGTTGAACGGGAGCCAGATTTTTCCCCCAGAAGACTCCATCTCAGAAAGCAGCACCCTTGTTGTTTGGGAGGCAAAACTCCAAACCATCCACTAGGGTGTAGTGTCTTGGCAGCTGTGATCCTTGAATCTTTCCTGAAGAAGAAATCTCATAGGTTCTTGATGATTTTGACAGTTGAGAACTAAGACCTCTTGTCATCAGTATCATTTTCCTTGGTTTTTCTTCTACTTTGTAAACCTTTAAATGCCAAACCTAAGCTTGGTTACACTCTATGTTTCCTTCCAAGGAAACAGCACCAGTAATTGAAAACAGAAAGTGGTTCATTTATTCTAACCCATGGGATGCAGGTAAGATTCCTATTTGGGCTCCACCTTGGCTTTCTCTTTCCTAATGTTGGGAGAAAAAAAATCTGGATATAATCCTCTGCTTTGTTGATTAAATTCTTTCTAGTTCTTATGAAAAAAAAAAATCCAGGCTTTTCACCAAAATAGAACTGTCTGATAATGTTCTTTGACTCAGCATTTTCATTCCTGAACATTTATTCTTATAAACAATTTAAAAGTCCAATGTTATCTGCACAAAGACACCTGAATTAGCTAAAACGGGTAAAACTGGTATTACCTAAGTGTCTAGAATATGAAAATAGTTAAAGAAACAAGTGATGATAATTCTACCCAATAATTCTGCACTTCTGAAATTATGATGGAGTAGATCTTCTATCAACAGGGTAAATGTTTACAATATACCATGAAGTGGAGGAAATGCAATACTATATTAAATTTAGCCAATATATAATTGACCCCCCAAAGTCTAGCATGGATCACAGGCACTAGGATCCTTAGAGGCAAGGGATTAACAGCCATAATAGTGTTCCTATACTTAAGGGGAACACAAAAAAGAGCTTTAGGTAATGCCACTGAGTCCTTACACCTCATCAGAGAGGAGGACCCAGAGGGAAGTTTGCACCAGAATGTGGGGGGGGGGAGAGCCACTGAGAAAAAGGGAGGGAGGGGGGAAAGGAAGGGAGAAGGACGGAGGGAACAAGAAGGTCCAGGGAGGGGTGGAGGGAAGGAGGGGAATGGGGTACTTATCAACTTTGTATGAGTGAAAAAAATAAATAAAAAAAACTTAGCCAGTGACAATATTACGTGAAAATAATATGAATCTAGAAGAGAAAATAAATAAAAGTTAAGATAAATAATATGGATTATTGGGATATCTAAGCTATGAGGAAATTTTCCCTGTTTCTCATGTAGGAAGCTTAGCTTAGCTTCACACCAGGTATGATAGCCTACATTGCAACTCTGCATTTGAGAAAATGCAGCATTGCAAGTCAGGTGGAATTCTGGGAGAAGACACTGGTAGAGAAGGCACAAGTGGCAAATCAAGACAGGGGAAGTGAGAAAGCTAGGATGCCGAGTACCATAACCAATGACAGCAGAGGAATTTCGTTAGAAAGAAGCATGTTGAGACATCAAGAGAATGGAAAGAGAAGTAAAGGGTGATTTTTAGTCTGCTGAGTATCAGAAAAGAAGTTGTGGGTCAAAAGAAGGCAGATGATCTGAAGAATGTGAGGAACCTATGGTAGTTCACAGTCCCACTACAGGGAATGACTCTGCCAAAGCAAATCTCAGTAGACCATGAGCTCTGGCTCAAAAAGAAAATAAATAAAGACTAGGACTTCATAACTGAGTAGAGTATCTTCTTGAACCAGAAGCAAAAAAAAAAAAAAAAAAAAAAGATATTGAAGTTGCTTGAAGAGAAAAGAAATTAGCAAATTATTAAAAGTTGACTAAAATGGGGTTGGGGATTTAGCTCAGTGGTAGAGCGCTTGCCTAGCAAGCGCGAGGCCCTGGGTTCGGTCCCCAGCACCGGAAAAAAAAAAAAAAAAAAAAAAAAAGTTGACTAAAATGTTCCCAGGCCCATAAGTCAGTCTGTCTTTTCTTCAAAAGCCATCTTCAATGACTTGATCTAACAGCTCAGAAATGTTTGATTTAAGGTATGAGAGACCCTCCACATAAGTTCATGTGTTGATAGCCAGTTTGTGGTATCATTGAGGAGTAATTGGACTATAAAGGCACTAGTTTCATCAATGGATGGATTCACTCAAGAATTCACAACTGAATGGACTACTAAAAGGAGAAATCTGGCTGGAGGATGCAAGTCATTAGTCATGCCTTTAAAAGGTGCATCTTATCCTTCATCTCTCTCTCTCTCTGTTTTTCTCTCTCCTTCCTCCCCTCTTCCACCTCTCTTCCTCTCACTGATTCTTCTTCAAAGTAAACCACCTTCCACATTCTCACATTTCCTCTATCCTTCCACCATTCCTTTCTATCATAATGCTTCTTCCTTTCCATGTCTAAAAGCATGGAGCCCACGGACCATGAACTGAAGCCAAGTAAATCCTTCTTCCTTTAAGTTGTTCATATCAGATATTTCCTCACAGAAATAAAACCTAACAGACACTGTGGAGGTGGGGGGGAGGGCATGAAATACTTTCTGCATCATCTTACCAAAACCCTTGTTACTCAAAGCCATAAAGCTTCCTTTCTCTTTACCATCTCTGGAATGTTCTATGGAAACTACTCTGAGACCCTGAAAGTCATTTCTTCTCGTCGGTCTAATAGTTGATGGGTGCACTTCTTAGACAAATACATATGTATTTGACAACTAGGGAGATTATGAAGACCAGATCCATCCAAAATCAAATTATTTGACCCTCTCCTTTCTTCTGTGGATGAGAGAATTTTCATGGGGTAAAAGAAAGAAGGTTCTGGAACAAAGGCTGGGAAAAGAGTCTCTTGCTGCAGGACTATGTTGGCAGGACTAAATGCCCATTCAGCTCCTGTACTCTCTCACTTCCTGCTAGAGTTACAAGAGAGATTATCACACCTAGGCATTCCTAAACCTCAATCTAAACCTGAGCCAAAGGTTTGACAGAGGCTGTCAGGGGAAATAAAGGGGTCCCCAGGCAGCCCCGCTGGCTCTAGTGTCCTAGAAGGATCCTCCCAAGTTGTGTCTCACATGGGCCTTGCCCTGCTTCTTCTCAATGCGGCCAATTCCTTCTGCAAGTGTGAATAGTTTTCTGACAAGTTATAAAAGGACTTCTGAAGCAACAGTCTCTAGTTCTCAGAAAGGAAATTCACAGAAGTGACTGACTAGCCTGAAGGCCAAAGGCCTTTGCCTCAGACCTGGTCCCAGGGCAGAGTAATGTGGCCACTTACAGTGTATTTGAGTATGTAATAATAATAAAAAAATACAAATGAAAGAGTGCGTTTTCTCCAGGCAATATCACAAAAACATTTGTCTATGCTGAATTTAGTAAAAAATAATGCAAGAAACCAGAGGTTTTTCTTAGTGCATAATTATATTTGCTAAAAAGCATTTGATGAGTTTTGGAATGTAGGCTTGATGCTAGTCCCAGATCAAATGAAGATGAGAACATCATTTATCCTGGAGCCAAACTGTTACTTAACACAGTCTCTCTCAGTCTGTATCCTTCTCCTCCTCCTCTTCTTCCCTCCTCTCTACTCTCTTCTCTCTCTGTTTATAGTTTACTTATTTTGGGGACATAGGTTGGGAGGAGTATGATGGTTTGAAGAGAGCAGGCTCAGTGTTCGAGTGATAAAGCCTGCAGATGCAGGTGACTCTAGAATGAAAAGCAATGGAAGGAAACACTTCTTCAGCATGATCAAGATCTCGTGATCCTCTTTACTGCAGGGGAAAAGGAGGAAAGTACAGCATAAAAACTTCACAGAGGACTGCTTAGTCCTAAGCAAGACATCAAAATCAACTCCATCCCAAGGCTCGGGAAAGAGGGAGAAGTAAAAATGTAAGAGGGTAGGGAGAAGTGCTTCCCAAGAGTATCCTCTGGTCATGACAGGGTTGCTACACCCAAAAACTCATGTAATGAAGTACTCTTTCACAAGACCCGCAGGATAGTTGTCCTATCAACATTTCACCACGAAAGGTGGGAGATTTCAAGAGATACTGTACATCTCCGACAGACTATTCAAGGTTACTGATAGACAGGAGAAAGGGAGCTACTTTCTTCAATAATTTACCCACTGATAAGTCAACCACACCCTAGCAAATGCTCAGGCACTTGCCAGTCAGATATTTCAGATGAAACCTAGTAGGTGGCACACACAAAAAGATGGAAAAGTAGAAGGTTAGAAAAGAGAAAGTAGGAAGTGAGACAGAAGGGGAGGGAAGCTGATAGAATCGGATAGTAAGGAGTGACAATGACATAAATTTTTTGTATTCATGCATGAAAGTGTCAAAGAATAAAAAATAATAAATTAATATTTAATTAATAATTAGTAAAGATCACACAGGGGGTTCCTATGCCATTAACAGACACCAGGACAGATAATGACATTAAACAATGACCCACACTGAGCACTAAGAAGGCAAACATTGCACTCAATAATATTAACAAACTTCCTACCTATGGCAGATGGGCTATTATTCATCTTTTGAAAATGAAACACTGTGAAGAGTAAGGGGGAAAGGCCTGTTAGAAGGGAGCCCTATAAAAAGCCTTCCTACTCCAAAACTCATTTACAAACGCCCGAAAAAATGAAAACCATTCTTCTTCCCTTAGCACTCTAGCAGCCAAGAAGTAGTTTGCTTCCGTCTGTTGCTTCAATATCCAACAACAGACTTTCTGTAGGGATCGTTCCTATTCTGCATCCAGCTCACAGTTGCCTCCTGCCTTGAGATGGCCTTTGTTCTTCCATCTCATCGCTTGGCTTGTCTCCTCCCTTCAGAGATTTGACATTTCTTGCTTTTCTTCTATCATATCCAACACATGGCTGTCCTTATATTCAGCCTATGAATCTTAATTCTACTTAAAACTAAACCAGAGAAGAAGCTTAGTCTAGTTCTCTTACCAGATCCCTTTTCTTTGATGCATTGCCCTTTCACCACAGAGAAGCACTGACAGGCCACGTTATTGATTCAGAAAATGGGTATTCCGATCACAGAGACGTCACTGGAAAGGGTGGGTGATGCTACCCATGTGAGAAAACTGAATCTGAGTCTAGATGACTTATGAGTCCATACAGAGAATGTGAATCTGTTCTCAGTTTACCATGTTGCCCTCTCTCTCTCTCTCTCTCTCTCTCTCTCTCTCTCTCCCTCTCTTTCTCTCTCTCATCTGTATATAGCACAGCACTACACCCCAAGATCTTTCAACCAGAAGTGGTGTTGCCACACCAGCATTAAAGGGATGTCACACACAACCCAACTGGCACGCAAGTGTACACCAGGCAGTTATTTATGTCTTGTAGCACCCAAACTGTCTCCTCCTACCCTCCCTCCTCCTTCCCGCTCTCTGTGTGTTCAATCCGTCTGTTGCTGACACTGGCTGCTGCTTCCTCTGCCACCAGTGCCAAGGGCTGTCTCTGCTGCTGTGGAGGCTGTCTTCCAACAGTTTACTCCCTGGTGTGGGTCCGGATGCCTCTTCTCAGGGCCTCCACTGCCCAACGCTCTCCCTTCAGGCATGCCAGACTCCCTTGGCAGCCGTCATCCCTTCACCTGCCATCCTGACCCTGTCACACCCTCCCCTGGGAAATGTCCAGATGTGCCCTGAGCAAAACCCAGAGGCCCCAGTGAGGAGACAGACAGGGAGCAAAGCCCCCCGAGAACACAGGGCAGGTGCCAAGCTGCAAAGAAAAGAGAAATGATAGACTCTCGCATGAAACTGAAAATAAAGGGGATTGTACTTTAATACCCCTTTGGCTGATTTAGCTTTCTGTGGCACTAGAAAGAGGGGTGTAGCCCTCTGGCCATGAATGCCTTGTTTTGCCTACAAGGCTTCTAGTCTCACATCTGAGAGTAAACTAACAATAAAAGTGTAAGCATAGGAGATAAGGCTTGTGGCAGGGCTACAACTTCCAGCTTGGAGCCAGAGGTGATTGACAATTTTTGTTAATTGTCTTTCAGAGATACAGGGAAGGAGGGAATAAAGGAGCGAGGGAGAGGAAGGGAGAGATAGAGGAGGCAGGGAGATGAAGCTCATACATGTGATTCCTCAATGTCCCTTCTCACTCTTTCTTTCATCTGTTCTCATCGCATTCAGGCATGAGTCCAATATGGAGTAGTGATTAAGTGGGTCTAGTGACATTTTATACTTGGTAACTGCTTATTTCCAAAGCATTTCTGGCAAGAAGGAAGCCCTATCTTTCAGTTATTCAAGGGAGAGAGAGAGCTAGTGTGTAATTCCTAGCCTACCATGAACTCTAAATAACATGAGCTTTCATCCTAATCTTTATTAGGAAGAAACAAGAATGTCAATGGCTATGAAGGCAGAAAAGGAAAGATTAAGGTGAGACGAGATGAGACAAATATATACACTAGTGGAAAATGAGGAAGAAAGACCACTCTGGTCACAAATCTTGTCCTGCACTCATTTGACACCTTGAAATAAGTTTGATGGATAATAACACTGAAAAAGCCATGCTTTTTAAGCAGTGGCTTATATACAAACAATCAAAGGCAACAAGAGGCCAAGATTAACTTCTATGGCATTAGACCTGAGTAAAGGAGCCACTGTGTTACACTGTCTTACGGTGTCTACACTTCATTCATCAGGGTGGTCTACACAACATAAAGACTGACTCTCCTTGCCGGGGAGAAATTCATTTATTTTGATGACTTTTCTCCATTGAGAAAATGTAGGAATGAACTTTTACTATTCAGTGAAGAAGACAGTTCCTCTCCAGCTCACTATATTGAGCAATAATACTTAACCCAATAATACAGGTAGCTGGCTCTATAATTCACTGCATCTGAGACACTGTATAAAAACACTTTTCACAAATTTTTAATTTTTTTATTATGTATTCAATTGTGTGTGTGTGTGTGTGTGTGTGTGTGTGTGTGTGTGTGTGTGTAGAACCACGGACAAATTCAGGGAACCACGATGGACTGCCTCCACCTCCTGCTTGTTTACTCTGCCCCAGAATTCACAGGCTCCGCCCTACCAGGACCAGAAAAGCAGGCCGCCCCCGCTTGCACCTGTCTATAGGATCCAAACTCAGGACCTTCTGTCTACAAGGCAGAGGTTTAACCCTGAGCCACCTCTTTAGCCCCCAAATTTCATAAATTTTTATTTAATCCTCACAATAGTTCTAGAGGATACTTTTGTTGTGCCCATTTTAAATATGAGGGTCTGAGTCTTAGAGGATTTGGTATGATGCCAAATCTGGGCAGTTAAAGAAGTGGTGGAATCTAAACCCATCCAATGGCCAACAGGCTTGGCGCTTACCACTCTGCATATTGTCTCCACCATTGGCATGAAGTCACTGGTAGGTCTGACTAGGATTCTGCAACATTTTGCAAATAGGAGAAACCTTCAAACTAGAAAATAGTAGCTAACTTACATAGAATGCCCCCACTAAAATAATTTAAACATAGAACTGACCTCTTGGCGTTTGATTACCTTTTACCTTAGACACTGATAAACCAAACTATTCCCTTGGGCCAGCATTTCTGTGCAGCAAAGCATTTCCATTGCCAAAGTATAATTTTGTTGGCTACATCTACCTCCCCCAAGCCCTGGAATAAAACCCAAACTAGTAAATTGTGCTGTCCTGGCAAGACGCTCATCCTCCAGGGCACTGTATCAGGCTAAAGTAATACATCACATCGCTTCCCACTCTGTCAGCCCATCTCTCCAAAGAGTTTTAAAACAGTAATATTTCTGCTTTGAATATCCAATCGTTCTGCTCCTAGGCTTTGCACTTTAGCTCCTTGGCCTCAGATACCAAGGGGAGCTGGCAAGCATACTTTTCGCACCTGTCCTTGAATTGGAATTGAGAGAGAGAGAGAGAGAGAGAGAGAGAGGTTTTCAAGAAAAGTGCAGCTCCATAGTACCCTATTTTATTCTTTTTAGACCAAGGGATGTATAAACATTGACTTGATTGGGCAACGGGAAGACTTTGGTCTTAGGGGTAATTGGGATGTAGCGACTGAGAAAAAGTTGCTGAGTGTTGAGGGTGGTGGCAGGTCACATAGGGCCATGATTCCTAGAAAAGATGACCTCGTCCAATGGAGAGGCAGCAGGACCAGCAAACATGGCCAATTAAAAATTAACACAGGCCCAAAGTAAAATCGATGCTTAAATTTGATAGGTTTTCAAGAGAAGTTTATGACACGCAGTTCATAGAAAAGAGAACATTTTCCCAGTGTCCACTTTTATAAATGCCAAAGGCCAACCTTCCTTGGAAACATCCTTCCACAGAAAATCAGGAATGTACAGGGTCAATAGCAAAGCATAAGCCAGGAGACAGATAATAAGCACATGGACTGACGAACAGGTGGACAGATAGATAGACAGACAGATAGATAGATAGATAGATAGATAGATAGATAGATAGATACATACATACATACATACATACATACATACATACATACATACATAGAGCTTTTGAAATTAGGACTTTAAGAAGAAGTTTTAAAGTCCTTATATCAAGAACTTTTATACTGATAATTTGATATGTGTTTTGACATATGCGTGTACATATCCATGTTATTATAAATACATAATGATGTGTGCATAATAAAACTTTTCCCACATATTTACTAAGCATGCAACTATGCATATCATAACAATTTTTGAAGTATGATTTCTTTGAGATTCTTATAAAAGGAAAATACTTTGCTCAAAGACTTTAAGTTTAAATCCAATAATTCAGAAAGTATCAGCTATTCATTATTTTATAATTTTTGGAAATCATGAAAGGAGTCAGTCACATTTCCATATAAAGTCATTAAAGTCAGGAAACATTGGGAAGTGACTTCTGTTTTGGGAATGAAAATTAAAACACTGACATGAGTGGTTGCACAATCTATAATTGAAACACTCAAAAAGCTAAGACAGGAGGATCATAAGTTCAAGGTCAAAGCCAGCCTTTGTTAGACATTTAGAGAAAGTCTGTCCCCAAGGGAGAGAGGGAAGGAAGGAAGGAAGGAAGGAAGGAAGGAAGGAAGGAGGGGGGAGGGAGGGAGGGGGGGAGGGGGGAGGGAGGGAGGGAGGGGAAGGGGAGGAGGGGAAGGAAGGAAGGAAGGAAGGAAGGAAGGAAGGAAGGAAGGAAGGAAGGAAGGAAGGAAGGAAGGAAACTAAAATGCTAAAATGCAGGACTTGACATTTAGTTCAGTGGTTCAAAATATTCCTAGTATACATAGGTCCTAGGTTCTATCCTCAGATCTACACAAAAACTTTCTAATAGGCAATTTTTAGACTAATCACAACTCTTATAACTTTCCTATTAGTACTCAATGCAAACTTTTGTCAACAGAATTAATTTTATTAGATAAGGTTATTCATAGACCAGTATTGTCCTAAGGAAGTAATCCTTCTTAATTACTCTAAATCATCAGTGTATATGGGGATAGCAAAAAAATAATTTGTGCAAGAAAAACTAATGTTTTGGGTTCTAAAAGATGTATTTGGTTGTGCAGTCAAATCATCAGTTAATCAAGGTTAAATTCATATTAGTTTTTAATATTTCCACTTGTATTTTCTATCAAAAATATGATTGAGAGTTTTCCAGAAATAGCCCTTACAAACTCAGCTTGAATTTTCTTACCTCTTCATCCTACTTCCAAAAAGAAATATGGTGATCTACTTGGTATCTCTTACTATTAGGAAATGTCTAGAAAATGGTTTTATTCCTTGGAAACCCATGGAGTAACAAGCATATAGCATATATCTTCAACATTAAGTATATCTCTATTTTGAAAATACTTGTATTTGTCATTATTTAAATATCGATTCTTCAAATCAATGCTTTCTCCTTCCAATAACAAAGTTAAAATAAACTTCCTCAGTAGGAAATACAAAGTCAAATACAGAGTCACAACTGCATTTCCAGAAACTGATGAGAAACACACATTTATGCAGCACTGATGAAGGCAGTTTTATCAGTGATGAACCATCAGAATTCTTTGCCCTCAGCATCATGTGCTTTTCTTCAGCAATGGAAGGGAGCAAGTTGTTTGTATCCATGACAAAATGTGATACTCAGCTAACTGGTGTGGTTTTGATGATGCCACACTTCTGCCCAAAACCCTTGTAACTAGCAAGTTTGCCCTGAAGATTATTGAATTACTCCACTGACCATGCATTATTTAAAGGGAAGTTCTGTTATTATAGGAGCCAGCTGTTTAACCATTGGAATTCTGTTGACCAACTTTCAAAATACAGCAGTGTGCTATGACTAAACATTATATCTACTCATAGCAAAGTCTAAGTTAAGTGGTGACTAACTTGTCTGGTAAGCACTCTTTGGTCTAAAGGCTAGGAACCCTCTGAACCAAAGCTACTTGCAAAATAACTACTTGGATATATATATTGTAAAACAAGAAAAAATAATAAGCCATCTCTTGAGTCCAATAAGGAGTTTGCAAAGGCAAGGATGGAATCATTAGTCCATATCTTTAAAAATAGTCAAATGATCTAAATTAACTGCAAATTAGAGATTATTCAAATATGTATCTTTATTCAAATATACTATGTAAAATTGCTTTATTGCCTTTATAATAAATTATATTGTTGTAGATCTCTTGTTTCAAGTCATAACAACAAATTTCTTTATTGTGGTCCTGGGAGAAAAAGGAGGAATAGGAAGCATTTGAAGTTAAAAGACAAAACATTGACCCTCAATTGTGGTCTCTCAATTGTGAGAAATTATAATTGCTTGCTGAAATCAAGCCTGTAGGGCACTTCAAAGGACAAATTAAACTTAAAAGTCAACAGGTAAATACTTGTTATAGTCATACATTATGAATAGAATATAAGAAGTCTATTGTAGTCATTATGAATAGATAAAGAGAAACATCACTCTAGAATTGTGGTGGCTAGAGATAACTAGTAGTTATATCATGGGAAAGTCTAAGTATGTATACCATTATTCCAGTAACATTTTTTAAAAATAGTTATGGACATAAGATTGAGTTTCTCTATAGATATTATGAAAAAAATCATAAAGAGCTCTGCTCAAAATTCATCAGGCTATGGACAAGCTACTTTATAGAATGAGCCACATCAAACTCTGAATTCCTTTAAGAGAGACAACAAACCAGGTGTGTGCCATTATTTTCTTTCTTTTTTGCTGTGGTCATTCCTATCTATTTCGTAAGGTGAAACAAACTTATGGTGAGTTTCACGGCTATTGAAAGATGCCAAGAAAGGAAATGCAATACAGAGAAACTCTGCTATCCCAAAGTGAAGTTTAGAACAAGTAAGGATCTTAGAAATCAGATTAAGTAAGAAGTGTTTGGAATGGAAATATTAAGTGGGTCCTACAATTCCAAAATTTATCGCCCTCCATTTTCAATCCATAAGCCTGACTTGTGAAATCAGTTGTTTCTGGGATGGCCAAATATGAAAGCTTCTGGAAGCAGTATTACACCCCCCACCTCCTAACACCAAAATACGATTCCACAACCCACAATCATGTCCCACCAGGGAATGTAAAGTCTCAATGAAGAGCAGTCATTACCTGAAAAGGACTATTGAGATTGTTACAGTCATCTTCTTTTCTCCCTAGAATACCCCACCCTAAAAAGAACAAGCACATCCCCTAGTCTTAACTGGCTAGCCAGTTAACGAAACTATGCAGAACTCCTTTGTGGATAACAAAGAGCCATGCATGCCCATTTGTGTCTTTCCTCTAATTTATAGTCCCAGGAAAAGATTACAAAAACAAAAACACACCAAAAAACATTGTTTACATTGCCCAGGGGACCAGTCGAGTCTCAACTTGCCAGAGCCCAGCTGGCAAGCAAAAGTACTGAGTCCACTTTTGTCTGGGTCTTCCCTCCAAAGGCAGGCAAAAGCACTGCTGAACATCCATTGGGGCCACTTGCCCAGACCCTCCCAAAGCCCAGGGCCACGAGGAGCCCACTGGGTTAGCTCCGAGAGAGCGGCAGATCCCACTCAGAGACCACAAATGAACCCTCACTAAGTTACTACCTCCAGCTGCCCTAAGCATGACAATAAACCTGCCTTGTGGGAGGAAGCAGCCACTCTGCTCCCGTGCCAAGCATCAGGAAAACATTTAGGTTCTTAGAGGGTTGGCCTCTTACTTGGCCTCTCCAACAGCAAGGCAGCCAAACTAGTCTGGTAGCAGGCCATTGCCATGGGCATGGTCTCCCCCAATGAGGAAATAGACAATCTACATAAGGATTTTGTCTTTCAAAACCTCACCCTTAACTGTCATTATTATATGAGCATAAGACTATTTATTGCAATGGTTTCTTGGGTACATCATTAAGTATCAGACTCTTGTGGATCAGTAGTTCACAGATTTCTTCCAAAAAATATGGACATCCGTGGTGAGAATCCAAGCAGCCAATCCTGACCCCAAAGACATAATAGAGACAGCAATAGATCAAAGTCCATACTTTCTACTCTCTCCTGAGATGATGAAGCTTCATGTTTTATCTATTTCATATATTGGTATATAAGCAAGATTTGGTTTGTCAATAAAACCAATAATGATAAAAATTTGACAATTCCGGTACATGGTAAATTTGGTGTAGTCTTGCTTTACTTTTTTTTTAATTGTAAGAGTCAATAAAAGTATAGTCCAAATCAAGACAAAATAAACCAAAACCTACTTGTCCAGTAATCAGTTGACTTGCAAATATGGAGAATTTGATCTATGGTCTTCCCTCTGGGCAATTAGAATCATAAAAGATGGCCATCCAGTTCATCTCTGTCTAGCAGTCACTCCAAGAAAACAAATCATTGTTCTGAGTTTTCTGGGGGGGATTGGACAGGCCTCTTTCCCATTAGTGACATTATCCTTTTTAAGTTTCAAGATTTTTGGATGATGTCATCCAGCAATGCAGGTTTTTCATAAATCATTTAAGACCCTAGAAAAGGTAATAAGTGAATCCAAAGTAATATTGAAAACCTAATATATGTCAGATACTATGTTAGATACTGTTCATACATAATTTCATCTTTTTAAAAAATTTTTTTATTATTTATTCAATTGTGCATGTCATACATAATTTCATCTTATTCTCATTTCTAACAAGTAAGATTCTAACAAGGAGATGAAAACCAGAGAGCTTAAGGGACTTTTCTGAAGTTGTATACCAAGTTTTCCTGTGCTCCAGGAAATCTACTTGGCAGTAAGTAAATATGGAGTTTGAATCTTGCCTCTACCAGTTACTACCTGAATGATCTTGGGCAGGCCATTGTAACTCTGAGTCTCAGTTTTCACATCAATAAAATGAGGAGCTCCTTCCACACTCCAAAGCTCTTTCAAAAATAATCTGGTTTTTGCAAAAGCAATAGTTAAATAAAAGCACACTTGATCTGTTTCATGTATAAAAATAGTTCCAATTCACTAAAAAGATGAAGAACATTCAGTTTTCCTGACACCATATATTTGAGCGTTGTTGCCCAAATGTAAGAGATAACACATACACTAAATGTCCTGAGTTGGTTATTGCACAAATGTATGTACACCAAAGTATTAATTGTATCTCACAATATATACAATTGCAGCTTGCCAATTTAAAATAAAACAATAAAATTTAGGAAACTTAAAAGGGGGGTAGAGAGATGGTTTAGGGGTTAAAGTTTTTGCCTAGCAAGCTAAAGGACATGAATTCAGATCCCTAGATCCCATGTAAAAAATGCCAGGTGGAAAAGGCAGCAGCAGCCTACACCTCCAGCCCTAGAAGGTGGAGCCAGGGAGCAAAGCAATAAGGAAGCAGAGCAATCCAGGACGATTCCTGAAGTCACCCTTGTGTTGTTGCCACAGGCACACACGCACTTAAGCAACTTCTGGTACAAGTGCACACACATGCACACGAGGGAAAAGTGTAGGAAATGTGATAAATGATTTCCTTCTAACTAGCATGCCTAAAGGTGTCTCAATGAAGACAATAGATAGCAAAAGACCAGGATACTCCATAAACAGGATCCTCGACTTGAATCCTTGACTATAGGGAGAATTAAAATGTGTGGTAAGCGAGTTCATGCTGCTGAGTGTGGATGATTCCAGCAGACATGTAATCTAAAGCAATCTGTAGGGTCATTGTTGAGAAAGCTTCGAGAAGAGAGTGGCATGTGGAAGTCTATAGACTTGCTGTAGAGAGAGAAGCCGTGCCAGCAATTGGCTAAATCTGAGAACATCGCCAATCGCCTCTAACATGAAACCACTCTGGTTCGTGCAGACAAGCCCACGGGCTACGGCTCCAACAGTCGGAGAGCGCCTCAGACAGGCATCGTGGACGAGTGCTGCTTTCGGAGCTGTGATCTGAGAAGGCTGGAGATGTACTGCGCACCCCTCAAGCCTGCCAAGTCAGCCCGCTCCGTCCGTGCCCAACGCCACACTGACATGCCCAAGACCCAGAAGGTAAGCCTGCCCAGGTGGGAGGCGGGCGTCCTCCAGTACACTTTCACGCACAGGAAAGTGGGCAAATGGAAATTCTGTCCCATGTCTCCTAGGTAAAGAAGTTCCATTTCCACCAATAGGATGGTTTATACGTGTCCATCCGTTCCATCATTCTGTACTTCAAATTCTAGTCAATTTGTCAACTGGAAGATGGTAGGAACTAGAGACCTCACTCACTGAGGTCCCTTGGTCAAATAACATATCCTATAAAAGTCTCAATTTCATCAGTGTAATTGGGAAAATGATAATATGAACTGCAATGGACCATTGTCACAATAAATTATTTTACTCCGTGTACTCTGAAATGTTTTCCAAATAACTGCACCAAGTAACTGTTAGGCAAGTTTAATGTTTGTCATAATCATGATTAATAGCAAAACTGGGATTCTGCAATGGTGCAAAGACAAAGACTCAAAGATGAGAACTATATTAAAGTCATACTCAATGGCAAATATAAATTAGAGAAAAAAGCATTAAAAATTGACATTTCTCTTCAGCTTTAAGAATGCTAGAAATGTCTAATGATGAAAATTTGCAGGCATATTGTTTCAAAGAGTTCTACTAGAAACCATCTATGCCTTCAGACATACATTAAATATTTGATGACTCTTGATAGACTTTGGTTGAATGAATCAATAAATAATGAACAAATGGACATCAAGGACTAAATAAAACCAAGGTCCTTAAGTTTTTAAGTAAGGATAACTAAACAGATGATAAAAGAAGAATAAGTGAATGATAAAGATGGAGAGAAGCCTTCACTTAAGTCTCTGGGAGAACCCTTTTGGGAAAAAAAAAATGTGAATATGTGGTTTTGATCTTTGAAGCCAAAACTAACACTGTTTGGAAAGCACAAGATAAACAATCCAAAAGTTCACTTTGCCCCTTTGCTGCTTCCTGGTCCTAAATCACAGCTGAGGCTGAGGGACAGTCACGGTGACTTAGTGGAGTTGGATTCTAATGAGCTACCACGTGAGATGGGATGCAAGGGGACTGTGTAAGATCTGCTGTACACAGAACACAGTAGCCACAGGTGATCAGAGCATCACACGAGAGTGCGCTAGAAGGGCCAGGGCATGTTCTTGCTTTCTCATCCCATGTAAACATGTACCTCTTAATGTCTAGCCGGGGAGGAACTGGGCTATTGAGTCCCAGAGCCTTGGAACATCAGGTCTCATGCCTGAGCTGTAGATCTTTCTAGTTCCGAGGCTGTCTCCTCCTTCCTGCGGAGCCCAGGCATTCTGGGAAGACTCAAAGACTCTGTCTTCAGGAACCACCCATTCTCAATGCAATTATTTTTGTGATGTTTGCAGTCAAAGCTCCCATCTACAAACAAGAAAACGAAGCCTCAAAGGAGAAGGAAAGGTGAGCCGAAGACACATCCAAGAGGAGGGACACAGAGGAGGGGACAGAGCCAGTCAGCAGATCAGAGGAAAGAAGAAAGATCAGAAAAGGGAGTTTGGAGCTAGGAACTGTGACCACAGAATCACAGAGAGAAAAATGGCAGAGGCGAGGGTGAGAGAGCCGCACCTCGCGAAGCAGAAAATGCTGTAGAGGGAATGAAGAAAAGTAGTCCCGACAGAGGTAGGAGATGTCTATTATGGAAGTAGAAATAGCCTCTGATGAAACACGACTAATAAACACAGGAAGAATGGAAAAGGAAAACGAGATGCCACAGAAAGTGCAAAATGACAAAAATGGGAGAAAAAAGAATAATTAAAAAAAATTTTTAAAGACGTCAAAACACATCTTTCAAAAAAATCAGAGTAAACAATTCAAGTAAAGACCATGTCTTTCATATGAATTTTAAATTTTGTGCAAACCTGTTACAGAAGAACTGCCCATGTCAATATATATTCAGAGTTAAATATTAGCCCTAAATTCTCAGCAGGACTGAATTGTGTCATAGAAGTTCCCAGATTTCCTTTCCTGCAATGTCATTGGAGGCTGCGTTTCTTAGTCAAGTCCATGGTGTAGGCCAAAGAGCATCTGGTATTTACATAAAAGCCTGGAAATGACCTTTGAAAGGTCACTGAACATTTTTTTTTTGTATTTTGGTGTCAGACATAAACGATGTATTAGCTTGCCACAGCCATCATAACAAAGCACCACAGACCACAGACATCTTCATCTCACAGTTCTTGAGGCTAGAAGTCCAAACTCAAAGCATCAGTCCTTCAGAGGGCTCCTGCCTGGGTCTATGCCAACTTCCCTATGCTTCTATCTCTGTGTTCTTTGAATAAAGACAATAAATTGGACTAGGTTCTATTCCAATGAACTCATTTCAATTGGATCATCTCTATAAAGTTCATATACCTAAAGCAATACATTTTTGCAGTACAGAGTTTAGAACTTTGAACATATGGATTTGCAAGTAGTATATATACCATCAACCCATACTAAGGATTTCTAATGTCCTCTGGTTCTATCTCTTAGAAAACATACTTTTTCTCTTTATCTGTCTACCTACCTAACTATATTCTATGTGTGCATCTATTTGTCTATCTCTCGTATTCTCTCACCAACCTACCTTATATGTAGCATGTTAAAGTTGGAAGAGTCCTTGGAAGTTATTTGATTCAGTTCCTTCATTTTAAAGACAAGGACACTGAGATCTTGACATAGGTGAAGACTTACGTAAGTTCAAGTTATGTTCCTTCTTGGCAGCAGCACATAAAATGAGTCAACTATAAAAGAGTTGCTAGAGAAAGAAGAGGGTAGAAATGGACAGGTGGAGATATACCTTCATTTGACATTTTTCTATCAGAAGGAAGGATGTGAATAAGAGCAATTATGAAGGATCTTCTGAGGGTGAAGAAAAACTCAACAAAATCACAACAGTTAGTGCTCAAAGACCTTCTCCTTCAGTTCCCTCAGTTTAATCAGGCAAAGTCTTCATAGAGCACAAAGCAAAAAACTTCAAATTATCCAAATTGTGAACTTTGGCACTAAAAAAAAGCATAAGACAGAATTACTCAGCCAAGCAAATGATGATACTTTGGGGTAATGAAGTCACAAAGCCCACACACAAAAGATTTATCCACATGGGCTAGTGCAGAGAAGTCGTAGCGTAAAAGATCATCCCTTCTGCCAGTCTTTCATATTACTACTGTTTTCTACTCCAGGATCATCCTTCCTCCATGGTTCACTGAAAACCCAGGATCTTTTCAATGTAGTGGAAATATCCAAGGCTCAAAATAGAAAGAAAAGGTCCAGTTAGGAGCATGTGAAAGCCCCAATGGGGGCCGAGCTACACTGGGTGTAATTGTGAAGTAGATGGTTGATTATCAGACCAGGCGAAAGCCAGACTGAGGTCACAGCCATCTGTTCAGCCACCTCACTTGGGAACACACTGAAATTTGCTAAGCTAAGAGCAGATTTGGGGAGCACGCTTTGGGGACAACCTCAGGCACAGGCCAACAATACTGCTTTGCTGCTTTGGCAGAGTCTACAAACACAGATAGTGCTCCAAGAGACCACCATTCAGCAGAAGAATTTAGAATTTATATCCTATGGAGAAGGTTTGATAACCTATAATTACATCTAATCACAAACTTTTTGAAGAAGAACTTTAACAAAACAATAGAATTTACAGTTTTAAAAAAAAAGTTCCCATAGTCTCAGAATATGCATCAGCACATATATCTTGGCAATTGGAGAGATGACTCTGTGGGGAAGAGCAATTGCTGTGCAAACATGAAAACTTAAGTTCAGATCCAGCACCCATATAAAAAGCTGGGCATAACAGTGTGGGGGAGCAGAGACAGCAGTATGGGGGAGCAGAGACAGAAGGGTCATTGTTTCTTGCCAATTGTAAATCTAGCTTCAGGTTCAGTGAGAGACCCTGTCTTAATAGAATAAAATACAGTGATAGATCAAGACTCCCAATGTGTCCCTCTAGCCTCTGTACATGTAGGCCACAAACATATACCACATACACATACATCACATTCACATATGATATGAATTATGAATTTGAAAATAGGTATTATGAAATAGAATCAATTACTGCCCTTCTATCTGTTTTTGCAGTATCAGCACCTAAAGAATTAGTGATATATGGCATATAATATTGGATTATGGATGAATGGGTAGATGCATGGATGGATGGATGGATGAGTGATATAGGCAGATATCAAATAGTAGAAAAACAGACCAAATAATTGGCACTGTTGAGATGAAACGATTCCTCTCAGACTACACAGGATAGTGAGACAAGTATAGGGCTTAACAAGAAAAGCAAGAATTGCTGACACAAGTCTCTTATGTTTGAAGTCTTTTCTATAGCTTAAATTCAAGTTGCTCTGGAATCTAATGCAACAGGTTGCACTTGATTAAACACTTCAAGTGAATTTTATCAGACTCTTCAATGTTTCCCTTAAGTAACCAGAGCACTGCATTAATCTTCATTTACAATTCCAAGTTTCAACCTAAGGTGATTCTTTCAAGACAAATAGAGGACTATGTTTAAAACTAACTAGAACATGCATGGGTTCATGATCCTGAAACAAACCTCTAGGAATGAAGAAGATTTTTTCAATTGGAGAGACTGTATACTATCCCCCATTAAGAGCACAGAAAGTAAAATCGGACTGCCTTAATTAGCTCTTTTATTAGCTGGGTACTCTTGGGCAAGTTATATAACTTATTTATGCTTAAGTTTTCTCATCTGTTAAATGTGGACACAATCACTGTATCTACACAATCAATACACTATAAGGATTTATTGAGAATTGTCTATGTGTGTGTGTATACATTTGCATGTATGCATCCTCAGCTTGTAAATGCCTATGACAAGCACTATCATATTGCTAGTTAATATACTTACTTTTGAAAATTAGAACTACATAAAAAAGAAGTCCCCTAAAATGGAAGTGAGTGTCATATCACCAAAAATGTCTAACCCAAGTTTGCCAATGCTTTTTAGTGGTGTGGAAATAGATTCTCCAGCATGTGACAGAAGAGGAGAACATGGTGGCCTAAAGTCCCTTCCAACTTGGAGAATAGCTAGTACTATGAATAATTCCAATTTTAATGGTAGCCCAGCTCTCCTACATGAAGAACTGTTAACATTTGTTTCAGGGTCATACAACGAACTTTTTAGAAAACCATGTTTCTCAACCAGTTAAAATCAAATGTAATATGTGTTTTCATTTCATGGTGCCTGGGGAAAATTTAATTGTAGCATGAACTCCAGCTCTTGCTAGTTTTAAGTAAAACTGCCAAAATAAATAGAAATGTGGGATATTTCCGGGCTCACACAGTTTCCGGGACAATTTGGTTTCTAGGACGGCCAATCCAGTGCCTTTCACAAGCATTTGATCTTCTTTCAAACATCTCCTGAAAACAAACAAATCTCATAGAGATTCGAATGCGTATGCTAGAAGGGTGGAAAGGAGGCAAAGAAATGTCTCCCAAGAAATAACTCCCCTTCATCTCCTCACTGTCTAGCATAACCCCCAGCATCTCCTAAGCATCTAACAAAACTCCCCTTCATCTCCTATCTAATATAACTACCTTTCATCTACTGACTAGCTAACATAACTCACTATTATCTCCTGAGTATTTAGCATAACTCCCCAACATCTCCTCACTATCTAGCAAACTCCCCAACATCTCCTGATTATCTCTTTTCAACAAACAGGGACAAGACCTGGTTCTCTGGTTTATTATCATTTATGGGAAAAGATGAAAGTTATTCTATTTACTCTTACACTGAAAAAGAATAGCACTTTTTTACAATATTTAAATATATCATACAGTTACTTTTAAGCTAAGACAAAATGGATAGTCTGAAGTTCAAGAAAAAGCTTCTAGAAGCAATTTAAAGACAATTTCAAATGAAGCAGAATCCTCTTTTATGAGTTTTAGAATATCCATTACAGAACTTCTTACTCTGTATGCTCATTTCATGACAAAAAGGTCAACTATTATTCGAAAAGTCAACTATTATTCCTTTTTATGTAAGCAAGACAAGCCTGCTAGTTAGAGAAGATTCTTCTGGAACCACCAAACATGGAAGGTCAAAGCCAATTTCTCCTTTTCAAAATCATAGTAAGAAACTGGAAAAGTTCCCTGATGTCCACATATTTGGGGGTCCTTCCTTAATGAGTCTTCTTTTCTGAGTGTGTATGTGAGGGTGAGTATATGTGTGTGAGTGGACACCAAAGGAGGACTTTGGGTCCTTTTCTAAGGAGGTTTTGTAATGACTTTAGGTCTGCCTGGTTTTTTTTAACCTATCAATCAAAATATATAATTTTGAAATACAAATAAAGGTTTACAATCCAGAAGACCGCATTGGACATTGAAAACATCATGGAACACATGAGAAATGTGATATAACAGATCTATGAATCTATATCTGATACGCAGAGTCCCTAAAAAGATCTCACCATAGTAGACTAGAAAAAGCATCAAAGACTTTTTCTTCAACTTCTGTAGGCTATTGAATGAGTGGTGAAAACTAGAAAACATTTTTAATTCCACTTTTATTTTTTATTAATCATTATGCTTGCAGTTTTATAAAGGGCCAATCAAGAAACTTAAAAAGTTAGAAGTTTAATAGTTAGAAATAAAAATAATGAAGGTACATGTAACTGATTTTAAATCAAAATGTGATGATCTCAAATATGCAATTAACTTTAGCGAGCAATCTTGAGAGAAAAGGATTCGGGATGCTTTCAAGTGTTCTTAAAGTGAATAACTTCCCAAAATGATGAGCAAATAAAAACTTTCTTCTGCTTTCTTTCAATAGATGTAAATTCTTCTACAAAAATGAATCATTATTCAGGGATACTTGAAGACACTTTGTCTTTTGAAAGACCCTGGGTTCTAGTTCTAAATTAAGAATTATTCAGTAAACAAAGAGACATTTTTTTGGAGTGGCATAAAGATGTTGCTTTCATGTTTACTACAGGGATCTAGAGCTTCAACCCCTTCCCATCTAATTTACATAGAAGGATTTCTATAGATTGCTTTATCATATGTCACAGAAATTTTCCATTAGAATGAATTTGCAACTTGAGAAACTTCCAAATCTAATTCTTGACCCATCACACAGGTCTGTGCATCCAGTCAATGTTCCTTCCATTACCTGTTTCTGTTATGTCAGAGATTAGGATTTCTGACCACAACAATCATAGACTTCTATTACCACTTACTTCTTTTTAATCATAATCTTCTAATTCCCTCTCTTCACTCTGCCATATGCACTACATCCTCTCATTAATTCAGATGAAGAAACACATAGGTATTCAAATGGTTATGTGAGGTTTTATTTTCACTCTCTGGAAAGAAAATTGATGAATTTTACTTTCCACTTTGTCTCTTTTCAACAGCATGATCAAAATTTACATAAAAAGTAGGATGTTGGGCTGGAGAGATGGCTCAGGAGTTGAGACTCTGCCTAGCAAGAAGAAGGTCCCAAGTTCAGATCCCAGGTCCCACATAAAAATTCCAGGTGGAAATGGTGGTGGCCTGTACTTCTGGCCCTGGTGGCTGGAGCCTGGAAAATCCCAGAATGAAAAAAGAAGGAGGTAGAAGTGATCCAGGATGATTTCCGAAGTCACCCTTAGTACTCCACAGGGACACACAGTGCCCACTGACACACAGACACACAGACATAGACACACACACACACACACACACACACACACACACACACACACACACACAAAGTAAGTAAGTAAGTAAATAAATAAATAAATGTAGGATGTTAAGAATAAGACCTATGAAGGCTAAGCATGACAGCAACTCTTCTTGTCCTTGGTAAAATAGCCTCAAAGTTCCCAGCGAATTTTACATTAAACTTGCCACTGGACTTCCAAGCTGGGATTCATATGCCAAAAGACATTTTTTTTTTTTTTTATAAAATTCTGTGTGAAATCTAGAAAAGTTCACATGGGGCTTTCTGTCTGGTCAACACCAAGAGGTTAAATAATCAAAGACCAACTAGTCCTGCCATCTGTGAAAATACAATGGGCTATTTTCACAGCTGTAGATAACAATTATGGCAGGATAAAAATTGCAAATAATTAAGAGCAAGACTGTGTCAGGTCGAGGGCTGAGAAAGATTGCTAGTCATTTGACAGCTGCAGACTTGGGAATGTGAAATGTTGATGTCACGGTGTGGGGTGCTTGGATAATCATGTAACATTGCAAGAAGGCAGAAATGAAAAGTATGAATGAGCTCACAAATGCATAACATCAGAATTAGCTGACCAGGTCCCTATTAAATGCACCATTTTATCTCTGCAAATACTATTGACTTCTTGCTACAAAATGTGCCTGGGTAGAAGCAGAGGTGTTTTTGGCCCTACAGAGCAATTGGATTTCTTAAAACTTCACACACACACATGAAAATTTCTTACACCATGTTCTGTCTTGGAAAAACACTGCCTGGCATCCCTCATATTTACTTTCATATGCTGAAGGCCCATCAACCTCAAACAGATGCAAATCACTTCAACTTGTCATAGTGTTATTTTGTTCATCCATAAAGGGGAGCCTTCCAGGCTTCCAAAATTTCTCTCAATTCAGTGAGAAGGAAAATTCAGAACACAAAGTTTGAATGTTCTGCCCAGATTTGTCACACACACAGAGAACGAGTGGAAGACGGCAACACCCTTTCCTACTAACCCTATGAACTCATCACTGCTGCATGGAAATGACATGGAAGTACGTTCAGAGCCTCAGGTTTCTCAAGGACATCCTGGTACAAATTGCCACATATACAAGCTTAACATCGACATAAACAATATGCAGAGGAGACAATGACATACTGGCAGGACAAAGGAAAGACAATATCAGATCTAGTTTTCAGGTAAGAAAGTGTTAAATCTTTAGCACATATCACTAAAATATCTAGAACCTGATGCTTCACTTTTGGAAGCCATATTGGACCCTTTCAATCAACTCTCTCAGGGAAAGATAGTATGATTAGGGTTATTCACTGTCATCATCATCATCATCATCATTATTATTTGATATTTTAACACAAATACAGATAGCTAGGTAAACAGCCTGCTCATAAACTCCACAGTCTTAAACAACTGAACCTGAAGGATTTTACTGCATCCTTTGAGACTATAGAAAATAACATAAGTACATCTTGCCAGCTAGGGAAAATTCCCCCCTTTCCTCCTCCTCTTCTTTTTCCTTCCAAGCTTTTAAATCATTTACTAGCGATTTCTTACATCACAGGAGGATATATTGGAAACAGAATCAGGTGGCAATTTGAAGTATAAGAAAGCTGATAAACTAGGAAACTAGGATAATCTTGGAATAAAGGTGGGGTGCATGTAAAAATATAAGCTGTCTGACTCCTAGGGAACTCCTTCCTAGGTGAATGCCAGTCACACAGAGAGAGAGAGAGAGAGAGAGAGAGAGCATTAGAGAGGGAAAGAAGAGAAGGAGAATGCTATAGGTATGCTATTCCTGTACTCAGAAACTCAGGAGATTACTACCTCTTTTACCCATACTTGTCGAAAAACTGTTATCACTATGCCATAGAAAGTGCTGCCACAGGAGTAACTAACATAGGTATAATAATAGCTGATATGATATTTCTTGGGCACTGACTTTGTGATAAGCGCTATAGTGAGTCATGTCATTCAGTTACTATAAGCCTATATAATAAATATTACAAGTATTCCTGTGATGAAAATAAGAAAATAGTCTGAGAAAGGAAACCATCTTGCCAAGATCTTACTGCAATATATATTTCAGTCAGAATACAAACCCAAGACGAACGCTAGCATGCTATCTAGGCATTGTGCTAAATACTTCATTTCTTACTTGATAGCTATTATTCTGCAGTCTGAAACATGTAAGTTCTGACACAGCAGATTCCGTGATATTTTGTACTGTACAGAGTATAATAGGATGCTTGCTGGTGACCTAAACTCATTCCATCACTTCTGCAGAAAACTTAGATCAATGGGAATAGGAATAAGCATTTTGCATTGGCTGTTCTAATCAAGACCTCATGCTTGAGTTCAGGGATGATATGGAGGGAGAAGCATGCTGTCCATCCTCATGGGGCTTTCCTTTCACTGGGGAGATAAACACATATAGAATTTACTCTAAAATATATCAGTGTTCTAACAAAGATAGACCTGGACTAAACTCTGACAGCAGACAAACCAAACTAGATGGATGTCATTGACAGTCAAGCTGTCAAACTATATTTAAGCATCTTTGCTAAGTACATGTGTAAGCATTGGTTCAATCAGTCATATCAGTGAAGTCGGTGTTCTTTCATTTCCTTTTTTCAAATTACAGAAGAGGCAACTAAGGCAAGAACAGCCACCCTATTGGTATGAAGCAGAAATCCAAACCATGCATATAAACCTAGATCTTCTAAGGAACAGAAGATGAGATGGGAGGGGCAAATGATCAAGAAGTTTATTAGGATGGTGTCCATGTGAAAGAAAATAGAAGGAAGTTTGGAAGCTTAAATCAACTGTCTCATAGCGGTGTTAAGTCTGACCTCCAAGTGAAACAGAGATGGCAAAAAGCTTGGGCGGAAACAGCATTTGAGATTGCTATAGGGTACATGAACGGTATGAAGTGTAGTCAGCAGGAAGTCTTTGAGACAAAATTGGCCACTGAAAGAGCATGTTTTCCAGAGGTGGGTCAGTATTGTTATACCTACTACATTCAATTATTGACAAAATGATTGACAAGACGATCAAAGGAAAAATTCCTATGAGACAGTAGAGTGAGGAGGAGATATGACCATTCCCACTACATTAAAATGAGGTTGCTTTCAAAAGACATCCTGAGGCTGGGCAAGCTAACATTGTGCCCCTTAAGTTCATACCTGTACCTCTGTTTTAGAGAGTTAGCCACATACTCTAGGAGCTTGTGGTTCTTAATCGTGGACCTTGTACCTTTCTTTTAAAGTCACACTCCCAACATCCCACCCAATCAGCTTGACTCCCAGAGATAAAAGGCTGATCTAACTCTCCTGGAATCTAAACTTGTGATTCCTCAAACTAAAATGAGAGCAGAGCTGATACTGAGATATCTAAATCATCTGCCACAATTTTTCAGATCTCCAGGCCAATCAAGTTAAAAAAAAAAAAAAGAACTACAGCCTATCCTTTTCAACAAGTACCCTTGATGTCTAGACCAGCTCTCAATCATCCACTGTTCCTTTCCCTCCCCTTTTGCCCTTTGGGGGAGAAGGTCAATGCTGAGTTCAGATTTAATGCTACACAATAGACTCCTGATATTCTACACTGTCTATTATTTTCCCAGTACTTTTTTCATAGGACTCCAGGCACTTTCTCGGCTTTACATCCTACAGTACTTACTTGTTTAGAATGGGTGGAGATGGAAACATGGCTAATGAAAGTATCATTACTTCCTCCTAAAATTTAAAGAGCCTATTATCATCTTTCTTGTAGATTCTGTCTCTCAGGCAAAATCTCTTGAAGATAGGCACAGAGAAAAAAAAGTAGTTCTGGTACCCAGGGAGTTAGCTCTCATTAACTGAATCCTATGTTTCCAGAGCTCTATAAATAGCCATACAAGTGGGGCTCAAGGTCAGGGAAGACATCCATACTCTTGAAGTCTCCTACTTCCCATCTCCAGCCTCTCCCTTCATCTGCAACTCATGTTATCAGCTACTCCTTTTGAAAGGAGATTTGAATTTTGAGATACCAGGTATTGTGTCACCTCTCAGTAAGATAGCAAAGTAGCTAACTGGTCAGCATGAAGCTTAGATAAAGCCTAGATAAAATCTGGCACCTTACTTTTTAAAAAAGTACTGGGACATCTCTTAAATGATCAAGTGGATGTACAGTCGTAGGTCTATTGATATGTTCCTACAAAACTGTAAGCACATTGCTAAATCTTAGCCTCAGCTCCGAAACTGCCTTCAATAATGTCACTTAAGTAGCTGTGAGGAATTAGTGAGAGCATTTCATTAGCCTCAACAAATATCAAGCAAAATTATTATCATACTTACAGCTATCTTTGGTAATCTCTTCACACAAAAGGTCTAGGAATAACTTTGCCAAGGTCAGGTTGGAAACTAATGGAAGAAAGTAAACAATATCCTCCCTGTGTATACGTACAAGATGTACAGTAACGATGTATCACAAATTAATCTGTTGCAGAGCTTAGTCTCTAAGGAGATGGCTAAGCCCTCCTTCGGAAGGGTCTGCTTCTTCATCAACCCCAGAAAGCTAGAAACGAACGTTTTTAAAAATAATCTTACCTTCTCTGGTGTCAATAGGAAATAATATTTACTCACTACTGTTTTCCTTTCAAAAATCTGTCTTGTTGCATACTAGAAACAGTTTCAGCCGGCTTGTTTGTCTTGGACAAGCCACTGAAGTGAAAAGTTTTTTTGCTTGGCTGAATGTGGAACAGTTTCATAACCCTTCAATAAGTGCATGGAAGGTTGGTGCCAGCTCTGGGGACGGCTGCTTCTAACTGCCTCCACTTGCAGCTCATTGTCAAGAGCAGCAGGCATAATTAAATTAAGACAATGAGCAAAGCAACAGATGCAAGGGAGACCAAGTCCCCGACTGCTTTTGTTTTGTCCCTACCATTGTCTGCAACAAAGAAGTCACATGTGAAAGCCTGGGAAGAGAGCCAAGTGCAAACCAGAGGACATCACAGCTGGTTTGGAATGGCCTCTACTGTGTGTGTGTGTGTGTGTGTGTGTGTGTGTGTGTGTGTGTGTGTGTGTGTGTGTGTGTATCACTGCCAGCTTGCAGCAGCGATGAATGCCCATCGCTCTATTACGATGCTGACACACCTAAGGAAATGACCGGAAGACCCTGTGACTCTATTCACCTTTTTTGACCTTCTGTTCTGAGAAAAAAAAAAAAAGAATCAGAAGGTAAAGATCTGTAAAACTGGTCCGTCTAACCCAGGTTTGTTTTTGTTTTTGTTTTTTCTCTTGTAAGCCTCAGGAGCTTGAAAGATAAAAGCACAGAAGATACCTGAATGTTCTCTTTAATAGATTTGCAATTTGTGATTCATCTTGTGAGGAAATAGGGACTTGATAACTCATGACAATTTCTTTTCATTGTTATTTCATTCTTGAATGAATGTCAGCTGGGCATTTCAAATTCACTATATTCCTTTATTTCTAAGCTAATTGGCACCTTAACTAGAAAAAAAAAGGAAAGTGAACCTTGAGTTGATACATTTCTCTGCTTGTTGGTTAATTTGATTAGTAGTTTGGTAAGACAGTGCCATCTTATTAATAGCTATTTGAGGAATTTGACGAGTTCTATGGCACAGAGTAGGTTCACACAGCAGGGAGCCGTAGGTTACAACAATATCTTGCAAAGGACTACAAGAGAGTCCAGAAGTTGCCAACATAAATAGATGAAGAATTTGTGAAAGCACAGAAATGTTAATTGCTCTGTTTTGATCATCACACACTATACACATGTATTGAATTATCTATCATACGATGCACATGAACATATGCAATTTTTTTTAAAAAATGAAAGAAATATATGGGGATTAAAAGCTGCATGAAATTAACAGAACGTTTTCTCTCCACTTATAGGAAGTACATTTGAAGAACGCAAGTAGAGGCAGTGGAGGAAACAAAAACTACAGAATGTAGGAAGACCCTCCTGAGGAACAGAGAATGACATGTCCTTTGTTCTGTGCGAGTAAACTTCCAAACATTGGAACACCTGCCAAAAAAACCAAGTTCAACAACATTTCAAAAATGGGCATTTTCCCCCTATGAAATTCCCAAGTAAATGTTCCAACATTGTTTTTAGGAGTGATTGTTAAAAGCTTTGCACCTTGCAAAAAAAAAAAAAAATGGTCCTGGAGTGGGTAGATGACTGTTGATCCTTTATCAATAATGTTCTATAGAGAAAAAATTATATATATATCTTAGTCCTTGCCTCTCAAGAACCGTAAATGCATGGTGTTGTATAGATCCAGTTGCACTAAATTCTCTGAATCGTGGCTGCCGGAGCCATTCATTCAGCAATCATGTCTAAGTGGTTTAGGAATTGTTTTCTTATTTGCACTTCTTTCTACATAATCCAAGCTGCTTGTTTCACAGAGTCTAACAATTTTGTCTATCAACATCAGCGCCCCTTTGTAACATTTGTGTTTGTTGAATTTGGCCTCCTCAAAAGCAATAGCAAAAAAGCAGTCAAATGGCCCACCATTGTTTAACTTACACTATTCTGTCTGTTGCATCAAATATATTAGGTGCATTCATTTAAAACATAAAGCTTCATTTTTCCACATCATGCTACAAAAAAAATAGAATGAAAATAGATGTAACTTTGAGGCCAATCACTTTTAGATGTGTGTTTGAAGCATAGAATGTCTTTTAAACTCTCAATGGTTCCTTCAAATGATAAGTTAGTGTGTGATATGATTAGTAACATCTTTTATTTTTTCCATATAGAGCACTATGTAAATTTAGCATATCAATAATACAGGATATATCAAATGGTATGTAAAATTCTGTTTTTTTTTTAGTACAATGGTGCTATTTTGTAGTTTGTTATATGAAAGAGTCTGGTCAAAACGGTAAAAGGTGAAAGCAAGCAAAAGAGAAAACCTGGAGCCAAAGAAGACACAATGTGGGTGGGAACCAATTCCATCCACTTGGGAAGAAGACAAAGTCCCTGTAGTTATGCCTTCGAGAGGAATTTAAGATACAAAGCCCAGTAGTGCAGACATGACTGGCAAGTTCAGAGAGGAAGCTTTGGAGTGGGAAAAGCAAACTGGGAATATTAACTGTCCTGGCTTCTTTTTTCTCACCGAAGAAACAAATAATTTGCCACCTCCGCCATGGACTCACCACTGTGTGACCTTGGGCAAGTCACTACACCTCTCTGTGCCTCAGTTCCCTCATCTGCAAAATGGGGCAATATGTCATCTACCTACCTCAAAGGGGTGGTATGAGGGATAAGATGAAGGTTCAGATTTTTTTTACCCAGGGTTGCCAGAAAGGTGCATCATCAAAGCCCATAAATTACTGAGGTGTGAGGAATTCTGTCAACCAGCCATTTCCAGCATCTCTCCAGAATTATTCACAATCCACTGAGGTACCAGGATATCCACACTCTCACCAGTGAGTCTAATTATTAATTATTAAGAATCTAGTTATTAAGACCTCAACCTCTCATAAGCACTTTTCAAAAGGTTAGGAACATGTGATTTACAATTCCATTTTTGTGTCTGCATTTGAACTTGTGAATACAACAGCATGTGAAAAAGAGAGAAAGGAAAGAAAAAAGTGCAGAAACAAAAAGATATTTTACCAGTGAGAGTAATTTATTTACTTCACTTAGAAAACCTCTCGCGGATTTCTTCAGTCAGTTACTGCGTATCTAAGAACACATTTTCCCTCCCCTTAGACAGCATAGGAAAATTGTCATAGTATTTTAAATATTGAGATAAAATCTAATAAAAATCATAGCTACTCTCTTTAGTAAACTTTATTCTTATTCTTGGTTGTATTTCCATGTACTTGTTTTTGTTTTGTGAAAATATACTATCTAGATTTCCTATTTAGTGGCAAAAATTATCCTTCTCAATTCTGAAGTTCTCCCTCATGTCCGCTTAGAATAATCCCAACTTCTTGCAATTATTCAATAATCAGATCTCTTAATCTATAGTTTTCATTATCCTATGCAAATATTTTAATGCTCTTAGGAAGTTCATATGAAAAGCAAAAAATGACGGTCATTTTTCTTTCACTGGGTTGCCTCAAGATTCAGAACCCAGAAAGGAAAAAATGGGGGGGGAGAGGACTTTTTTCTCTGAATCTTTATATAAATAAATGCAAAGAAGATCCTTTTCAGTAGCCTAAGAGTTGTTTGGCTTGAGTGCTTTGGGCATGCTGAGCAAAACTCTAATCAGTATGAAAAGTTGTAAATGAAACTCTAGACCAATTTTGCCCTCTGATTATTTCCCACAGATACCATGGAAAAAGTTGGAGTTTTCCCCCATATAACGCTTCCAACAGTTATCTCTTATTCTTAGTGTAAACTTTTTTAAATTGATGTAAAACATGACAGCCTTCTACAGATTTGGAGCTTTCCTGACATAGTTGGAGATGGAAATTCAAAGTGATGACTTATTTTATTCATTAAATTCCATGCTCAGTCAAAAATTCTTCCAATAAGAAAAGCTTAAATATGCTTTTATTTTCACTTTTCCATCCGAATCCTAAATAAACCAATATAATAACTATACTAACGCACCATTCTACAGCCACAGGAATGACTGTAGAATGTAATCTCTGGAAACTAAGTAGCCATTATAAAATCTGAGAATGCTGAAAGGGAGGAGCTGAAATTTTATAACTCACAAGTTCATAAGCTTTGCTACAGCATTGCATTTCTTTAGGGTTAGAAATGGAGTAACATTGAGGTGTTTCAAAGAAGTGTACATAGTTGTAGGACTGTGCTTTCAATTGATAGGATTATTGACAACTGAATTGACAATATTTAGTACTTGGGTCAAATTCTGGACCTGCCTCCCCAAAGAGTATAAATTACTATTTGAATATTTTAAAATGGGGCAGTTGTGCTGAAGAGGTTAAATGCATCTTTCCATCACAATCCACATTTCCCATTTCCCAGAACAGATGAAATACTTTCTTGCTACACGTCTTACACAAAACCTACAACTGCCCTACACACACACACACACACACACACACACACACACACACACACACACACTTACTGTTTAAAAAAAAAAACGACAGAATAGTTAAAAAAAATCATTTCCTTGAAAAATCATACTTTCGAAAAGGCTTGGCCCCCCTGAGAAGCCTCCCCTACCCCTCCGTGGAATGTCAATGTTTGTAAAGATGAAAGCATTGCCTACACTGTGGCTCCAGGGCTTATGTTACCAGTTGATGCACTCGGGAGAATGCTAGGCATGGAAGATGTAACGTATTTTGCTTTCCCATTTATTGTTTGGCCAGCTATGCCAATGTGGTGCTATTGTTTCTTTAAGAAAGTACTTGACTAAAAAAAAAAAAAAAAAAAGAAAAAAGAAAAAAAGAAAGCATAGACATATTTTTTTAAAGTATGAAAACAATTCTATAGATAGATGGCTTAATAAAATAGCATTAGATCTAGCCGCCACCACCACTTTTCAACTTTTTATCACTCACAAGTATTGTTCACCAAGTTGTGAATTTGGGGGTTCAGGGGCAGAAGACACAATTTTTTTTTTTGATGTTAGAAAGCTCTATTATTTTGTTGATTCTCAAACTCAACAAAGTTAGCAATACATTACCCAATCTGCAGCTTCACTTAAGAGCTTGGAGCAAAAGTAATGGAGGAAAGGGACAATCTTATAGGCAAATGGCAGAATGATAAAGAATTAAGTCACTTCTGTATTTGTATGTGTGCTCATGTGTGTTCACTCTGCTCTAAAATACTCAGCAAATAGAGAAAATAAAAAAGGGAAAAAAATACATAGATTCACCAGCAACTGAAAACAGCTTCTCCCACATCCTCCTGTGATGGTCGTTGGTGTTTCTGGTTTCAGAAGACATGTCCAAAGCAGTTGTTCTTATAACACATAGAGGAAATGTTGGAAAGTATTTCCTTATGAGGTAGAGGTCATGGACTGATCAAAGAATTTACCAGAAGTTGCTGAAAAAAGATGGCTGACAATCTGTGAAGATTATTTTTGTATTGGTTTTAGTTTTTTTGCTTTCTGAGGAGCTTAACGTTTAAAAATGGCTTGGTTCCTTCTTTCGTATTGGAATGAAAAATGATGTTGGATTCACTTAGACTCTTTATAGACTAGATAGGAATGTATGTTTGACTTACTGAATCAGACTATTTAAAATGTTTTTTTTCTATTTTTACTCTTAAAAGATTGCCCTGATTTGTTAGAGTAGAAGTTGTTTGGTCCTTCTCATGAGAAAAAGCATTCCTAGTCAAATCACATGGATTTTCCCAGAGATACTTTCAAAAGATAAATCTGATTTGTGCTATGAAATTATTTACTTTAAAATACAGCATAAAAATTATGAATCTTTATGTCCCTCCCCTGTAGTGATCATAAAGTCCAAGGTCTGAGAGGAAGGAAAAAAGGGGAAATTTTTGTCCATTTTTTTTGTTTTATTTTCAGTACTAGTGTTTAACCTTATAGTACATATTTGCTTATTGCTGTTTTAATATTCTACAAGACTTTCCTGCTATATGTTAGAAATTGATACATAGATATCTTTTTTTCATGACTTCTGTTTTAAAAAAGGAGACAAAAGATTGAAGCTTTAAGTGCACATGATACAGGATAAAGATATCAGTTGAAATAACCAAGTCTATCTGGTATAATCCTGTCTTTCTTTCCTCATCATTTTAAGAAAAATTCTCACAGACAAGGCAAAGGCCCAGGAGAGTTCTGAAACTCTCCTTATTCCTTCTAGTCCTTTCCCCCTCCCTTTCCCTCCAATGTCTGCCTTGAATTTTATAAAGGGCTGGCCAAGCCAAAAACCCTGTAATCAAGGGAATCTCTTCAAAAACATGCATTTCACATACTCCCTCTTAAGGTTCCACACACAAATTTTGAACCTGACTTTCTTCTCTCTTTGTTTTTTAACTGTCATTGAAATGGATTTTTAAGGGGGAAAAAATGTCATTAGCAAAAGGAGACAGAACACCAGCATTCAGCTGTAACAGCCCAATTGCAACAGGAGCTAATATGAAGATATTTCTCTTACTCAAAAACCAGACTGAATCACCTTCAAAATGACCTTTTATAATCTTTAGAATTTGCCTTTGTTTAAATTGCTGAGGCTTAATGCGAGCATTACTCATTTTCCTTTGTCCAAAATGCACTGGCGTAAAGTAAGAAAACGAAAGCAGAACTTTCAAATACCCACTGACTCCACTCACAGGCTCATAGCAAAGCCACTTGTGTTGATACCTTAATCTGATTCCGTTTGAGTATTTATCTTGTACCTGCTGCTAAACACACCACAGGAGGGACTCTGAAACTTCCAGCTCTCTTGTATTCATGTCTGAGTATCATTAAAATGTCTATTCAAAATATCAAAAAATTTCCAAACATCATGCAGCTTTTATTCAGTTTACATAAAAGCCCCAATACCATGTCAGTTCTCTTTGTGTTAAGAGAGTTAATGAACTATGAGAATTGGGATTACATCATTTATTTTGCTTCATGTATTTTTATCACACTTACAGACCAAGTATGATAAATAAACTTACAGATACTGAATTAATTTCCCCTGCTATTTTGAAACCAGAAAGTAATAATTGGTCATTCATTGCATTTGTTTTATTCAAAACCATTATGTTATTAAATTAATTCTGATTGTATTTGAAATTATTATTCAATTCGTTTATGGCAAAGGATTATCAGTCCTAATGACTTCTAAAAAACGTAACTAACTGAATCATTATCTTGCATTTACTGTTTAGTAAGCATATTTTGAATATGTATGGCTAGAGTGTCATAATAAAATGGTATATCTTTCTTTAGTAATTACATTAAAATAATCATGTTTGATTAATTGGCTCCTTTGAGTAATTTTGGTGTAATGTGTCATTCCTTAAGAAATCCTTTTTGAGTTGGAGAGATGGCTCAGGGGTTAAGACTCTGCCTCCCAAACAGAAGATTCTGAGTTTGGATTCTAGGTCTCGGGTTAAAAAAAAAAGCCAGGCTGAAAAAGGGTTTTGACTCTGATGGGCAGAGCCTGGGAAATCCCAGAGGGAAGCAAAAAGGAGATAAAAATAATCCAGTGTGATGACCATGTTCATAGCAGCACTATTTACAATAACAGAATCATGGACTCAACCCAAATGCCCAACAGTTGACTAGTGGATAAGGAAAATGTGGTACATTTATACAAAAAAGATGAATTAATGAAATTTGCTGGGAAATGGATGGAAATAGAAAAAATTATATTGAGTGAAGTATCCCAGACACAGAAAATTAAGCGCTGTATGTACTCCCTAATAGGTGTATCCTAGTACCAAACCCATTTAGTGACATATTTAAAGATAAATCTCTGTAATACCTACAGTAATTGCAAAGATTATGAACAGAAGGAAAGCGGAAGGAAGCCCCCCCCCAGAAAAAATGAGAGAGGGAATCATGCTACAGCAGAGAAAATAAGTCACCATCAAGTACTGCAAGTAAGTAGAGAGACATCTGGTTAAGCCCACTCACTTTCCTTCCTGGTCACTTGCAACTGAGGGGATTCGATCTCAACAGTCAAGGAGGGCATAGAGTCTGGCAGATAGATGGTAACCATCCTGCAAATGGGAGACTGATACCCACCCCCCAACGCAGTCTCCTACTCTTATTCCATCTACCTTTGAATCTACTCTTATAGTAAGACTCCATTTTAACAGCCTTTTATCTCTGGCTAGGAGGTGACCTCCAATACCAATCAGGATGGAGCCAAAGGCAGTGCAGGAACAGTAAAACTAAAAACAACAACAAACCATAATTCAGAACATCAGAGACCCTACATTAATCACCTGGAACCAGACCAGCCTAATTTCTCCCCATCCTAAAGCTCAGGGAAATTTGCAGAAGAGGGGGTGGTAAGATTGTAAGGACCTAAAGATGGGGAGGAGCAACAATACACAAGATACCCCACACAAGTTAGGGCCACAGTAACCATAATAGGACTTTGCATGACCTGCGCAATGACTGACATATCCATGACTCCCACAAAATCTAGCATGGATCACAGGCACTAGGATCCTTAGAGGCAAGGGATTAACAGTCACAATAGTGTTCCCATACTAAAGGGAGCACAAGAAAGGGCTCTAGGCAATGCTACTGAGTCCTTACACCTCATTAGAGTGGAAGAGCAAAGGGACTGTTTGACATTCACACTAAAGAATGCTCCAGGGATTGGGGAGGTAAAGGGGGGCACTGGGAGAAAGGGAAGGAGGAGGGTAAAAGAAAGGGGAAAAGGGGGAGAGGGGAGAAGGGTGGAGGGAGGGAGGGGACCAGGGTACCTATTAAGTTTGTATAATTGGGAAAATAAATAGTTAAAAAAAAAGAAATAATCCAGTGAGATTCCCAGTTATCTGAGGTCCTCCACAAGGATACACAGTGCCCTCTGATACACATACACACACACACACACACACACACACACTCATACTAAATAAATAAAGCTTAAAATGTATTTTTTAAAAAAGAAATCCACTGTTACAAAGTGCTTTTTATCAATAAAGGCATTGCAATAAATAAGTATGAAAACCTCCAGGAAAATAAAGCCAATCTTGTCACAATATGGAGATACCTTGTAGAAATCAAAGATTATATTTAAAGTTAAATTTATTTTTTTTAAATCTTTTTTTTATTATTTATTATGTATTCAATTGTGCGTGTATGTGTGTGTGCGCATGTGTGTATGTATGTGTGTGTGTGTAGAATCACGGGCGGAACCACCATGGACCACCTCCATCTCCTATTTACTCTGCCCCGGGATTCACAGGCTCCACCCACCAGGACCAGAAATGCAGGCCGCCCCCGCTTCCGCCCGGTGTCCATACATGGGGTCTAGGATCCGAACTCAGGACCGCAGTTCTGCCTGCAAGGCAGAGGCCTAACCCCTGAGCCACTTCTCCAGCCCCAGAGTTAAATTTATTGTAAAGGACTTGTACAATGTATATAAAGGAAATGTATGAATTGTATAATATATGCAAAAACAATAAAGCATCTGATTGAAGAAACTGATCCCACTCACTGTGAACATTGGTGAGTTATAATACATGACACAAAGTGCTTGAAAAAATATTTTCTTGGGGCTGGACAAGTGGCTCAGGGGTTAAGCCTCTGCCTTGCAGGCGGAAGGTCCTGAGTTCGGATCCTAGACCCCACGTATAAACACCAGGCGGAAGCCGGAGCAGCCTGCGTTTCTGGTCCTGGTAGGGCAGAGCTTGTGAATCCCGGGCAAAGTAAACAAGGAGGAGGTGGAGGCGTCCATGGTGGTTCCCGAATTCGTCCGTGATTCTACACACACACACATACATACACACACGCGCACACACACATACACAATTGAATACATAATAAATAATAATAAAATAAATAAAATATATATATATTTTCTTGCCAAAATACATTATACAATTGGCATTGAATATACCCCCATACATGAAGATTTAAGAATTTAATGTCTTAATAGTGAGTCATTTCAATAAGTTGAATCTTCAATAAACACATACTGTGTATATCATATTCACCGCAGTATTTGTGGAAGTACAGTGTAGAGTTTAGCAATTTCCTTCTACAAACTAGATAGATGGCTAAGCAATCAAGGCATGCACGCAAAATTTCCAGAGTCTAGAGATCCAGAACTCACATCAAAGTATATGTGGCATCCCACCTACATTCTAATCTCAGAAGTTAAAGACAGGTGATTCTCCAGAGAAAATTGGCTTTGCAATGCTATCCATTTCTGGGTTTGCTCCAAAGACTCTACTGGAAAGAATAAAATGGTAGAACAATACAGGGAGATTCCTGACATTGATCTCAGGTCTGCACATGCACACAGGTTCACAAGGCTGCACCCACACCCATGCATACATGCTGACATGCGTACTTGCACACACCACACCCATACACATGAAAATGAAAAGAGAAAAAAGTTCCCTCCTGATTAAGTACATCTGAATCCATTTTCTTTTTTTAGAACTCTACTATTGTCTATTGGGAAAGACTCATGAATTTTCTACTTGGATTTAAAGAAGCAATACAGGAATAATATTTTTCCAACTTTCATTGACAGTTCAGCTCACCCTGACACTAAATGTTATCTTCAAATTTCCCATGGCATTCCCATGAATTATTACTCTGTGATCCCTCTTCCTCCAAATATCTTATTCATGCTTCACCTCTTGCATTCGTGGACATCCATGTGTCTATTCTCCAGTCCCACTAAGGCTAATATTTTTTCCTTTGTTCACACTCAGCTAATTTAGCAAAAAAGGTTTTGTAGATAATGAAGTAGAAGGTTAGACACATAGTAGAATAAGGTTTCCAATTTGTTTCTAACAATCACTGTTACTGAAAACCCATCAAGTAATTTCTGGGTCCTCACAGGACTCTGGCAGGCTTCTAAAGATGCCCTCCCATTCTGTCTCCCCATAAACTACAGGACTTCTTATCAAATCATTCACCACCTCTTTAGAAAGAAGTTACAAGAAAGTTCTGTTATTTTCTTCTAGGGAGCAAATCTTTCCTCATAGTTTTGACATGATGGGGGTGAGATGAGACCAATATACATTTTACTACTAAGTATATCCAAAAAGATTTTTTCTCCCATAAAAAAAGAAAAGAACAATTTATCCTTAGGAATAACTCATCATTCCTCCGTTTTTTATCTGTTTCAACAATAATTACCACTAGCTACAACAGAAATGATGGTCAATATATATAAGCACTTAGTGTAGATTAGTCCATATGTTATGATCTACTTATTGTCTCATTCATCCACTTTCAAGACAACGAATGGACATCCTGCAAATGGGAGACTGACCCCTCCCCACAGTGGTCTCCTACTCTTATTCCATCTACCTTTGAATCTACTCTTATAATAAGACTCTATCTTAACAGCCTTCTATCTCTGGCCAGGGGGTGACATCCAATACCCATCAGGATGGAGCCAAGGGTGGTGCAGGAGTAACCAAACTGAAAAAAAAATCAACAAACCATAATTCAGAAAATCAGAGACTCTACGTCAGCCACCTGGAACCAGGCCAGCCTAATCTCTCCCCATCTTAAAGCTCAGGGAAATTTGCGGAAGAGGGGGCAGTAAGATTGTAAGAACCTAAAGATGGGGAGGAGCAACGATATGCAAGATACTCCACACAAGTTAGGGCCAAAGTAATCATAATAGGACTTTGCATGACCTGCGCAACGACCAATATATCATTGAACACCCAAAGTCTAGCATGGATCACAGGCATTATGATCCTTAGCGACAACAGATTAACAGCAACAATAGTGTTCCTATACTAAAGGGGAACACAAAAAAAGAGTTCTAGGCCATGTTACTGAGTCCTTACACCTCATCAGAGAGGAGGACCCAGAGGGAAGTTTATCATGCATACTAAAGGATGCTCCAGGAATGGGGGGGAGGGGCACTGGGAGAAAGGGAGGGAGGTGGGGAAAGGAAGGGGAAAAGAGGAGAGGGAGCAAAGGGAATCCAGGGAGGGGTGGAGGTAGGGAGGGGAATGAGATACTTATCAACATTGTATGAGTGGAAGAAATTTTAAAAAAAGACAAGGAATGGAGATACAAGACATTTTCTAATATAAACTGGGGGTCACAGATGGGAAAACAAGCTTGAATCTGATCTGAAGACATCAAAACCTGTGTTCTTAAAACTTCATTCATCCATGCCCAATCCAGACGTACAACAGATATATTGACTATCTTATTCAAATTTTGTTTTGCACCTGCTAAAAAGGCAGGAATAGCAATACTTACATATTTGGGTGATAAACCACATTGGAATATATTATTTTGACAAATGAGTATTTATGCACAGCAGGCAACATATTTGAGCTTCCAACATTATCATAACTCCTAATCTACTTGTTCAGGTTGCCATGTCAATTCTTGGCAGAAATTCTCATAAGCAAAATAACTTCAAGAGATTTAAATTAGCAAAACTATGTCTTGAGCTCTTATACAGCCTGAGCTCTTATACAGCCCAAGAATAAATAATTCCCACTTGAGTAAAATCATAAGCTGATCATAAAGAATCTTACCAGAGTCTTGACATTAATCCATTTGTGTGATGTTAACTTCTTGTCAAAGTCAGCAAGGTTGCAAGGAGGAAATGGTTGAATCAGAACTTCTGCAAGAAAAAAAAAGTGCATTTATAGGCTAGAGTTTCATGACATCAGTCCAATTATATCTTCGTTCTTCAAAGTAACTTCAGTCATTCCACGCTACAGACTGCCAGTAGAAATAGTGCTCTGTCCTTAGATGGCATCTTGAAAACATGGGGTCAATGAAATCCTTGTGATAGTTAATGTAATGTTACTGATATCTGCTGGACAAGGGTCAGGGCTTCAGACTTGCACACAGGTGATAACCCTGCTTCTTATCACCTATGTCTCAAAGTATGTTTCCATGGTCTTAGCTCAAACTGAGTTTTACAAAAATGAGATTACCACATAAACCAAGGGAGAATTACACTGTCCTCTCTTTGACAATTTACCAACTATTGTCAGTCCTTTTGGAAAATCACATTGACAATGGCTATGTTTAGTGGGACTATGTAAAGTTTCCATTCTGCACCTGTGTCAATTTACACTAGCAGTTATCGCATTCACAGTCATGCATGTGTAACATCCAACTATTTCATTATGTTTTCTAGTAGAGATGTATTAGATAATTCCACTGTAAGTTCTCCTTTCATTTCTCCTTGACATTTCAATCCAGGCATCACTGCAGTAATAAGAATCAGAATGTGCTGATATTATTTTTACATTACAATTTGTTATATTAGAAAGCTTATAAAAATACTAAATGTAAATTGTTACCAATTTTGAGCTAAGACTATTGATGCTATCATTTTAGAATAAATAAAAAATACTCATTGTAAAAATGGGAAAATGTATATAAAATATATATGTGTGAAAAGGAGTCTGATAGAGCCACACAACTGTGACTCTTCCTAAGTCATAAAGGCAGGTAAGTGACAGCCTTTGTCAATAGTGAGGAGTCCTAAATACAGAGCTGACCTGAAAAACTGCCCTTGCTTTCCTGTTTACAGATAGAGACCTCAACCATTCTAATAAGGATGATGGTTATGGTTAATACAACATCTGGTTTCTAAATGTTCTTTCCTTCACTCTCTGATGGGATGAGATGACTTTGAAAAGAATAGTCACTGAAAGCAGAAACAGATGCAAACTGAATCTGAAACAATTGTAGCAATGTATCAAAAGTAGAATTTGACCTTGGATCTCAAGGTCTGAAATATAGACTGGCAGAGAAGTTCCTCTTTTTAATTAGAGAAAGGAAGAGTTCAAGATTGTGTAAGTCTTCTGTAATTTCCTAACCTGACTTCACTTTTTAAAATAAATGACTCCTGTTCCTCCCCCCAACCCAACCCCATAACACTGGTCAAAGAGGACAGTGGAGAAGGTTTCTCCATCTAAGTGGAGATGCCAGGGTGGGATCAGAGCTTGTAGTCACAGCAATTTCTCCATACAAGTGTCAAAATGGACCCCCATCATCCCACCCCATAAATGTGGAACGATTCTTCCCAACTCTGAATTTTTAAAAGGTGAAAGAGGACGGGATTGTTCTTTGAGAAACTGAAGCAAGTCTGGGGAGATGGCTGCGTAGTAGGAGCACTTGCCATGTAAGCAAAGTGACCAGTTAGGATCCTAAAAATCCCACGTAAAATGCTGTGCTGGCCTGGCAGCTTTTTTGTAATTCCAGCCCAGGAAGGAGGAGCCTGGCAATCACTAGAGCCAGTTGATTCAGCCATAGTAACCCTAATGGCGTACTCGAACTCTAATAGAGACCGAGACAAAACAACAGCAGCAACAACAAAACCAATAAGGTGGAAGTGTGATCTAGCACCCTCCGGCCTCCACACGTACACTCACTCACATACTTGCAAACCCTCCTGTGCCCTCCTGCATGCAAACTCATACACATATGCACACACCCCGATATACACATGGGGAAAAAAAGAGAGTTTGAAAGAGACTACAAAAAAGGAGCAGAAACATTGTGCTTGCTTTTCTTGTTTGGCTCCAAACTTCCCTTTAGCCATCCTTATATAACCTAAAGCACACACAGTTAGAGCTACCCCTGAATCAAATTTCTCTTTGTTTCTCTCTGTTTTAAAGGTCATTTGGAAATAGACATTCCTATCCCTCTCCCACAGCCAAATGGATTCTCTTAGACTGTGAATGTCGAAAAGTTTCTTTTGGTATCTCTAGACTCCACTGCTATAGTAAAATCTGCAGTGAAATATTTACTACAGATTTAGGCAAAAATGTGCTGATTGTTTAGCTATTTGCTGTCATAGCCTTTTTCCCCCAACATTCCCGTGATTTTTCACAAGGAACTGCCTTTCCCAGCAACCTTTTGTATGGTCTCTGGGTAGGTGGGGCACAAACAAAACAGAGGGCACTGAGAAGGAAGAAACAAGCTTGTCTCTTTGCTTTCAACACTTCTCAATTCTTTCAGCAGTAGATACAGCTCTTACCTTATGGTCCCTGCCTCCCAGACCATGAAACGTCCTGTTGCTCTTGGTGGATTTGTATCTACCCTGATGATTTTTCACAAGACAGAGCTCATCCCCTGTCCATCTCTCCAGTCTTAGGCAGATTGACTTTCTAATGTTCCTATCTCTATATTGACTCCTTTTTTTGGCTTTTTGTCTCTTCAAACCTGCATTAAATGCTTTCTGTTTAAATACCTAGGATAGTTTCTGGTTCCCTCTCTGAAAGCCATCCAATAGAAATAGAAAAAAACAGAAGAAACACACGTGCTAAAATCAGGCAGTTACTGGGTTGTGCCATGACTCTGAAACTTCCAAGTAGGTACACTGAACAAATTAAACATATTCATGGGGCTCAGTTTCCTTCCTTATAGAATAATAATAATAATCTGCTTAATGTCACAGTGTAAGGATAACACATTATTATACAACAGTCCCTAAACTTCTGATTTTTCTTAAAGTAGTGAAATTTCCCAAACCAAAAGTAAACATTAGAAGACATTGATAAAAGACAACAAAGTCTGTATTGGGATATACAATAAGAGTCATTAAATACAAGCAAGATCAGTATTTTTCATTGAACAGGGAATAGTTTAAAGCATAGTCAAAGATATCCTATAATAACAAAAAGCATTTCTTTAAATCAAATACATTAAGTTTTATAGAATACTCAATAAATTGTCTTATTTCCTCTCTTCTTAATTCCTCTGTGGCTATGAAACCATTAATACAGTCTAGTATTCACCTGTTACTAGCTCTTGTTTGTGGATGTCAGGTTATTTTGTCACTACTTTCATTATCACTACTTATATTGTAATAAAGAATGAGAAAATTAAGGATCTAAAATTCACATGGCAGATTCTCTACACTAGGCTTTCTCACATCCTTTTCTTTTCATATTCTGACTCATGACATCAATTTTTCTAACACTCACCCAGCTGACCACCTTTCCCCCAGCACAAGTCTCAATGACAAAGTCAGGGAGGAAAGTGCAGGTGCAAATTTTGCACCACGAAGCATACAAAGAATTCTAAGTCTAGTGTTTTCTTTCCGTGTCATTAGAATTATTTTTTCTTTCTTCACCCCAACCCAGACCAGACCAGCCAGCAAAGATAGAAACACTCCATGTCACGATTTCTCATTACTTCCTTTGTCAAACTATCCACACACGCTACCCAAATAATTGCTCTTATCAATATAATCAATTTGAAAGAACAGTACAGATAAGTCGGTTGCTTGATATACCCAAAGAAAACCGAACAAATTTCTCAAGTATTTTTCTATCCATCAGCATATATCCATAAGTTATTTGCCTTTGGCTTTTAGACATGCTTCTAAAGCATTACTCCTAGTTTAATAATCTATTGATGGCACTTGAAAGTCTAATCTTTTATTCCTACTTTCAAACTTTTCAATAATATCAATAATGTAAATACCCCTAACATGGTAAGCTCTCTCTTCAAAAGGAAAGGGAAGATATTTTTAAATCCTTCTTAAGCTGTGAGGGTTTCTCTTGAGTCTTACAAGATGTATGTCATATTATTCCAAATCTTCTTCTGTGGCCCTGGCATGCATCAGTCATATGGAAAAGCAATCTGAGAATCTCCTGGATTGATTTTTGAAAATAAAGTATCCACAGAAACAGGGTTTTGATGCTACCCCAGCAAGTTCTAGTATCGGAGTGTATGGGAAATGCCTTCCTGAAGCTTGTCTCAGGACCATTCTGTAGATGAAATTAATCATTTCTTTAAAAGATATGGCATGTTGTTCTTCGCAAGAATTTGAGTATAGACTTGTATTATCTGTGAGTATTCAGCAAGCTAAAGCAGCCTGATGGATAGGGGAAAATGTCACTGAAAGGTTTGCTTTGTATCTTTGGGGTACGACTAAGTTCCCTGGGGTTTATTTACACATTTTAAAGCCATTTACTACAGAAAGCTGATAATACTCAGCACATGTAAGAAGACACTTGTTGTAAACAACCACACACTTCTGGATTACCACATTGTCTTCTTTTTATTATTATTATTATTATTTCTGCTCATACAAACTTAATAGGTACACCAGTTCCCTCCCTCCTTCCTTCTTCCCCCGACCCCCCTGCTTCCCCCTCCCTTCACCCCTCCCTTCCTATCCCCCAGTGCCTCCCCCCCCAATCCCCGGAGAATCCTTTAATGTGCATGCCAGACTCTCCTCTGGGCCCTCCTCTCCGATGACGTACAAGGACCCAGTGGCATTTCCCTGAACCCTTTCCCGTGTTCCCCTTAAGCATAGGAACATTACTGTGGCTGTCAATCCCTTGCCTCCAAGGATCTTGGTGCCTTTAGCAAATGCTAGACTTTGTGGGAACAATAGTGTGTTGGACATTGCGCAGGGCATGCAAAGTCCAATTATGATTGCTTCGGCCCTAAATTGTGTTGAGTATCTGGCATATCATGACTCCTCCCATCCTTGTGCTCTTACAATCTTACCACCCCCCTCTTCCGCAAATTTCCCTGAGCTTCAGGATGGGGAGAGATTAGGCTGGCCTAGTTCTAGGTGGTTGATATAGAGTCTCTGAAGTTCTGGATTATGGTTTGTTGATTTTCTTTTGCAGTTTTGCTGCTCCTGCAATGCCCTTCACTCCATCCTGATAGGTATTGGATGTCACCCCCTGGCCAGAGATAAAAAGCTGTTAAACTAGAGTCTTGTTATAAGAGTATATTCAAAGGTAGATGTAATAAAAATAGGAAACCACAGTGAGGAAGGGGTTAATCACCCATTTGCAAAATGGTTACTTTTTATCTGCTAGACTATATGCCCACCCCTTCTGGTGAGATCACACCCCCTCAGTTGTAAATGATCAAGAACGAAAGTCTGTGAACTTAACCAGATGTCTCCTTACTTACTTGCAGTACTTGATGGAGGCCTATTTTCTCTGCTGCAACATGGTCCCCTCTCTCCTTGTTTCTGATGTGGCCCTCCTATCCCATCCCTCCTGTTTATAATCCTTGCAATTACTGTATTACCACATTGTCTTCTGAGAAGCAAGTAAATAGAGGAAGGCAGATATGCGAGGATATGTACATGATAGCTCCACATGCATTTCATTAACTATATCATCTTCTAAAATGTATCTCCCAAGAACTGAAAATGGAGGATGTTTCTCAAAGAAACCTACTTAGAACTGTTCCTCCAGTGGTTTTAATAGATTGTGTATGGCCACTCACACTTTCTCACCAGAACCCCTTGGGACAATGCTACATAGTTTTGAGACAAGTAAACGGGGTGAAGTCTGTGAACCATAAAATGCTATTTTCCTCTTCATGGAGCTAACTGGCCTGTCTGGGGATCAAACTCATGACCTTGGGCTCATTAGCACTCCACTCCAACCATGCCCAAAACAAATAGAGGTTTGAAAGCCAGAAGCACTTCAAACCACACATAAGAATGTAATCAGAGGAGCCACAGGGAAATTCATAAACTAAACACATTCTATAGAGAGAGAAAGAACAGACGATTTGGAAAGAACCTACATTTTCTGAATCCCCTCATCATTTCAAAGCTTACTGGAAATTTCCACGTAGATACCTTCAAACACTTTCGCCTTCACTCCATTTCTGTCTCTTACTCCCCACCTCTGAAAGCAACTCTCGGTTTGAAACTTGCAGCCCATCGCTTAGTGAACAAGCTCAGAAATTTGAAATTGTCTTTAGAAATACATTCAACATCCAATCCACATTTAGATCAAACAAGACCACTGAGGTGACTATTCAAAAACTACTATTATCTCTGCTCCTGTCTATCCCCACAGACAACATCTTAGTCCAAACTTGTTTCCTTTTGGACAGTTACGATGATTACCTACCAGCTCTTCTGTCTTCAATTTACTGTGAATATCATGCTTGAAATTCTGCTTAACGCAATGAAAAATTTCTAGTTGCTACCATGCAGCTACTAACCCAGTCTGGTATCTTATGTTTCCTTTATATCTACTACAACTTAACCATCTACATGTCTCCTTTCCCCTTTCCAAATATTCGAAGACCAGCCTCTGAATAGCCATTCAAATAAGCAGCCCATGTTTCAATTCTGCCTAAGTTACTTCAAACCCTGAGGAATTCTTTCTCAGTCAAATCCCTCTATCTCATACTTGTAATGTAATTCATTAGAGATTCAATTCTCATTAATATAAGATAGCTTTATTTTATTATTTATATTATATTAGTTATATTATTCTCTACAAATTATATTTTAAATCCTTGGAAGGCATTGATTTATTTGGCTTTTATGTCATCAGCATTTGTTAAGTTCTTGTGTGGAAGGTACTATTCTGGGAATATAGCTATAAAGAGATAAGATTTATATTGCAGACATGGAGAGATGAACAATAAAAATCATATGGACAAGTGTTGTGTTGACTTTTCCTAGAGAGACATGAACTTCTATTCACCCCAGAGAGAGTATCAATGATAGGCAAAAGACATTATTCCATCTGAGTCTAGTTTGGTGAAACAACGAATTTCATTGAGGTCACTTATAGGAGCATGAGTGGGTGATAGCTTATGGGAATATGGTGAACTTATAGGTGGGTTGTGCAAAAAAGACCCTTCCCAAGCACCCCTCAGTAATTGTGAACTCTTTATATATCCTTGGGGGGAAAAGAAGAGCCTTTCTTGCTGCTTCCTGAGACACCGTGTGGCTTCCTTGTATGGCCTCATGAGCCCTGATTCCCCCACAAAGGAATATTAGTGGGCTAACCCAACCTTGTAGGAGTCTCAAATAGGTAATCACAGATGCTCTTATTTTAAGGTAGCAATGGCCATGACAAACTCAGAGGACAAAGTTCTATAGTAGGATACTTGCAAATATTAGAATAAAGAAACCAAGAGAGCAATATGACAAAATGGAAACTATTTCATTACTAGTTTTCACCTCCTAAGTCGAATAAGGAAACTGAATCTTTGTGAATTATTTCTCTGTTACGCATGTTTGAGACAGGTTTCCCTGCTGCTCTGGACCTTGCCCCTTAGGCTGGGATGACTGGACAGTGATCCCAAAGGATTTGCCTGTTTCCCTCCTAGCACTAGGATTGAAGACACTATCTGTGAGTCCAGTCCATCTGGCCCCACAGGCCTTGCCCTTCAGCTTTATGCTCGATCATCAAATTGATTGTGAAAAATCTTCATAATCTTCTAGCCTAAAACTCTGCTTCTTTGTAAATAAGTAAATGAATCCACTGTCTCCCCAAAAACTCAAGCAGAAAGACTGTGTTACTTCTGACGTCTTTTTTCCCTCTCATATTACAAATATAATTCATCAGCAAATCCCATAGTCATTCTCCTAAAACCTTCCCAAATCCAACTTCTCACAATCTTCATACATATTCTATCATATAGACCCTATCACAGCAAATTCAAACTTTTTAACTATGTTCTTCAGTGCTACAAGTGAGTTGAGTTGTTCCCTTGGGGAAAAAAAAAAAAATAGGTTCAACTTCCCAAACTCTCTTCATACCTACAAAGGTGAGTATTTGGAACTAGATACTCATGGAATTGTTAGTAGACTAGAAAAAACTCAGGAAAACTTATTTGAGCCTGAGGACATATCACAGAAATGGAAAAAAAAACTGAAAAAAAAAACAGGCTTGGGGAAATGGCTTAGTGGTTAAAGCCTTTGTTTTCCAAGCACCAGGACCTAAGTTCAGATCCCCTGATCCCACACACACACATATATATAAAAAAAAAAAATTGCTGGGCAGATTTGTGGCAGAGTGCACTTCCAATTCTAGGAGGCAAAACCTAGAAAACCGTGATCAAAGCAGTAAGGAGGTAGAGCAATCCAGGATGATTCCCAATGTCACCTGTGGACTTCCACAGGCACATACACTCAAGCATCCTCTTGTACACACACACACACACACACACACACACACACACACACACACACACACAGCAAAATCAAATACATCTGACTTCCTTTAGGAACTTTATAGGCAATGAGAAAGTTTTCGCCTTGCAAAATTACCTCTCAAAAATGAAAGCTACTGTGGGAATAAAGGAATCAATGACCTCGCCCAGTTGCATACACGGATACAGCATGGCATTGTTCCTCTGGGCAGCCATCGCAATCTAAGCCTAAGAGGATGCAACAGAAACATCCCAACATCCCAAGAAGTCTCAGTAGGTAATTTATTTTCAGGAAGTTCCTGAGAATAACAAACCAGGGGGCAGGGTTCCCTCCAGGATGTAGGAAGAGAAGGAGCAACAGCTGGGGGGAGAAGACGCTCCTCCTGCCAGCCAAAGCCAGACGCTTCAGTGTGAAGGTAACTGCCAAGCAGTGAAGAAGCCTGGAAGAGAGTGCTGAACACTCAAGCAGTCTGTGAGTGGCCAGCCAAGCAGGGCGGTTCTAGAAGGTCCTAGAGTCATTCAAGGCAGTTTGAAGACTCTGCAGCAGCAGTGTAGAAGAGACTGCCAAGTAGTCCAGCCAAGAAGTCAGGAAGAGAGAGGTCAGTGAACAGTCCAGCATCAGAGAGACCCCAGCACAGCCCAGGAGATTCTCTTAACAAGTCCTACAGCAGAGAGCTTCAGAGGTACAGCTTCCATGAGTCTTGCCCATGCTCCGTGTGTGTGGGGAGGATTCAGGCTTTCTGGTGATATAGCCTTTGAATTGTCCCTCACCTCTATCTTGTAAGTAACCCAAATAAACTCATTGGTTCATCAAGTTAAACTTTGGTGTCATCATTTTGGTCTGCTGTAGAACTCCTAATCTGGGGTGGGAAGACGGCTGTGTGGATCTCTCCAGGAGAAGTGTTCACCCAGTTGAGAACTACATTGCCATGGTGCAATAGTGGCACAACAGTTATGGATACAACCAACTGCTCACTGACTGCATTTGGTGCCACACCTAAAGGGAGGAATTCATGCATGGCACTATAACCCAGTAAAAAATCCATGAAGTCACAGACTATGGGGTAGAAAACAGCTACTGTTGCTTACCTAAACTGATACAGCATCAAACTGCTTTCTAAATATCTATGTTCTTTCCCACAGACAAAGGCCACTCTTACCTATTAATTGTCCATAGTTCAGCAGTAAATAGTAGATGTCCATGAGACCTTCCACAAACTACGACTGTGTGTTGGAAAGGCAAGTCTAGTCTAGGCCCAGTGTGAGTAACCACAACTACTGAAAGTTCATGATTGCTATAGCCATATTGTACTTGGCATATAATAGCCATTTTCCCTATCTCTTGGGATTTGTATTCTTTCCATCCTCTCTTCTGCAATGATCCTTGAGCCTTAAGAGGGTGGTGGAAATGTCATGTTTAAGACTGAGCCAGAAAAAAAATTGCTTATAGCAATTTGGGTCTGTGTGTTCACCTCTATTTGCTGCAAAGAGACTTGTCTTTGATTACAGATTCTGGGAGAGGAAAAGTGTCATGGCTTGAATGTATGTTGCCTACCACAGACTCATGTATTTGAATCCTTAGCTGGTGTTTATATTTGGAAAGATTGAGGTATCTTTAAAGGTGGAGGAAACCATGTCCTGAAGTTCGATAGTCTAGCCCTGCTTCTTCTCACCATCTTGCCCTCTTTCTCTGCCTATTGATGTCTGTGGTGATCATGGCCAGCCAGACAAATAAATAGCCATTTTTCCCTTAAACTAGTTTTATCAAAGAATTTTGTCTGAGTAACAGAAGAGTACCTAAAAGAGTTGTTTTATTATGAGTATTGGGGGAATTATACCAGAAATCCTGGGAACTCTCAGAACCTAACCAATGAAGAAAGGGTATGAGCTTTAGAAGTAAATGCTCTTTCCTTTGACTCCTTGACTTCGGAAACACCCCAAACTAACAGGGAAACAAGTGGAGCATGTATTAGGAGCCGAAAAGGATTTGCATTTCTGAACCAATAATTTATCCTTAAGTACAACAGACAAGACTAACTTGTGTATATAGATTAATGGTAATAGAATAAATAAATGTATTAACAACACAACTAAGCCCACAGGAACTGACAAGATACTTCAGTCAGTAGTAGTCTGTAGGACTATTGAAGAATTTTCCATATTGTGCCGAGGTGCTGCCAGAAAAAGAAAAAAGTTAGGTCAAAGGAAAACTTAAAGAAGAGTGTCGAACCTTAATAGGAGCCACATGAGAAATAAAGTATCATTTATTCTTTTCTAATTGCAACTCCGTTTCATGAGGAAATTTGACAAGGAGGGGGCTTTGATTGGAATAAAGGTGCCCTATTAACCAAAGAATGCAGTGGAGGTTATAGTAGTCTAATGAACTGCACTGGCCTTCCCAAGTTTACCAGCTGATTCCTTTCTTTCTAATGGAGATAGAAAAAGCAAATCTAAGTTCAACTTGAAAATACTCTTTCAGACACTAGAGAGCATGATCAGGTCCTTACGAGAGAAGCAACTTAACAGAATACAAGTGGCCCAGACATGGAATGTTCATCAGTCTTTCAAATGGCATTCACAGTTATTTTTATGCTTAATCAAATGAGTCTCAGACAGCTTTTGAATATGGAAAGGATGATACACAAATGTTTGCGCCAATTTCTGGTTATGCACTTTGCTTAAAAATTGACTTGGGCAAGCTGAAAATTTTGGCTGAGGAAGTTTCTTGGTGAGAACGCAAGAAAATATGCAAGCGTTTATTTCTTCAGAATTGAGGGAGCTGTCATTTGAGTTTGAATATCCAGGTTGTAAAAGGTCAGCTAGGTGAAAAAGTGACAAATTCTCATTATGGTATTTAACAAGATTTTACAGATTACATGTTGAAGTAGGCAATTCCATTACTATTTCCTGGATAGGGAATACACTGAAATCCTCTACTAAAAAGTGTAATTAATGACTGAAAGCATAACAATTAAAGGCTGCTGCCTTCATTCGATTTTACCCTAGAAATACAAATAAAACTACAAACATTATTTTTATAAATAAGGTAAGCTATTAAGTTTCATTTAAAATTAAGAGCACCTAAGATAATAGGACCATAGCACTCCCAACTCGAGAATGTAACTTTAGTTTTTTCATGTATGCTCATACTGTCAATAAAACAGGACTCACACATGCTCCATAGATGAGCAGTTTCATTTTCCTCAAAGTCTTTGCCTTTACATCTTACCAGTCATGTGCTAGTTTCTAGGAAATACTAGTAGAAGACACCAAGGAGGGGCGAGGAGGACCCTAGCAAAACCTTACCCAAACTAATTCATTTGAAGTGAAAAAAAATCATTTTTTCCTTGGCTAAAGTAATTTGGTTTGGCTTTCCACATGACCCAAATTCACCAGATAATTACCAGTTTTCTGTTTCTCTTCGTGTAGTTTGGTCTGGCCTTTGAATCCTGGGTGTACACACGGTCCAAGGGATTAACTGAAAATTTCCCCTGACATTATTAAACCCATATACCATGCATTTTATGGCCTGCTGCAAGACCCCAGGTTGCCAGCACCAGGAAATTAGCCCAGACACCCACATCAGGTAAAGGAACAGAAGTTATTAGAGTAAACTAGATGGTTTATAAACTACATGAGGAGAGCGATATACCTGTCTTAAGTACCATTTATCCACTGTGTCAACAGTGCTGGTAGGCACATAGAAAGAGCTTGGTAATTACTTATTAGAGACATCTGTAAATTAATGAATAGAAAAATGAATAGAACCAGGACACTGAGATTATCATTAAAAAAATAGTCAGCTTCTTAGCTCTGTATGAACACACACACACACACACAAAGTGAATTTGCCCTCTTGCGGCTGAGCACAGGCTGTAAGAACTACAATTAACAATTACTGCATTCTACTATGCACTCAGTAAGTCCTCCATGTGTATTAATTCATAATTGCTGAAAACTCATGTGGCATAAATTATGATTATAACATCTGGCATATGAGGAAGCCAAGGCTCTGAGAGAACTTCAGAAACTTCCTCAAAATTTTCCAACTAATAAGAGACAGAAAAGAAGGTATAAGGCAATCAACTGACTCCAGAGATCATACCCTTAATCAATCACCATACTCTATTAACTTCTAAATTAAAACTTAGGTAGTGTGAATGGTTGGTGCCTACAGCACAAGTGCTACGAGTTTACTTTCCAGAGACTGGGTCTATGCCTCATGTTTATTAATGTCCTTGACCATTGAAAAGAGAGAAATTGAACTAGGTAGCTTATGGAGTTTGGAAAAACCTGGGGTGTTACTTCTGCTCAAAATATATAGTGTGGCATTATCAAGCTTGCCAACAGGAAAGGACATCGAGAAGAGTTAATGTGCTCTCAAACACAGTAATGCATGCTCTGCAAAGGACACACCCTGTATTACCAGCACCCCTCCATGGGGCCTCCTTAGGTATGACTCCCTCACCCCAATTCTCTCCTTCTTCCAATTAGGGTATCACCACCCCCATACATCTAGAGAATGCAATGACCCTGATCTTTGAAACCTAATTATATGTCAGATTGGGCAACCTGTAATACCATGCTGTTGATTATCAGAGATCTTTTCCCGCATTCACAAAAACTTAGCCCTTATAAATCAAAGATAGGCATTCAAATATATGCCCCTGTTGTTTATTACTGTATCCTAGGAAACCAGTTTCTTTCTTTTTGCTTTCCTAGTCTAAAAAGTAGTATTCTCCTCAAAGCAATATGGACAGTGCTGATTTTTTTTTTCAGAGAACAGGAAAAAAAAAAAAAGCTGTAGGCACAAGCTAAGATTATTTCCAAAACAAAAGCTTCATTCCCATGCACTCACTCAGCCACTTACTTTAAGAGATCAGCAACATATAATAATCCATCTTCTTTTGTTTCATTTTCCTTGTTTTGTTTTACACTGTTGCTTCCTCCTGAAACTTGACAAAGCAGTTCTTGGAAGTGACTCTTTTAGCCCCAAAATGGAAAGAACCTCAGGGCCTTACTTGTTTCTTGTCTTAGAACTGTTATCCACTTGCTGTAAAACTCAGGCTAGCCGCTCCATGGATTGATCAAACCCAACTGCACAATATGTGGAACAAATTATCCCACATACTGTTTATGCGGCAACTGCTGTGGGCCAGACCTTCTCAGTTGACAGTATGAGACCGCTAAGAGCACAGATGATGTTTTTCAATACTTTATTTTATGCATTTATTTGAGAGGAGGTGACACATGCACGCCTTAGTGCCCCAGTGGAGGTGAGAGGACAGGGGTTTTTTTTTTGTTTGTTTGCTTTTTTTGAAAATCAGTTCTCTCCTTCTAGCATACGGGCTTCCAGGGATTGAACTCAGGCTGCCAGGTTTGCAAGCAGGCACCTTTCCTGCTGAGCTGTCTCATTGAATGATATTTTTATCCCAAGTTTACAGATAAGGAAAGTAAGGATTATCACCCAGATGTCGTATTAAATTAAGATCAAGCCCATATTTGTTAGTCTCTGAAGCTCTGTGAAGACGGCAGCTATCTAACAGCTAGAGTCACTTCCTACATGTGTACATTTGTATTACCACAGAGAAACTCACTCTGTCTTAAAGGAAATAGACAAATGTCAAGTATGAAGTGTGAATGGGAGTGAATATGTAATAGTTAACCACCAGTCAAAGGCCAAAGCCATTGCAGCTATCCTCGTCCCAGAAGATAGAGGCAGCAAATGTGAGCCGCAAGCAAATTCCCTCTGGTTGACCAATCTGGGTTGATTACGTTGACGGGACAATTTCTCACCCTTCTAAGATGAGCTCAGGGTTGCAAAATCTTGAAAAAGGCCAAGGCAGAGACCACAAGCATTCTGGCAAAATTCTGGTTTGCAGTGGCTTCTCATGCTGAAATGATAAGGCTCTCTGGGAAGGAAACTCCAGCATTGAGGGAGGGAGTCTAATTTGGAAATGCACCATGAGCCATATGCAGACCCTCATATCCCTGACACAGCAGAACACTCCCTGTGCTCTGGATGGCAAAGTTGTTTTCCCACTGTGTGCGTGGGAGAGAAATGACGCATTCTGTGACAGTAACTGCGAACAGGTGGGGAGAAAACAAGGGTCACTTCCAAGAGGCCTGTTAAAACTTTCCCTTTTTATACTGGGAGGAAATAATAACATAGCTGCCCAAACGAAAACCTATCTGTTGCTATGCATTCAGTGTACACCTTGCCTATCCACTGAAAAGTCTTAATGAAAATCACAGCTGTTATTTGTGTGAGTTCAGATGCGCTCACCCAGTCATGGCAAAGGAACAAAGGAAAATACCCTCTTTGGTAGCTACACCTGCAACTGGGATGAATGGTGGTTGATGTCAGCTGCGTTCAAAAGGTATCTGGAATAGTAATAATGCTTGTCATTTGCACACAGCTTTTCAGTTCATGAAGCCCTTTTACATGCATTCCATGCATTCACTAAAATCAAACATGGTGCATCACGTCCTTCACAGCAAACAATATAAGCAGAATTTTCCCAAAGACTAGTTTCTTCAGCATTCAGACGGTCAAACATTTCAGGGAACATGAAAATATTTTTATATAGTTGTAACAGTACCCAGATTTCCTTTTCAACAATTTCTTCTTCATATAACCACAGCAACAAGCATGCACAGATCACATTCTTGGTTTTGGTTGGGCAATAATGTCTCCTTTTTTCTTATTGATTTATAGAAATTGTTTGTTCATTCTTCATGTGAAATCTTTACCAGATACATGATTTGTAAATTATTTCCTGGTTGTTTGTAGAGTCTTCAGTGCTATACCATTGAATAACCTTTAGGATTTAAAGAAAAAAATGCTAGTGATTTGCTAGTCCAATTTCTTATTTCATAGATGAGAAAAACAGAAGAAAGTTTCCATGGCTGTTAACATTACATTGAATCTTTTTCTACTGGACTGTAACCAATAAACTGCACTAATGAATTTGTATACAATTCAATGAAAAAAACACTGATATATATATATATGATAACTGATGAATCTCCAACAGAGATAACATTATATAGCTATATCATTCATTTATGTAACATTGAAGACTAGACAAAACAAATCTATGGAGACAGAAACCAGACTTCTGCTTCTTGGGAGAAGGTAATGACTATAAGAGAGAATAAGAAAATTTCCCCTGAGGTCCAAATAGTCTATATCATTTCTATATTTTAATGGTTTTTCTTAAATTTTTTATTATTATTTATTATTTATTCAATTGTGCGTGTATGCACGTGTGTGTGTGCATGTATGTGTGTGTGTGTAGAACCACAGATGAATTTGGGAACCACCATGGACCGCCTCCACCTCCTCCTTGTTTACTCTGCACTGGGATTCACAGGCTCCGCTCTACCAGGACCAGGCCGCCTCTGCTTCCGCCTGGCGTCTATTGTAATGTCTTTTAAAATTTTTTTATTGATATTTTTACTTAGTGTGTGTGTGTGTGAGAGAGAGAGAGAGAGAGAGAGAGAGAGAAAGAGAGAAAGAGAGAGAGAGAGAGAGAGACAGCACTGTATGTCTCCATGGAGGACCAAGGGTGATGTCAGGACTCATCCTGAATTGTTTCTACCTCCTTTTTGCTTCACTCTGGGATTTCCCAGGCTCTGTCCACCATGGCTGGAAGTGCAGGCTGCTGTTTCTGCCTGGCATTTTTACATGGGACTTGGGATCCTTCTGCTTGCGAGGCAGAGTCTTAACCCCTGAGCCATCTGTCCAGCCCCTATGTTTTAATGTGTTAACTAGGGTCTTGCTATATAACCCGGGTTCATCTACAAACTGCAGTCTTAGGCCCTCGATCTCTTGAATGCTGGGATTATAGTCATGTACTGCTGAACCCAGTATGAGAAAGTCTATGCACCAGTTAAGTTTTTTTTTTTTTAGAGGAACAGAACCAAAAAAATGAATGCATGTTACAAGGGGATTTGTTAGACTCGTTTACATGACATGGGCAGGGTAATCCAACAATGGCTGTCTGCACAATGGAGAAGCTTTTAAGCAGGGCTGCTTGGTCCATGAAGTTTGATGTCTCAGGAGTCCCAATGTGCCAATGAGGATTCCTGGAGTGCCAGTTACATTCAGTCAACAGTGGAAGGCAAAAGAAGCTGGGTTATAACATTGAGGAAGGATGGTGGCAGTGGCGGCAGTGGCGGCGGCAGCAGCAGCAGCAGCAGCAGCAGCAATGAAGTACATGTGAAAGATAGTGGGCAAAAGCAGCCCTGCTTTTCTCTCAGTCTCCTTATATCTGGGAGACCAGCAGAAGGTGCTGTCCATTCTGGAGGAGGGTCTTTTACCCTTCAGCTAATCCTCCCAGAAAATACTATCACTGAGCTGTCCAGAGATGCATCTCTTAGGTGATCCCAGATCCAATCAAGTTAGTGACCAAGATTAAACATCACAGTCTGTATCTTGATATTGTGAGATATCAAGATGGGAACACAGGAGAATTTTATCAAGCTTTATGCACTTATAATATATATATATATTGCTATATCTGTTGTATATCAGTAAAAATCAAAGAAGAGATACAATGTAAAAATGAAGATTTAATTATTTTCCATTAACATGACAGGACACTTAGCAAAAGAATAATTTTGGCCCTCAAATGACTTTTAATCTGAATTATTCTTTTTGGCTGACTTTTTACTATTACACAAATGGTGAAACTGCCAAATCTCTACTTCTTTGAATAATCTGTCTCTTTCTTGAACCAGCTGTGGGCTGGGCTCATTGACCTTCAAAGTCACTCCTAGTTCCAAATTTTTGAAATTTTTTTAAAGAGATGCCAATATGCATAATCTCTGAGTGGGAAGTAGCATCAGAGACTGTCTGGTTCTTGCCTGATATTTTGTAGGAAAACGGAATGTGGAGACTGGAAACAACTTGCCCACGATTACGTTGATAGTAATTTGCTACAGATCTGTAGACTTCATCTCAAATTAATTCAACAGATACACTCAAGTGCTCACTTTGTGCAAGGCACTGATTCACACACTGCTTCAGGGTCCCAGACTCCAGAATGCCACAGATCAAGACAGGCAGTGTATTGCTATGTGAGAATAGCAATGAACTCACCTCCCATATACTCATGTGAGGAAACCAACTGGCAGTGTCATAAGATTTAAAAAGGAAGCATGACCAAGGTCAAAGAACCAAAGTAACATAACCACAAGTCTTTTTCTAGACACAACCACATGACCATCAAAGTCTTCTTCTTGTCCTAGCATTAGTGGTTCTGGGCTCTACATTTTTAACAAGGCAAATGGTAACTTTCAAATCTGCTATATAAAAATTCTAGTCATAGGCCTAAAATAATGTCAATCTGGGCTTCTCTGTTTTTTTAAACTATTTCCTTTTTGATGAAATTTGCATTTTTAGTACTTTTCTTCTTCAATGAATTCAGTCAACCTAGCAAACTAATTTCTGTAACCAACCATCTTAGATAATGATTATAAGAATCATACATGTTATATGAATGGTGTACACCTCAAACTATGCAAAGCATAAGGATTCGGTTTGGTGTTCAAAGGATGCTACAGAAAACACAGATACAAAGAAAAAGTCTGAGACATGGTTCCATCCTAATTCTGTCACTAACCCTATGACTTTCTTTTCTCGGGGAACTCATATACCTCTGTGCCTTCATTTCTTCATTCACAAATTGAAGAGGGTTGATCAAAATAGCTACACAATTCTTCTAAGCTTTATGATTCAATAATGGCTTATCTTACAGGCTTATTAAGAAACATCTGAGGTAGACAGGCTTCGTTGGTGGTTTAAATGATCCCCACAGGTACTAGGCATATTATGTAGCTTCCGATCTCTTTTCCTTTGTTTTATGCCTATACCATGTGTAGCTGGTACCATCTTGATCATATTGGAATATTACAAGTCCAGGACCTCACTCTGATGTGGTGAATGGTCATTTCCATGTACTTATTCACCTCCTACTTTTCTTTTTTTCAAGTATGGTCCATCCCCAAAACTTTTCTGGGACTCACATATTTCTTCCTATTTCTGAACTCATGGACTTTCTGCAGTCTACATTCCTAATTTTTGAACCTGATGGAGACTATGCAAGTGTGCAATTCACACCCCCAAATCAATCTCCTGGAAGCCTTGGGTCCTTAAATCTTTACGTGACTCAGAGTTTACCTGAGTTGCAAATGAGGTGTTTTTTTTTCAACAGTAGATACAGAATAGATGCTCACCGTTGCTCTGGAGAAAGAAGAGGAACATTGAAGGCCCACTTTCCAGGGAAGAACTGTTATTATGAGGGTACAGCTTTTGGTGAATAGTTACTAAAACACCAAGCCTGTTTGGTGAGTGCAAAGGGTCTCGTCTTCTGTCATCACCACTCACGAGATCTAAATAGAAATATGTGCTTTTTTTTAGAAGTCACTTCATCTTCTCCATCAGCTACAAAATGAAAACCAAATTCCCCCTCACAGTGTGAAAAAAAAAAAATCTTCATGAACTTCTTGTTTCCATCCTGAAGTGCTGCAAATCTTCACGTACTGGCTTTGCCTTCTTAGAGCTGGTATTCTGATTCTGTGGTGTTTCTGCTTGAATGCACTAGTTCTCCATGCAAAAACCACCAGGGAGACTTTAAAAATCCAGATGTTCAGCTGTGCCATGCATTGATTAACTGAGAACCTCTGGGGATGAGAATTAAGCATCAGTATCCTATTGACCATCCTGGTAAATATTGTATTCCCAGATAGAGAAGCATAGCTTTACTTGGTTTAAGAATGCCACATTCACTAACAACAGTAAATATTTCCAGGTGCCGCTCTGAGATTCCAAATCATTGTGAGATGGGAATTTAAAATATGCATTTCCAATAGTCTCCCAAAAGAATTATCTTGCAGATGGTCTGAAGACCACACTTGGAAAAATGTCTGTCCCCATTGCTTGAGTACATCAAGCACTCGCTCTCCTTGGTTTTCCCTTGACTTCTCTTTGCCTGGAATGCTTGCTCCTCATGACCTCTGAGAGAACCTCTGATCACCTCCCAAATGTAAACTCTTCCTGTGACTTTTCCTAACCCTTCCCAGGAAGAATTAATCACTCTCTCTGTCTGAGTTTCCATAGCACTTTGTACATGCTTCTGCTAAAGCACTTATCACATGGTATTAAGGTTGCTTCTTTATGTGTCTGTCACACCTTTTAAACAGTATTTTCCCTTTTTCATTTGGCTAGCACCTAGTACAGTGCCTGGGACATAACCCAAGAAAGAATGTTTATTGAATTAAAAGAAGTTTTTTGTGGAGTTGGTCCTCATCTCAGATATCCACACGTGACAAGATTCTAGATGCTTGGATGGAATACAGGCAAGATTGAAATGCCAGAGAAGAGAACTAGTCTCAACGGGGCACTATTGAAGCACTGTGAATCCCAGGACCAGCGACAATTCTTACAATCTTGCAGGTTTATAAACTATCTGGCTAAACCAAGTCTGTAAGTACTATGATTTGTTAATAGCTTAATGTATACACACCATTAATGGTTTGCTTCCCACCCAACTGTTCTCCATGAACAGTATAAGTTTCATTGAAAAGGAAACAAACTTAACTCTACATTTCAAGAAGTACCAGAGTCCAGATATCCACATTAAAGAAGGATATTGAGAGAAACGCAGACATTACAAGTTTCAAAAACATGGTTGCCCACCTACTCAGAGGAACAAGAATGAACTCTAGAATGATTGACTACCATCATCTCTCTCTTCCACAATGTAATCTTCTAGCTGAGGATAAGATAAAAGACAGATTTTTTTTTCATTTTCACATATACGTATGTGTGGCATGCAAGAGATGTGTATGCATATTTGCGCCTATGGAGGCCCATGTATGTAGAGGTGCAAAGTTGGTGTTTAGAATCATTCTGTATCAATCATTCTTCCACCTTGTTATTTAAGGCAAGTTTTCTCATTCAAATTCAGAGCTCACTGATAAAACTAGTATCTAGTTCTGGGCCCAGATCCTGCTTTCCAAAACCATAATTATAAGAGCAACAAGTTCAACTGGTATTTACATGGGCTCTTAGAATCTGATCTCTCTCTCTCTCTCTCTCTCTCTCTCTCTCTCACACACACACACACACACACACACACACACACACACACACTTGCACAGCATGCACTTAAGCCACTGAGTCATTTCAATCCCTAAACACAGATTTTTTTTAGGGCTATTAATCCATCGTCTTCTTAGATTGACAGATATCTGACTAAAGCACAATTCTGAAGATTTGATTTCTGTCTCTACTTATTGTCATCTAAAAGTGATAGGTAGAAAGTTCCAGTTTCTAGTTACACAGCCTTTTAAGATCTTCACTTTGAGTTTGTCCCACTGCTGAGTTATCGCCCTTCTTTGTAAATCCAACTGTATCCAGAACTTGTGATAAGACCAAGGATTTCCATTTCCTAAATACATCCACCTCTTGGTGAGAAGCAACACTGGGTAGAATGTTGTAACAGCACCCAAGACAACTAGAACATGTAGAAGTGAGGAATTTGGCAGAGCATGGAAGGAAAGGAAATAAGTGAATCCCAAGCTGAATATTATCTGCTTTAAAGAAGCCACTAATACACCGCTTCTTCCTCTATAAAGAAAGAAGTCAAATGTGACTAACTTCTCACCAAAGTTACGCATGAGCATGATAAGTTAATAATGGCAAAAAAGCCTAATGAAATCTTCCCAGTTAAACTACTATATCAGTTCTGACCATGATGGATGCTTTACCACTCAATGCCACTGAGCTGAGAATAAAGTCCTACTGATATTCAAAGAGTTCAATCATATTGATCCCTAACCACTGTGGGAAACATTTCATAGATAGTATATGGAACTTCCAATTTAGTTATAATAGTGATAGAAAAAACGGCATATAGTAACTAGAGACCTGCAAGCCAGAATGAACTAGTAGATATTTGGGGAACATGTTCACAATCATGCTGCAGAGTTCAATAGCTGGAGATATGTCCTGACACCTTCACTAGCATAAAGAAAAAACATCCTCACTACTGGACATTGCTGATCGTCTCACCAAATTCCTTATAATCTGATGTAGCTTCTGTTGCTCCAAACATACCACTTCCGTAAGGCACTTAAACTCTGCCTCCTTTGCTTGTTTTTACATTTGTCTTTATTTCTCTTGTTCGCGGCTTGCATCTAGCATTAAGTCTGAGGATGACTACTGCTAGTAGTACTAATACTACTAGTCCTAATACTACTAGTATTTAAGTTACTAAGAAATGAAAATTCCTCTGTCTCCTTCACAAAGTCGAAATCCCCAAACAAAAGGGTGAAAGAAATTCAAGAATTCGGGTGTGTCCTAGACTTGTAGGTCCAACATGAAGGTAAAATAACAGTCACAGGGATTGCATCAGTGAGAGTCTAGTCAGAAAAACAGACACCATCTAACGGATATGATTTAACATTGAGCATCGATTATATAGTAATGGAAGAACTTCTGAGAGCCAGATAAAGTGCTGAGGCCCGAGCAAAAAGATATCAACCTCACTATGATTAGGGAGACATAGCAAGGATATGGCATTAACAGTGACTCACAAGCATAATGTGGTCCCCTCTATATCACAGTATCTTCAACTTTTTCCACTTGCAACTCTTTTGGGCCCCAAATATGTGTGTATAAGTATACATGCTAAACATTTATTGATAACAAATTACGAAGAAACTAATTTTAAAACATTTCTTTGGTATAGATGCAATTTACCTTTCACTACAGATAAGAGCAAATCTACATACTAATGACATGGATGTGCTTGTTTTATCTTTACATAAAGGATGACTATGGTAATGAAGACATTTCTTCATGACTAGTCATTCATCTTTCTGAGGAAAGGGAAACATGTATCAGATGCAGTCTCAGAACTTCAAATTCAGTGTCACTAGTTTATACCACTCCCTGATAAAGTAGGGGGAGTACCCCCATTTTATAAATAATTAAAGACGTTTCCTTCAGATGTTACCTAGTAAGTGAAGACTGGAATCTGAGATAACGACGCCTAAGACAATTTTCCCAGAAAGCATTTGGAAAGTCCTCCTCCCAAGGAGGAAAAGAGGCAAGTGGAGGAATCATTGGAATCTAGTTACCCAGTTTGGAAGCGTCCAGATCCTTAGGTTTAAATCATATCTAATTCAATTAGGATTTGAAAAGATTACAAAGCAAGAATTGGAGCAAGAATTCTGGAGCTTTATCTAGTATTAGTTTCTTCCTAAACTCTCCCTGTATTAGCTTTAGCTATCAGTGACTCTAGAGTTGTAAGCAATGAAAATGTGACTGCAAACAATAGGATACCATTATATGAAAGAGACCTACTTTTCCAAGGTTCCCTAGACTCATCCGAGGGCTGAGGGAAGAAGAGGAAATGAATGGCCTTCATTCCTACTAGACCTCTCTTGTTCATTTTCCCTGACCCAAATCTCATTGAACCTCATTGGACAAGTTGGCTATTTAGTGCCAGCTCTGGGCTAGGCACTCTTGTATCCCATGATGGAATTGTAAGGTTTCATCTTTCCAGAGTTGACCTGGAATGCCATCTGCTGGTAATCTCAGCATAGGCTCGGTGTGTCCTAGTGCACATGCCCATGCATGCATCTGAGATCCAGGGCAGGAGAAACACTTCGATGGGAAAAGGTGTCTGTCTGTGAACATCATGACGGAATTCAGTCCCTGCAGGCCCACATGGTGGAAGGAGAGAACCAACTTCAAAAAGTGTCCTCTAACCATCACACATGTGTGACACACGCATACTTACTTCCCCCTCTCTTCCTCTCCTCCTCTCTGGTTCCTTCCTCTCTCTCTCTTTCTCTTTCATAAAAAATAAATTTTTAAAAAAATAAATCGTGGGACAACCCCTTTCTATCAGGATCTGCTGTGGCGGGCTCTGTTGGTATGCTGGCCTTCCCTAGCTTGGGAACTTCAAGGCTCCCTCTCCTTTCAGACAGTTCCATGTCTATCTTCTGGCCTCCAGTTAAGCTATTATTTTGTGAAACACATTAGGGCCAGGATAAAGGGGTCAGTTGGAACAGGCTTTGCTCTTTGGGTCTCTGGAGAAATTAGGCTCTTTCCTGTTATCTATCTTTCTCCTTCCAGCCCATAACCTAGCCCCTTGAAAAGGATGTCCTTTTTCCTGTCTGTAGATTAAACAAACTTGGATCCTCTCTGACTTTCGGTCCTGGGGGCTTTTGTCTTCAGTCCTTGCCTGTATTCTGCATCCTCTCTGATCTTTTTCCTCTTCCTGCTTGAAATTTCTTCCCTTCCCCCACTTCCAAACTCCCTCTTCCTGCCCTCTGCTCTTTCCTGTTCCACGGTCTCTCAGCTATTGTCCCGGGAACTCGACCATCACCATCCCATCCACAAATAACCTTGGGCACATCTGATACAGCCGTACATCCTGGCCTCTTCCTCCTGTGTAACACCATTTCACATGTGCAGTCTTAGTCACAGCTTCAAATGTACACTTGCATTTTAAAGGAACATTAACTGACCCCTATCACACTCATAAAATATTCAAGACAATATGTTTGTATTTTAACTAAACACCTTGAACCAATTATAGATGCCCTTTCAGGAAATAAATACATTTTTCCTAGAGATGCTGAAAAACATATACGGCAGATCAGAAATATTCCTGCAAATAAGTTCTGGTATAATGTTAAAAAGTCAATGTGTGTCCAAGGAGAACTTTTTATTCAACCCATTCCCATCTCCTCTATCTCCAGATCTAAAGTACAATCAAAGACCTGCATAAGTTTTCGAAGAAATAGTTCAGATCTATTCCTGCCCTTACTTACAATATACTTAAGCAACTGTATTAAAAGGAAAATTTGTATTTAGTGTCAAAAGTCAAAGAGGAAACATCTGTCTGAATGAGAAACAAGCAAGCAACCACAAAGTGAAAAATGATTCTGAACAACTTTAAGAAATTATACAGCAATTAATTGGGAGAAGTTTGAAGCAGAGTAAACTGATTTGTTTTTGTAGATGGATGTCTTGCTAAACCAGAGAAAGTCTGTTAACATCAGTTCCCACAACACTCAGGTCACAATTACATTACTTAGAAGAAATTTAGGGATGAGAAAGCAAGGCTTTCTGCAATGGACATGCCTTAAAGATCTTTAAAGATCAAATATCTAAATGTGGTTTGCTATGAAGTGTTATCTCCAAAACTTCACATCCCGAGTGGGGGGTGCTAAAGAAAGGTAATTGGATGATTGGGTGTTAACTTCATCATAGGTTAGTGTATTGATGAGATCTTAACTAATGTGGTAATAGTAGGCAGGGCCTGGTGGGAGAAGGGAGGCTTAGGTCTTGTCACTGAAGAATGTATCTTTTCCTGGGCCTGTCTTGCATTTGTCTGTTGTTTTCCATCTTCCATGAGGTGAGCAGTTGCTCCATCAAAGGGTCCCTCCCTCGTTTTAGCCTCACCCTCAGCCTTATAACAAGGGACTGAAAACCTCTGAAACTGTAAGCTGAAATAAATCTTTCCGCCTTTCAAATGTTTCTCTTGGGTTTCATCAACATAAGAAAAAGCTGACTGAAGCATCCAAGAAGATGATAAATATCAGAGCTGAGGACATGACTTGCTCCAGAAAGTGCTTGGTGAAAGAACAAGGACCTGATTTTGATGTTTCAAAACTTGCATTAGGAAAAACATTCCAGAAGCAGCAGAACATACCTGTAATCCCTGTGCTGGGGCGGCAGAGATGGCAGAATCCCTAGGACTAACTGGCAAGTCAGTCTAGCCAATGCAATGAGCTCCATATTCATCAAGACACTGAACAATAAAGTGGAGAGGAATCGAAGAAGACAACCAACATTGACCTCTGACCTTCCCACACAGCATATGGAATCTATACATACAATACACACATATTGATTAATTATATAAAGGAAGTTCTATTGTCTGGCTACATTGTGCCCTGTGCTTTGGGGAAGTATATGCTGTTTCTATACACAAATATAGCTCATGATAGAGACATCATCTCACTTGTGTACTTAAGGTTCTTAGGAGATTTTTGTTTTAAAATCTTGTTCTGTTGCTGGTTACTATTACTGGTTTCTATTGCTGGTTGCTATTGCTGATTACTATATTAAGAGTTGGAAAATAAACCCAGTATGCAATTGCAATTACATTTGCTGTTCCTCTGCATCCCCTGTGTCCTGATTTCTGCGCAACCATTACTCAGGGTCCCCGACGCATTAGACGTCAACACACACACACACACACATACACACACACATACACACACACACACACACATACAGTACTGGTATTAGACAAGAAAAGGAAGGAAACCAATGGTCATAATAGAAACCGTTCCAATTGGCATCCGCCATGTTAAACATCCTTGTATATTACTTTATCTCACCCCACATTAGCTCTATAAGATAGGTACTATTCTTGCCCCCATTTTCCAAATGAGGAAATTGACACTTGGATAGATTAAGGCAGTCAGAATTTTCTACTTATTAGTTGGAATATAGATTTTTTTTCTTAGATACTGCCTTGATTAATGTAGTATGAAAGGTAGCCTGTATAGTTTGTACTTAAAGCAAAGGATATTTAGTGGTCTTAAAAGAAATATTGTGGGTAAATAAACAGACTTGTTCACAAAGCACACAAATGTTTAAAGTACACAAGCAGAAACAGCTTGGTTGCATCCTGCTGTGAGGAAATCAAATCCCTAGTTAAGCTTCTCAGAGAAGAAAACAGATACATTTAATACATTGTGTTTTTATTTTCTGGATAAATGGAACTTATATCGGTGAAACCGATAGATTGGTTGTCCTATATTAACAAATCATTACCAATACCCAGTAGCTGGTAACAACAAAAAGTTTCTCATTCATTGGTATATTAGACTGTTGGTGAATCTGACTCCCGTCTGTATTCAGGTTGGCAGAGCCTCTATTCTCTGGAATGTTGGTGGTCACTATGGCTGGAAGAAGGATTAGTAACACATGTACTGGCGCTAAAAGCGTCTACCTGAATGTTACAGTAATTATTCTATTTTGCTGGACAAAACAAGTGATATGCCTACAAATTAGAGATGAGAGGAAATAAGTAATTTGGAGAATCACTTACTGATAATACTTCATGGAATCCTAGTAGTCATCTGGAAATATAGATGAATGATAATTTTAATGAATAGTTCAGTACTGAGCTCATGAAATTGACTCCTCGAACTTTGCAACTTGAATTTATGTATGTATTTTAAACATTTATGTGCTTTGTGAGCACGTCTGTTTATTTATCACAGCTTCTTTTAAGATCACTGAATTAAGTACAAATTGTAGAGGTTATCTTTCATACCACATTAATCAAAGTAACATCTAAGAAAAAAATCTATATTCCAACTAATAAGTATAAAATTAAAACTCTGGATAAACTCCTAACATATTGCCTGACATAAAACAAGATCTCAATGATGGTTAACTTCTACACACATTTCAGACTCAAATTAATCTATCAGAGACACATCTATCTCAGTAACTGCAGAAGTCTAGCAATACTTCTTACTCTAATATTGATTACTAGACACATGACATATTGTAGAACTATAAAGACTAAAATAAAAGACTTTGGGAAATGTCGTCCAAACCTCTTCCCCTAGGGAGAAAATGTGAGGAGTTATTAGTTCTGTGGATCATAATTATTTTCACACTAGCTTTTTCTCATTAACTATACCTAATTTTAGACATTTCTTGATGTGTCTTGGTTGTCGTTGACACCCTTTGTTGTCCCGCAGTTGTACCTTTGTTCAGAATACAAGAGGTGAAGCCAGGTGGGGGCAATAAGAGGTTGTTTTCTCAGGAAAGAAAAAGCAAAAACCGCAATGGACATGCTGTGATTTTCCTATTAACTGCTTGAAAGATAGACACGGATTCTCAGAGGCAAAACATAGGAAGCCCCACACTAAAGTGAACCAGGGTAATCAGATTGTAGATTTTGGAGGAAACCCATGGTATGAGAGCAATTCCCTTTGAGAGTTTAGAAAACAAACAAGGGCAGTGCCAATAGCGTAATTCTGCTCACCCCTTCCTGATTAAAACGAGGACAGAAGGAATGCCAGTCTACAAGGGAAGAAAAAAAAAGGATGGATTATTTACTCGTCTCATCCTTGATGGAGACACTTTGACGATGGAAGATCCCCCTGACTTAATACTACCTCACCCAACCCCAGATGTGAGTATCTTCAACCCAATCCTTGCTCCTTCGCTTTCCACTATGAAGAAATGCTTGCCGGGGGAACTTTCTAGCTGGATCCCCTTGAATGTACTTCCTGATGAAGTGGGACATGCGCCAGCTGTCATTACAGATGCTGCAAGCGCTGGAAACAAGTGGGGCTGATTGTAATAACATGTTACACAAGGTTGAAGGAGCTGTGGTGGAAGAGAGACCAGCACAGCGTGAAGCCACCATCCAAGCTACACAAAGCCAGAGCAAGGAGCGGCCCACTGCTGTGGCACAAAGAGGGGTTCACTTCCTCCCGTGTTACATGTCACGTGAGCACAGCAGACGAAATCGCATCAGGGAAAGCAGAATGGTTTGGGGGCTTTTTTTTTTTCTCCTAGAGTTTATGATTGGCAGTTTAAGCAACTTGTATAGGCTGTGATTTCAGACATAGAGAAAACATTCAGTCAAGAAATGTAGCATTCAACTCCTTGAAAATACTTTCAATTACGTCATTGAAATGCACTTCTTTGATCTTAGTGTTGTTTTGCTGTTAAAATAAAAATTCATACCACAAGTGATCAACAGCAAATCAGTTATGCCTTGTTATGGATCAGTAACTGTATTATTAGAATCTACCTTAGAGGTTTATCGACAGCTCCTAGCAACAAAACAGGGTAGGGAAAAATGGTTCACATCGGAAAGAATTTTATTGTGTAGAAAGATCAGAGACTGGAAGTTAGTTTTCTGGGAACATGAAAGACAAAAACAAATGTAGAAGACAAAGAAAAATTTAAACTTTACTCCATACTTGTGTTATATAATGTGCTACTTGCTTGCGAGGGGAGGCTGGAGATTAAACCTCAGGGCATTGCAGGCAGTAAGCAAAAGGTCTACAACTGGTTTATATTCTCACCTGTTTCATTTCTTGAATGCTTTTGCTTGTTTCAGTATGGTAATTGGGATATTTGAAAAACAAATCTGAGAGAAGGCTGACCAAGAACTAAATGTTTTTTAAGCCAAAGAAAAAGTGTTGAAAACTAATATTATCATCTTTTTTTTTCAATGTCTGTAACTACCTAGAAAACTGCCCGGTTCATACAGATCATGTATAAATAAATGGTCTTTATTTTGAGTTAATTTATATTATGCACTGATTCAATCATCTTTTATTTCTCCAAACATACCCAGATATTCTAAGCAAATGACAAAAGTCAATTTAAAATCCACAGTGATGCCAGTCATCCCTCTTTGGTTGACATATTTGTTTTATTTACTTACTTTTTATTCTGTTATAAGTCCAACGTCAGGTGAATTTTCAAGGTACTCTTTTTCTTAATCAGAAAATGAGATATAACTGGATTTAGTGACACATTCCTTATAATCCCAGCAATCAGGAGTCGAAGATAGGAAGAACATGAGTTTGAGACCAGTGTATGCAACAGGTCAAGACGCTAGTGGTGGGATAGACAGAAAGGGTAAGGGGGTATTTATTTTTAAAAGTTAAGCTATCTTTCCTGTGTGGCATAAACAAGCTCAATTATATCTAGAAAGTTCCAAAAAATGTTTGCAAAGGGGTGATAGACCCCTCCCTTAGTATGGTTTCCCACTTTTATTACATCTACCTTTGAATGTGCTTTTATCACAAGACTCTAACAGCTTTTTGTCTCTGGCCAGGGGGTAACATACAATGCCCACCAGGATGGAGTGAAGGGCATTGCAGGAGCAGCAAAACTGCAAAAGAAAATCAACAAACCACAATCCAGAACTTCAGAGACTCTATATCAACCACTTAGTCTCTCCCCATCTTGAAGCTCAGGGAAATTTGCGGAAGAGGGGGTGGTAAGAGTGTAAGAGCAAAAGGATGGGAGGAGCAATGATATATAAGATACTCTATACTAGTTAGGGCTGAAGCAATCATAGTTGGACTTTGCATGCCCTGCGCATTGTCCAACACACTGTTGACCTCACAAAGTCTAGCATCTGCTAAAGGCACCAAGAGCCTTGGAGGTAAAGGATTGGCAGCCACAGCAGTGTTCCTATACCTAAGGGGAACACGGGAAAGGGTTCAGGGAAAGGCCACTGGGTCCTTGTACGTCATCGGAGAGGAGGGCCCAGAGGAAAATCAGACATGCACAAGAAAGGACTCTCTGGGAATTGGGGCGGGAGGCACTGGGGGATGGGGAGGGAGAGGAGTAGGGAGGAGGAGCAGGGGGTACGGGGGGAGGAGGAGGAAGGGAGGGAACTGGTGTACCTAATAAATTTGTATGAGCTGAAATAAAAAAAAATAAAAAAATAAAATAAAATAAAACAAAAGAAGAGGCAAAAAAAAAAAAAGTTCCAAAAAATGTGCTGGACCAACTCAATTTCAATTGCCGTCCCATGTGGCTTCTTTTTAAGGTAATTCTTACTTGATTATCTAAATGTGAGGTGTGCTTATACACATAAATGGACAAAGAATAGACAAAGTAAATGTTTCAAAACATTTACTCTCACCTATCACCCATCTTTCCATTTTCAAGGCAAAGGTTTTAACCCCTGAGCCATCTTCCCAACCACCCTGAGTTCTTTACTTATGTTTTCACTGTTTACTATTCCCCCACTTGGATCTTTAATGCCTATCTCAAATCCACACATTTAAAAAAAAAAAAAAAAAGCTTGTCTTCCTCATCTCAATTACTGGTTCTACTATTCCTTTATTGTTTAGTTCAGGAATCTAGGAGTCAGCTTTGCTTCTGTGCATACTCTCACTCTCTGAACTATCTATCAGCACACTACAGATGATCTTCTATTTCCAGTGAGGTCATGTCATCAAAAAAATCAGAAATATAATTAAATCAACAATGTTTCAGATATATGTACCTATCAAGCACAAAGTCTAGTCTAACTTTCTTCAGTCAGGCACAGAACACTTATATCTTCATACATTTGGGCAAAATAACTCAAAATTTGTTTATGTTATAACCAGGCAATAAATATCCCATGAGCACACATGCGTGCACATGCGCATATACAAGATGGGATACAAACCACAAGCTACAATACCCCCAAAAGGCTGCCACAGAACATATTGTAGAATTGCGTTATCCTCATAATATCAAGACTGAAGCTTACTGCCACTCCCCAACATCTGAGAAACCACCATATCGAAAATTTGAAGCATGACTTTTATTGAAAATAAATCAGTTTTGCACCATTGTACAAATGAAACATTATAAGCCAATAGGCAAACATCTGCATTTCTAATCCTGTGTCCCCCTTCTCTCCTCTCATTACCCTCATCCTAACTTACTTCAAGCCACAGCTATAACCTCCGAAATGGTCTCCCTGTTTTCACTAAGGCTTTTATTATTATTATTTCACAGTTTCATAAACGAATATAATGGATTTAAGTCATTTTCAGACCGTAAGGCACAATCCCACCCCCCTCCTTTTCTCATTGAAGACTTACTTTCCACCCAGTCTCTCCACTATGCAATAGGCAGACAACTAGCAAGGTACCATTTTAAATGGAGTGGGGCTTAAAGAAGGAGAGGTAGAAGAATACAGGTGCCATGATCATTTTTGATTTTAGGTATAAACTCCTCAATCAGCATAACCTTTCAAGTGTCAAACAGCCAATGCAAGTCTTACTAAAACCATCCATTATTTTAAAATCCACCTGCATTAACAGTCTTCTGACTTAGCTCCTGACTCCTGCACAGCTCCATCAACTCTGCCCCTTGCCTACTGTATTCTAGCCCCTGTGCTCAGCTCGTGTGCCTGAAGCCATGCACTCAAGGAGATTCAACCCCAGGTACTTTCCTCTCCCTTCTGCCTCGATTGCATCTAAATATTCACATATCTAGTTCCTTCTCCTAACTGGGACTCTGTTCAAATATCATCTTTAAAGTTCATTTCCTGATCTAATTAAATTTGCCCCTTGTCAATCTCTGTTCTCAACACGGCTTTTTTGTTGTTTTGTGTGTGTATGTCTCCCTTATATCTAGAAAGAGAGTTAGTAAGAACTTTACTTAGTTTATTTATTGCTACAAGTTACAAAAGCACCCGACATACGATGGTCACATAACAAACATTTGCTGAAGAAATTGCACAGTTTATTGTATTTGAATTAAACAGGTTTCTCTAGAAAAAAAACAGAATCAATTGGAGGCACATGTATTGAGAGAAAAATTCCTATAGCTATATAAGATGAGATTTTATTATAGGCATTGACTTGTTCAATTATAGAAGATGAAGCCTCATAAAATGCCATCTGTGCACTAGAGACCAGGAAAATGGTAGTATACGTCGGAGAAGATCTGGGAACCTGAGGTATAGTTCTTAATCTAAGCCACAGACCTGAGAATTATAGGGGAAATTCATTTGTGAACCTCAAAGTTTAAAGATCCAAGAACCTTTATTTTTCTACTTGGTTCTCAAAGCATTGGGTCACACCTACACCTTGGTGAAGGCATATCTGTTATTCTATCTGTGGGTTTTCATATTAATTTTGTCCAGAAACATCCTCACAAATACATCTGGGCAGGCTCTTAGATCAGTCAAGTTGAAGCACAAAATTAATCGACACAGTAGTTCCAACAAAAAGTGATAGTCACATTAGACTCTTTTAAAGGTAAAGAATTTCTATGTTGACAGCAGCTGTCATTGCATTGAGAACTAACATGTTTACAGGGGCCAAGTTAACTAATTGTGGAATCTTATTACTCCTTAGCTGGTAAAGAATTCTAAACAGGTTATGAGTCATTTCACACTGTCTTCAGAATCTTCAGAACAAGATAAAATGCTACCTGAGATAGGGGAAAGATGATCAGAATAACAGAATATTTATATATGATTCTGGCCAAACTTGACAGGATCAGAAAAGGAAGAACACGGGCATCCACCGGCTGTCCTTCTTTGCTCTTTCCTTTTTAGAAACCATGGAGTTCATTAGAAAAGAAGCATTATATGAATGCAGAACTTTATCTTATCAAATCTCCATAATTATTTTAACTATGCGGCAAGTCTGCACGCAGCCAGTGATTAATTCATGCCGCAATTAAAACACCACCATGAAACTAATGACAAATGAGCTAGACAAGCCATCTTTTGCTTGATGTCTGAATGTAATTCTATTCTTTAGACACCATTAAAACCTTCCAACAGAATTTTAAATCCACGGCTGTCTGAGATTGGGTGGGTTCAGGGAAGAATGGGTGGTGACAAAGAGTGGGGAAGAATTTTGAATGAGATTGGACTCTGGACAAGATTTTTTATCATGAGAGGAAAAGTAACTAAAAATGATTCTTGTTAAATTCTTTTTATAAAAACCATCTAATTAGAGAGTCAGATAGCTTGGTGGGACAATAGGGGATGTCTAGAAAATAAAACGACCTGACTGATATTTCTCCTTTTAGACCAAATCTATGATTATTTTTCTATCAGAGCAGATGAAGGTAAGAAGAAAAAAATCTAAAGTCGAATGTCAAATTCACCATTTTACGCAGTTATACTCACACATGACCAATGGCACATGCATGTGCCCCCCTGTTTGTAAAGGACTTATATATCACTGTTATTGAGGTTATTATTCTCTTTACTCCCAACTAATAACAGGAAATAACAGGAAAGGGAATTTAAAAGTGCATAGACTAACAGAAAAAAAGAAGATGCAATTATTTTTTTTAAAAATTGTCCCAAAATACTGAGAAATAGCTACAAAATCTTTCCAACTGGTTTTTCAGTCACCTATGACTTAAACATATAAACAGAACCACTACATGGGCTTCTTCAAGAGAATAGGACTATTGCTTTCTATGAAAGGTCCTATGGGCTCCAGAATTCTCAAAGCGGCAACCAAACATCTTAATAATCTCCAAGTGATTCTGTCATCCAAGCTGGAGAGCTGCTGCCTTTGACTCTCCTATCATGACTAGCAGAGAACTAGAAAGATTCCAACATGCCACCCCACGGTTTCCCTCCCAGCTATAATCTTGGTCTTTCCACATGCCACAACAATGGAAATAAACTACTAACCTGAGATCATGAATACCTAAGGGGAGAAATCTGCAAAACCAAATCAGAACAGGACTTTCTTGTCTTTCCTCTAAGTAGATGCTACATTTACTTTGAATGTTATTGGTCATGGGGAAAAAAATGGCTCAAGGGGGAACAAGAGGGTGTTATGACTGGCTTGTTGTTATCCAGTTATAGTCTCAATCCAACTTGGCAGGAAAGTCCACACAAACATCAAAGGCAGAGGGAACTGGTCACACCATATTCACAGGATAGCTGAGAAAGGGGAAAATTTCTCTTTCCAGACTGTATGTCTGTCAAGACTGTATGTATGTTTTAGCTGAAGAATGCCAACTTCCTTAACCAGCTTCCTTCATCTTATCCAGCTGCCCAGGAAGTGATCCCTACCCCAACATAGGCTGGGTCTTCCCCATCAATTAGAAAATCTCCTGCAGGTTTGCTTAGGGATTCTCTCAAAATACTAATTCTTTGCAAATGTGCCCAAAGCTCTACCCTTCAATTATCAAGTTGACATCTGTATCTAACTAATTAATTTAGGATATTATCATATGTAGGATCTTAGAACTAACTAGTAATCACCAGTCTAAACATTCCTCAGGATCTTGCACTCTGCATGGACTCTCCTGGCATTCTATATGTATGTTTTCAAATAAGATAAATATTATTTTAACAGGCTCAAGTTTGTTAACTATAAGGAATGCTAAGCTTCAGCTGCGTGTTATACCTACTGTCTCATTTGGCCACTTAAATCATCTCTGATTTATGACATATCAATATTTCCCCAGGGACCAGTGAGGATTTCAAGAGAAATATCCAGATTCAGAGAGAATTTCTGGGAAAGGTGCTGGAGCTTAACCCCAGGTGGGGTTTACCTATTGAAGAGTCACTTAAAAATACCACAGAGGCTAGTCCCTTACTGGCATATGTCTTCCAAAGGGAGCCTGGTGGCCCACACATGCAGAGGGACATGATGGAGGAAGGGACATAGCTGAACTGGGGAAGGGAGGGGAAGATGGGAGAGGAAAGGATGGGAAATGGAGGGATAGAAAGTCATAAACATATTTTGTTTGCTCATGAAAAAATTCTTAAAAATATTTTGAAAAAATAAAATAAACCATCCCTGGTGTAAAAGACATTTGTTCCTGAAAGGACATGAATTTCAGCCCTTCATACCTCTGTTCATTCAAGACCTGCAAACTGTTTCTCAGTCCTATGTCAAGAACTAGGATAGAACCTAGAGAAACAAATTCAGGAATCACAACATGATGCCTGGTATCAGTTTAGCAGAAAGCACCACCCATGGACTATGTAAGCACAGTAAGATCTGGTAGCTACTGCAAGAGAAGAGAGCATCGGATACATTGTATTCCAAGTCTAAGAATAGCAGCACTCTGCCTGAATATGCTCTACAGGATTCTAACCCAACAAGGACCAAGCCAATCCTCCTGGGATTAACTTGTTCTGTGATAATAATCAGAGAATATATCAATATTCACAGTTAAGAATTCAGCAAGGGTAGGAGGATTAAAAAAAAAAAAACGTCCCTTACTTACCTGAATTGTATCTAAAATGTATGTCACTACAGACTACTTTTGCTAAACTGTATTCTAAATCAATGCACCTCTTGATTCTTGCCTTATTAACAGTTGAAGTCAAGGCCTCATGCTTGGCACAAAAAGAATAAATAAATAAAAGTGAGCATCATGCCATCCACTCGCTTCTCTGCTGCCACAATCATATCTAGTCTTTGCTTCAAATCTACACTGAACAACTAGGGACCATAACTAAGGAAATTGACTTTCTTAAAGAGCAAACAAAACAGAGCTGCCAAAAGAGTTTCCAGGAGGATAGGCCTGGAATTTGGGATTTTTGATTTGTGTCTCTGCAAACCCCAGGCAAACTACTCTACTAAAATTTCCGTTAAGTTGAATTTATGAACAAGTAATAGTACATTTCTCTCGTTAAACACAGATCTTTTCTATCTGGCTGGGCCTGAGCATGACTTGTGTGGGAAAAATGATACATCCCCTGCCCTGCTTGGCTCTTCTACGTGCCCTGGAGCTGAAGTGGTGATGTCAAAGCTGCTAAGCTTTGTGATTTTTGTCTCAGGAGGGCAGAAAAATCAGATTGAGGATTTGCTAAAGGATCAACAAAATAATTGATAACCAGTACACTGCATGATTCCGCAGCTGGAATGCCTTTGAAAGGGTTCCCAAATGGCACCAGGGATTAGGCATATTCTTGAACAGAGAATGAGTTATGTGACCGAGAGCGTACTTCAACTCTGCTTTTGACCTGAGTGTATTTGGAAAAAAGCGCTTGGTCTTGCTGACCCCACCATATGTGAAGTAGGTAAAATAATAGCTACAACTCTTGTTAGAACACACAAACAACTAAGGACACCTTCTGTGTGCTGTAAATTCTTTCTACAAGCTTTCTTTGGCTTTTTAATTAAATTCGGAGAGACAAAAAAATAAAACTATTTAAATCCCCAGTCACAAATTATTGGTTATTGACAGTTTTTTGGTTTTGTTCTGGGTTTTTTTGTTTTGTTTTGTTTTGTTTTGTTTTTGGTTGCTTACTGAATTTGGTTCTCATCCCTTCGGGCAATTGCTGCCATTGAAATTACTCTGTAGTCCAGGCTGGCCTTAAATTTCAGCTGAGATTATGAATGTTTCATCAAGCTACCAGAGCTGATGTTCTTGCTTGAATTTTAAGTGCTTCATTTAACTCCAGAAAAGAAAGGATGATGGTTGCAATACTTAATGTTTGTTCATGATAGGGTGTCATACACACATAGGTGTCAACTTGAAGGAATATTTGTGAAGATTTAGTAATTAAGGGAAGCCTTTAAGTAAGCTTGCAGGAGATTACTTGATTGATGCAGGAAGACTCAGCCTATAGTGGAGGGGCCCATTCCACCCATGGGGCAGATGAATAAGATAGGAGAAGCTGGTTCAATAGTTTGGCATTCCTCAGCATACTTTGGCAGTCTCCATATCTGGGGAGTGAGGTTCACCCTTTCTCGTCAACCCTGTGGACATGATATAAGCAGTTCCCTTGGCTCTTGTTTGGATCACTTCTCCTATCACGCTGTACTAACTGGACAATTATTGTAAGCCAAAATAAAAGCCCTTTTTCCCCTAGGCCATTTTGTCATGAATTTATCAGCAACATGCAGACAAACTGTAACACCACATATAGGTACTTTGGCTTTAAATATATTTATTTATGTGATTTATACAAATGTATATAAATAAACAAAAATATATGAAAAACAAATATATAAATCACATAAATATATGCAAATTGTTTATAAGCTATATATAATTTAAAACAGAAGCACTTTTAATATATACATTCTATTTAGCACCATTCAATACCATTCAACATACCAACTCCTTGTTTTGCAAATCCTGCAAGTCTTATACTTTTTATATCCTCTTATCATATTATAAATTCTTTCATATTATCAAGATATTATATATATAATTACATTAACAACTTGATAATCATATGCTCTTCAAAACTGTACTCTCTCATAATTTATAAATTATTTCAGCCATTTACAAACTAAAGTATGATAAATTTCTTGATAACTCAGTGGCCTCTGAAAAATTTATAAGACTTCCTGTAGTAGCACTAACAATATACAATACAATGCAAATGAAAGTATATTTTCTTAATGAGGATTAAAAGGGATTCATAAAAATACACTCATCAATAAATTGGAAAAATTTCATGCAGTAAACAATATCTTGATAAAAATAACTCAAAGTTAACTTAGAGAATTTAATTTTGGAAAAGATGAAATAACAATGTATATATGTCATTTTAAAAGGAAAGACAAAGATTATTTAAAGTCTAGAAATCTTTTTGGAATAACATTTTATCCTTTCAAATTTGAGAGACCCAGGAAAAGCCCACATTTGCACTGAGTCTTTAAACATATATAAGTTGGAAGCGCCTCTCTTAATAGCTATAATGAATTATACATACAAGTGCTTCATAAGGTATTTTAAATGCATTTAATTAGATTGTTATTTATAGTATTTTGCTATAAATCCTATTGTAAACCAGAAGTCTCAAGGCGTTTCTCATTTATAAGTTGAGAATTTGTTTTATAAAAAGAATTGCTGTGGGGTTTTTTTTCCAATTTTTTCTTTCTCCAGCAAAACTACTAAGCCACTTAATTTAGACATGAATTCCAGAATACATAGATTTTAATAAAATTGTCTGACACTGAGAACATTTCTAAACACTGCTTTGTGTTTGAACACCTTTGTCGTATAGTTGTTTTAATGTTTGCTTAATTTACTGTCTCTTTTTGGTAGTTTTGACTACTTTGTTATAAAAATGAGATGACAGAAGCCCAGGGAGGATTGGTGTCTGTCACAGGATTATGCACTGTACAGCTGATGAATTCACAGCCAAAGGAACTCCCAGAAGTCCACCAGGGCCTTAATTAAGCTTTGCTTCTCACCCTTTAAATTTCACACATGTAAATTATTAGTCTTCACACACAGGTTAGAGGATGAGCGCCTTTGTCCTTGATACAGGCAGATAAGGAGAAATTTAGGTGGGGAAAAACCTATTACACCTTCTTTTCTGGATTTCCCCGATATTCTGGAGAAGGCTTTCCAATTAGAATCAATCTAAGTGTTTATCAGCAGAAGAATAAAGGAAATGTAGTATGATGAATTTTTTAAGCCATAGAGAAGAATGAGGTTATGTCATTTGCAGGAAAATGAATGCAGCTGGAGATGAACATAAAAAAGCAAATTAAATCAGTCTCAGAAAGATAAATATCACATTTTCTCCCATTTATAGATCCTAAATTGTACATAGATACATAGCTTTATATATAAAAGATGACATGAAAATAGGAAACAAAAAGGACTAATGGGAGGGTGTGTAAGAAATGGGAAGCTAGCAGGATAGAGCGGATGTGCTCGAGGTACATTATATAGTTACATATAAACATTCTGCAGAATGTTCAAAGTGCACTATATAGTTACATGAAAAAAGTTACAAGAAAACAGTTTTCTGTAGAATGCTTGAAATACATTATATAGTCACATGAAAATCATCTGCTGTAAATCGGTATTAATTTTTTATTTTTTTTAAATTTAGCCTAAACAGGTATTTGAAGAGATAAGATTCAATCACGTGAAGAGCAGGGATGTAACTCAGTAGTACAGCATTTGTCTACCATACCTAAGTCCCTAGAGTCAATTCCTAGCACTGAAAGAAAGAAAAAAACCAGAAAATAAAATTATGGCCAAGAGCAGTGATACATGAATGCAATTATAGCTGAGGAGGCTGAAGCAGGAAGATCATGAACGAGTTGAGAGACGGCCTAGGCTACACAATGAGACACTGTTTCAAATATCAAACAAATAAAAGCTAAATTATAAGGTTGAATAAAAATATAAAATCCAACAATTCAATGACATATACTTGACAACAAATCCATTTTAAATATAAAGGCACAGATAGGTAGAATGTAAAGGGATAGAAAATTGTTCTACTGATTGAAGATGGAGTACCTGTAATAATGCAGGGTAAAGTAGACTTTCAACAGCAATAACAATATGACATAACTATGAAAAAGTCAATAATCATAATCACACAACAATGTTACATATATGTTTCATAAAATTTTTCAAAATACATGAAATATAATCTATAGTACAGAACAGAGAAATACAAAAATATGTAACTATCATTAGAAACCAAAACACCCCTTCTCTCATGAACAGAGAAATACAAAAATATGTAACTATCATTAGAAACCAAAACACCTCTTCTCACATGAATACAAAAATTAGTTGATGACATAGATGACCTGAACAAAACTACTCATCTAGTTATTTATATTCTTACAGCACTAAAAGTCTAAGATAACAATGTCAGCATAACTGAATTCCAATGTGTCATCTAACTATGACAGGTGTCAACTTGATAGTCGAGGGTTTGAGCTCTGGGCACGTTTGTAGAGAATTAGTGGTTGAGTTAAGCCCAGAGCAAACCTGCAGGAGATTGTCTAGCTGATGGGGAAGGCCCAGTCCATGGTGGGTGGGACTAGGCCCTGGAATAAAATACAGAGAGCTGGTTGAGAAAGTTGGCATTCTTCTGTATACTTGGCCACACATGCTGATCTGGCAAGTAAGGATTGTCCCTCTTTCAGTTATTATGTAGAGATGATGTGGCCAGTTCCCTTGGCCCTGGTGCTGGTGCGAATTCTCCTGCTAAGATGGACAAACAACTGTAACCAGGAATCATAAGTGAAAATAAACCCTTTGTTCCCTTAAACCATTTGATGGTGATTTATCAGCAACCATGCAGACAAACTGTTACACAGTGAAATTTATCTCCCTGACTTTATGGTAGAAAAACTCTGTCTTCACATAGTAGGAGACAGATTCTTGTAACATAAGTGCAATGATCCTATCACAAAGAACCTCATCTTCATGGCCTCATGGAATTCTAATTACCTTGTTTTTCCTAATACCAGCACACTCAGATTTAGCATTTCAGTATAGGAATTTTGAGGAGAGACAAGTATTCAGCTATTAACCTTCTGCCCCTTTGTCTGTACAGTTCCCAATAAACTCTATCCATTGTAACGGCCACTGTAGTCTTATCTATCTAGCATCATTTTTGAAGCCTAAAGTACAAAACTCTCAAGTTTCATTTAAGTCATATATGAATGAGACACAAGGTTTGATTCTCTCAAGTGATGAACTTGTAAAATCAGACAGGTTATGTGATTCTTTCGATATTATCATTCAAAAAAAAAAGGAAACATAAGAAAGAAGAAAAGGTTGATCAATCTTAAGCAAATTCAAAACTTGAATAGGATTACTACCATCAGCTATTAAGACTCAAGAATAATTCTTTTTAATTTAATGTTGTGTTTTCTAGACCCACTGAGACAAAGTCATACTTCTAGGACCTGAGACAAGGACCCAGAGAGGCAGCGGTTTTACCACCCTGGTTCTGTCATGCTGAGATTCCCACCTTCAAGGATCCACTAGGCATTCCACAGTTTCAGGCCAAGGCCCTCTACATTACTGTAAGAAAAGTGGTGGCCCTGTTGATTGCCTGAAGGTCGTTTTTCACGCTTCATGAAAAATAACAAGTTTCACAGGCGATTAACTGTCTTCTAGTAACTTCAAATCCAAGGAATTCAACATTCTTCCTTGGTTTTGTTATGTCTCCAGCACTGTCTAAATTTCATTGACCCAAACAAGGTTCTGTTTATATAATTCCATAAGATCTTTATCGTATCATAATCTAGCCATATCATTGATTTGATGCTTTGTTAAAACAGTTTTTTTCTGTTTTTTGAAATATAAATGATAGGGTGATGAATTTTCTGATCTTGAAGTTCTGGTTCCATTTTACTTAGCAACTCTGTCTTCAATTTATCATGCTTTAATATAAGCAGTCAGGAGTAACCAAGCCTAGAAATATCCTTGACAAAACGTCTAATCTCATCAGTTTGAAGTATATCTTCTACAAAACAGTAGAACACAAACAATTTAACCAAGGTCCTTACAAATGTTTTTCTTCTAAGATGTAGTAATATATACCTGTAATACATCTGAAAGCTTAATGGAATTAAATCTATATTTTGATACTACACCTTACAATATTTCTAAACTTGAGTGACTATTTAAAAACCCTAAGAAGGTTTATACAACCAGATAGGAATACCCTATAATGTTAATATGTCAAAAAAACTTTTAGTTTTAAAAAAAGGAACAAGAGTGAACAGTCCTTGTACAAAAACACAGAGAGAAAGTGAGGACAAAACAAAAAAAAGCTCTGGTCTGTTCCACCCAGAACCCAGAGGTGGTTAAGGAGTGATGGAAGTAATGGGTATACAATACTTTTGATAAGTTGCTGTTCAGAAGTCTCAAAGGCTTCCCCCCTCAAAAAAAATTATAGGTTTTTTCCATTGTTCTTGGTTGCTCCAAGAAACGGACAGTAAGACCCTGTTACTGAAGATACAGCATGCATGGATCACAGGACATGGACAAAAAACACCAGCTGCAACTGGTCAAGAGGCTTTGTACTTGCTGGATAGCTTACATAGTACCAGAGAAAAACAAGCAAAGGTCTCATCGTTCTGTGAAATCTGCAAGTTCCAATTACAGACATGAATATCAGGGAGACAACCAACAGCTTTCTGATCAGATTTGAGGCCCATTTGTCAGAATGTAAACGAGAACAAGAACCTATGACTGTATTACTGTAAACTAGAATAAGAACCTATGAACGAGAAAGACATAGGTCCTAGAGCAAGAGTAGACTATGAAACTTTAGGTAGGAAGACAGTAAATACCTGTTTTACTCGTAGACTGGAAAAGCACTTAGCACTCGACCTAGAAGCCTCCTTCTACAGCAGGAGTTTATTGCTGAAAAGCACAACTCGCCAAAATGCAAAATAAATGACTGTGGACCGCTTTTATCTAAACAGGACACATATATCTCATCCACACCCACCCCAAGGCTCAGGAAGCATAGAGAGGAAGAGGGGCAGTAAGATTGTAAGAGTCTGAAGTAAGACAGTGGTGGGCCAGACATATCTCCTGAACATGACAAAGTTGTGATATACAGATATGTATACTTAAGCAAGAATTGTATGGGACCTATCTCAACATCTCACCATGAGAGCAGAAAGATCTCAAGAAGATCTGCACCTCTCTGAGAGACAGATGGGGACTAAAGCTGATGGGGATGAAAGGGAGGCTGCTTTCCTCAATGGTACACCCACTGATCTATGATACTTACTGAAGCATAAAGCATGTCAAACTAAAGCATAAAGCATAAAGCATAGACAAACTAGATGAAACACAGCGGGCCATACAAGTGAAAAGGTCTGAAAATAGAAATAGGAGGTAATTCAGCAGGGGAGATGAAGGATTATAAGAGGAAAAAGAGTGGGGATGGGACTTGGGACTAAGGGGTGAAAATTGAAAATATTAAAAAATACACTATATTCATGCATGCAACATTAAAAAATAAAGAATGGAGAAAAATATTTCTAGCCTATGCCCATTCATCATCCAATCCAAAGCTATTTCTATATTTCAAAATATTTGTTATAGGACCATCCTACTTCTCCATACCAAAATAAGTGTAAGAGGTAGATTTAGATGTAAACTTTTATGTAGTTATGGACGCTTGCCTGTACCTGAATTGATAGTCGGCAAGATAGCAATGAGAGCCTCGTGGTATACCATTAGACCAAGCCCCACATGTGAAGACAGTAAATGGAATAAGTTTTGGTATCACTTCAAAAACTTGAAAACCAGGAGATTCAATGGTGCCTGTTCTGGTTTAAGTACAAGCACAAAGTCAAGCAGAGAGAATAAATTGTCCGATAGTTTCCTTTCCTTTGGGTGAATTAGATGAGACTCGCCCACCTTACAAGTGACCTACTTTACTCAGTCTATGCTGTAAATTTTCTTATTGGACTATTTGCAAAGTGGCCAAGGCAGGAGTCTTGCTTTGAAGTTCAATGGAATTATGGCCATGACTCTGGGTGGAAGCATTCTTCCATTTGGAACTCATTCCTCTCGCAGAGAACAAAGTGATAGGAACGTGAAGAAAGGTTTCCTGATGCTAACTGTGATAAAGCCATCCTCCTTATGGGGGAAACAGCATCACTGCCTCAGCGCATACATGACTTTGTGGAGAACCTTGCCACAGTACTGTAGGGTCCCTGATACCAAAGGCCCTTCCAATGTTTCATCAAGCTATTTGTTTTGGGATGGAGAGAAACATGGTAAGATAACTGAATTCTATGAGCAAAGTCTCATTGACACCCTTTGGTGAGATATGTTCCTCGATTAGAAGCAGAGTACATCAGCAATGAACAGACATTTTGAAGTGATGAACAGTACTTTCATAGAGAAGGCAAATTCATGAATAAAGTAGTTGTCTCTCCCACTAAGAATGAAGTGCTATTTTGCCAAAATAGAAGTATAATGTTATTAATCTGTGCCACAGTTTGAATGTCAGTTGTCCCACAGGGGATCTTGTGCTTGCATCCTCAACAGATGTTAATGTCTGGGGAGTTTGTGGCACCTTTAGAAAGTGAAACCTTATTGAAGGAAGGTGCATCACAAGGGGCCTTGGGTTGGGTAGCCCCACCCTGCTTCTGCTCTCAGTCTGTTTTTGCAATTGCCTCTTGTTCTCTCTGCCTCCACAATGACTGCCGTGACCTTATCCTTCTCCAGCTTCTGCTCACTGCCACGCCCTTTCCGTCATAATGGGCTGTATGCATCTCCTCTCTGGAACCATAAGCCAAGTAAATCTCCTCTTTCTCCTTTACGCCGTTTGCATGAGTGTGGTCTCACAGCAGCAGAAAGAGTAACTAGCACAACCTGCTACAAGACGGCTGCGGAGAACTGTGCCATATTGGAAACTCAGTCTTAGTTACTGATGATAGATTGGGAACTATGCAGTGACAGTAGTCAAGCAGGCTGAGCACAGCAGGCCATGTTTCTGAGTTCATATATAACCTCTACACCAACTACCATAGTGACATTTGTCATGAAACCACGAGGCGATGACAAAGGTGGCTGATTAATACTCCCAGAATGACTGTTCCTAGCCACAGGATTATTAAAATCCTCTTCCCTTGAGATAACACTTTGGAGTAGTTACACTGGCATAAATATTTCATGTTCTTTTGCCTATTCAGGAAAGTCTAACCACGTTCCTCTTACCCATCTCTTTGCAACATTTTCCAATCATGTTCCTGTCATGTCCATCAAAGCCAACCAACTCATGCTGCCTACAAGCCATGAATCAATATATAACTACATGTCTCACCATTTTTCCATGAAAAAATATGAATAATCAGATCACTATTCAAAATTCTGTCAAGTGGAGGATTTCCCTTCATGACACTGTTTTTCACAGGCATCTCAGAGACAGGATGTAGTATAGACCATTCTCAGATGGTTCACATCTATGTTTAACTATGACAGGTTATATGTATCCTAGGCTGGCTTCAAACTCACTATGTAGTGGAGAATTACCTTAAAACTATCAGCCTTCTGCTTCTACCTCGAGAGTGCTAGAATTAGAGGCATGCAGTGTTTTGTCTAGCTTAATTCAGAGCTCATGATAAAACTCAGGGTCTCATAGACCTAAGCAAGCACTTTATCAACTGAGCTATTCCCATCTCTCTCCCCCAAACATTGAACATTTTCCTTGTCTCAATGCATGGTACCCTGTCAAAAGACCACAGGTGCCTTTGGGTAAACCTAAGAGACATATTAGTTTCATAAATATTTGTTAGTGCACTGAAGTTCTTCTTTAAGGGGATCCAGCCTCCACACCCCCAATTTAAGCATGCTCTGGATCTGTAAACTGGCTCAAGTCTGGAAATGACTGATGGACTATAATTGCTTTGTGGCAGAAGACAGGCTTTTGTTTAGCTGACCTATAATTCATCTGCTTACACAGATGAAACACCAATTTAGGAGCATGCTCAACTATTTCATTTCTAAGAACACCATGGTCATTAACCAATACCCTGGGTCTGTGGGAGTCAGCTCATTCTCATTGCCGCTTGATCCTGTTCTCCCTTTCTATCCACACCCACCTTTCTACTGGTGGTTAGGCAACACCACTTTTATCCCTGACGCCCCAGAATCCAATTACTATTACTGCATTTAGGTTTTTCCAATTCAGTGTCCACAATTCCCACTGAAAATCTGGCTTACAGCGAGGAACAATCACAGAGCTCAAGAATCCTGGGGTTCCTTTATAGAGCCATTTCTCAGTGATGATCGAAAGTATGTGTTCTGAACCCTTCGAATGTAAATATTAAATGACAAGTGTACTGGTTACTCTTCGTGCTGATGTGAGACACCACTCAAAGTCCAGCAGCTTAAGGGAGGAAGGGCGATTTATTCAGCTTATGGCTCCAGAACGACGATCAACCCTAAAGCTCACTCCCTGTGACTGACAACCTCCAGCAAGGCTCCACCTCTTAAAGGCACCGTGACCTTCCCAAACAACTAAAGATTTGACTACATGAGCTTGTGGGGGACAATACACATTTCAAGCATTACATGACAACAAGCATAGTCTAGATTCAAAACTCCCCGAGCCTTTGCATTCCTTCTTCTATTAAACCAAATGCAGCATTTCTAGCTCTCTCACTGTGGTCTACATTTTGCTCTGTGTTTAAACAAACAAACTGCAAGAGCCCTTTCTAACACCCCAAACTGCAACAGTAAGTTGCAGAATTGTTGCTCAGTGAACCCATTTTAACAAATGGCTCTTAGACTGACCCAACTTTGCTCCTTATATTGATAAATTATATATCATTACTCATACCCTCAATATCCTTTCCATACACATTCCCAGATTTCTATCTGCATTTATTAGGAAACATAAATAGGTTTTTGTGGTGTACTTTACATCCTCATGGGTCACATTTCTAATCCATGTTTTAAAGTTCATTTGAATCTAGGTATAGGTAGGTCTAGATGTAGCAAAAATTGTTAGGAAGAGTTAAAGGGAGAATCAGCACTATTTTACTTATAACTGACTCAGGAAAGGCAATTGTAGTTTCTTAAGCGATGCAGAATTAATATCTTCACAGAGCGGTATAAAGCCCGTGTTTACTAGAGTTGGGTAACCACTACCCCTAGATATGGATAGGGTGTTTCTATTGGGGTGACTGTTTCCACCAGTGGCAGAAAGGCTGTTTCTATTTGTAGTGTGTGTGTGGGGGGGGTGTTGTTACCAACAGCAAAGATAACATCAGAATTCAGTGATTCTATATGCTGCATTTCACCAGAACCTTCACATACACCTCTATTCCAATTTATAGAATGCCAGTCCACACTAATCAGTACCCTCACTTTAACAGTGCACATGCAGTGAGACTGAGGACTAACCTGCTCTGTAATTAAGCTGTTAACAGGCTGAGTTTCTGCCTACATCTTCAGCATCTTCAACTCTGAAATAATAGGCGCCTCCTTTAGAGTACACATAAGATTTCAAGTAATTTATGCTTGCACATGTTTGCCCTTTTTAATTGCTGGTGAATATTCCATAACATAAAATACTTATTTATTTATTCACCAGTTGAAGGACATTTAGGTTAATTCATAGTGATTATGAATAAAGCTGATATAAATATTCATGGATGAATTTTTGTGTGGACATCTGTCTTCATTTCTCTTGGGTAAACACCTGGGACTAGAATTTCTAAGTCGTATCATAAGTGTGTTTGACTTGATTAGAAACTGAAAATTGTTTTCCATGTATCTTATCACTTTGTCTTTCTACCTGTAACATATGAGAGCTCCAATTACTATGCATTTCTTATCAAGACTTGGAACTGCCAGATTGACTGACTGATTAAAGTAATTTTACTCATTCTTAAGGGTATAAAGTCATATTTCACTATGGATTTAATTTGCATTTCTTAATGATTAATTATATTGAAATTTTTTTCAAGTGCTTACTTATCATTGGTATTGTTGGTTCGCTCTCTCTTTCTCTCTACATGTGTATACATTGTTTTGGTAGGTGTAAAATGGTATCTTTTGATTTAATTTTCTTTTTTAAAAAATAAATTCATTAAATTTACATTTTTATATACATGTTCCTTGCCTCCCTCATTCCCCCCTCCCTTCCTTCCTCCTTCCCTCCTGGTCCCATCTCATCTTATCCCACCTTCTCTCCCATCTTATCCCATCCCACCCTCCCTTCCATCTCTATATGGGGCCCAGCCTATTCCCTCCTATTCTCCTGTCCTTTGGTTCTATGGGTCTTGGGGCTCCCATTGTATCATGACTCCGTGGGTTCATGCCTCTGTGGCAGACAGAGAGGCACACCAATATGGGTACTCCCCTACCTCTGTCTGACCCCTTGCCCTTAAAGATTCTACTGTCTGAAACTATTTCTCCTGAGACCCACACCAGTCCTGGGGGATGTTCACTTGACATGTTCACCACTCTGCATGTCTGATGAGTTCAAATCTCACCGCCATGAGGTCCTGGCTGTGGCTGCCCTATCTTCAGTGGAGTGACCTGTCCAGCATGGAATTCTCCATCTTTAGGCTCTTACAGTCTTACTGCCCCTTCTTCGGCAGAGTTCCCTGAACTTCCGGATGGGGAGAAATTTGGCTGGCCTGGCTCCAGGTGAACATTACAGGGTTACCACTGTTCTGTATTCAGGTTGTTTGTTGTTGTCCATTTTGCTCTCCTTGCACTGCACAGGGCTGTAGCATACCTGGGTTTAAGATACTCTCCACCTGTCCCCACGAGAGAGGAAATCTGATCTGCCAAAGCCTGCTGGTGGCCTGCGGCCCAGGGGAGTGAATGAGCCCAGAGCCCTTATGCTGAGCGCAGGCTCCAGTCCCAAAGGGATTTAACTGTCTTAATGACCAACAATATTGAACCTTTTTGACATACTTATTTGCTATTGATTTGTTCAAAATTTGGTCCAAATTGCCTGCTTTATCTATTTTAAATTTCTTTTCTTTTCTTTTCTTATGCTTGAACTTTAAGGAAGTTATCTAAGCACCACTTTAACTAGGTTCCATAATGTTGCATTTTCATTTTTATTCAAATCAAACAAATTTATGGAGACAGAACATTGCCATGTAACACAAGCTGACCTTCACCTAGTATATTAGTCTCCTGAGTGCTGGATCGTACGTGTGGACTGCCACACTAAGCTCCATTCGGAATATTTTCTAATCCATTATTTTGTTTCCTTTTATTAATAGATTATTTAAAAGCATATTGTTTGACTTTCAACTTTGTGTATCTTCAGATTTTTTTTATTGATTTCTAGTTTTATATGCTGTGGTTGAAGAATATACATTCCCTGATTTAATCCTTCTAAGTTGTTTTCGTTATGATTCAGAAACATATTGTCTTGGCTCTATCCAGGGAGAAGAGGATCCACTGAAGACATCATCAGAGACAACTTTATTATATAGTTTAACACAAGTTAGTATCAGGACTTGGGAAGTAATATAATGGCATATCTTTCTTTATTTTACTCTGTGTGTGTGTGTGTGTGTGAGTGTGTGTGTGTGTGTATAAGAGGGTACATGCGTCCCTGTGGAGGGCCAGAGGTAACTTTGGGAATCATCCTGGATTGCTTCTACCTCCTTGCTTTGCTCTGGGATTTCCCAGGCTCCGCCCACCAGGGCCGGAAGTGCAGGCTGCCGCTGTTTCCACCTGTGGCTTTTTACGTGGGACCTGGGATCTGAACTCAGGATCTTCTGCTTGGAAGTCAGTCTTAACTCCGAGCCATCTCCCTGGTCTATAATGGCTTATCTTTATAGAATTTATCGTCTGGGCTTCCTTGTCCTCTGATCTCCATTGATTTTGCTATCAGAGAACAGAACAAGCTGAGTTTGGAATTTTTACTCCTATCCTTCCTTTTTGGTTCTCTGTAGGTCTGACTGAAGTTCTGTCCCTGACATTCACAGATTCTGACCACCTATTTCTCCAGCATGGCTCCGGCTTACATTGGGCTACAGCAAGACCATTTTCTCCTTTCCTTTCAGGAGTCGTCACAGCTGCCTTGGCTGCCTCACCACCTTATGTTGATTTCCTGACACAGCCCCTTCTTATATCTGTTTATTTCTCCCAGAAGTCCATGTTTCTTATAGGCCTCCTTCTCTTCCTTTGCTTCTCATTCTTCTCTCTGCCTTCACATCTCAGACCATTGATAAGGAGTTTTAATGGATAATGAGAGATGGCTCTGCAGTTGTAGTGTACGCTGTGTAAGCAAGAGGCCAGAATTAGGTCCCACATAAATGCTGGGTGGACAAGGCTTCCAACTGCAAGTCCAGCCTTGGGTGAAGGGGACTGGATCCCAAGTTCAAACTGAATAACCAGATTAGCCCTAGTAGCAAGACCCTGTTTAGAAAAGAATAAGGTACGAGCACAATCAAGTGCCATTCCCAATATTGACTTAAGGTCTCCATACATGCACACATGTATGTGGACCTTCACATGCACCTGAGCCCACACACATGCAAACATGCATATGCACACATCCCACAATCCCCTATATATGAAATCCCCTACATGTGAAAATGGGAGGGGACTCTACATAGTTCAACCTCAAGTACAAAATAATTATTTTGGCATAACACAGTTTTCTTCTTTTTTTAAATTTTTTTATTATTTATTCAATTGTGTATGTGCGCATGTGTGTGTGTGTGTGTGTGTGTGTGTGTGTGTGTGTGTAGAACCACAGCGAATTAGGGAACCACCATGGACCGCCTCCACCTCCTCCTTGTTTACTCTGCCCTGGGATTCACAGGCTCCGCCCTACCAGGACCAGAAGCGCAGGCCGCCCCCGCTTCCGCCCGGCATCTATACGTGAGGTCTAGGATCCGAACTCAGGACCTTCCGCCTGCAAGGCAGAGGCTTAACCCCTGAGCCACCTCTCCAGCTCCCCACAGTTTTCTTCTTAATCCATCCCCTAAGGGCCCATCTTCTCTCTGCTTCCTTCTCTCTGCTTTCTCCTACTCATTCCTCGTATAGGGTCAACACGTAAAAATGTTCTGACCTTCTCCACCCCCCCAGCATCTTAAAGTGTTTTCTACTGTCAACACATATTACCTACATATGACTCTCTAGGAGATTCCTTCAGGATTATTCACTATTCACTTTCTAACCAACACATGCCTGGTGCATAGTAGTTATTCAATAATTACATGACCAGTGAGTTTAGACGGGTGAGTGGATTCCTAGACCAGATCTAAGTACAATGCAAATTACATTGTGGAGGCAAGACCACCTTTCATCCACCAATCTATCCCCCATCAATGTTGGCTAATAGGAGGGACCTTCTCCAGTCCTAGAATCTCCTATACACAGATAAACACATCATACTCCCTGGACTAGGCAGAATTAGAGCTAAACGAATGGAATGTTTCTTTCTTCAGCTCCTCTACCTTGAAAGCCTGAGGAGAGGCAACAAAGCTGTATGTCTCATACCCATTTTTCCTTTCTCACTCATTTTCCATTAACTAATTTTGGAATCTAGAGACTGCAAGATAGATCCTGAAAACTAAACACCATGACAAAGATGCTATTTAAAACAATCTTCCAAGGTTATGCACTGGGAGTTAAGTTTATGTGCTTTCATCTTGCATCAAACCTACGTCAATCTGCTCTTTTCTACTCCATATGGTCTGGCAAGTGACTCCTCCCTTCCCACGGCAGGGAGTAGCCGCCAAAGCAGAAAGAGTGAGTCACAAGGACAAGAATCAAACGATGTAAACGACCCATCACATCGACTCAAGCTGCCGCAAACATTGGAACACCGCATGGAAATTGGGCAGTTCTGCCTCTTCTCAGACCCGAGTCACCTTCCTCTACAGAACCATGCAATAGAAATCAACGTCTAACTGAATTCCTTGCACCAATAGCATTTATGTTACCTATTGTCGTTGTATGAATTACTCTTCCTGGTGAAATGTCACACAGCACCGTCTTCCCATCCCAGATAGGAGTTTCATGAGAGACCCAACTGATGGCAAACCGACAAGTTTTTGGGGTTGCTTACAGGAGCAGGGGGGAGGGCTATTGGCTGTGCTGGGATCTTCTAACTGAACTACTCGGGTCACCAGCAATCACCGCTAGACTTCTGCACCATCTGGGGGTCTCCTTCAGACTGCCTCTAACTGAGCAGTCCCCTTCTATCTCCTTGACTGGTGGTTTCTCTTCCTGACCATTCTTTTCATTCTGGAGGGAGCCCAAACCCCACCCCAATCTTGTCAGTTTCAGGAACCTCCAGAACCTCAAATGTTGTCTCCTGACTGAGATTGGGGCAAAGGTCAAGACCACGACTCAAAGGAAAGAGTGCCACACCACAGTTGTCTTGTGAAGTTCAGTCATGGAAGATGTTCATATAATTACAAAAAGAAAATGCTACATTTTGTTATGTCTGACACTCCCTTTCAGCTTATCATACTTTATCAATGCAGATCATGAGGAGTTATGTAAACCTCTCAGATATGACATTGGCATTTTTGGCATACAGACATGGTCTATGCCAAGGACGTTCTCCTAAACCAAAAGATGACTAGAAATTGGTCTGGATAAATGCCATAATAATCAAACATATGCTATCCATAAGGATCCATAGGAGAGGTTTCTTCATAGTGCTATGGTCCAGGAATGAAGCTGAACTCAGGAGTTGAGTGAAAAATGATGGATAAAGTATAAGAAACTCACCTTGACACCTTTCTCCTGGCATCCGTTTATTCATATAATAATTTATATGTTTGGCTGATGTGTGTGTGTGTGTGTGTGTGTGTGTGTGTGTGTGTGTGTGTACTTAACCCTACTTTAACAAGGTAAATGAACTGGAGAGATGGCTCAGGGGATAAGCCTTTACCTTACAAGCAAAAGGACCTGAGTTCAGATCCCAAGATCCCATAGGCAAAAAGACCAGAAGCCTGCATTTCTGGAAAGCAGAGCCTGCGAAACCTCAAAACAAAGCAAAAAGGAGGAGAGCAATCCAAGATGGTTTCCAAAGTCACCCTCGGGCCTCTGCAGGCAGTCACAGTGCCCTCTTCTGCACGTGTACACATGTAAATATCCACACCTAGAATGCAAACAAAGGAAACTGAGGCACATAAAGTAAATAAGAGACTAGAAGTTTACTCCACCTAAAGGGACCCTTCAGTTAACAAGTTTGGTGGGAGTGTTGTTATCTAATAGACTAACCTCATACCTCTCACCACTCAAACATCAACTTTTTTTTCTCAGAGCCTTCCTTTACATCTTTCTTTGTTAATTCAGACCTCAGACCCAAATTTCAATCCCATTTCTTCTAGAAAGACTTTCTCAGATTGTTCTGGTTCCAGGACTACATCCTGGTTAATTCTCATAACCTCTTTCCTGCTCACATGGCACTTGTCAAGGTCAATGGGGTTTGTCACCCGTGTCAATTCCTCTGTCTCCTCAGGAGAAGCTGTTTTCCAAGTGTGAGCATCTTTTATTTCTCCAACAAGTTTATAAGCAGACCAAAACTTGATATTAACATCCTCCTGTGTTACCTATTATTTTAAAAATAATACTGAACACTTAACAGGACATTAATATATAACTTGCACTTAGAAATAAGGGAATTAATTTTATAGAAGCATTTTTTAAAAATACCATGCATACCCTATCACTACTCTTTCCGTATTTCTGTATTTCCATTGAAAAAAGTATGTTTCTTTTCACCTTTCTTTATTAATATTATTTTATTGTGATTTTTCTGGTCTTGAATTGCTGGACCCCAGCAATTCTCCTGCCTCAGCCTCCCATGTAGCTATGAATATGGACAAATACCATCACATAATTACAAGCGTGTTTCAGAAGCATGCTAGATTATCATTTGCCACAGAAGAAGTAAATATAAAATAAATGATAAAGAAATAAATTATTCTGCAATATTTTTCAATAGCAACTAAATAGCACTAAAACAAAAAGGGAAACATAAGTCACCATTACCTGGGTTAGTTGAACTAGCTGACATTGTGTACAGATGCTCTAAAAGACTTCCTTTTCCCTTAAAAGCGAACAACATGGGTTGAGAAGCAAAAGGTATTTGCTTAGGGTCCCTCAGGTCCCTTATGTGGTCCTGTACTCAGAAAGATTTATAAGGTTATAAAAGTAGTAAGAAATACTCAAAATCTTTACTGAGCCCAACCGAGGGGGGGGAAAGTTAGAATAAATCAGGGCAAACAAACAACTTCAATAAGACATTCACCAGTTCAAGGGAAAGTACTTGCTCTTAAGAATTATGCGTCTTTTCTCTTCCTTTCATTTACCCTACTACATGATGAAGTCCATCAGCTAATAAGAAATTTATAAATTTACTTATATTCAACAAATTTCTATGAGAAGGATGGAAATTAGAGATGTTCTCAAGCTGAGAAGTATTAAAAAGAGAAGATTGAAAAAGTATGCAGCCCACTGTTCTCTGTCCCCAAAGAAAGGCATTTTCACCATCTTGGCAACTTGAACCACACGCTTGCTCTGTCTCCTCAGAACCAATCAAGCACCATATGATTAGGAAGATCATCATAAAACCCTTCGGTAACATTCCTTACTTTCAGATCAAACCCACAAGGATAGAATTTCAGAGCTGGCAGACATCCTAAACACAAAGTTCAGAAGGCAACCTACACATTTTCTTTGGTCATTAAATTATTTGCTATTTGGCTAGAGAGATGACTCAGGGGCTAAGACTGTCTCACAAACAGAAGGTCCTGAGTTCAGATCCCAGGTCCCACTTAAAATGCTAGGAGGAAAAGGCTGTGGGCTGCACTTCAGGCCCTGGTGGGCAGAGCCTGGGAAATCCCAGAGTGAAGCAAGAAGAGATGGAAGCAATCCAGGATGATTCCTGAAGTCACCCTTGGTCCTCTACAGGGACACATAGTGCCCTCTGATTCACACACACACACACATGCACACACACACATAAAATAAATAACAAATATATATTTACTATTAAAGCATCTTTTAAGAAAAAATTAGGACCAGAAAATAATCAGCCTAAATTAAACTGTCTTAAGATATCAAAAATTAGCAATAGTCTTACCTTTCTCCTTTAAAAACCTGCTCCATCCATTGTAACCCATTATCATCCAACAAATGGATCGAAGAGACCACAAATCTAGCAATAATCCAACTAAGTAGGATTTTTTCAAATACTGTTCATATTTTTACTTAAGCATTTCAGATTCATTATATATCTCATGGAATATATTTGAAAACATCAATTTCATTACTGTTTATTATTGTCCTATGGAAGGAGAGAATTGTGCCACAGAGAAACTGGCAAGGTGATATGAAAGCATAGAAAACTTCTAAGGGGATTGTGAGGAAGTATGTAGGCAGTGCAAAGGAAAACAAACCTTTTAGTTTGTAATACATCAAGAGTTTGGAGTCTTTTGTCACAACAGTATTACTCCGCATATCCTGACTAAAGGTCATGCTAAACTAAAAATTTGAGGCCAAAGTCTCACCACAATCCAGATATCCTATGAACTGGAATCTCCCTGGTCCTTGTCCCTTTCCTACCAGTACCAGTCACTAGCAGGACACTTGACTAAATCATACGTAAGCCCTCCTCGTGCCTGCCTTCATTCTTCCTTTCTTCTGTTTACAAACCTGAATTTAGTAATTTTTATATTGTTTTCCTTCTGTCATAACAACTTTTTAGAGCTTCTAGCCAACATCCCTGAGAAAAGAAACCTGGCTTTAATCATAACTTTCTACTATGACTAGAAAATGTGGTTGTTATAGCCTCCATAATATCACCTAATATATCTTATATGTATATGTGTGTATAAATTGCCTTTTCAGAAGCAGGACACAATATGTCTAGGATTTAAGCTTCAAATATAAACAGTTAACTTTTGATTGAAATAAATTTACCCAACCTACTGCTTATATACTAAAAATGACAACTCCATGCCTCAGATTTGTTTTTCTGCAGGCTATTCTTCTAAGCTTTAACTTTTAAAAGTCTACCTCCTATTAGTGACTGAGCTGCCCAAGTATTCATGCTTTGTAATAATCTCTCAAAACCAAAGTCAGTCAACAGATGACATACTTAATTCCAAGAGTAAGAAGAGGATCTATACTGTCTTTTCAAGGTTCTGTTTGGATTGTAAGATCTTATGTTTATATAAAAAAGCTATTCCAAAGTCACTTAAAAATTATTTCTGTAATTTACAGAATTGCTAAAATTTATAGCTCTGACAATTTTTTAAGTGTCTACTCTCTTATAATTCAAGACATAATTCAATATATTTATTTATAGGAAGAAAGGGAAGATTTTTGCATGTAAAACCAAAGCAAAAATATAATTAATTCAACCTCCCTTCCCCCACTCCGCCACCCGGGACCCGTGCGCGGTCCAGCCGGCCTCACCGCGACGTAGGTAAGCTCCGCCCCCGCCCACCCCCAGAACCCCAGGCAGCCCAAGGGACCCAGCTCCTCCCTCCAGCCAGCCAGAGCCGCACAGGGCCTGGGAGGAAGAGGAGGACACCCCGACTGCGCCCGGCCCCCCAGGTTAAATAGCACCCCGCCGATGCCCCATCCTCCCTTCCCCCACTCCGCCGCCCAGGAAGTGCGTGTTCCAGCCCGGCCTCACCGTGACCTAGGTAAGCTTCATCCCTGCCCAACCCCAGAACCCCAGGCCAAATAATTCAGTTTAGTGAAAAACGCACAGAAATGGAAAGAAGATCTTAAGAGTTAAAACGACATTGCCAAAGTCAAAGTGCAAAAGCATGAGAAACAACACTCAAGTAAACAAATCTCCCACAGAAGGAATTAATCCCATAATGTTAGACTCCAACCAGAACAAACTCACGGAAAATGGCCATGAAAGCCTGGCCCAGGATAACGACTTGCAAAATATGATCATTACCATGTTCAATACTATGAAAGAGGAAATCCGGGAGGAATTAAATAATCTAATCAATCGCTTTGAAGAGGAACACAACAGACACTTGGAAGAGTTGAGAAAAACAGTGCAAGAAACAAAAACTCGCATAGAGCAGTTAAAACAGACTCAAGCAGAGTTTAAAACTGAGCTAAAAGACAAGTTGTCTTCAACCCAGAACTCCACAGAGAGTCTTACCAGCAGAACTACCGAAGCAGAAAACAGAATTTCAGACCTTGAAGATAAAGTGGAAGTATTAACCAGCTCAATGGAAGAGGTTGTTAAAGCCAAAAAGATACTTGAGAGAAATATCCAGGAGATATGGGAAACCCTGAAGAAGCCTAACATGCGTATTCATGGAATACCAGAGCAAGAATCTCAAAATACCACACCTGAGGAAATTTTTCAAATGATCATGAAGGAAAACTTTCCTCATCTAAAAAAAAGAGAGGCCCATACATATACAAGAGGCATTCCACACCCCAAACAGATATGACCAAAACAGAAGCTCGCCACGGCAAATAATAGTTAAAACACTCCACATTCAAGATAAAGAAATGGTGCTGAGAGCTTCAAGGGAAAAAAAACAAGTCACTTTTAAAGGTAAACTTATTAAAATAACAAATGACTTCTCAGTCAAAGCAGTAAAAGCAAGAAGAGCTTGGAGAAACATACTTCAAGTATTGAATGAGCAAAAATGTCAACCCAGGCTTATTTACCCTGCAAAACTATGCGTCATGATCGAGGGAGAAAGAAAAATCTTCCAGCACAAAGACAACTTGAAGGGATACATATCCACCAAACCAGGCCTTCAAAAAATGCTAGAAATGATACTCAAGCATGAAGAAAAAAAACAGGATCCAGGAGAACAGAAGGCAAGTATAACACCATTAAAAGCGAAGCAATATACTTATAAAAGCTACTAAACATAATAAATGTCTGGAATTAAAAAGTTTCTCCATTATAACACTAAATGTTAATGGAATTAACTCACCGATCAAGAGACACAGATTACAAATTTGGATTAAAAATCACAATCCATCAATCTGCTGCCTGCAGGAAACCCATCTCACCACAAAAGATAGGAATGCCCTAAAAATAAAAGGCTGGTCAACAATTCTACAAGCTAATGGAAGCAGAAAAGAGGCAGGGGTAGCCATTATGCTATCAGACAAAGTGGACTTCAAACCAAAGAAAATTATAAGAGACACAGATGGATACTACATTTTAGTCACAGGTACAATTCACCAGGAAGACTTCACAATAGTGAACATATATGCACCCAATACGGGCCCTTCCACATTCATTAAGAAAACCCTACAGCGTCTAAAGCAAGAAATCAACCCCCAAACGATAATTCTTGGGGACTTCAACACCGTCCTCTCATCATGGGATAGATCAACAGGTCAAAAGCTTAACAGAGACACTTTGGAACTTAATCAAACCCTGAAAGAAATGGACCTTACAGATCTCTATCGAACTTTTCACCCACGCACCAAAGAATACACATTTTTCTCAGCAGCACACGGAACGTTCTCCAAAATAGATCACATATTGGGCCACAAAATGAATCTACACATATACAAAAAAGTTGCAATTCTAACATGTGCCCTATCAGACCACCACGGCCTAAAGCTGGACATCCACAACACAACAAACAAGAGAAAATACACTAACTCCTGGAAACTTAACACTATGATGCTGAATGAGAACTGCATTCAGGAAGAAATTGAAAAGGAAATTCAAGATTTCCTGAAAACGAATGATAATGAAAATACAACTTACCAAAATCTCTGGGACACAATGAAAGCTGTTCTAAGAGGTAAGTTCATAGATCTTAATGCCTACATCAAAAAAATGGAAACATCAGAAATAAGCAACTTAACAATGCAACTTAAAGCTTTAGAGAAACTATAGCAATCTGATCCCAAAAGTAGTAAAAGAGAGGAGATTAGCAAAATAAGGGGAGAAATATCTGAAATCGAGATTAAGAAAACGATACAAAAAATCAACCAGTCAAAAAGCTGGATCTTTGAAAAAATCAATAAGATTGATACACCTCTAGCTAAATTAACCAAAAGCAAGAGAGAGAAAACCCAAATTAACAAAATTAGAAATGAACATGGAGTTATCACTACTGATACCCAAGAAATCCAGAGAATTATAATATCATATTTCAAAAACTTATACTCTGTGAAGTTTGACAATACACAAGAGATGGATGAATTTCTAAGTAAACACATCTTACCTAAATTGGATCAGGAAGTTGTGAATTACTTAAATGGCCCTATAACATATAAGGAAATTGAAGAAGTAATCTCGAATCTTCCCACCAAAAAATGTCCTGGACCAGATGGATTCAGCACAGAATTCTACCAGACATTTAAGGAGTCAATAACACCAATACTCCTTAAATTGTTCCATCAAATAGCAAAGGAAGGAACACTACCAAATTCCTTCTATGAAGCTAATAACGTCTTAATCCCAAAACTTAATAAAAATTCACTTAAAAAAGAAAACTATAGGCCGATCTCCCTGATGAACACAGACGCAAAGATTCTCAACAAAGTCTTAGCAAATCAGATTCAAAAACATATCAAAAAGATCATTCACGGGGACCAAATAGGCTTCATCCCCAGCACACAAGCTTCTGTTCAATATTGTACTTGAAGTCTTAGCTGAAGCCATAAGACAAGAAAGGGACATAAGAGGGATTCAAATCGGCAAGGAAGAAGTCAAGCTATCCCTGTTTGCAGATGACATGATCTTATACCTGAGTGATCCCAAAAACTCCACCAGGAAGCTCCTGGAACTAATTGAGAAGTTCAGCAGGGTGGCAGGATACAAAATAAATGTGCAAAAATCAGAGGCCTTCCTATATGCTCAGAATGAAAGAAGTGAAAAAGCCTTGAGAGAAACAATCCCATTTACTATAGCCCCTAAAAAAATGAAATACCTTGGTATAAACCTAACCAAGGAGGTAAAAGACCTTTACAATGAAAACTTTAAAACCCTAAAGAAAGAAATTTCAGAAGACACCAGAAGGTGGAAAGACCTCCATGTTCCTGGATTGGCAGAATCAACATCATAAAAATGACCATCCTACCAAAGGCAATATGCAAATTCAATGCTATACCAATTAAAATCCCAAAGCAATTCTTCAAAGAAGTTGACCAAACAATCCCAAAATTCATATGGAGGCACAAAAGACCCAGGATAGCAAAGACAATCCTGAGTAACAAAAACACTGCTGGAGGTATTACCATACCAAACCTTAGTCTATACTACAAATCCTTAGTTGTAAAAACAGCCTGGTACTGGCTCCAAAATAGACACATAGATCAATGGATAAGGATTGAAGACCCAGATATAAGCCCACAAAATTACATCCATTTGGTCATTGACAAAGGGGCCCAAAGAATCCAATGGAAAAAGAACAGCATCTTCAATAAATGGTGCTGGCAAAACTGGATCTCCACATGCAGAAGATTAAAACTGGACCCGTACTTGTCACCATGTACAAGACTTAATTCCAAATGGATCAAGGACCTTGATATCAGGCCAGAGACTATAAAAACCATAGTTGAAAGGATAGGGAACTCCCTCGAGCTGATTGGGCTAGGCCAACATTTCCTAAACAGACATCCAATGGCACAGTCACTGCTACCAACTCTCAACAGTTGGGATCTTGTGAAATTAAAGAGCTCTTGTTCAGATAAAGTGATTGTAACACGAGCTCAAAGGCAACCCACAGAATGGGAGAAAATCTTCACTAACCACATATCTGATAGAGCTCTACTGTCCAGAGTGCACAAAGAATTTAGAAAACTAAACACCAAGGAAACCAATGGCCCAATTAAAAAGTGGACCCTGGAACTTAAAAGAATTTAAAATGTCTAACAAATATCTTAAAAAATGCTCCACTTCCTTAGCCATCAGGGAAATGAAAATCAAAACTTCCCTGAGATATTATCTCACTCCGGTCAGGATGGCAAAAATCCACAATACAAACAACAACAAGTGCTGGAGAGGATGTGGAGAGAGGGGAACTCTCCTACATTGCTGGTGGGAATGCAGGCTCATACAGCCACTCTGGCGAGCCGTCTGGAGATTCTTAAAGAAATTAAAGATTGAAATGCCATATGACCCTGCTATTCCACTCTTGGGAATAACCCCCCATACAGCAGAAGTTCACCTCGATAGCACAAGCACGATCATGTTCATAGCAGCACTGTTTACAATAGCAAAGTCATGGAATCAACCCAAATGTCCAACAGTTGACGAGTGGATAAGGAAACTGTGGTATATCTATACAATGGAGTACTACTCAGCCATCAAAAATGATGAATTACTGGAATTTGCCAGGAAATGGATGTCATTAGAAACAATTATATTAAGTAAAGTATCCCAAACCCAGAAAATTAAGCGCCGTATGTACTCCCTAATAGGTGACTCCTAGTACCAAACCCACCCAGCCCACCTTGAGAAACTCATAGGTAAATCTATGTATTACCTACAGTAATTGCAAGGATTATGAACAGGAGGGATGGGGTAGGAGGGCCACACCAGAAACAAGGAGAGAAGTGACCATGTTACAGTAGAGTAAATAGGCCTCCATCAAGGACTGCGAGTAAGTAATGTGACACCTGGTTAAGTTCACAGACGTTCGTTCCTGACCATTTACAACTAAGAGGGTATGATCTCACCAGAAGGGGAGGGCATATAGCCTGGCAGATAAAAAGTAATCATTTTGCAAATGAGTGATTGACCCCTCCCTCACTGAGGTTTCCTACTTTTATTATATCTACCCTTGAATGTGCTCTTATAATAAAACTCCAGTTTAACAGCTTTTTGTCTCTGGCCAGGGGGTGACATACAGTGCCCAGCAGGATGGAGTGAAGGGCATTGCAGGAGCAGAAAAAGTGCAAAAGAAAATCAACAAACCACAATCCAGAACTTCAGAGACTCTATATCAACCACCTTGAACTAGGCCTGACTAATCTCTCCTCATCCTGAAGCTCAGGGAATTTTGCAGAAGAGGGAACGGTAAGAGTGTAAGAGCAGGGCTGGAGAGGTGGCTCAGGGGTTAAGCTTCTGCCTTGCAGGCAGAAGGTCCTGAGTTCGGATCCCAGATCCCATGTATAGACACCAGGCGGAAGCGGGGGTGGCTCTGCGCTTCTGGTCCTGGTAGGGCGGAGCCTGTGAATCCCGGGGCACAAGGAGGTGGAGGCGTCCATGGTGGTTCCCGATTCGTCCGTGGTTCTACACACACACATACACACATGCGCGCTCACATACATACACACACGCACAATTGAATAAACAAACAATAAAAAAAATTTAAAAAATATATTTAAAAAAAAGAGTGTAAGAGCAAAAGGATGGGAGGAGCAATGATTTGCAAGATACTCCACACAAGTTAGGGCCGAAGAAATCATAATTGGACTTTGCATGCCCTGCGCAATGTCCAACACACTATTGACTTCACAAAGTCTAGCATCTGCTAAAGGCACCAAGATCCTTGGAGGCAAGGGATTGGCAGCCACAGTAGCATTCCTATGCTTAAGGGGAACACGGGAAAGGGTTCAGGGAAATGCCACTGGGTCCTTGTACCTCATCGGAGAGGAGGGCCCAGAGGAGAGTCAGGGATGCATATTAAAGGACTCTCTGGGAATTGGGGCAGGAGGCACTGAGGGATGGGGAGGGAGGGGTAAGGGGAGGGGGAGCAGGGGGTTCGGGGTGAGGAGGAGGGAGGGAGGGAACCGGTGTACCTATTAAGTTTGTATGACCGGAAATAATAATAAAAAATGTTAAAAAATATAATTAATTCAAAGTAAACTATGACTGATCTTTAGGATAAGTTATTTATTTCAGATATTAGTAGTGTTTGCTTGCTTGTATGTGGCATTCTTTTAAGTCTTACAAGTCTATTAGGCTGACACCCAAGTGATTTATCATATTACAGAGAGGTTAGGAAATGTATAAAGACTACACACTGAAAAAGCAAGGGTTCTAGTTCAAGAATTTTGTACTCTTAGCCACTATGCTGCCTCTCAAGTAGAAGAGATTGAATAAAATTTTTATGTAAACTACAAACTTTTGGATAATTTGGAGGATTTCAAAGTCCAGAAGGACTTTTAGGGATACCACCTAGTAACAGCCAATGACAAGAGCATCCGACCTGTTCTAACACCTCCACTAATGAAAACTTCACTGCTTATCAAAAAAAATAAATTTAAATCTGAAAAGTGTAATTACCAGGAAGTTCATTGTTCTGTCAAAACAAAATCTATTTTGGTGTAGGATCCATTTATTTATTCATGGTTCCATGTTTGAATATGGAGTAAGAAATCTCTGTCATTCTTCTCCTTCTAATACAAGAAAATTTGCATACCTACTGATAATCCTCTTCCTTTCTCTTCTCTGTTACTATTAGTTTCACTTGTTGTTCTATTATTCAATTGTCCTAAATGGGTCAGAGTTTTGAGATTTTTCTTCCTGTATTGTGAACACACTCTCATTTGTCTGTGCTATTTTTAAGAGCATGATTAGAATTAAATGAAATATTAAAGCATAGTCTGGTCAGGAGCTAACAACATCCTTGATGTCCTCAACTCCAAATTCCTTAAAATATTATATACAACAGAAAGTAAATGTTTGAGTATATCATACCATATAATCAACTCATACCGCAACTTATTAAACTATAAATGAACTAAATGTACAATATATCTTTGAAAGTGAAGCAAACATATATGAAACTTTCAAAGCTGAAATAATGAACATCTGTATAACCTCCACTCAACAACAGAAATATAATGCTAAAAGTGTTTTAGAAGTTCCCATAATGCCTTTATCACCCACTTCCCCTTCCTGAAAGTAATCACTAATCTGTATTTTGCTTGTCATTTCCATGTGTTTTTCATTATAGTTTTAACAACCATGCATCCCCAAACAAAAAAAAACTGTTTCATTTTATAAAAATATTATACAAAATGTGTATATTCTTGTTTCAATCAACACTGTTATTGAGATGCATCCCCTTAAATCTTTTTTTACACCTTTCACTGCCAATCAGTGTTTCCTTAAAGTTTCCCATAGAGATGTTTTTTAATTAGAAAAGAATTTTACTTCATATGTATTACATAGAATCTACCCTATCTTCCATCCCAGGAAATGCATCTTGCTGAATAAAAAGGCCTTTTAACTTAGTAAAGGGATTCTGTCCATCTTACAGCCCCTGGATTGACCTTCAGGATCGCTTCAAACACCGAAGATCAAAGTCTTGAAATAAGAACCATAGAAGTTATTATACTTCCATGATTTAAACCCACATACTTACCAGAATGGTCCCTTAAAAAAGTTAGATGCCTAATAAATTTAAAGTTGATTTTTAAAGTTCAAAGGAAGGCTGTAATAATCCTTAAGGCTTGTCCTTTCCACAGAGAAACTTTCTCTAGTCAAACGCTAACTTCTAAAAATTCTATAACCTCCTCAAACAGAACCACCAGTTGGAAACCAAGGTAATTTCTTGTGTGTTCTCATGATCTTTCTTCCATACACACATCCTTGGAGTCTCCATGTTCCAATCTCTTCATACAAAGAAGCTCGTCAAATTGAATTAGGAAAGCACCTCCAACAGCCTTCTTTTAACTTAAGCGCATTTAAAAAATACTCTCTCAAACATGCTGGAGATACTAGGAAATAGAGATTTAATACATGAATTTGGGGTGGGAGGAGAAAGTTAAGCTCAGAAGATCCTATGGAATATAACTCAAAACATTAATAATATACAATTTGCATATACTAAGATGTGGGGGAAATCAGGACCCTCACACAACTTGGAATATCTTCAAATAGTTAAATACGGAGGTAACAAATAACCCAGCAGTTCTTCTTGGTATATACCCAAAGGAAATAAAATAGTATATCCACAGAAAGAAAAGTGTTTAGTAATCCTTATGCTACTTTTAACAGCATAATTCATGATAGCAAAAATGTGAAGATAATGCAAATGTTCAATAGCTAATGAATAGAAAAAACAAAATGTGGGATATATACATATGGAATAGTAGTTACCTTAAATGAGAATATATACCACAATATTGTGCCTGGGCATGTAGTTCAGTTGGTAGAATGCTTGTCTAGTACACACAAAATCCTAGGTTTGATCCTTAGCACAACATATGCAGGGCATGGAGGCCAGTGCCTATAATTTCAGCATTCAGAAGGTAAAGGCAGGAGAATTAGAAACTCAAGTTCATCTTAGCTGCCCAATGAGTTGGATGCGAGCTTGGGATCTATGAGCCACTTCTCAAAAAAAAAAAAAAAAAAAAAAGGAAGAAATAAATGAAATAACAATACCCCTAAATACTACATCGAGTGTAGTTTAAAAACATTACATTAAGTAAGCTGGACACAAAAATGAACTACATATTATATGATCCCATTTTGTAAAATGTCTAAAATTGAAAAATCAAATGACAGAAATTAGAAAGACAGAAAGTAGATTGTCCTAGGGATATAAAGAACGGAGGGTACATGGATGGCTAAAGCATATGGAGTGGTTTTATGAGACAAAGAAAATACCTTAAAATTGACTATAGAAATGATTGCATATATCTGGGAATGTAGTAAAACCACTGAATTTTACACTTTAAATGGTGAATTTTATGGTGCATGAATTATACAGTTCAGTAAAACTGCTGAAGCTGATATAGTACACATTACACTGCCATATTAGTTCATGTGGCTGCTATAGCAAATCACACACTTGTTGGCATAAACCAAAATAAATTTATTCTCTTAAAGTTTGGAGGGGTCAAAAGGCTGAATCAACAGGACATGGCTAGAGTGAATGTCTCAGCAGAGTTGTGTTCTATCTGGCAGCTTTAAAGGAGACTCTCTTCCCTGCTTTTCTCACGGTCTATGGGCTACATGGATCCCTTCATTTTGGCTCCTTTTTTCATGTTTGAAGTGCATTCTTCCAATCTCCTGCTTCAATCATCACTTGATTTTCTCTTCTGAGAACCCTTGGGATTACACCAGCTTTATCTGGGTAGTGTAGGTAATCATCCTGTCTCAAAATATGCTAGGCAAATTGGAAATAGACATTCATTGTAAATCTAACTAAGTGGAAAAACACTAAGACCAATAATTACTGAAGAGCACAAAATGAATTGTTCTTCTTTGGAGTTAACTAATATAACCGGTATTTTTGATCTTTTCAAAAAGTATGTACTATCAAATGATTCTAATATTCAGCATAAACTCGGTGGCTCCTGTAGGTAATCCCAGCAATCTGGAAGTTCAAACGTTCATGGATACATAAGGAGTTCAAGGCCAGCATGAGAAATATGAGACACTGTCTCAAAAAATAAATTATTACCAAAGGTTGAACTAATTTTTCATCTGTTGTGATTTGGATGTAGTTTGTTGCAGCCTCCAGAGTTTCATGTGCAGGAAGCCTAGTCCGCAGTATGACAATACAGGAAGTTATGAGATCTTTGAGAGTTTGAACCTATTGAGAAGTAATTAGTTTAGAATAGTTAAGAACCAAGGCCCAGCAGGAATGGATGCACTTTAGGATGCTTTCCCCAAGAGAGTAAGTTTTCATAGAGTCAACCTGACATTATGATACCATATACAACAGACCCTCCTGAAACTGCAAAAAAAAATTTAGGTCATCAGGTAGCATTGGGCACACTTCTGTATTTATGATGATTCCCTATTCTCCAAATAAAGTGGCCTCCTGCACCACTCCCCACCCTGACATCATACTGCACTTAACTGAGCCTTCATAAACCCTTAAATGTTCCATGCTTTCTCTTCTCTGAAACTTCTTCATCCTGAATTCTACTTGTCTTTAACTTGTCCAACCGAAACTCTTTTCCTTTGCACATTCACTATCACATTGGTAAACTCTAGCCACATTCTACCACTAAATACCTTAGATGAACAATTCAAATGGAGGAAAGATGTATTTCATCTCACAGTTCCGGAAGCTCCAGTCCATGTTAGCCGATTCCACTATCTGCTAGGTGGTGAGGCATTATATCATGGTGGAAGGGCATGATAAAACAAAGCTGCTTACCTTACAATAGGTCAAGAAGCAGAGAGAAAAGAAAGGGGAAGAGATAAGAGAGAGCTTTCAAATGTGCAACCCAAGTGATTTACGTCCTAGAACTAGGACCTATTGCCTAAGGTCCATTCAACTTTGAGTTCATGATGCTGGAGCCTACATACCCAATTAGATCTTATTAACGCCAGCAACTAAAAACCAGCCCTTTAACATGAGACATTTGTGGGGGTACGTCACATCCAAATTTTAACATCACTTGCTCTAGAAGAACTTTCTTGGTCCCATTGGTAATGATAGCAAAAGAGTATCCCATTATTTTAACTATATTGAATTACAATGATATAATGGTTTTCTGAATCTTCCTATAAAGTTTAAATTCTTGTGAAAGGAATAAATACACCTATCATGTTCTTTATGGCATTGCCAGCACTTGTAGCAGTGTTGGCATGATAGGTGCTTAATAAATCATTGTTTAAAATAATAGCTAAATTTACTAAAAAGTTAGAATGTGCCAGCCACTTTTTAAGTGTATTATATATTTTAACTCCATTTACTGCACAATTAATTCACCTCTTATATTATAGATGAGAAAATTAAAGCACAAGACATATGCATAAAGCACTCAGTTTACAGAATTAAAAGATACAAAGCCAAGATATGAACCCAGAAAGTTTAGCAGCAAAATACAATTTTCTTAACTACTGTGCCACATTCCTTTAGGATTACAGAAACACAAAAATTCTGCCCTAGATATTTCAAGGAACACAAAAATAAGAGGGAGAGAAGAAGAATGTACACAAGATATATAAAATACTGATGGATGGTACATACATAATAAACGGTTTTATTTAAAACACAAACAAAAAAGTAACAAAATCTTTCTACTTGGTAGGATGGGATTTGTTCAGAGAGGAATATTTTGGTATAAAAATTCCTGAACTCAAATGTGTTTGTGACTCAAGTACACTGTGGCAGTTTGATATTTATGTCGAAAATGAAAAGCAAAACAAACAAGTTATTCTGAGCACAAAAACATTTTTAAACTGCTGCATCTATGTTTTTCAAATCTTTCTATAAGTACTAACATTACCAACAAACTACCTCTCTGAAATTCTTTAGAATTTCCATGCATGGTCTATGTTCCTCTGCTTTAAAAAAAGAGAGATATTATGACAGGAATGTGTATCAATAAAAAATCAAGGAAAGAAGAGTGAAGTCAACCCCAGTTTAAGTTAAAGTAGAAAAAAATAATTAATAACAAAAATGTTACCAATGAAACATGAATTTCTTGTTAATGAGTTAAGTTTTCTACTTCAAGAATACTTGTTTTAACCACTTCTTTTATGCCATTATCCCATTGGATAATCAAACATTGTAGAGAATAAAAATCCACTTTTAGCATTTAACTGAAATACAATTATTGCTGTTGGTATAATTCATGAGTCTTTGAATCCAGAAAAATGGGTAATAGGAAAATATGATTTTTAGTGATGGGAGTATAATCTGAGATGAGCAGCAACCATATGTTGATAATAATTCAAAATGATGATGACTCTTTTGATTCAATTAAAAAAAATACTGCTATCAGCTTACTTTGGTGGAAAATAACCCATCTACATTATGAAAAATGGAATTTGAATGAACCTAACTTCATCTCTGAGAACTGGGAAGGTGAGCCAATTTAATGCTGACTCATAGTAATATCCTTAAGAGACCTAATGTTAGACTAGATAGCAGACATATACAGAAGATATTTTTGCAAAATCATTTAAAATTGGAATTTTTAGAATTCAAATCCTCTTAATACATATAACAAACCATTAAAAATATATTTACTCAAACTAAACATCCAATATGGCTCTATTTGGAGGAAGGGCAGTTTGAAACTCATGAAAGTTTGGAATTCAAGATAATTTTAAGGAAATACTTATTAATTACAAGAAAAATGTTTTTCAATATTTCGAGTTCAAATACTTAAAACTGAGATTTAATAGAGAATACTAGCAAGACAAGAACTTATCATTCACTTTCTTGTTTTTGAAAATATAATAATATTACTAGGTTTAAAATGCCACCAAATATTTCAGAAATTATTTTGTCAGGCAATGTTTTATTCACATATAACTCAAAGTTAAACTTTCATTGCACCTTACCAAAATAGATATACACTCTTAATAGATAATTTTCATGTATTCAACAATTACTATGTGACAATTTCACCAACATGAATATCATATCTTCCAAATAAAATTATTTTATGAATATTGAATTAAATCTATATAGTTTAAGAATGTGACTCCCTAAACCAACATTGCAAATTTTGGCCAACATGAAAATTTTTCCTAGGCAAAGAATAATTTCAGAAAAAGAAAATAAAATGATCAGGAGTTAAAAAAAAAAACAGAAAAAATGTAAAATGTTGCTCTTCAATAGTGTTGAACTTGAATAGTTTATTCATTAACTTTATTAGCTGAAGAGAAAGTAATTTTGAGTAGTTACTGTAAAAGGTCAGATGGAAAACAAATTTCCTCTGTGTCAATAGGTTAACAAAATATTATGCTTGCTGACTCTGTATAAAAAGGGCAGCTCAGAGAACACTTGACCTGATTAGCTCATCAGCAACCCATTAGGAGGTTTTTCTTGGAAAAAAAATGGGGAACCCATTTGCACTATTTTTATTACCCTGCAGACTTTTTATGCTGTTGCATAGCATGGTGCTTAATTAGTGGGCACTTTTGATGTGCAGTTATTGGAATATCTTAGTTCTTCTTTAGAATTTCAGGAATCTTCATGCTTTCTGCATTTCACTGAAAATTAAAAGGACAAAATATTTCACAAAACATTGCTTTAATAGCACCTTTCTGTATGTCCACATATAATCTCCAAAGATATATGTTATATACAAATATACATAGATACTTAGCTAAAAAGAAAGATGAGAGAGAGGAAAACTTGTTTGCCCAAACTAGACTTTGAGTTTCTCAAGAATAGAAACTGACCTTAACATGCTGCTCATCGTGGCAGAACTGAATCTTAAACCTAACCTATCTGATTGTAGGATCCATACCTGAAGTCCTCCTGTTACTGCTCTTTCACTGTCTTGGGGCCATTCCATAAGGTCTACTATGTTATGGGCTTCCCAAGGTTCTAATCAGGGTAAACCTGTTTCCCATTGTGGACCTCTCATTTCTACTTACTTGGTTACACAAAGAGAATCCAGACGTTGAAGAGAACTTTAAAGATCACCGAATGCCTTCTACTCATTGTTTAAATATGTATAATTGACCCAACATCCATTTGCTTATATTAATAGTTCATCGATAGGCATTTTTCTGAGTCTCCATTCCATCTTTAGGCAGTGGAGACCTTGTGATAAATTCAGTATTTCTTCTGCCTGGGTACAGGGGAGGACAGGCAAGTAAAAGAGGCAGTTTCAATTCTCTGGGTAAGTGCATTAGCAGAAGCATTTGTATAAATGCTTCTAGAAGCAGGAGGAGAGGTGCGGAGTGCTTCTGATGGTAGTGTTTTCACAGTTCTAACAGATGGAAGTGTCAGGGTTAGCAGATAAGGGTGGTGGGAGGAAGCTCTTTAACACGAGAGAGAATGGCCAACAAAGGAATAAGCACAAATTGAGACTAAACCTCCAGCCTATAAGGGACCTCATTTTCAGAGAACTAAATAAGTTGTGTAAGTTATGCTTCTTGCAACTATGACAAAATGTATGGCAGAACCGACTTAATCAATAAAGAGTTTATTTGGACTCATAGTTCAAGAGGAAACGGTCATAGCACAAAAGGCATGTCAGCAGCAGGAGAAGGAGTCAGATGGTCACACTGCATTCTCTCATCAGGAAGCAAGAGAACAGGAAGTGAGGGCTAGGTTATAAAGCATCAAGACTCGCCCCCAGCAAGACTCCATCTCCTAAAGGTTCCACAGCCTCCCACAACAGTGCTGCCACTTGTAGACCAAGGGCTCAAACACTTCAGTCTGTGGGAGACATTTCACATTCAAACCACAACAATTATAAAATCTCCAACTTGGCAAATAAAGTTACAATCTCAGTACTTGGAAAAAAAAAAAAAAAAAAAAAAAAAAAAAAAAAGAAACTGACCTTAAGTTTCCAGCCATATTTAACTATTGGATAAATTTTTTTGAAAATATGCTTTGTTATTGACTGAATATTCACAAGCACTTTTAAAAGAATTAATTTTCTTTACAGTTATTTGTTTTGCACTGTGTGTGTATGTGTGTGGGTGTGGCGTGGGTGGGTAGGTGGGTATGTGCAAGCATGTTTGCACCACGGTGCCTGCGAGGAAGTCAGAGGAGAATTTGTGAGAATCATTTCTCTCTTTCTGTCATGTAGATGCCAGGGATTGAACACAGATTTTCAGGTTGCTGGTAAGCACCTTCACTTGCTGAACCATCTCACATTCCCAAATACACATTTGAAAAGTAACGTCAATAGCAAATCTGCAAGTTGTCTCAATTTTGATAAGTTAAACTCTTCTACTAAAGAATGCTCTTCACACTAGAATGCATCTCATATAACTTGTCGAAAATGTACATCAAAAATTCACATTTGATTCATTCTTTGTTTAAAATCAATATGCAGTGAACAGCCGAATTTTATCATTGAATTATCACCATTAACACAAAAAAGCAACTAAACAAATTTAAACTAATTTCTTTGATTAGCGCCATGATTTCAGATTACTCTACCTTATCATTGAAATTTAATGAGTTTTGACTTATTTTTCAGGTGAGTGCTTTAATTAAACCTTTTAGCCATTCAAATCTTGAATTTTGTGGTAACTTAAAATATATCTCTGTTAAAAGTAGATTTTTTTAGTATTCATTTTTCTCCAATCATGAATATGTAATGTAAAACAGACATAGAATTGCAGGACTTTCAAATTCAAATCTTGAGTCTCTATTCCTACTCTTAGTCAAGAAGTCCATATAAAAGCCTTCATAACTCTTCAAATCTCACCAAACAGAGCACATGAAAGAACTTGGCACAATAGGTTTAACTTTTGAACATTGTGTTCCACTTTACAATCTCGGAGAAAACCCTAAATTTAAACTTTAAATCTACTTTTCACTTAGGTGTTTCTATTCTATGTAGGTCAAATGTATGAATATTGTATGTTTGGGAAAAAAAACAAACACGGATTATATTAGATTGAATCTAAGCTTGCGGGGGAGGGGAATCTTTATTTTTCCCACACACTATCACCATTAACACAAAAAAGCAGCTAAACAAATTCAAACTCATTTCTGTGATTAGAGTCACGATTTCAGAGTATGCTTTGCAGAAGAGCTCTGATGGAGTTACTCTGTCTCTGGGGCCCATCGTCATACCTCTGACTTCTGATTCAAGTAGTTCTCAAAAGCAACGGTCCAATGTAGAAATACAAGAGTTCAACTTTTCTCAAGCTCTGAGGAAAAGCAGGGTAAGTTTGTGCTTACAGCGAGTCATTTTTCTGATCTGAAAACAACCAGACTCCATGGCTTCTGGCCTAGTTCACTCTTCTTGGATTTCTCCATTTCAGAATGTAGAATCTTTGCCAAAACACCTTCTTCAAGATTCAGCACCAATTAAACTAAAGCACTATGGAAGAGAGGGAAACGAGACTGGTTCCAATGTTATTGTCTAACGCTCTGTAACTAGTGATAGAGGTCATGAGGAAGACAAGAATAAAGAATATGAGACAAATGCGTTTAACCTGGGCTCCTGAATAGTTTGGGAGATGCACAACCATGAGTAGGGAAATAATTTTTTCCCATTAAACTCTGGATTGTTATTTTCTTCAATTACAGATATAGAGAGGCAGCAAACCATGGCAAGATTAGCAACATCTAAGACATTGTTACCAAGAGAAATCGTAAACCTTTTAATATCGTGCTATGATAGCAACAGATCTCTAACAAGATCATTTACACTTTGTCATAATTAGGCACAGGTGTCAACTTGATGGTTTGAGGGTTCAAGCTCTAGGCACATTTGTAGAGAATTAGTAGTGAAGCCCAGAGCAAACCTGCAGGAGATTATCTAGCTGATGGGGCAGACCCAGCCCATGGTAAGTGGGACTAGGCCCCGGATAGGTGAATAAAATACAGAGAGCTGGTTGAGGAAGTCGGCATCCTCATGTACACTTGGCCAGACATGCTGATCTGGCAAGTAAAGATCATCCCTCTGTCAACTGTTAATGTGGATATGGCGTGTTCAGTTTCCTTGGTTCTTTATTGTTGGTGTGAGCTCTCTTCCCATGCTGCAAAAAGAACTATAACCAACTAGCCAATCATAAGAAATAAGCCCTTTGTTCCCTTGAGCAGTTTTGTCATCATTTTATTAGCAACCATGCAAATGAACTGTTACGCATATATTCCTATTTAATTTTTATCATCCATTTGCTTAGATTGAGAGTATGTAGATCAGTGAAGCACATCTCTATCTATCTATGTCTTGAGGGTATTTCAAGAGAGGATTAATTAAGGGAGAAGAGTTACCATGAACCATGGATGGCACTATTCCACAGAGTAGAGTAAAAAAATAATAATATGGGAATGTTTCCCTACTTCCTGTCAATTATAAAGTGAATAGCTTCTACCACATTCTTCTACTAGCAGGATATGCTGCCTCACTGAATGCTCAAAAACAAAAGAATCAAGGGATAAGGACTGAACCTCCGAAATTGTGAGCCAAAATAAATCCTTCCTCCTTTAGGTTTGTATCAAACATTTTGTCACAGTGATAAAATGTATACCGTACTTCAAAATTATGATAGGAGTTAAGGAGTTAATCTGTTCCTAGTTTACAAATAATTACTGATTGTCTGTCTGTAGATGCTCAGCCTGCAACATGACTAATGAAATTCTGAATAATATCATATTTATAAAAGTGAAGACACTAAATTCTTCTACTAATACAGAACCAAATGAAATTCTTTTCCTTCTTGGTCATATTCATCACAGATAATTTCACTTATAAAAAGAATGCTACAGAACATTTATCATCAATCAATAAGAGAAGATTGCTGGTAAATAAAAAGAACATGTGCATTGAACTGTGAAGAAAAGAACTAGTAAATTACTTGAGGTGTAAGAGTCTTGTAAACAGAATGCTAATGGCTCCTTCTTTGAATCATTCCACTATAAATTAAATTTTAAAGATCTTCCTAGTGTTTATTGCCTATTTTTTTAAGAAGGAGACTATGGTTTAACCCAAGAACTAGTGGTTTGGGCAGGTCTAAGTGAAATTATCTGGTAATGCACATGTTCTTCTTATTTACCAGCAATCTTCTCTCAATGATAGGTGAAAATGTTTCATAGCATTCCTTTTATGTCTCTTCCTGTTTTCCCTCTCATTTGTTAATGACTTAAAATTCTCTTTGCTTTACTATGGCAAACTTCTCAGGACTTTTCCCCCTTTATTTCTTCTCTTTTTTTTTATATATTGTCAGACTCACAAGATTTTGTCCTCAAATAAAATACAGTGAAAGGGGTAATATAGACGAAGTTTAATTGGTAAAACACCATAATAAAGACTAGATCAGGGAAATATTCAAAATACTATACAGATAAAGAGGAGTTAGACATGAACTCTGCTGATAGAAAATGGATCTGATGTACAGAAAAAATATAAGCTCAGTTACATTTCAAAGAAAGTGACTTAAGAAAATAGAATATGCAGGATAATCAATGCTTCAATAGGGGAAATATATTTTGTGCAGAATAAGACATATCTTGTTTAAAAATACTTTATTTAGCATGTGTGTGTGTGTGTGTGTGTGTGTGTGTGTGTGTGTGTGTAGTAGAGGATACTGTGTATCCCTGTGGAAGACCAAGAGTGACTTCAGGAATCATCCTGGATTACTTCTACCTGCTTCTTGCTTTGCTCTGGGATTTCACAGACTCCACCCACTAGGGCCAAGTTTGACATCAGGAATCATCCTAGTTTGTTCCATCTCCTTATGGCTTTGCTCTGGCATTTCCAAAACTCTGCTTTCCAGGGCTGAAATTGATGTTTTGCTTTGTCGTTTTATTGCTTTCTTGTTATTGTTGTTGTTGTTTGTTTTTTCACATAGGATCTGTACTCCAAACTCAGGTCTTGCTTGGGAGGCAAAGGCTTTAACTCCTGAGCCATCTTCCCAGCCCCTCCTTCTTATCTTGCTTGACAAGCACTATTTACACAGGTGATTCTGTCTCTGCCTTGCAACATAATGTTTATCTCACTTTACACTGACTAGCTGAGGGCATCCTACTAGATTTTCTCTTAACCCCACTAGCTGCATCTTCTTCATCTACCTGATATCTAAAGGTGCTACTATGGTTTGAATATGATTTGTCCCACAAACATTCATGCATTGGCATCTTGGTCCCAACTGTGAAAAAGGTTATGGAACCTTTAAGAGATGGGGGCGTAGGAGCTGGAGAGGTGGCTCAGGGGTTAAGCCTCTGCCTTGCATGCGGAGGGTCCTGAGTTCGGATCCCAGATCCCACGTATAGACGCCAGGCGGAAGCGGGCGGGTGGCCTGCGCTTCTGGTCCTGGTAGGGCGGAGCCTGTGAACCCCGGGACAGAGTAAAACAAGGAGGAGGTGGAGGCGTCCATGATGGTTCCAGAATTCGTCCGTGGTTCTACACAGACACACGCACACGCGCACACACGCACAATTGAATAACTAATTAAAAAAAAAAAGAGGTGGGGCATACTGGAAAGAAATTAGGTGATAAGGGCTTTTCTCTTGAGAGCAGTCCATGCTACTATCAGAAAATGAAAGAGTTTTCATAAGAACAAGTTAGTATAAAAGTGACTGTCCACTCCCCACTCCTTGGTTCCCTCTCTTGCCATGTGATGCTAGAAGCCATATCAGTGGGTTCACGGGATCTTGGACTTTCAGCTTTCAAAACCATGAGCCTTCCTTCTTTGTAGAAATATCTGTTGGTTTGCTTGCTTGTGTATGTGTGTGTGATTGTGTGTAGCAGTGTGAGCAAATGTGTGTCCTGGGCACATGCGCAGGTCAGAGAACAACTTTTAGGAACTGGTTCTCTCTTTCCACCAAATGGGATCTAGGGATGAGCCTCAGGATACTGGGCTTGGATAAGTACCTTTTGAAGTATTTCATCTTTATACATTACACAGTCTTATATTTTTGTTATAGCAAAAGAAAATGAACAAAGACAGTGGTTCAGTGGTTCACTCCTTAGGTCTCCTGCCAATCTAATTCTCTAGAAGAGCTCCTCTGCTCAGCCTCCGAGAACAGCCCCAAAGCAAGCTGGCTAGAAAAACTGTGCTGCATAGGCAAACTCTGAGCTTGATGGAGAGGTCTTGCCTCAAAGAATAAAGTGAAACAGCACTCAAAGAGAATTCCTGACATTAATGTCAGGTTAAACACATGCAGGTACACACATATGCATGCACCCTCACACACATATGTTCACACATATGCGAACATACATACACAGATAAACATAAACACATAAATAAACATGCCAAGGAAAAAAGAAAAAAGTTATCAAAATATGTCAAATAAGTTCAACTTTTAGCCACATGCCACATGGCTCTAAATTTTGCTTGTGAATTGTATTCATCAAAGAAGATGCTAATTATTCATATCATAGTTTTTAAAGCGATCACTAAAAACTATACAAAAACATATGGAAGGCAAGCCGTCAGGTAAATAAGAATGTATTGTCAGAAAGAAAGCATGAAGAAAGGACAGAGAATCAAATCAAAGAGTCAATAAAGATAATTAATAATATGAAGTTTGCCTAATACAATCATATTGTAGGTATTTTAAAAGTAACAATCCATACTTCGAAACCTATACAAATGATTTCCGAAATGTAACAATGAAAATAAAAATACTTTAATAGGCTAAACTTCAGGTGATCTACAAAAAATGTCCACATTTACAATAAACTAATAGGTGCATTCCTACTGTGATCAAGAATAAGTGAGGTAAGCCTGCTGGCTTTACTGTTAACTAACATTGTTCTGATAAAGTTGACCAATGAATTGTACAGGAAAACAATGTAAGAATACAGTAGTTACAAAATAAAGCTCAACATTTTCCCATATTTAAACAGTAATGAATTAGAAAATAAATTACACTTCTAACAGGAAAATAATATATATCACCCAAGAGTTAAACTCACTAGGAATGTGCAAAACTTCTGTGAAGAAAGCCACAATATTATGACTGAAGAACATTTAAAAAAATCTAACCAGAGAACTGTATCATGTTACTAAGTACAAAGATTTAATATTGTCAAGATGTCAATTCTCCCCAAGTAAATAAATTAACTCACTACAGTCTTAGTAGGCTTGAAGACTTATCTTTGGAAATTCAACAAATGATTCCAAAGTTCATCTGGAAGAAAAATACATGAAGCTAAGTAAGAGATTTTGAAAATGATATCAATTATCAGGCATTGTTTTTCTTTTTAAAATTTTTTTCTAGTTTTACAAGCACAGTAAGTGGTCATCTCTGCTCCCCCTCCATCCTTCCTCCCACCATAGCCTCCCTTTGCCAATCCATCCTGCCACTCCCTCCCACCCTTCTGTCTGCCTCGTTCAGTGGGCCTCAGGGATCCCTTTGGGTTGTCTGCTCCAGGGTCCAGGCCTTTGTAGCAGATCAAGAGGCCCTTCCTTAGTTAGATCCACTGATAGAACCATTCCCCCTCGCCTTTCTAATCCTAACTCCTGAGGTTTCCACTGCTTGTAATTATTTCTTCTGAGATCCTCTCTAGTCTATGGGGAAGTGGGGTGGTGGGGAGGTGTTGATATGTCAGCCATGCTGCAGATATGGTGAGGTCGAATCTTATTGCAGTCTAAGTTGCTGAATGTAACAGCCCTCCCTTGAGAGAAATGTTTTGGCCAATTGTGGACCTCTCCACCTTTAGACTTTTACAACCTTTCTGCAAGATTCCCTGAGCCCCTGGATGAGAAGAGATCTGAGTGGCCTGATTATGGCTGAGTATTTCAGGGTCACTAGTACTCTGCATTCTGGTTAATTGCTATTTTCCATTTCGCTACTCCTCTATTGCATTAGGCTATGTATTTTTTGGGTGTTGAGATACTTTCTTATCTAAAGATAAAATGAGAGGTGTTTAGATGGAAGCTTACTCTTGGGTGTTTAAGGTTAGCATTGAGACCTCTGATTTCATCTACTGTTTTTCCCCATCTACTGTTGTTTAGACAGTAGATGTTATTCTCTCTACTTTAATAACTCCCTGTTATTCTCTATACTTTAAGTATACTTTTTCTTAACAAAAGAACGGAATAAACAGTTTTTTTAAAAAAAGGCATTCTTTTTCTAGAAAATAAAATGTTTTAACATATAAAAAGAGAGCTCAAATATTGTCAAAGTGACATAAAAATAGCAAATAATGAAATATAATTTAGAATTTAAAACTTTTTATGTAAGATTTATGTTTTAACAGTGGCATCTTAAGTGGGGAAGAAAAATAGTCAATAGTGATGACAAAACACATAGCTAACAATTTTATTTTTTTTATTTCAGCTCATACAAACTTATTAGGTACACCAGTTCCCTCCCTCCCTCCTCCTCCCACCGTACCCCCTGCTCCCCTCCCCACCCTTCTCCCTCCCCATCCCCCAGTGCCTCCCACCCCAATTCCCAGAGAGTCCTTTCTTGTGCATGTCTGATTTTCCTCTGGGCCCTCCTCTCCAATGACGTACAAGGACCCAGTGGCCTTTCCCTGAACCCTTTCCCGTGTTCCCCTTAGGTATAGGAACACTGCTGTGGCTGCCAATCCTTTGCCTCCAAGGATCTTGGTGCCTTTAGCAGATGCTAGACTTTGTAAGGTCAACAGTATGTTGGACAATGTGCAGGGCATGCAAAGTCCAATTATGATTGCTTCAGCCCTAATTAGTATAGAGTATCTTACATATCATTGCTCCTCCCATCCTTTTGCTCTTACACTCTTACCGCCCCCTCTTCCGCAAATTTCCCTGAGCTTCAAGATGGGGAGAGACTAAGCTGGCCTAGTTCTAGGTGGTTGATATAGAGTCTCTGAAGTTCTGGATTGTGGTTTGTTGATTTTCTTTTGCACTTTTTCTGCTCCTGCAATGCCCTTCACTCCGTCCTGGTGGGCATTGTATATTACCCCCTGGCCAGAGACAAAAAGCTGTTAGAGTCTTGTGATAAAAGCACATTCAAAAGTAGATGTAATAAAAGTGGGAAACCACAGTAAGGGAGGGGTCTATCACCCATTTGCAAAATGGTTACTTTTTATCTGCCAGACTATATGCCCTCCTCTTCTGGTGAGATCACACCCCCTCAGTAGTAAATGATCAGGAACAAAAGTCTGTGAACTTAATCAGATGTCTCATTACTTATTTGGGTCCTTGGTGGAGGCCTATTTTCCCTGCTGTAACATGGTCCCTTCTCTCCTTGTTTCTGGTGTGGCCCTCCTACCCCATCCCTCCTGTTTATAATCCTTGCAATTACTGTCTCTAGGTGGGCTGGGGAGGTTTGGTACTAGGAGCCACCTATCAGGGAGTACATACGGCGCTTAATTTTCTGGGTCTGGGATACTTCACTTAATATAATTGTTTCTATTGAGATCCATTTCCCGGCAAATTCCAGTAATTCATCATTTTTGATGGCTGAGTAGTACTCCATTGTATAAATGTACCACTGTTTCCTTATCCACTCGTCAACTGTTGGACATTTGGGCTGATTCCATGACTTTGCTATTGTAAACAGTGCTGCTATGAACATGGTCGTGCTTGTGCTATCAAGGTGAACCTCTGCTGTATGGGGGGTTATTCCCAAGAATGGAATAGCAGGGTCATATGGCATTTCAATCTTTAATTTCTTTAAGAATCTCCAGATGGCTCACCAGAGTGGCTGTATGAGCCTGCATTCCCACCAGCAGTGTAGGAGAGTTCCCCTCTCTCCACATCCTCTCCAACATTTGTTGTTGTTTGTATTGTGGATTTTTGCCATCCTGACCAGAGTGAGATGATATCTCAGGGAAGTTTTGATTTGCATTTCCCTGATGGCTAAGGAAGTGGAGCATTTTTTCAGATATTTCTTAGACATTTTAATTTCATCCCTGGTAAAGTTTCTTTTAAGTTCCAGGGCCCATTTTTTAATTGGGCCATTGGTTTCCTTGGTGTTTAGTTTTCTAAGTTCTTTGTGCACTCTGGACAGCAGAGTTCTATCAGATGTGTGGTTAGTGAAGATTTTCTCCCATTCTGTGGGTTGCCTTTGAGCTCGCGTTACAATCTCTTTATCTGAACAGAAGCTCTTTAATTTCACAAGATCCCAACTGTTGAGAGTTGGTAGCAGTGACTGTGCCATTGGATGTCTGTTTAGGAACTGTTGGCCTAGCCCAATCATAGCTAACAATTTTAAGAAAAATAAATTATTTCATACTTTATAATATGTTCAAGACTTCTAGACTAAGAGAATTTGTCTACAAAATGTTCTGTGATACTGAAAGAATATATTTATTTAGGTATATATGGAAATATATTCTTAAAATGGTGAAATAGGCACATGACATCAAAGACAAGCTAGATGAAACAAAGGGGTCGCACCCAAGAAAATAATGTGGAAAAAAGGAGGGAGATTGATAGGGAAGAAGAAGAGTTGTAAAGGGAAGTGAAAAGGGGATGAGGTTGGGCATTATGGTATGAAAATATCATTAATTCACTGCATTGATGTATGGAAATCAAAGAGAACAAAAAACATTTAAAAAGAATAGCAAGAGTCTTCCAATAAAGGAGTCCACTGCATTCACAAAAATGTAGTCAAGGATCTATGCAAAATGACATTTAAAAAAGAAACTCACAGGAAAAGAAAGTAGACAATAAGCAAACACCAGAAAATTGTTGCTACCTCTGTCTTTCTCTCTCTCTCTCTCTCTCTCTCTCTCTCTCTCTCTCTCTCTCTCTCTCTCTCACACACACACACACACACACATACAATAAATAAATAAATAAATTTTTTAAAATAATGAGTAATGGTGGAAATTTAAAGAAAATAAAAGTGGAACTTAGGTGGAAAACTAGGTTAGAATGTCAAATGTACTAGGCGTTATGTATGTATAATTAAGAGCATATGAAAATAGACACTTCCATGAACAGAAGAAGAATATAGGTTATATTAACTTTCTGAGAAACAGACTGGAATTGTTAAATTATTTAAAATGCATTAGTTACAATAATTAATCCTAACAAAATAATGGTGTCTCTCTAAATGATCATTGATGATATTTGACCAAAAAAAAAAAAAAAAACCAAACTGTCTCTGTATGGCTTTCTCTAAGAAATCAATTCAAAACATCAAAGAAAACTGAGAAAGAGAAAAGCAATCTTTGATAAAGTTACAGGCACCTGTCACTTTGACCTACAAAATTTGAGGAATGCTGCCTTCAGGGAAGTTCAAGCAAGGATGCAATGAAATATTAACAAAGAGAACTGTGACTGAAGGTGAAATAAATCAGGGAGCACAATGGTAAGTCTGTAGCATGCACAAGTGGCAAAATCACAAGCCTGGTCAATAACAGTGGACGCGGGATGCCTGGGTCTTTCAGAGGGAGCTTCTCTAGACTCTCCTAGAACCCACAGAATAGGTAGGGAGTGGTGGTGATGAATGAGGCAACACTAATTATTTTGAGAAGTAGTATCTCACTGAAGAAAGCTGAAGGAAATAAATTATGAGCATTCCAACAACTGAATGCAAGAGAAATGAAGGTTGAAAGAGTACACACACACACACACACACACACATACACACACACACACGTACAAGCACACAAGTACACATAGATATACACACCTGAGTTCTAAAGATCTTAGCTACAAACTAACAAAAGTTGCTGCTTGCCTGAAATGCTGCTCTATAGCCTCCTCCTTGAAGGAATCTTTCAAATAAAAGAGTCCACTACATTCAAAAAAATGTACTAGTCAAGGATCTATGCAAAACAACATTAAAAAAAAAAAAGAAACTCACAGGAAAAGAAAGTGGTAGATGATAAGCAAACACCAGAAAATTATTGCCTACTCACGGGTAGAAATCATGACTAATTGATGGTCATGAGTATGAGGTACCTAAAGGGTGTCAACTCTGTTTCAAGTGGCCAAACTGATTACTGAGCAAGAAAACATAATTTGGATTATGAAAGTCTTGCTTTAATAAAAATTCCTTAATCAGTGAAAAAAAGAAATAAAATATTAATTTGTTGTTAAAATTTGTTGTTATTTACTTATGTTCAGCTTTATATTCCTTTTATTATTTATGCTTTTTCTCACTTGTTAATAAATATTGTTATGCGAGTAATTATTGTCATGCAATGCCGTTTAATTGCTTCATACAACTTTGCTTCCTTTCACTCTATGAGGTCAAATTGAGCCTTAATTTATAAAGTAAAGGAAGAAAATTCAGTAGTTAGATATGTATCTGTAATACCAGCAATGGGGAGGATAAGGCAAGAGAATCGAAAGAAAAGAGAGGAAGAGGGAATGGCAGGGAATTCCATGAGCAAGTCAATAACTTACTACCTTACACCTAAATAAAACCTACAATACCAAACCAGAAACAAAAAAAAATTAGAAAATAATTTTGAGGCTTGGAGGTTAGGGACTGACAGTCACAGTAGTATTCCTGTGCTTAAGGGGAACACAGGAAAGGGTTCTGGGAAATGCCCCTGGGTCCTTGCACCTCATCAGAGAGGAGGACCCAGAGGAGAGTTTGACATGCACATTAAAGGAGGCTCCAGGGATTGGGGGGAGAGTCACTGGGGGGGAAGTGCTAGGAGGGGGGAGGGAAGGGGGGAACAGGGGAGTTGGGGGGAAGGTGGAGGGAGGGAGGGGACCGGTGTACCTATTAAGTTTGTATGAGCAGAAATAAGAAAATAAATAAATAAATATTTTTTTAAAAAAAGAAAAGAAATAAACAAAAATGATCCAACCAAGAAGTAATTACAAGGCTGGAAAGATGGCTTGGGGGTTAAGACTCTGAGGCCTCACAAGCAGAAGTACCAGAGTTCAGATCCCGGACCCCATGTAAAGACCCCAGGTAGAAATGGCAGAGGCCTGCACTTCCAGCTCTGGAAGGCAGAACCTGGGAAATCCCAGAGCCAAGCAAAAAGGAGATAAAAGTAATCCAGGATGACTCCTGAAGTTACCACTGATCCCCCACAAGGACGCACAGTTCTTCCCCACCTCTCTCTTTCACATACACATACTCTCTCTCTCTTTCTCTCTCTTTCTCTCTCTTTCTCTCTCTCTTGCACACAAAAATAAATTAATTAAAAATTAAGCAATCACAGACAACAAATACCAAGTGTAATACAATATCTAGAATCAAGGTCAATATATAGATATTCTCATTTCCAGTTTTGATAGACAAACTTGTATCAAGCCAAACTTCCTTACAACAAAATCTAAACATTTGTATAAAATTAAGAAGTTTGCAAATGCATTAGAGAAACAACCAAAGCAACTGAGTGGTGAATCTCAGTCCAAAGAAAGGAAGTAAGAAGAGCCCCACATGGCAATCCAGATGAAACTTCATGGATCACATTACACAAAAGGGCCTGAAAGTAAGAGAGAGAATGGTGGGAAAGAATAAGGGTTGTAACTGGAGGAAAAGAAAAAGATTGGGATTGAGCAATAAAGGTTGAAAATACCTCATTGTATACATATGAAACCCTAAAGGAACATAACTAAATTACTTAAAAATTTTTAAAACGGGATAGTTCCAGCATTCTTCTCTTCTTTTCCAGAATGCATTCACTGATTTATTAGTAGAACACAACCTATATAGTATGAGAATTGAGTGGCAGAGGGTGACCCCATGGTTGAGAAGCTAACCCACTCTTCACTGAATGGAAAAGAAAAACTTGTAATTCAACAGGACAGCTAAGATTTGAGAATTCAAAAGGAAATCTCTTTTAGAAGGAATGGTATTGTATTAAGATGAACCCAACATTCACTAATGCAAATTAACTTCAGATACTATTTGTTAATTTATAAATAACATGAAACTAAGAACATAAGAAGCCAATCACAAAGTTGCACCTAGGATCTGTAGTATTTGATAGGAATGGCATAACAAAATACCCCAGACTGGCTGAGTTGGACAACAGAAACTCATTCCCTCATAATTCTGAAGGCTAAATATCTAAAAGAACGGTATTGGCAGAGTTGATTTCTTTTAAGTTCTCTCTTTTTAGTTTGTACATATGGGTACAGGGTTATTTTCCCTGAGTCTGTACATATTCTTTTTCGAATATATGCCTGTTCTCCTCTTTATATATGGATATGATTCATAATTGGATTAGGGTTCATTCTAGTGAGCTCCTTTCATTTAACTATGCCCTTAAAGTTCTTATCTTCAAATTCAGTATTCTGAGGAACTAAGGGCTAAGATTTTGTAATATGAATATGAGAAAAGAGACACAATTCAACCTATGAAAAACTGGAAGTACAAAACAAATTTTTACACAGTGCCATAGGTTGGATATAATTTGAACATGTCCCAAAGCCTTGTGTATCCCAAAGTTTGGGTGCCAGTTTGGTGTGTTCTTAAGAGGTGCTCCCTAGCACAGTGCCTAGGGTCATGTACACTCCCTATTCACTAATGAACACAGAGGTCCACTGCCTTTAATGCACAAAATTGGGGCCCATAGAACTTCTGTAAATTCTGCACTTTAAGAAACACATACTGAGTTCTTACTATGTGTCTAATACTGTAGGACTCCAAAGGTCTTGGGAATGTTTTTAATGTGACTCTGAGAATCATTGATTTTCATTTGTCCAGAGATCAATGGAAAAGTACCAGCACCTTGCAAATCACTAAAGAAACATTAAGCTGTGCTCAAAACTTGAAAAAAAATCAAAGATGAACAAATTCAAGTAAAAGATCATGAGTCCAGGATAAACACAAGGGAGGAAAAGAAGCCTAATAAGAACTAATGCATTGGGACAAAATGAACTGGGAAGAACTAAATGGACTTATACAATCAAAAAATCATTTATAGTTGAGGACACAGCAAGCAAGGCCTCTTTTAATATTTGTGGGGGAAAGGCGAGAGTACAAACAGATATATTTGCAAATTTAAGAGTAATATGAGTCTAATATTATGAATATATTTTGCTTTCATGGGCAACTGTTAGGAACATCGTGCTAATCTAAGTGTGTCCACAGCCACAAGTGGGAATGTAAAACAATACATATCACTGACTCAGGATCCTGTATTCAGGGGGTGAAAAAGATTCATAAGAGACTAAAGTCATTTGTGAACATTTGGCACAACTGTTGCCTGTGATTGCTTGGAAGATAGATGATGTGCTAATTAGCTTTGAACCCTCAGGAAAAAGTTCAAAGAACAGAATGTGAGTAGCATGTATCTGGCAAGTAGTCGAGGTTTCTCCAGGCTTTCTCAAAAAAAAGACATGTCAAGATCTTCATCCCCAGATAGCAGCATTAGAAATACAGGTCAGCAAGTTTACAAGATGTTCTAATGTAACTGTGGGTCACTGTGAAGGGAGAAGTGTGATCATACAGATAGATATGCCCAGAGACCTAGCACATGAAGAGAAAATCAGCATTTGGGTGCTGTGGAAGTCAAAGGATGCCAAAGATAGTCAGACACCAGCAGAAGCTAAGAAAATCATGGGACTGAATCTCCCTCCCAATAATCAGAGGTATCTAACCTTGCCCACGCTTTGATCTCAAACCTCTTGTCTCGAGAAATGTGATATAATAAGTCTCTGTGGTCGCTGTGGCTCAAGGTAGTCAGTTTGTGGTACTTTGCTACATTAGCTCTAGAAAATTGGCACAGTTAAATGACAAAAAAAAAAAAAGAGAAGAATTGAGGAAAGACATGACCAATGTGCAAACATGAATAAAGGGAAATAGGTTCAAGGAGTTAGGGGACTTGCAGGAATAAAGAAACTCCTCCCGATACGAACAAATACTTATTTTTTTTATTTATTTTTCTGCTCATACAAACGTAATAGGAACCCCTGTCCTCTCCCTCCCTCCACTCCTCCCTGGACCTCCCTGTTCCGTCTTCCCTTTGCCCCTTCCTTTCCCCCCTCCCTCCCTTTCTCCCAGTGCCCTCTCCCCCCATCTCTGAAGCATCCTTTAATGTGTATATCAAACTTACCTCTGGATCCTCCTTTCTGATGAGGTGTAAGGACTCAGTGGCATTTCCTAGAACTCTTTCTTGTGTTCCTCTTAAGTATAGGAATACTATTGTGACTGTTAATCCCTTGCTTCTAAAGATCCTAGTGCCTTTAGTCCATGCTAGAATTTGAGGGGCCAATGATATGTTGGTCATTGCGCAGATCATGCAGAGTCCTATTATAATTGCTTCGGCCCTAACTTGTGTGGAGTATCTGGCATGTCATGACTCCTCCCATCCTTGTGCTCTTACAATCTTACCGCCCCCTCTTCCGCAAATTTCCCTGAGCTTCAGGATGGGGAGAGATTAGGCAGGCCTGATTCCAGGTGGTTGATATAGAGTCTCTGATGTTCTGAATTATGGTTGTTGATTTTTTTTTTTCAGTTTTGCTGTTCCTGCAATGCCTTTGGCTCCATCCTGATGGGTATTGGATGTCACCCCCTGGCCAGAGATAAAACACTCAAAGACAAATCTCTGTAATACCTACAGTAATTGTAAAGATTATAAACAGGAAGGATGGGGAAGGAGGGCCCCACCAGAAACAAAGAGAGGGGACCGTGTTACAGCAGAGAAAATAGGCCACCATCAAGGACTGCAAGTAAGTAATGAGACATCTGGTTAAGTTCACAGAGTTTCCTTCCTGATCATTTGCAACTGATGAGGTATGATCTCACCAGAAGGGGAGGGCATATAGGCTGCCAGATAGAAAGTAACCATTTTGCAAATGGGTGATTGACCCCTCTCTCACGACGGTCTCCTACTTTTATTCCATCTACCTTTGAATATACTCTTATACCAAGACTCTAACTTAACGAACAAATACTTATTAAAATTCAACTTGAAGTAAGGATCAAATCAAGGGCATAGCAGCCACCACGTTCCTGGTTAATTGTGCTGAACAGGTTAAGGTGTCCCAAGATAACAGAGTGATACTGAAGACTTATTTGAAGCTTCATGCCCTTGGGGTACAGATCTCTAGAGGTAACTCAGAGGAATCTCTGCTACTCGTACCTGCAATTCAAACTGGAAGGAGAATCATAAAAATCTTCAACAAATGGGAGATTTGGGAAGGTATAGCAACAGAAAAGGAGTAGCTGAAGTTTCAAAGGAAATGCCTGTTTTCCAAGAAATTAAAGTTATTCCCCACATGAGCTTCACCAGAGGAAACCACCTCTTGTGTTCACAGCTACGCATTCGACAACTAACCCAGAGTACCTAGCCGGCTAATTGCACAGCAAACATCTGATGATTGCAAGAATAAATGAAAGGGAAAGTGAGAAGGGTACTGAACTTTTTTTCCACAGACCTCACTGCATTCCACAACGCCAAAGGAAGAGAAAAAGAAGAAGGCTGCTTGAGCAGTAGTCCCAAGAGGAACTGGAGTTCACCGACATTAGGAAGGGGCACAGAAACTTTAGAAGTTTATACGGGACTATGCCAGGTTTTACCCCAGCCACACATAGGCAGTCCCACTATTTAGTTATCATTGCCTTTATAGTTTATTTCTCCCAGACTAGCATTCATTCTATCTCGAACCCCCAAATTTCTGTACTCCCAACCTTTATTTTGCAGGAGGCTTATTTACTGAAAGGATTAAAACCATTGAACAGAAATATTCTAGCTGAATCTTGCCATCTGAGCCCCTAACCTATGGACTATGGCATTATAGTAGCCGTGCCATAGGTAATAATTAGGTCTCATTTTAGTGACCATATTTCTGGGTTCATGGTGCTCAGCAAAGAGGACATTTCTGCTCCTTCTGATCATGTACAAGTCTGTTCTTTGCTGCAATGGAAATTAATGCTTTGATTTCAGGTCCTCTGCCTTGCCCCTCCCATTCACTCCTCTCTTGGACCAAGAACTTGTTCTCAAATCCTGAAGTAAATATTTCCAGATGTCTAAAAACAAATTCCAATTTTCTGACTCTGGCTGAAGATTAAAAAGCATTAATAGACAATGCGACCTAACGCTACGCATTGCATAGAAAAAAAAACAAAGGTACTAATGCTAAGCTAGAATCTATACTGGATCAAAATGAGAGTTTTGTCAAAATTGTCAACTCTGCAAACATCCTTTTTCACATTCACCTTCTTGATGAAAGTCTTCATTATAAGATCTCAAATTATATCCTAGTTCTTCTAAAACCATGAGACTATTTCAAAAATAATATTTTCCTATCTCTGCCTATTCACATCTGTGCATAGATAACTGAGCAAAGCAGATTTAAATCTTCAGGTCAAATCTTCAGAAAATCAACGTTCTTCCCAAGACTTTTGCAAGTTCCCAAGACAAATTCTGATGATCATTTCTACTTAGTTTTACATTTTATCAGTCCTGAGGTAATAATTCAGCCTTATCCTTAATTGTTATGGAAAAATATTTCAGTCACACAAAATACAAATTTTTGCTAAATATATGGGGATCATGGAGCAAATATCTGAAAACGATCGATTGCCCCACTTTCTCCAGAGTCTTTTTTGATAACCCACCACTAGCGAGGCCTATGTCATCCCTTAACCCACACAACATCCAATGTCACAACTGCTTCTAAACACCCCTCTATTTTTTTTCTCCCACTTTCTTGAAACTGTGGTCTCTTCCGGTTCCATTTTTTGCCTCCAAGATATTTTTCCAGAAAATTACTATTTTTTCCATAACAGGAACTGACTATGTTAATATCTGGAAATAACTGGTTCTATTCTTGCTTTCAGTTGTTTTTCTTGAGACAAGACTTCACTATGCAGCACAGACTGATAATGAAGATGTGGCCTAGGTTGTTCTTGACTTATGACCCTCCTGCCTCAGTTTGCCTAATGCTAGGGTTACAGGTATGTGAAATCACATCTGGCTCTTTATTTATTAGAATGGAAAAGCTGAGACAGATATCTTAAAGGTCCTGCTTACTTTGGTTCTTAGAAAAATGTTTACATAGATCTGATTTGGAATCTCATGGGTAGCTTTTCTTTTTCTTTCTCTGTGCTGAATTTGGGGCTACATCCTTCATTTACTGAATCAGTATCTACTAAATAAACTTCACAAGATAGTTTTAAGTGCACCAAACTACTACCTTAAGTGTATACATGGAGACTTAGGACAAAAAAGAGAAAACACTAAAGAGATGGTATAAATTTAACTTAAATCCAAGCTGTATGAATGAGAACTTGGACTCATTCACCTCCTGAAAATGCTTAGTTCAACTTTGACACAGGACAAAGTAAATACTGGCATCATTTTGGAAGAGAGAACACCAGCCTAGGAGTCATAACTGATTGTGAGGCCTTGAACAAGTTACTTAACATCTCTGGGCTTCAACCTCCTAGGGGAAAATACGACTTTCCTTGCTTAACTCCAAGGCTTACTTGAAGGATGAAATGAGATCATGTATGTGAAAACACTTGCGGGAGGAGGGGAAAATAAATAGTTCTCTACAACTGCTAGGTATTATTTCAAGTCCTGCTTGGGCCTGGAAAATATCAATCTTCTGCATGTTACCAGCATGCTAGCAAGGCAGCCCGTGGAGTTTTTCAAGAAGCCTGTTAGATCCAAGTCAGGCAGCTCGTTGCTCAGGCTGAGTAGCCAGAGAAGGGAATTCTTGATTCAGAGCAACATCTGCTTGTGATTAAGGTTTCAGAGGCATATGTGCCTGGACTGAGGGCAACGCTACACAGAAACTGTCAGAGCAGCGGTCCCAATTGTAAAACAGATTCCATCCTTTTAAAGTGGAAATGAAAGGTAAACATGAAAGCATTGTTCTGTAATTTCATGAAACAAAATGATGTTTGCTGAACATGCCACACCACCACACAGAGGCACACACATAAACACACACGCACACATGCACAGAAGAAAAGAGCAAGTACTGTTGTGTGTGTCCCCACACAACAACTAACAGACCAAACTAAGAGGAGCTCACTCGGAGCTTTTCAATCGCAAAGCATATTTTCAGAATAGGTCTCTTTGGCGTGTAGCACTGACATGTTCTTCTTTTAAAGTTCAAGTTTGGTCAATCTGGACACTTGGTGAGGAAAAAAAAAAGAACGAAACAAAAACCCTTCTCCAAAACTCACTATTAATTCTTTCTGTGTCAGAGATCTGACCACAGTTAAAGTAAGCACGTTTATTAGAACTCAGAGGACTTGCTGGACCCTTAACAAAGACCTGTTAAGTCTGTTCCAGGATGGAGAAAAGTGAGCCTAGGACTTACAAGTGGACGATGGAAGTGAGAGTTTCTAAGTGAAGGTGAAGGAGAGGAGATAGAATGAGATCTACAGGTTGCGAATAGGGTCATTTTGTGAGAATGTACATTTTACACTGTACTGGAAGTGTTCAACTTGAATTTAGAATGAAAGCCTGAGGGAGTACCTCTACTTAAGAATATGAAGATGAAGGACTGGATAGAAGTTTAAATTAGGTCAAAATTTACTAAGCAAGCTATAAATTTAGCAAATGGTACATGAGTTACACACACACACACACACACACACACACACACACCACACCACACACACACACGCACACACACACTATTCTGCACCAAGAGGAAAACCTGTTTTTTTTTTTTTATGGGGGAACATTCAGTAGATATCCAGAGACTCAGTGACTTGAATATCCTGACTAGTTAAGTTCTGTCTTCCTAAAAGCAGTTGAAGCAAATGCAAGGAAAATGTGACTCAAAGCACATGAGCAAAAGGAGAAAAAGAGAAGCAAAAGAAGTGGCATGATGAGTGGGATAAAGAACAACCTTAGTGCAACAATGCTATTTCAAGCAAGCAAAGAACCTATAGAACCAGCCTATGGCTAAAGGAGAACGGAAGGTGTTTCTATTTTTGTGAAGAGTGTTTTTTTTTAACTTTCTTTCAGAATGCACCTTATAAATTAAATCTCCATAAAGTGTTCTAATCTACCTTACATAAACCCATTTTTAGGACATCCAACAGACTATACAGTTGTGGACTGGGTTTAGAAGTGTCCCTTAAGTAAGAGTGAAAACACCTAGGTTCTAATCCTGGGTTTGTTCGCTCCATCCACAATGTGTGAGATTTTATCTGGAACATTCAGCCTGTCTACACGTCTTCTGGAAGACTATGAAATGGAGAGAAGGGAGGGAATGGAAAGATGATCTCCAAGGTCTCTTCCAGTTATAACAGTCTATCATTCCAGTTAGTATATAAAATAATTGAGGAAGTTTGAAAGAGTATATATCAAAACATTACTAGAGGCTACCTCTGGGGAGTGGGATTTGGGCTGGGATAGAGAGACAAATGGAAAGAAAACAATCAAGGAACTTTTGCAGTAAGGAAAAAGAAATACAGAGGCAGAAGGGATTTTTAAAATGCAACAGTAAGCCAGGAAAAGTTTCCAGGTAGATATAAAATAATAGAGAACATGTAGAAGGCCATATATCACGACTGTTAGCATTTGGAATGTATGCATGGAACAAAATGAGCAAAGGTCTTGAAAGAGACAAAACTGGTTTGACTTTATGTCCCCGCTTTGTTTCTCTCTTGACCCTGTGGAAAGTCCAAGATAGAGCCTTCCACGGGCACTCAGTTCCCTCTGCCTCTCTTTGTCCTCCCAGTCCTCCTTGCCCCGTGGCAAGAGAAGTGGAAGGCGGCGCCCACCATCTGATTTCCTGGTACTGTGTGAAGAAAAGAGAGCTTCTGTCTCCCCAACACTGATAATACTTCTCTGCAGACTTCGGTGTCATCGGTGAGGCTGTTAGTGTTTTACTTCCGTTCTCCTCTGTTGTCAGCTTTAAGGCCCACAAACTTGTCATACAATCTAGTTTTGAAAAAGAAGCAAGTCAAAGAAGATTTGGGGGAACAGGAAAGTGCTTGCATTGCAGGCATGAAGACCTGAGCTCAACCCCCAAAACCTGTGTTTAAGGAGGGAAAAAAAAAAACCAAAACCCAGCCAGGTATGTTGGCAAGTACTTACCATCCCAGTGATGGAGAAGTCCAGAGGAATGGATCTCTGGGTCTCTCTGGCTAGTCAGTTTAGCCTGATCAATGAGTTGCAGGCTAATGAAAGATACTGCCTCAAAGACAAGGGAGATAGCTGAGCTCCTGGGAAGAACACTTGAACTTCTACTCTGTACACACACACACACACACACACACACACACACACACTCGAAAGCTGAAAGAATCAAACTGTTTTCAGAAGTTTCCTATAATTATCAAAGCAACCCTATAAACAAGGCTCCCAGACTCCTAATTTGTGTATTTCTGGAGAAAAATCTGATTGTATTCATGTGGCTAATAACCTTTATCCCAAAGGAATTGGCCTTCTGCTATTTGCTGACTGCAGCTTCTCAGTGTGCCAATGAAAAGTGCAAAACTCATGTTGATTATTATGCTGCATCACTGGGGAGTCAGATTTTAATTGTTCTTAAAGAACCCAAGCAAAAGTCTCTGATAATCCAAAGAAAGCAGAATAAACACATTGGAAATTCAATAGTTATGAGATAAATGTTGAGGTTATAACATAGTATTTATATCATGATTGTGTCGAACGTCTACGTACCCAATTTTAAAATATTTTCCTTTCCCATATATATTCTCTACATTCCAGAATGTACAGATTGAAACCAAAACAGTAAGGAGTTGAACATGGTGTTATACAACTGTAAATTCAGCATTTAGGAGGCTGTGATAGGTTAGACAGAGAGTGTGAAGCTGTCCCTGAGCTACCGAACCAGGCCCTGTCTCAAAAACTAAGTAACTAAACAATAAGCAAACAAACAAATAAATCATAAGCTATTACTACAATTATAGTCTCCTATTCCTCCACCTGACTGTTCCAAAAATTATAATTACATTAACTTAAAGTGACAGTAATTATCTTTGAAGACTGAAATATCATCTCATGAATAAAATTAGAAACAGAAGGTGAGATTGTTGGGGGAACCCCCACTTATTTTCCTAAATAAATAAAGCACTTTACTATCAGAGGAGATTTCTGCTTTGCTTCAGCTACAGTGAGAAAAAGGTGTCTCCTGCTGTCTTCTTTCTACATCTTGCTCCAAGTTTAACATACAGGGCTGTGTCTATGAAATTAGATGTCTGTAACCTCTGTTAAAATAATAGTACTGCTTGGTCAGAGCATTTGCCCAACATGCATGAGTCTCCTGGTTTGATTTCAACACTGCAGAGATAATAATAGTATTTTTCTCTGGGCAGTTACGAGCAGATCACTTAATGTTACTTCAATGAGTATATGTCAATAAGCAATTATAGAAAAGCAATTCTTCAATTGGAAAATGCCTAGATAGAGAAGAATTTCTGAAGCCCTTGTTCCTACTAAAGGAAAAATGTGCAAAAAGTGATATTTACATTTGGATGCATTTTAAAAACACTTGAAAAAAGAAAGGAAAGAAGGAAGGAAGGAGAGAGACAGGGAGGGAGGGAAGGAGGGAGGGAGGGAGTCAGAGAGGAGGGAGGAAAGTGAGGGAGGGAGGGAAGGGAGGGAGGAAAGGCAGGGAGGGAGGGAAGGGAGGGAGGGAGGAAGGAAGGAAAGAAGGGTTTAATCCTTAGCACAAAAAGTTTAGCTGCTGTCTTTCTAAACTGCAAAGAAAGACTTGTATGATGCGCAACTATTGTTCTCATCCAGAGAAAGTCAATTTATGGAATCAGTACTTCAGTTTGCCTGTTGCAATTGAGTGATCTCCTTGGAAACATGGGTCTCCAAATTTTCATTGTATGAAAAAATCCATGATATTATGTACAAAGACAATAGAGTAAGCTTAATTTCTAAAAGTTAATAGAATATCCACAGCTTCATGTGGAGCTAGTTCAGTCTGAAACCTCCATTACCTTAGAAGTCAAAGAACAGAGATGCGTAAGAAAGATTAGGTCAGCTTTCTGGTCCATGTCAATACCAACTGCTTCAAATATATATTGTTGGGTGTAGGAAATATTACAAAAGCATTATTCCCAAACTTTAGCAGGTTCAGAATAATACTAATTAAATAAATTTTCTGATAATGCCGAAAGGATAATAGGAAGAAACATCTGAACATTGTCTATACAAACGAAATGAGTTTATGTGCTTGCCCCAATCCCTTCCTTTCTAACTATCCTCCTTTTCCACCCTTTTGTCCCTCTGCATGTGCGGACCACAGCGCTCCCTTTGAGTGCCTGTGCTAGTCAGGAACCAGGTCTCTGTGGTACTGTCAGTGGCTCTTCAGGGGCAAACTCACAAGTGGGGAAGCTCCCCTTCTTTTGAACTCCAGCACCTGACCCAGAAACTCTAAGTGGAACTTTGTTTTCTTTTATACAGAGACACTGAACCCACAGAAGCAGAAATGAATGGGTTTTGCATAACTACGGCCTTTTCTTAGAGCTGAATTATTTGTTCTCAGAAACTCAAACCACTCCACTTACCCCCAACAGGCTAGAAAGTTTGCAGGTAGAGTGAGCCAGAGTCTGGTTTGGTTACAGGAGCCAAAACACAAGCCAGCGCGTTTGAGCTGACTAGACACATACACAAGAGAAAACACTATGCGTTCCTGTTGGCCCATGTAGTGTTGTGCATCTGTCCCTGGGGCTGACAAAAAGAATGACGATATCTTCACTGACTTGTCTTTAGCTTGGCGCATCTTTACTGTCGGGAGTAGAGCAACAGTACTAGCTATTGACTGACTTTGAATTGTCTGTCCCAATTTTTTGGCAAGCAGAAGTAGAAATCACAGAACTCCTCGTTATTTCTTAGCCTTTCACAAGCTCCCTGTCTCCTTTTAAGTATCCTACGTCTACACTCAAATACGCTTGCAAGCATGAGGCAAAGAGGGAAAGTTATTGTTCATTTATTCAATAAATCATAGATCTTTTTAAAATTTACATTGAACCATGCTAGGCACTGGGATGGGTGAACAAATAAGAAACAAAACACACAAAGTTTTAAATTCTAATGATAGGGTAATATGATGATTGTTAATAATGTAATGTTCCCTTCAAAAAATACAATCTCTCTCTCTAGTACCACATGGAAATATATATATATATATATATATATATATATATATATATCTCACATAGACACACACATTTATATGTGTGTGTGTGTTGACTCCAAACACATTTATAGATGTATCAATTTAAATATACAAATAGATATAGAAATCTTACATATAAATGTCTGTATTTTCTTTTGATATCTTATAGCATTCTTTGATATCTAAAAGCATTTGTACATACATGCCTAGTGTTAGGCAAAATAGTGAAGTGAGTGCTCTACCTTCCAAGCATCTTTACTGCTTTTCTCCTCCCGACACCCTTTCATTTCACATACTGTGTGCACGTGTGAGTGTACGTGTGCCACAGCCTGTGTATGGAGGTCAGAGGACAACTCTTAGGAGTCTGTTTCAGTCTTCCATCATGTTGCTTTTGCAACATGTACTGCAGGCTAGGTGGCCTGTGAGTTTTGATCTATGTTCCTGTCTCTGCCTCCCATTGCACCCTAGGAGTGCTGGAATGACAGGTGTTCATGACAGCACCTGGTTGCCTCTGCTTGTGTGTTTTAGCATTGGCTCTGGAGTGGGATTCCGGTCATTGTGCCTGCACAACAAGCATTTTTACCTGTCACGTTATCTCTCAGGCCCGTACCAGTTCTCCTAAACTCCTTTGCGCTCATGATCACCTTGACTCTGTGTCCCTTCACTCAAACCTCCACACAGGGCTTTGCAAATCCTCTTCACACTTCACTCTCCTCAATCTCCAACTCTCAAAAAGAAGTACTTGGAAAAACCCATCCTGCTAAATAAAGTCTTAAGTGTTGGTAGATTACCAGCAGGCAGCATGGTGTGCTGGCTATAAGCACGGGTCTTGGACTGAGTTAGATAGTTATGTGGAATCCTGGCTGAAACACTTGCCAGGCCCTGGATCTTAAGCAGTTTAACTTAACTTCGTGTGTTGGTTTCTATTAGGTCAGATTAGGTCAAGAAGGATGGTGGCTAATACCAACTTCATCTAACCTAGGATGCCTTTTAATTATCAGCCCACAATTATGTTATGTGGCATGGAGAAAGAAAAGAACGAGGCGGGGGAGATGTCTCAATGGGTACAGAGCTTCCAACACAAATGTGAGGAGCTGAGTTCAGAGTCCCAGAACCCACATAAAGCTGGATGAGATAGTGCACGTCTGTAGTTTCAATGCTTCTATGGAAAGATGGAAAGCAAAGACAGGAAGGAAATCCTCAGAAGCTTGCAAGTCAGCTAGCCTATGTTTGCAGTCATAAACCCAGGAGTCCAAAGAAGCAGACAGGCAGGAGGGTGGGAGGGAATGGGATGGGATGATGAAGGGAAGGGAGTGCGATGGGTGGGATGGAGGGAGGGATGGAAGCAGGGATAGGTGGTAGGGATGGAAGCAGGGATAGGTGCTCAATATGCTTTGTAAAACTAGAAAAATAAAATAATAATAATTACAATGTGAAGAAAAACAATGAGACCCTGTTTTTAAACAACGTGGGAGGTTAGAACCAAACCCTAAAGTGGTCCTTTGCATGCACTCACACACACACATACACACACAAACATACAAAATGCACACACACACACTCACACACACACGAGAGGGGAACTTTACAAAAAGAAAGAAAAGAATGCCACACTAAACTATATTCCATATTCTCAAATGTCTTCAATTGTAAAGCACATTCCAGCTCCAGTGTGTTAAAATATAGGGGAGTGTACATTTAAATAGCAATAAATTCAATAGTAGTTACTTAATGAGGCTCTAAGTTATTATAAGTATTGCATATTATTTAGCATTTGCATCTACATATTATTAGTAGTAGTAAGATAAACACTGTTGAGTTCTTAGCACAATGCTAGATACAGATTTAACTTTTAAGTGTAAGCTAATATTAATGCATTACTCCTGTGCCCAAATAAACTTCATTTAGCAAAGGATTTTTTTTTATTATTTTTCTACTTTTACAAGCATACTGACTATCATCCCAGCTTTCCTCCCTCCCTCTTCCCTCCCAATCTCTCCCTTCCCTTCACTAATCCCTTCTACTCCCTCCCACCCTCCTGTCCTTATGCTTCTGTGGATCCCAGGGTTCACTCTGGCTTGTTTACTCCTGTGGGGCCTCAGGCCTCCGTGGCATATCAAGTTACCTTGTTCAGCCACCCCACTGATATGTGTATTTCTCTTCACTCATCCAGCTTTAGACCCAAAGGTTTACATTGTAAATTCCCATCTTTCTTGAGTTCCTGAGTAATCTACAGGGGCCTAGTGATATGTCAGTGACTATTCAGATCTGGAAAGGACAAGTACCACTGCAGTGAGCTCTCCAAGATGCAGCAGTCCTGCCTTAAGTGGAATGTTCTGTCTAACGGTAAACCTTCCCACCTTTAGGTTCTTACAATCTCACCACCTCCAGAGCCTTGGGATGGGGAGAGATTCGATCAGCCTGACCCTCGGTGAGCCCCGCTGAATCGCTGATGCTCTTCATTATGGTTGGCCATTGCTGTCCTCCTCACTGCTCCTCTATTAGCAAAGGATTTTTTTTAAGTACAATACATCAACATACTGAACACGGAAGCAGGCATGTAGCAATGCAAATATACCTGATAATAGTTTCCTGACTCACATTCAGGCACATACCTTGAAAGTTCTTAGCAGGACTGCTTCAACTCAAAAACCTAGCTAGCACAACAAAGCTGAAATCAAAACTTCTGCCAGGATTTAAGATATATTTTCCCTATATTAAGTAAACTTTCAGTGGCTTCTATGATTAGATGAAGAGACACAGTATAATACCAAGTTAATATAAACACATGCAAATTACTTTCCTAGCTTACTGGGTTTTATGTTCTTTAGAATTGAAAGTTTATTCTATTTACTTCACCTATTATTTATCCTCAGAGGAGAAAGATAAAACAAGAAAGCATACTTTTTTTCACTGTCAGAAAGCACAGTTATCTTCCAGAAGCGTTCTGAATAACACAGCAAGAATCTTTTAGCAAGCATGTTGAATGCCATAAACACCCTATCTTTAGAATCCAATTCTGTCACCTTCATTTTAAATTCAACCCAGAAAAATCTAATGGCACTCATCCAAGAGCTGGATTTGATATACATAACAATTGTGGTTCACATAAATATGCTGTGAAGCACCAGCCTTTATCAGCCCTCAGTTTAGTCTGCAGCCTGATAACTTGTTCATGCCAGCATGCCTGTCTGCCTGCTAAGTAGCAAACCAGCTCTGCTGATGATTTGGCGACCAGTGCCACAGTTGACAATATGTTGCCACAATTGTGTAACTTCACCAAAGCTTTCATCTCAGCCTTGCCAAAAATTTAGACTGTGTCTATTTGCAACCAAATAACCACTTTCAAGGACCCGACTTGTGTATCTCTTACATGAACAATATGTTGGGATCTAAAGTGGTTAGTTAAAAACCTTTACGGACATTTACAAAGACAAGTTGGTTATCTGGGATTCAAGGCATGGGGTCTATCCTTATAGTTCACCTTCTAAGGCAGAATATAGACAAGAACTTAACAGAAGACAGTGGTTCCAATTTGTAAACCTGAGACTGGTATATTCACGCTAACACTAAGCTTGGCACTCCCCTTTCTGAACAACTCTTTTTGTGTTTTCTATCGGAGTATTTGCTAAGACGCTAAGTTCTTCTATTTAATAATACATTTCCTCAAAGATGGATGTAGGTCTTATTCATGTTGTCACATTCCTTTATCTATCCTTCTTCTCCATGCTTCACATGTATTGGAAGCTATTTTTTTAAATTATATATGTTTCTAACTATGTTAGAAACTTCCAATTGCTATAGCAAATATCTTAAATGATCAAATTATATAAAGAAAAAATGCTTATTTGGGATTACGGTTTTAAAGTTTCAAAAGAAAAAAAATAAATAATTGACTCACCCCTCTGCTTTGTGTCCTGTCCCTCTGTGGTAGGACAGCAAATCATAGCAGAAGCATGTGGCAGAGAAAAAAAAAATCACTCAATTTATGACCAGGATTTAACAAACAAGGAAGAAGATAACAGGTTCCCATTGTTCCTATACAGCACATACACCAGTGACCCACAAGGCTCTACCTCCTAAAGTTTCTGTCAGTAACATGGATTGAACACCAAGTCTTTAAGACAAAGATAATTGGAGAATAGTTAGCCATACAAAAAAAAATTCCCATGGCTCCTAAAGGCTTCTGTGTACTTCACAAGGTAAAATGCAGTCAGTCTATGCCCAATATTCTCAAATTTTTAACTGTTGCAGCATATCTCAAAAGTCTAAGTCCAAAATTCTCCTCTGAAATATAAGGTAAATAGAAAGGAGTCCTTGTTAAAATCAAAAATGATGGGGGCTGGAGAGATGGCTCAGGAATTAAGACTCTGCTTCCCAAGCAAAAGGTTCTGAGTTCAGATCTCAGATCCCACAGAAAAATGCTAGGAGGAAAGGGCAGGAGGCCTGCTCTTCTGAGCCTGGTGGGCAGGGCCTAATAAATTCCATAACCAATCAAAAATGAGGTAGAAGCAATCCAGGATGATTCCTGAAGTCATCCTTGGTCCTCCACAGGGACACACAGTGCCCTCTGATACACACACACACACACACACACAAATAAAAAATAATAATAAAAATCAAAACAAAAACTGAGCTTCCAAAGCACAATGATAAGACTGAATAAAAGTTCTCATTCTCACTACAAATTTGACCAAAGGCTCCAGTAACACCCATGCCATACCCAGTGCTCTGCTGTTGTGAAATCACCTTTCCTAAATAAACTTAGTCCATCACCTTTATTTATTCCTTCCAACAAAGTCTCAGGAAGTGGAAATCACTTATCACACAATAACACAAGTCCAATTTTTCAGCAGGAACTGCACCAGATTAACATCTAATGTCTACATTCTTAAAAGTACTCTAGTCTTCTGAGTTCTCAGCACAACTGCCCACTAAGTTCAACTTAACACCATTCTAGACTTTCCCTACTCCGTTCCTCCAAGATTTTGCAAAATCCTTCTTCAAAGCAACTCCAAAACCTTTCCATGTCATCTAATTTCACCCCAATTCTCATTGACAATTTTTCCCTGTTAAGTGGCCTCCTATTACTTTAACAAATACTTAAGATAAACATAAAGAGAAAGGGTTTATTTTGGCTCACAGTTTTAGAGATTTCAGCCCATGGTTGATTGGCTGCAACATTTGCAGACTTGTAATAAGTAATAACACATTGTGGAAATAACAAATGGCAGATAAAACCAAAATTCCAACTTTATGACCAAGAATAAAAAAAGAGAACAGGGAAGGGGCCAGGGTAACCTAAGAACTCTCTTTAGGCCCTACCACTTAAAAGTCCAAATGTTACCAATAACACCATGAGCTGAGAGACTCAAGCTACAGGTACATGGACCTTTGGAAGATTGTTATCTACCCTCGGTTCCAGAATTTTATAAATAGACTCAAGAAAAGCCCACTTATAAACCTATGCAAGTCCTTAAAGTTCTAAAGTAGTCTAATGACAATGACTTCCAGTTAAGGAAGAAAGATGGTGTGGAAAAAAAAGTATGTCCCATAAGATAAACTGAAGGATTAGACAAGGAAAAATGAAGAGAGAATGGCAGGCGGGGGGAATCAAAAATAACATCTAAAACATCGATGCAATATTTGGTTTGAATCTGAAATATTAACAAAATTGATCTGAAAGTTTCTGTTACAAGCAGTCAGGTTTCTGAAGTAGAAGTAGCCATGGTTGTTACTTTCCGGTTATGTGTAGTATGGGTTTGTAGTGAGAGAGGGAGATCATGAGCTAGTTTTAGCAGCAGAAGGACTTGATAACTTGGTAGCAAATGTATGCAGGCATTAGGGGTCAAGTTTGAGTCTCATAGACAATTCTGGAAGTTATTGTCATCTGAATGGAAACTCTATGGGTAACGTTAAATCTGCCTGGGGAGTACATGGAAAGGAGAAACTGAGGTGCATCTTGTCACTACGTTCTCCTTCTTTCCCAAGGGGTTGTATTTACCTACTGCTTCTGCTTCCTTACTAGCTCTGCCTTCTTATTTTTCCTTCATCTTGGCTCTGTTCTATGAAAATTACCCTTAATTGGTTCCAAAGACTCTACCTTGTCAAAAATCAATGTTGTTTTTTCCATTTCTTACTCTGCTTAGCCTCCCTCTAGCCTAAGAATTGCCAGTCACTATGAATGTTCAAATTCCTTGCTTTTTTAAAATTCCATCATATCTAGGTTTTCACCCTCACCCTTCCTTTGTCTTTACTATCTAGACTGTCGGTTACAGGTCATGTCTAGATATTTGTTCTTCCATTTCTAATATTTCTAGGCCTTTTAAATTTTAGCTGTTAATTATTCAAAAATTGTACTATTAATTAATGTAATATAAAAATTAGAACAAGTCTTTGTAAACCACAGAGCTTAGCCCAAAATCTTTGACTCCCAAAATCTGGTTTCATCTCACATTCCAAGCTATGATCCTCAGTATCCTTGTAGTAACTCTGTGTTTAAGCCCAGAGAAGTAGTTTTCTCATCGAGTCCCAATTTTCAAGTCCCTGATACACCAATCCCTCTTGCCTGATACCCCTGCTCGCTCTTCTGTAAGTTCACATATTCTTCAATATGAATCTCACGTCTTCTAAAAACATTTATTCTATTTCTGTCCAGACATGATGATTTTTGTGTTGGGAACAAAAAAATCCCGCTACTTAACAGACCTTTATTATTTATTCAACTGTGCGCATGTGTGTGTGTATGTGCGCGTGCGTGGGTGTGTGTCTTACTTAACAGACCTTTAATGTTTAGGTTTATTTCATTTCCCTAACTAGTGATTCACTCTTAAGTAATCTTCGCAACATCTATTGATTGATTTAAAATAGTTTGGGTAAATATCTAGAATCAAGTTCATAATTCTAAGTAATTAAAAAATATTAAACTTTGACTATTCAACTGCTAACTATAATCATTTTTGCATCGTTATTCATTAGAAAATAGTTCTAAGAAGCCTCCAGATCTTAAAGTTAACTATATGCATCTACATTCTAAGAAATAAACTTGCTTTCTGTTAGTTTTGTAGTACAAGCATCAAGAAGGAAATGAATTAGATATTGATGTCATCAGAGCATAGTATTTCAACCAATTTTATTTTAAAAGAAATGAAAACAAGGAAAACATTCAAGTTACACCAATATTATTAACCACATTTCACTGGCTTGTGACTCACAGATTTCATGTGAATTAGTTCCAATTTCATGGTAACGTGATTCTATGAAAGAGCAGAAACAATCATTTTAAAGGATGGTGGATGCTTGACATAATCCAACTAAATCACTAAATTACTCACAATTAAGAGAACTAGATAGTTTAATGGTATCGATGTTGTAAGGAAACACTTAAGCTACTTACTAACTGTAACTTTGATTATCAGACAAATAAGTTTCTAGCTACATAAATGCATATTTAATTGAATTCTCAGTATCTCTGGGTGCTCTCAGACCCAAATCATTTTAAAATCTTTGGAGACTGCATGCATCACAATTTTAGCAGGACCAACTCTGCCCCTTCAGGCTGTGGTTCACATCTGCAGAACCTGAATCTTGACCTCATTTTGCTCTGCAGTGATAGATGATTAATTTCAAATGAGATGAAATACCGTATTGCGCTTATGAAGAAATCAACCAGAGTTTTCCAAAACGTTTTTCAGAATAAATCCTTTTGTTAAGATTTTTTTCAGGATAAATCCTTTTGTTACAAAATGTTTCAAATGTTGAGTTTTGTTGATCTCTAAAATCTGTGAGGTTTTTTTTTCCATGTTATATACCTCTGCTTGGAATATGTTTCTTTGTGCCAAACATAATGAAGCTGGTCAGCAAATAGATATTAAATTTAATTCTTATCCCTGGAACAAATAAATTATATCCAAGGAAGATAGAGTCTAAATTATTGGGCTTTCTTTGAAGTGGAAAATTTGTTTCAGAAGTCAACTAGGTAGAGAGCTACAGTTGTTCTCCTGGGATGACTTTAGAAATGAAAGCTAACCACAAGGGAAATCACTGTGACAGGCCTTAGCTCTGCTGGATTTAACCACCTAAGAAAGATCTTTCCCCATTGTGCACATCAGGAGGCTTATAAATTGGATGCAGGCTACTTTATCACTTTCAAAAGTCGGCTCTCTCTGGAGGAATTGGAAAGAATGGTTTTACAATTTCTATAGTAAAAGGAGCTGCCACAGTAAAATAGCAGCAATTGGGGTTAAGCAGACCCCCCTTTCCCATACAGATTCTCCAGCAAGTGTTTTTTTTCTTGGTTTCACTAAAATGAGTTCCAAGTTATGGTTTCATAATTTCTCCGTCACTAGCCCTGAAACGAAGTTACTACAGCCCTTAAACTGGAATGATTCCACTTGTTGCATAGCAAACCTTTGTCCAAGATTCAAACCAAAGTGAATGCTTGAGGGTTTGGGTTGTTTTGAGTTTTCTAAACTTCAAGTTTAAATTTTCATGAACCTTATGGCACTTCTTGATCTTTTCTGGGAGAAAGAGTGGAAAAACTGACCATTTTTGGTGCCAGTGTTAAAAAACGGTCTCTCAGTGTTCTAACTAACTGTGTGCAGAAAAGATGGGCCTGGATAGGGATAGAGCAGGTTCGTCAACTCCAAATCTAATTCTTTTAATTCTCTCTGAAGAGTTTTCTTAAGAGTCTATCCCCTTAATATTCCTCACTTAAAAGATGCATTGACGAAACTGGAAGCCAATATTCCTGAAAACCATAGTAAAATGAAAAAGTCAGCTTAAGAATTTTAGTCCAGAATTAAAATCAAATAGCTATTACCTTTCATAAAAATGACAACTAAGGGTGAAGTAACCATGGTAGCATACTGAAAAACTCTCTTAGAAAAGGAAATGAATGGAAGAGAGACAGATGACCAGATTTAAGCCTTTAGAATTGGACTACTCACTGAATTTTACAAGACTATGGGAGCAAGGTGGATTTACATGAAGGCAAAGAGTTCTATAAGAAGTGCAGAAAGCGGGGCTGGAGAGGTGGCTCAGGGGTTAAGCCTCTGCCTTGCAGGTGGAAGGTCCTGAGTTCGGATCCTAGACCCCACGTATAGACGCTGGGCCGAAGCGGGGGCGGCCTGCGTTTCTGGTCCTGGTAGGGCGGAGCCTGTGAATCCCAGGGCAGAGTAAACAAGGAGGAGATGGAGGCGTCCATGGTGGTTCCGGAATTCGTCCGTGGTTCTACACACACACACATATACGCGCACAATTGAATAAATAATAAAAAAAGAAATGCAGAAAGCAAGAAAAATTAACATTTTTATGGCAGAGTCACCTGGAATGTTAAAGATATAAGACATGGATTAGACATACAATTAAGAACTCAAGAAATTCACCGCGGTCTATTTCTGACTTGGTTGACTGTCAGTTCACAGAAACAAACACTGTGAATGACATCTTCAGAGTTCCATTCCAATGGTCATTCTTCAGAGTTTTCAGGAAAACCAAATATCCAGTCAAGGATGAAAAGGGCAATGTAAGCACTGTGTGTTGTGCACCGTCATGATGCATAAGCCCCTCAATCAGAAATCCACATGTTGCGTAAATATGGAAACAAATCCAGGTGATATTGTTTGGTATGGACTTTTACTTGAAAAAGAAATGCCAGATTGATATAGTTCGGGGTCCCTTAGGAAATGTAAAGGGGATCACTTAAGAACAAGTAATATTCTCAATGATTTTCCAAGCTTTGCCGAACATCTTTATCTTAAAAATACTAGAACCTATATTTTTTCATCTGTCCCAAATAGAATCTTCAAAATTAAACATAACATTTGGCATTTCTCCAAAAGACTTAACGAAGGCACATCCAGAACGTCATACTCAGACTCTTAATCATACTCCCTGACAATATGTGGAAATAAAATATATCTTTTTCCAAAGCTTTGTAAATATAACCCTGAGGGATCCTAACTATCTACAGATGGGAGGGAGCATGTTCAACAAAAACTGACTGAAGGTCAAAATTTAGGTAGGGAAAGTTCTAACGGCATGGACAAGATTATTGAACATCAAGGGAATAGCTCAAATTATGCACTGGTACGGGGGAGAAGGCTCAACTTGAAACTGGAATCAGCAGGAATTGATATAGGATAGCCAAAGATGAAATAAACCACATAAGTTATAAATACAGTTTTAAACAACTATTCCTACAACAAAGCATATGTCCTATATGATTCTGATAAAATTAAGGTAGCAGAGGCAATTTAATTTTTATTTTTTAATAAGGTTTAATTTGGAAAATCCAGAATATAAATAATCACAAAGAAAACACATTTTTAAGATTGCAAATCTCTAGGGATTTGGGAGGAAGAGGGGGGGACTGGGAGAAAGGGAGGGAGGGGGTGAAAGGAAGGGGGAAAAAAGGGGGAGAGAGCAAGGGAGACCAAGGAGGGGTGGAGGGAGGGGACCAGGTACCTATTAAGTTTGTATGATTGGGAAAATAAATACATAAATACATAAATAAATAAATAAATCTAAAAAAAGACCACAAATCTTACTCCCTAGAAATAATAGTCAATATTTTGACCCCACAAAGTCTAGCATGCACTAAAGGCACTAGGATCCTTGGAGGCTAGGGACTGACAGTCACAGTAGTGTTCCTAAGCTTAAGGTGAACACAGGAGAGGGTTCTGGGACATGGCCCTGGGTCCTTGCACCTCATCGGAGAGGAGGACCCAGAGGAGAGTTTGGCATGCACATTAAAGGATGCTCCCGGGATTTGGGGAGGAGGCATTGGGGAATGGGAAGGGGGAGGGGAGGGAGGAGCAGGGGGGTTGGGGGGAAGGTGGAGGGAGGGAGGGAACCGGTGTACCTGTTAAGTTTGTTTGAGCGGAAATAGTAATAATAATAAAAAAAGAAAATAGTAAAAAAAAAAAAAGAAATAATAGTCAATATTTAAGTGTATAACCTGTGAGACACACACATTCACAAATTAAATATGTGCTTACATTTATTATGTATCTTAATATAGTTTTATGTATTTTATCAAATAATATACTTTAAAAATCTTACTCCCTAGAAATAACAATTAACATTTAAATATATAACCTGTAACACATATGAGCTATAGGATCTTACTGTGGTGCTTCGCTTTTGCAATTTTGTTGCTTTGGCATTACATTCAAACATTAATAAGACATATCTGTGCTTTTCACTCAATTCATAATTTATATATCCCTGGTCTTTATATATCATACTGTCGCAATTACTATAGCTTTTAAAACAGTAGATTTTGTTGTGTAAAAGTCCTACTCAGAATTCTTTCCCCCAAAATGTATAGAAAAATCTTCCCAGATGATTCAAGATGTTTAAAAACACATAAGAATATTTTATAAGCTTTCTCTGTCCACATATTTAAGACTTCTCTTAAATTTTCATCTTGTCTTAAATTTGTAGACAAATGCTTTTGTCTTTTTAAGTTTTATTTGGAGACATTCAAAGTTTTATAAAATGTTTTGCAGGTATAATATGTATATTGAGTATTTCATTTTGCCACTGTGATATATAGGATTTTATTTCCATAGAGATATTCTGGTATACAGATGTTACAGGAGTCCCATAGAGCAATTTTATATTCAATGATGAATTTGAAGAGCTCATAACTGAGAAAGTATTACATTCATAGTTGTGTAATATTATAGTGAGAGACTATATAGTGTATAAATAATTTATTAAAATACATTTATACATGCATGCACTTTCAGTCATGCACCATTTGATGACAAAAGCACACTTCATGAAATGTGTTATTAGGTGATCTTGTGAAAATATCAGCATTATTCACAAGAACCTAGATAATTATTTGATTAAAAATGTTTTTGTGAAAAAATTGAGACACACATATTAGCGCTGGTGTACAAAGTCAGGACCATTACTTCCCCCAATGATTTTATCTCCTTATTTTGTTACACTAGAACCTCCTTGGGGGTAACATACAGTTGTCATCTCATGCAAGATACATACCAGTGCCTTCTTCTGGAACATTTCACTAAAGAAATTGGCCTTATGCTATCTTAGAGTTGACTTCTTAATATATAATACAAGTACACTTTAAAAAAAGTAAGATCAGAGGATGCAGTTCAGTGGGAGAGTGTTTACCTAGCATGGGAAAAGATTTGGGTTGATTCCTATTACACAAAACAATTATAAACAGCAAAGCAAATGCATAAACCAGTAACATAGATAATTATTAGCAACTATTATATATGTCACTTCTATATAAGAGGAAATGCTGTTTTGTTTAATCAACACCACAGAAATGTCAGTAATCCTTTGAAATACAACTTCATAATGGTTAAAAATGGTACATAAGAATTTTTCAAACCTATTAATAGATTCCTCCTAGTCTGTATTTGACTAAAAAGTCATTATATGGCACACAGCTGCACATACACACACAGAGGGGAAGAGAGGAAGAAGTATTTCCAGCAATCATGGGTAAGTAATGGCAATTCTGTCATTCCTTTCTATTCCTTTCTAAAAGTTTTACATTCTACCTCTCTTTTTTGTGTGCAATGTGTGTATGTGTTCATTCATGCTTGCAGATAGATAAGCTCATGTGTGCACAGTACACGTGCACATATGTAAGCATGCATGTCAAGGCCTGAGATTGACTAGTTGATTTTGGATGTCATCTTCCACTTTTCTCCATTTTATATAGAGAGGAAGGTCTCAGTTAAATGCAGAACTCACAAATTGGCTGCTGTAGGTAGCCAACTTGCTCTGAGTATTTTCCACCTCTACTTCCCAAGTTTTTGAAGGACAGGTGGCGGCCATGCCTGCCTGGCTTTTACATGAGTTCGGCATCCAAACTCCAGTACTTAGGCTCTTGAGGAAAGCTCCGTATCTACTGAGTGTTCACCCCAATCCTTAAGGGTTTTGCTTATTGAGACCTGATCCTCACATGGTTCAGACTCACCCTCAAGTCACCTATGTATCTGAGAAGGGCCTTGAACCCCTGATCCTCCTATCTCCCATATCCCAAGTGCTAGAATTATTGTAACAATAACAAGATATACAATGATGGACAACTAGTCTTATTCCTGACAATAATGGAAATGCTTTAATGTTACTTATATAGGTGTTGGCTTCCAATAATATGCTCTTTCTGTTACTCCTTAATTTATGTTTAATCTTCAGGTGTATTCATGGGATTTAACATAATATAGTTTAAGGATCAGTTAAGATAATATCTGAGACATTCAGGGATATAAAATGAATTTATATATATATCAAAATTCACCTTTGGTGATAAAGAGCACAGTATTTATCATAAATAACATGCAAAAATCAGAAACTATTGTTCTTGTAAGCCCTTACAACCAAAATGACTAGAGAATTAGCCTAAGATCAATAATGAGTATTAACTATATAACTGCTTGTAGCGCTAAGATTAAAGGTAAGAAGTATGGAATGCATATGTTAAGATAATTCTTAGTCCTACATAATCCCAAAAAGAGCATTCAAAAAAGAAACTTTATTCAAATTCTGCTTAGTAATTATATTGGTAGTATAGTAATTATATTTGTAGTAGACATGTTTTCAGAATATGATGTAGAAATTTTAGAAGAGAAAATGATAAAGGTAAAATACAGAAGAGATTCAGATTAATTCCTGTAGTAGACTTTTAATCAGAAGCATATGAATTCATAAGATATTTCATTCATCATATTGGTTTCATTTGATTCACTGAAGAGAACTAGATAAACAATGTTAAATGAGCATCCCTACCACCAAGAACATGCCATTGAGTTCCAATCTCACTTGAAGATTTCTAAAAGAAATGACGGTTTCCAGGTATAGGGCAAGAAATGGACAAGATGAACTTGGAATATATGTAATTCCTTGGCAAGAAAGTTATTAAAGACTCAGGAGTTCACATGAAGAATATTCAATGTTGAATATTCTTAAAACAATTTGAGTTCTGGGTTGAATAATATTGACAGATTGAAACAGCAACTATATGAAGAAAGTATTGACTACTGTCAGAGAAGGAAAGGGAATCCACCCATTATCCTGCATATTATAAATATCCAGGAAAAAATTAAGCACGCATTCTTTTTTTTTTAATATTTTTTATTATTATTATTATTTATTCAACTGTGTGCATATGTGTGTGTGTGTGTGTGTGTGTGTGTGTGTGTAGAACCACGGAGGAATTCGCGAACCACCATGGACGCCTTCACCTCCTTCTGCCCCGGGATTCACAGGCTCCGCCCTACCAGGACCAGAAGCTCAGGCCGCCCCCGCTTCCGCCTGGCGTCTATACGTGGGATCTGGGATCCGAACTCAGGAGCTTCCGCCTGCAAGGCGGAGGCTTAACCCCTGAGCCACCTCTCCAGCCCAAGCACGCATTCTTTGTTTCTTGTATAAACCATATCACTAGGTAACAAGATGTAAACAAAGAGGACAATATCTTGAGAAAGTACTCAAACGATGAAGAGAAATGATAAGGTCAGAGTACTACCATCAGCCCCTGGTCATTACATGCTTCTTGACTTAAAAATAAGTCTAACTTATACTCTTGTTCAAAGACCCAAATATGAATCTTTCTAATTTTCTTTACCTCAAACTCAAATTATGAGGCAAAATAAGCCTTTCATGTCTCAAGTTGCTTTTGTCAGATATTTTGTCACAGTAACAATAAACTAATATCATCTTTTGAAATGTGAGTTGTCCTCTACAGGCTCATGTGTGTGAATCTTTAGTTGTTTGGGAAGGTCATGGCACTTTTGGGAAGTGGAGCCTTGCTGGGAGAAGACAGTCACAGGGGGTGGGTCTTGAGGTTGACTATCTCTGCCCAGCTTCAATCAGTAAGTCTGCTTTTGCAGCTGGCAGTTTGTAACTCTCGGCCTCCATAATGGATGTGACTTAGGTTGCCTCCAACTTCTATGGATCAGCCATGCCTTTCCCACTGTGAAGTATCTCCCTCTGGAACCATAAGCTGAATAAATCTCACTTTTTTCCCCTTAAGTTGTTTGAGACTGAGGAGTGTCTCACAGCAGCACAAAGAGTAACTGCTGCAATTAATATACAAATATTTAGTCATTTTTTTTACCATTGTATTGTGCAGTAACACACAAGACAGAAAAAAACACTATGTAAAGCTTAATGAATTATGAAATATAATGTTAATTGAGTAACATTTAGTCTCTTTATTACCATTTTATACAAATTGGTAACTGAATCTAGGAAAGTAGTAACAACCAAAATAACTCTTAGAAAGTAAGAGTGTATGCTATTAACATAATTTCTACTCGTTTGCTTACTTTGTTGAAATTTGTGTCTGTATGTCTTTTTGTGTGTGTGTATGAGGGGGGGGGATTATGCATCCTTGTGGAGTACCAAGGGTGATTTATGGAATCATCCTGGATTGTTTCTACCTCTTTTTTGCTTTGCTCTGGGATTTCCCAGGCTCTGCCGTTTCCACCTGGCATTTTCACGTGGGACCTTCTGCTTGTGAGACAGAATCTTAACCATTGAGTCATCTCTCCAATCCTTTTGTTGAAATTTGAAACTGATCTTGCTATGTATCCCAGGATGGCCTAGAATTCTGTCATTTCACCTCTGCCTCTCTAGTGTTGGAATCAGAGGCACATGCACCAACACATCTGGTTTCAAGATATCATGTATACCTCAGTGTTTCCTTATTACTAAAACTTCAATATTTATCTGGATACGGCTAAAATTTATTTCCTGGCACTCTTGACAATAGAGGTAATAATGTAAGAAGTAGGCAGAATCACTTTGTGGCACTTTCAGAAAAGGATTTTAGAGGAAGTTCTCATTCAACTGATATTTACCATTTTCTATCATCTTCCAGATAGGAATCTGGATTGGTATCCACAAGTGACTTTAAGGAGAAAATCCAGCTACTATATACGGCCAAGAAGAAAGAAGGAATCTAGTATTTCATAACATTGCAAAGCCACCACGCCAGTCGTACACTATTTCTATTCAAATTATTTAAGTTTCTCTATCAGGAATTTCTTTTACTCAGGTACTTACTGATACAATAATCACTGGTTATCATGGATAACAGTAGTGTGAGCATACAATAGTGTAAAGCACACACAGACACACCATGTTACATAAGGGTGAATGAAGAAGCACATGTCAGCAAAATAATTGAGAAAGAAATTACAGCTGTCAACCTCTTTCACAGTAGAAAAGAGTTCTAGGACTTAAGAGCATAATAAGACTTGAGGGTGTAAAGAGCAAAACGGAATTAAAATAAACCATGGCAAGTGGCCAATCTTTATGATTTACAGTCTACAACTTCCTACGGAATGTCATTTACCACATAAGCGCCGACATCAAAAACATTTATTAGGCATCTGGATATCTTCAGATTATACTTAGGTAAGTACTGTTTGAATAAATTAGACAGCGTGATCTCTACCTCCCAGGGAGTATTCATATGTGCACATGCCATAACATTGAAGGGTTTCAAGACAAAAAGATTGCCATCAATAAGAAAAACATAATTTTTGGAAACTATTAGACCTTAACATTTATTTCCATCATTGGCAAGACCTTGGCCAGAATTCTTCTGGATCAGTTACTCTTCACTGATGGCAACTGTGAATCCCAGAATAACTGTGGCTTTAAACCACAATGCAACTGACATAATCATTGCTCTATGTCAGAAAAAAAATAGAGAAAATGCCTGAATATTACTAAATTTATTGACTGTACTAAAATTTTGATAGCTGTCTGTAGACCTCAGCCATAAATTACTAGCTAGCTTTTTGCGCCTATGACTTGTCAGTATCTAAGAAACCAGTAAAATTGTGCAAAGAGTCAATTCTTCAACTCTCATTTGAAAACACCTACTATTCATCCCTCCGTATAAAAATTCTAGATATTCATTTGACTATTTAATGACTGTCTCTCCCATTAGCGTGTATACTACCTACAGAAAGTCTTTGGACTGCGAAGTGCACAACTGAAATCCTAGTGCTTAGTATATATTGTTGGATTCGCAATACACATTTGTTTAACAATATGAGAGAATTATAAGACACAAGTCCTTTCAATTCCCAGATGAGGGAACGAAACGTAAAGCAGGGTTGGGAAGATGAATCAGTGAAAAAGTGCAACTACACAGGCATGAGAATTTATTTCAGATCACTGGCATATATATGAAAAGCTGGGTATGTAGGCACATGCTTGCAATCCCAGCAGTGGGGAAGCAGAGACAGGAAGATTCCAGATGCTTTCTCAGCCATCTCAGGTGAATTGGTGAACTATAGGTTCATTGAGATACCCTGCTTCCAAAAAAAAAAAAAAAAATGGAAAGTTACAAAGATATACAGTCAACCTCTGATCTTCACTTACTCTTCACATAAGTTCACAGACGTGCACACACACCACACACGTGCATACACAAAAAATAAACAAAAGAGTAATGTTTTGTTCTTCATCATAGCCAATAATGAGTATTGCTATTCAATAGAAATTCTTCCAGTGATCACAATGTCCTTATCTGAACTCTCCAACATAACAATCACTAGCCACATGTATCAGCTGATTGATCACTTGAAATATGGCTATTTACTCATTAAAAAAAAGACAAGAAAATGGGAGAGAGACTGGCAGAGAATAAAAATATTTGTAATGGGAAGAGAGAAAATATGGGATTGTAAATTAAGGTGTAAAAATATCAAGATTTTCTACAATCATGTATAAAACACTGAAAGAATAAAAACTAAATTAAAAAATAGAATGTGGCTATTGCACATCACGCTCAATCAGTATCTTCTTATCCTATGTATTGCACCTTACCTTTTATTACTCTTTCACTGATAAATCACTTAGAATTTGGAGAAGGCAGATATTCTGTGGTGAAAGTATCCCTTTCAATCCCATTGTCATCGTACACACATATAAATACAGCCAAAACAACCAATACATTGTTTGCAGGAGAAGCCTACACTTCAAAGTTGTATTTAAAGAAAGAAGAGGCTCGCCACACTTAGCAACACAGAGAACTAATAGCATTGAAGTGTGCAGTACTGTCAGGATTACAAAATTAAACATTTAGGATACAATGAACACAAAGAAAAATAAAAGAGAAAGCACCAGATATAGAATAGGCAAGACCACTATAAGAACTCTAGATGCCATCTTTAGAATAATATTGAGTCTTTATTTGTTCACTTATTTTTTTCGAGATGAGGCCTCATGTAGTCAAGATTGGCCTTAAACTTGCTAGGTAACTGAGGCTAACCTTAAACTCCTAATTGCACTGCTTTTACTTCCCAAATGCTGGGATTATAATCCTGTGCCATCATGCCTGGAAAGGTCTCTAATAGACAAATGAACTGATGTGATGTGTATATTTTGAAGTCTGGGTGCTCAGCTTTAAAACGGAGTGTTGAATGTGGATGGCAACAAGGAAGTCATGAGAGAGGAATGGCATGAAACAGGAAGAAAACCTACTTTCAGTTAGCTTCCATCCTAATTTTCATTGCAACAATCAGAAACAGATTGTGTTCAGTTTTGTAGAGGGCTTTTTTCTTCATTCAGACATTTACTTATACTAACATTTACAACCTGTTAAACACCTACATTGCAGACATCTGAAACAACGGGTGCACTTTATTACACAGATGTCAAGTGTATTCTGTATTTAAAAAGCAGAAAATGGAGAGATGTGCTAAGTTGTTTTATTTTCATAAATCTCTAAAGGAATAAATATCTCTACTTGTCCCAGTAATGTATGTCTCATGGAGAAATAATGAGACTAGTGAGCTACTACAATGCTCAAAGTAGGCTAACCTTACACAAGGTTACAAAGATTCATAATTCCTAACATATGACATACTTGTCTCCCAGAAACTTCTGGTTTTCCTGGAAAGGTTAATCGCCAACAGTAATCTTAGAGTAATTCTTTTAAAACAACAGCAGCAGCACACAGACAGGTGGTTAAGCATGTAGTCTCCAGCTCTGGAGAGATGGTTCAGTGATATACTAGTCGGGGTTCTCTGAAGAAACAGAATCTATAGAATGTACTCTATATATATGTTTATTAAAGTAACTCACAATAAAAATGAAAGATCCCAAGAAAGTTTCAAGCCTTTATTTCTCTGGAAGATCGAAGACGCTGGGTTCCCAAGTAGACGAAGAACAGCTGGGCTAGCGTCAGCGATGAACAGCGAGCAGCAAGGCCTCAACCCCAGGCTCCAAAGGCAGAGGGAACAGCAACAACGTGGTGGAAAAGGTGAAGCTCCAAGTCATCCAAGGGCAGAGGCAGCAGCAGCAGCAACAAAGGCCACAGTGCTTTAAAAGTGCATGACGCTCGCAGAGTGGACTCCACAGCAAGTCAACACAAGATAAGGGAAGAGCAACTCCCTCCTCCTTGCACTTCCTATTATCTGGTCCACCACTGGAAAGTACCATCCACTATGGGCTACGTTTTCCACAGCAATTAATCAAGTACCTGCAGACTTGTTCAGGGGTCATCCCAACCACCAACTCTCCACAGATGCGCCCCAAACAGTCTGCAACTGTCAAGTTGACACCAAAATGCAACCTTAATAAGTGGGTAAAGCATGCTTGGCCTGCAAGGAGGAAGACCAGTTTGTATCCCCAGATCCATGTATATGCCAGACTCAATGACGTATGCCTGGCATCCCTGCATGCCAAAGGAAAATAGGAGGCAGAGAGCCAAGAATCTTCAAAAACTCTTGGGCTAGCCAGAGTGGCTTTTGCTTATAACAAAGTAAAAAAGTGAGGAACAAGTTTGTCCTCTACCTCCACACATATGCCAACACTCACTACACACCACACATCCACATCCACATCCACATACACACACACACACACACACTCAGAATGGATTCCTAAAATGAAAGTGATTGAATTTCATCTGTACCACAAGCAATATGTATAAGCTTGAGAGAGTGACTTCGCTTTTATCACTTTTGTTAACTAAGACATGAAATTTTTAGGTATTTATTCTTTTTATAATTTTTTACTGAATTTGTTCTCTGATAATTTCTTTAATGTATACAGCACACGTTTGTACTATAACCCCCTCTCTTTTCTGCTCCTTTCCCTTATTATACCCTCTTCCTCTATACAAGTTTCTTGCCCACATGTGTGACTTAAATACACACCAAGTTTGGCCAGGGTTATCTGTGTGACCATAGAGTTGGAACTATCCAGTGGAGCTGATGAGCTCTGCAGTAGGTATACAATTGAGACAATGATTGATCCTTCCTCAAGATTCATCAGGCCTCAACAGTCCCTGATCCATTGCTGACTGCCAACAGTCTGAGTCTTGCCCCAATGGCAGGCAGCTGCAGTGCCTGAGATCAAGATTGCACTTCCAGGACAGCATTTTATAACCTGTGTCTCTGTCTTCTGGCTCTTACATTCTTTCTCTCCTCTTCCTTAGACGGGGTGGTATAAACTTTCTGTTCAGATGTGAGTACTCAGCTGTCCCTCTCAGCAACTTGCTTAGCTGTGGTCTCTGCATTCATCACTGTTCATTGCAAAGACAAGCGTCTCTGATGAAGTATAGGGATCGTTTTTATATATTGGTAGACATATAAACATAGAAAGCAGTTTGGTTGTTAGTTTAGCTAAAAAAAATAATAGTAAATTTGATCATAAGACTTCAGATTTCCTCACCTAAGGGTTTATAATACCCCTGTAATCTCCTAAGTGGAGCAAGCCTCAGATGCAGTCAGAGAGCAGTTGGTTACCTCCATAATAGTATATGCTTCTTGCACCATCTTCAAGGGTGATTTGGTATTGTCGTTTGTCCAAAACTGGGAAAGACCACCGATGCCTCTTTCCCTTCTGCAGCCTGCATAGCACCTTCTGACAATATGAAGGCTGGCTGCCCAGAAGCTTCCAGCTCCCTTCAGGTTTCATATTTTGCAAACATGCTATGTAGCATCTCCAGCAACAGGGTCTTAACGAGTGGCTCTGTTGGGCAACCAAAAAAAATGGCAGGAGCCTGTACTATTGCAGACGGTTCTGGAACGACCTGACCAACAACTGCTCAGAAAGTGTCTTGCACCTGGCACTGGAGTTTGCTTTTATTTCCAAACCAAAAACAAAAGACAACCACAAAAGCTGGATTTCAGGAGCATTATTCAGCCCTGCAACTTGTAGGTTATTTCATTTCTCTCTCAATTTATACACAAACCAGTAAGTTTCTAGACAACTCTCATCTACTCTTCATTTAGATTAATCCTCCTTCCCTCATCGCCCTCATTCCACCACTTTCAAACACCACTCCCTTTCTCAGTATTCCCCGTCGGCTTTCTTGTCCTATGCTTTGTTGCCCCATCTCTTACAGGGTTCCCCCCAGTCCAAAGTCTCTTTCTAATTTCCTGTCTTACAAGTATTCCAAATTAAGCACATGAATCTAAAGATCTGGGCTGGAGATAGCACAGAAGCCTTAACAGGAGTTAAGACTGTGCCTCAAAAGCAGAAGGTCCCTCCTGGAAGAGCCTGGAAAACTTCTAGAGCCAAGCAAAAAGGAGGTAGAAGCAATCCAGGATGATTCTAAGTCACCCTTGGTCCTCCACAAGGCCTCATAGTGCCCTCTGATACACAAGGGCACGCATGCACACACACACACACACACACACACACACACACACACACACACATGCAACATAAAGTTTTAAAGGTTTGAAGCTGGGATATTTATATGTGAGAACATACTGAATTTAGCTATATGAACTTGAGTTACTTCACTGAGTGATTTTCCAGTTCCAGCCATTTATCTGTTAAGTTTTATGATTTCATTTTTCTTTGTGGCTGTACAAAATTCCATTGTGTATATGAACCACATTTTTGCTGTCCTAATCACCTGCTGATAGTCACTTAAGCTGACTGCATTTCATGCTAACTGTGAGTAAAGCAGCAATGAACATGATTGAGCAGGTATCTCTGTAGTAGGATGTAGAGTTCTATGGATACATGCCCAGTAGTATAGCTGGGTGGAATGATGGTTCTAGTCATAGTTTTTTTGAATAACATCTGCACCGATTTCCAAGTTTAAAACCTCAACAGCAAGAGGTGTTCAAGGTTCCCTACATCTTCACTAGTATTAGTTTCAATTTGCAGTTCTGAGAGTTAATAATGTCAAATAATTTTAAAATGTTTCTGTTAGTTTTTTTTTTCTTTTGAAAATTCTCTGTCCAGATCCATGGCCTACATTTTGATTGAGTTGTTTGTTTTCTTGAAGTCTAGTTTTTTAAGTTGTTATGGTATTCTAGACATTAGTCCTATGTTGGAAATATAACAGGCAAATATTTTCTCCCATTTAGAGGAGCTTGGAGCATTCATTAGCTTGGAGCATTCATTTTGTATACCAAAGCTTTTTAGTTTCATTAGATGCCATTTTTTCAATTGCTGGTAAGCCATGAGGTTTCTGTAGAGATTTGACACACAGGAAATACAAGGTGCTGTTTTACAAATACAATGACTAATTGCACTCATTCTTTCACAGGAACTATTCTGTGTGCTTACACATCAATCTTCATGACTAATCTCTAAAATAGATATGAGTTATCTGTGTTTTGCAGAAGAGGAAATAAACACAGAAAAGTTAAGTAGCATGGCCATATTCATCTAAGCAGCAAATATGAGATTCAAACCCTGGGATACTAGGCCTTTTAGCACGTGTTCTTAAATGATGTTCTTCTGTCTCTCACGTGTCAAGCTGACCGCACTGCATGCTAAGTTGATCTGCCCACTAATTTGCATCAAGTCTCTGAAACCTGAAAATTATTTTGCTAAGGAAAAACATCTTTGTAAATGTAACTGAAGAGGTTAAGATGAGGAAATAACCTCTGATGATCTTAACAGGCACTAAAGGTCATTCATATGAATCTTTCTGTGACAAGGCCAGAGGAATATCAGAGACAGACACAAAGAGGAAAAAAACAGAGGAAAAGGATGAGTGAAAGCTGTTCCAAGAATGTGGAAGACGCAGGAAAAGGCTCTTCTGTAGGGCCTCTTGAAGGAGAAATTCCCTGTCCACACATTGACTTCAGATTTGTGGCATCTAGAATTGTAAGAAATAAACTGTTTGCACAGAGGCCTGAATTCCTACTACAGCAGACAATCTAGAGGGAACCATGGGGCCTGTAGAAATAGACAGGCAAAGAGGGAGGGAGGGAGTGGGATGGATTGATGATGGGAAGGGAAGGAAGGAAAGAAGAGGGGAAAGGAAGGAGGGAAGAAGGGATAAGTACTCAGTATGCTTGTAAAATTAGGGGAAAATTATAAAAAAGAAATAAACTTCTGTTTTGAACCACAAAATCTACAATCATTTGTTACAGAAGGCCTAGAAAACTAAGAAACGCATTGTCAAGATCCAGACCACATATCTTGTACCATCTGTTCTTTTAATGAGAACAAAATCATTTCTACATTTATCATGTATGCACTGAAGATTTATCATCCACCAGTTGCTGTTCTTTGGACAAAGGAGAGAAGGGTAATCAATGGCCCGTGAGATGGACCACAAGCATGTGAAGAAATAAGGCAACTTTTGAGAGAAGCACAGTGAACTGCAAGGAAGATGAGTAACAGGAATAGGGGCTCTTTTAACCCCTCTTAGTCAAGGAAGCAACTTCTGGAAGCTGGGATGTGAATGAACTTCCAGGTGAATAGCAATCTACAGGAGGGAAGAAAGTCTTTGACTAGCAATGATCTTGGCATATCACAGGAATAGCAATGTCTTTATAGCTACAGAAAGATCAAAGAGGGGGAGAATAGAAAGAAAGAATTAGCAAAGAAGGCAGGTGCTGGCCACGCAACAATTTTGTGTCAGTATCTATTACTACAACGATACTTTCAAACCTGATATGCCTATTTTTATAACATGCAAACTTCAGAAAGCAAACAATTAAATGTTTGACTTGTACTTTAGCATTTACTAGAGGCCAGTTAGGCATCCCAGACTAGTCTCTGCAAATCTTGTAATTATCTAGTTTATAAATGTTTGTTGCTGGTTGAGAAAGGTCTCAACTATGGCTACTGGAGCAACATAGTCCTCCTATCCAGGGAATGTTCTAATGGTAATGGTAGTTTTTGTTTTTTGAGGGGAAAGAAGGATCAGGGGCTTCAAGTCTTTCTTTGTGTGAGATTTGACAAATCTCTCATTAGTGAAAAAAATCACTAGATCAGAGCCCAGACTCAAAGATCACAGATAAATATAGTGATGAAGTACAGTTATGAAGGGAAGCCTCTGCAGATATGGATATCTTTGATAAATAAACTTCAGATATGATTATTTTAAATAGGATAATATATTATGAATATAATAAAAGCTCAAAAAAATCTAGGATCTGGCTATAGTACTCCAAACTGCAAGGAAAAGAGGATGTGTATGTCAGCACTGGGTGCTGCTCATTACCTTATTTTTTGAGGCAGGGTCTGTCACTGAATTTAAGAATTCCTCAACTGACTAGACTAATCAGTAAGCTTCCTTTCTATTGCTGCCTCTCCAGTGCTGTGATTAGATGAGGGAATTTTAATGCAGGAATTAGTATACTAAATTATAACAATAAAGACTGTGCATACAACAGAGTTCTACCAGACATTTAAGGAGTTAATAACACCAATACTCCTTAAACTGTTCCATCAAATAGCAAAGGAAGGAACACTACCAAATTCCTTCTATGAAGCTAATATCGTTTTAATCCCAAAACCTAATAAAGACTCACTTAAAAAAGAAAACTATAGGCCGATCTCCCTGATGAACACAGATGCAAAGATTCTCAACAAAGTCTTAGCAAATCGGATTCAAAAACATATCAAAAAGATCATTCACAGGGACCAAGTAGGCTTCATCCCCGGCACACAAGGTTGGTTCAACATACGCAAATCAATAAATGTAATTCATCATGTAAACCAGTCCAAAGTCCAAGACCACATGATACTCTCGATAGATGCAGAAAAAGCTTTTGACAAGATCCAACAGCCTTTTATGATCAAAACGCTAGAGACAGTAGGAATGGAAGGAACCTTTATCAATATAATAAAAGCTGTATACAACAAGCCCACAGCAAGGATTATGCTCAATGGGGAACAATTGGAAGCATTCCCACTTCGATCAGGAACAAGACAAGGCTGTCCACTCTCACCACTTCTATTCAATATTGTACTTGAAGTCTTAGCCGAAGCCATAAGACAAGAAAGGGACATAAGAGGGATTCAAATTGGCAAGGAAGAAGTCAAGCTATCTCTATTTGCAGATGACATGATCTTATACCTGAGTGATCCCAAAAACTCCACCAGGAAGCTCCTGGAACTAATTGAGAAGTTCAGCAGGGTGGCAGGATACAAAATAAATGTGCAAAAATCAGAGGCCTTCCTATATGCCCAGAATGAAAGAAGTGAAAAAGCCTTGAGAGAAACCATGCCATTTACTATAACCCCTAAAAAAATGAAATACCTTGGTATAAACCTAACTAAGGAGGTAAAAGACCTTTACAATGAAAACTTTAAAACCCTAAAGAAAGAAATTGCAGAAGACACCAGAAGGTGGAAAGACCTCCCTTGTTCCTGGATTGGCAGAATCAACATTGTAAAAATGACCATCCTACCAAAGGCAATATACAGATTCAATGCTATACCAATCAAAATCCCAAAGCAATTCTTCAAAGAAGTTGACCAAACAATCTCAAAGTTCATTTGGAGGCACAAAAGACCCAGGATAGCAAAAACAATCCTGAGTAACAAAAACACAGCTGGAGGTATTACCATACCAAACCTAAGTCTATACTACAAATCCATAGTTATAAAGACAGCCTGGTACTGGCTCCAAAATAGACACACAGATCAATGGATAAGGATTGAAGACCCAGATATAAGCCCACAAAGTTACAGCCATTTGGTCTTTGACAAAGGGGCCCAAAGAATCCAATGGAAAAAGAACAGCATCTTCAACAAATGGTGCTGGCAAAACTGGATCTCCACATGCAGAAGATTAAAGCTGGACCCGTACTTGTCACCATGTACAAGACTTAATTCCAAATGGATCAAGGACCTTGATATCAGGCCAGAGACTTTAAAAACCATAGTTGAAAGGATAGGGAACTCCCTCGAGCTGGTTGGGCTAGGCCAACAGTTCCTAAACAGACATCCAATGGCACAGTCACTGCTACCAACTCTCAACAGTTGGGATCTTGTGAAATTAAAGAGCTTCTGTTCAGATAAAGAGATTGTCACACGAACTCAAAGGCAACCCACAGAATGGGAGAAAATCTTCACTAACCACATATCTGACAGAGCTCTACTGTCCAGAGTGCACAAAGAACTTAGAAAATTAAACTCCAAGGAAAACACTGGCCCAATTAAAAAATGGGCCCTGGAACTTCAAAGAAACTTTACCAGGGATGAAATTAAAATGTCTAACAATTATCTTAAAAAATGCTCCACTTCCTTCGCCATCAGGGAAATGCAAATCAAAACTTCCCTGAGATATCATCTCACCCCGGTCAGGATGGCAAAAATCCACAATACAAACAACGACAAATGCTGGAGAGGATGTGGAGAGAGGGGAACTCTCCTACATTGTTGGTGGGAATGCAGGCTCATACAGCCACTCTGGCGAGCCGTCTGGAGATTCTTAAAGAAATTAAAGATTGAAATGCCATATGACCCTGCTATCCCACTTTTGGGAATAACCCCCCAAGCAGCAAAGGTTCGCCTCGATAGCACAAGCTCGACCATGTTCATAGCAGCACTGTTTACAATAGCAAAGTCATGGAATCAACCTAAATGTCCAACAGTTGACGAGTGGATAAGGAAACTGTGGTACATCTATACAATGGAGTACTACTCAGCCATCAAAAATGATGAATTAATGGAATTTGCTGGGAAATGGATGTCATTAGAAAGAATTATATTAAGTGAAGTATCCCAAACCCAGAAAATTAAGCGCCGTATGTACTCCCTAATAGGTGGCTCCTAGTACCAAACTCACCCAGCCCACATTGGGACACTCAAAAGTAAACCTATGTAATACAGTAATTGCAAGGATTATGAACAAGAGAGATGGGTTAGGAGGGCCACACCAGAAACAAAGAGAGAGGAGACCATGTTACAGCAGAGAAAATAGGCCTCCATGAAGGTCTGCAAGTAAGTAATGAGAAACCTGGTTAAGTTCACAGATGTTCTTTCCTGATCTCACCAGAAGGGGAGGGCATATAGTCTAGCAGATAAAAAGTAATCATTTTGCAAATGGGTGATGGACCCCTCTCTCAGTGAGGTTTCCTACTCTTATTACATCTACCCTTGAATGTGCTATTACAACAAGACTCCAGTTTAACAGCTTTTTGTCTCTGGCCAGGGGGTGACATACAGTGCCCAGCAGAATGGAGTGAAGGGAATTGCAGGAGCAGCAAAACTGCAAAAGAAAATCAACAAACCACAATCCAGAACTTCAGAGACTCTATATCAATCACATAAAACTAGGACAGCCTAATCTCTCCCCATCCTGGAGCTCAGGGACATTTGCGGAAGAGGGGGCGGTAAGATTGTAAGAGCAAAAGGATGGGAGGAGCAACGATTTGCAAGATTCTCAACAATAGTTGGGGCCAAAGCAATCATAATGGAACTTTGCATGCCCTGCGCAATGTCCAGCGCACTGTTGCCCTCATAAAGTCTAGCATCTGATAAGGGCACCGAGACCCCTGGAGGCAAGGGATTGACAGCCATAGTAGTGATCTTATGCTTAAGGGGAACAAGAGAAAGGGCTTATGGAAATGCCACTGGGTCCTTATATGTCATCGGAGAGGAGGACACAGTGGAGAGTTAGGCACACACAATAAAGGACTCTCTGGGAATTGGGGGGGAGGCACTGGGGGAAGGGGAGGGGGAAGAGGGGGGAGGGAGGGAACTGGTAAAAATTTTTAAAATGTATAATTAAATTTTTAATAAAAAAAAAAAGAAAAAAAAAAAAAAAAGACTGTGCATACATACACTGAAAAGACCAGCATGTAAACCAGCTATCTGCTTTCATGTAATCCAAATTCCACTGCAGACAAAAAAAAAAAAGATGAGGTAGAACAAATGACTCACACATTCAACCTACATAGAAACCACTACATTTCAAAATGTTTTGAGAGTCTAAGTTCTCTATATAATAAGAAGGAATGTCTGAGGGATAAAGACATTCATGAGAGTACAAACATAAAATTCCTAGTATGCACAACAATGAAGACTCAAAGCATCTTTATCATAAATAACAGTGAAGAAACCTGAAATTATGAATCAATGTGTATATGCACCAATCCCTGTTGGTAACCCAATGTTGAAAGCTATCATCAGATTGTTGTTTTGGAAGCATGGTATCAGATTACTTGAAAATTACTAAGAAGCAAAACAAATTCAAGAATCATTTTTCCAAGGCAACTAGAAATGCTGCCATGAACATGATCTCTAGCATGCTTTGCTGTTGCTGTTGTCACTTAATTATTCATTTACACCAAGAATGTGAAGGTTATTCTCAAGACTATAGGACTAAAGTTCTAAAAGTGAGTATGTTCAATTAATGCAACTAGTTCTTCATTTGACTTTTAAAACAATTTTATTAGTTCTATTTACACAATACTAAAAGGAACATACCATCTGGTAATAAAACCCAAGGAAACACTCAGACCTCTAGCATGCTCAAAGCAGTTAAAGGCACTTGCATCAAACCTAAGAAGTGTTTGATTCTGGAACCAACATGGTAGGAGAGAACCAACTCCTGGATGCTGAGATCTACTTAAGCAATATATTTCAAAATGCATTAAAAATAAGATAACTAATGATGGAGTGGAGAGGAATACAAATAAAATATTAGTGTTGAATGTAAGCAGAAGCATCTAATTTGTTTGCTATAGAAACTTTCAACAAAGAAAAGAACAATATTCTGTTGTACAGATATACCTACTAACAAAGAATATTGTCTTTCATATTTAAACCTAGTGAATAGAAAGAATGACCTGGTAGTGGCTTATAGTCTTAAACATTCTTGATATGGGACTGAGAAGAGAAGCCTTAACAGTTTGAAACTTTATACTTGAGAAAAATAGATCAGTCAGTCTTTTTGATAATATGTGCTACATTCTCAAAGTTAAGATACCTTTGGCAGTATATCATAATGTAGATTTCTTCTGTGATTAAAAACAACTTTTAAATGCCTAATTTCTATTTTGTCTCTGTATCTGAAAAATCAATGATTTGTTTATATCTCTGTTTTACTATCCCTTTCAAGTTTACCAAGGGAAAATTTCTTTAGAGTAGTTTTTCCTACACATGTAAATTTTGTATAATAAACTATTTTGGCTTTTGCTCTCATAAGATTATGTGTTAAGACATTCTGCATCCACAGTAAATGAACAACCAACTGACAAATGATTTTGAATAAGATTAACAGCAGCATATAGCAAAGGTACTCTAACTGGAAAAAAGAGAAATTCAATAATGAAGTTATTTATAAATATATGGTATAAGTAATTGTTTTTTAGAAAATGAGGATCGCATTCAACATAAACCTTGTACTTGCACAAGGTTTTCTGAAACACACAATTCCATGTGGCAATATTTTTCTTTTTCAAAGCTTCTTTCTAGCACTTAGGAAATTTTCATTTTCAGCACCAATGAAAAAGAAATCTATTATGCTCCATTGCACATCAAAGTAACCAATGTAAAAAAAAGTTATCATTAACAATTGGAAATGATCTCCATAATTAAATGGTTATGGGAAAACCTCATAATGATCAGAGGCTATGACAGTATAAGCAAAATAAAGGAAAATATTAACTAATTTTTCTAAACCGTCAAAATGGTTTGAATTTGGCCCCAATTTTGGAAGATCAGCCAAACCAATTTGACCAGTGGAAACTTAAAAACAAAATGCATAATTATAAATATTCATTACATTTCTAGAACAGCAGCTAAGGAAAAAAGTTACCAGTAAGAAGCATTTGTGTAAATTAAATGGACACCTCCAAACCAGATTCCGAATGCTGGAAAACAAAGCAGCACACAAACAACAACATTAAAAGGTAAATGATCTTTGATAACAAAGAAGTCAGAGAATTTCATAGTCATTCCTTCAAAAATACACATAAAAAGCATTTTGCTAGTAGTTAAGAGTCCTCAAGTGAATGAATATCAACTGTAACTACATGATAGAATACACTTAAGCAAAGTGGACACATTATAGAATGTAAGTTCCTAAAGCGAAAAGGAAATGATGAGGTCAAATATATCCGTAGCTAGTGAAGAAAACAAATGAATACTTCTTTGTGATTCCCACCAAGAGAACACCAGGCCCAAATAGTTTAACAGTAAAGGAAAAAAATAAACCTTCTCCCCCAGCTCATTTTATGAAATTAGTGTAACCTAATGTGAAATGCAAAGTCAATGTAAACAAGTGTAATTATAACTCATCCTCATTCATCATGATAGATACAAAATGTTTCAAAATAAATATCATATAATTAAAAGATTTGGGTTACTTCATTATTAGAAAAATCTGTTAATCTAATCTACTAAAGACTGAAGGAGACAATTCTTTGATTATCTCAGCAACATACACAGAAAAAGTAATCAATGAAATAAAACAATTCATGATTAAAACTATTAGTAAATAAGAGAACACCCTGTACTTTATAAATAGAGCCTATGAGGAACAAAATACCATGCTCGATAATAAAGTATTAACATTAACTCTGTACAATTAGTAATACTGCAAAGATATCTGCTATCTCCATTTTAACACTTAGTGGAGGTTTTGGTCAGTATATATAAACACATGACATAGATAAATATGTAAAGAAAAAAAGCATGACTTACATAAGCTGCTTATACAAAGTCCCAAATAATCTATACATTTATAAATGTAAAAGAGTTAAAAAACTTTTTCTGTAACAGATCAGAACAATTCCATAAATATCTATACTTATACATAACAGCAATATTAGAAAAGGTTCCATTTAGTTCCAAAATAAGGAATTTAATCATAATTAAATTATTATAAAGGATTATAATTCTCGATTTTTGCCCAAAACTAAATTACAGAACCAAAACAATTACTTTAAAATTCCATCAAGTTTTCTCACAAGATTTAAAAACCTGACTTTAAGATTTATATAGAAAAATGCCCAAGCAACTGCTTGGAAGGGCAAGGGGGTAACTTCACAAACTAGTCATTAAGATGTAAATTTATATTACAATTCTAGATGTGATAGCAAAATAAATAATTCAAAAAGACACACACGAATTCAAAACTGGCATACTATACAGATAACTCTATAGATTAGCAGGGAAAGAAATAATGATTCAGAATAAAGATATTGAACAGGTAAATTCTATATCTAATAACACATAACATAAAACTTAAAACAGTTAAGCTTTTAAAGAAATTATGTGGAAATAATCCCAGAGTTAGGAAAGATTTCTAATAATACATTTTTAAAAATACTAAGGAAGAAATATTGCAAATATTAAAATTAAGTAATTGGTTCACTCCCCCCAAGAAAATAAAATAGCATACAGAGGTCGAAATAACAAAGCAAAAAAACTGAAAAATTATTCCTAAAATGTTTATGTAACAAACAATATCCAGAAGATTATCTAAAAAAAAAAAATCACATAAATCTCACAATCTACGCAATAGCTGGCATATTGATATTCCCCCCACGGACCAGCAAAGATCTCAGGAAAAATAACTAGACAGTGAGCATTATTGGGGAAGGTGCCAGATAGGTGAAGGGAAGCGTCCCTGGTTAAACTGCCACAGAGACCTGGTCCCCTATAGTAGGGGCAACCTGAAGGGAGCCCTGTGGTCCATACAAGGACAGTCAGGAGGACGGGAAGGACTGGGGAAGGGAAGGAACGGGAAAGGAGCGGGGAGAGTTGGGGAGAGGGTAGGAACAACAACTCATTTTGTTTGTGAAATTTTTCTTAATCATAATAATTTACATATATCAATGAGGGGGGAAAAAAAAAACAAAACAAAGCTGGGTCCAGTGAGGCAGGTCTGAAATACCAGATACTGAATAGAGGTTCTATACTTATACATAACAGCAATATTAGAAAAGGTTCCATTTAGTTCCAAAATAAGGAATTTAATCATAATTAAATTATTATAAAGGATTATAATTCTCGATTTTTGCCCAAAACTAAATTAGGCTGAATAAGAAGATTGAAATCCAATCTAAAAAGTGGACAAAGGAAAAAGAAAAAGGCTGGAGATGCAGCTCAGCGGTGGAGTCCTTGCCTCGCATGTGCGAGGCTCTAAATCTAATCTCCAGTACTGAGGGAGGGTAGAGTTAAACTCCAATAGCACGGTGGTCAAAGAATTCAAAGGCATTTCTCATGAGAGGAAGAATAAAATACTCACGAACATAGGCAAAACATCCAACCCATTTGGCAATTATGCAAATACAAATTAAAAGGACAATGTCATCCTCAATTACTGTCTAGACAAGATATAGAGCAATAGAGAGTCACACCATGCTGCTAGGAACATAAATTGGCTGCCGCCATTCTTGAAGAGAGCTGGCATTTGTAAACATATATGTATACGTACTGTATAACCCGGAAATTCCATACCTGGAAATATAGCTTATAATGAATTTTACACGTATATTTACCAGAAGACATTTATGGGCATGTATTACCCATTGGGATGAAGAAGGAGAATTGAGGAATACTTTCCTCAATGGTATATCACTGATGATAACATCTATGTTCCAACAAGTGCTCAGGGACATGCTAGTCCCATGTGGAAAGGAGGTTTATACTGAAAGGAGATTCAGAAGGCCCAGACAGGGAGACTGTCACCAAATCAAGGCCAGAAAGATTTTTATTTCAAAATAGATAAACAAACAAACAAACAAACTTCTAAATTTAAATTTTAGAGAACATAAATATTCTTTTCATGGATTTTTAATCTATCAATGGCTAAAATCACCAACAAATATCAGCATCATCCTTTTCTAAACAAAGAGATAAAATACATCTGACAAGTCGATTTCAGAGGAAACATGAATAGCTTTTTGTTCATACTGAAAAGCATATGTGGCTTAATCATCAAAGACTGTATCAAGTATTTACAAAAGAAAATTCTTTTGAAGATTATTTCAGTTTAATCAGGATTAAAAGGAAATAAAACTTTTGTCCTTATCATTGAATTAAATAACTTGTGTTTTAATATCTTAATCAGAAATCACACAGAGAGAAACAATATTAAGAGAGCCTAATATCCTGCGGTTTCCCTTAATAACAGCCTATTTTCAAGAGGCTATAATCTACTCAACAGAAAGCCTTCTATCAAATATCTTAATCAGATTCTGAGAAACCTCACATTCAAGGTAAACAACATGCTACTAAGACCAAAACAATAGAGGCATTAGCAGCTATACAAAAGACTAGCCTCTTGTGATGAGTCACTTCTAAAATGACAAGTCTTTGAAGGGTTTTCTATTCAAGCTGGAAAATATATAAAGGTAGGGGATTCATTCAGGAAGCAGATTGACGGCAAATTTTCTCATTTTACAGATTCTTGCTTGAGTTTATACAACCATCAAACTAAGAGCAGCAAAAATGAGTCTCTCTTCCTATATATTAATACTGCTTTTTTCTTTGCTTTCTCAAGGTATTTCACTTTCATCTTCCAAGTCCATAAGAAACTTAGAAGATGATCTGGTGCTTAATACCTTTAGGATGGGAAAAGCCTTTCAGAAGGAAGATACTGCAGAAAGATCCGTTGTTGCACCTTCTCTGGAACAATATAGAAATGACGAGAGCGGCTTTGTGAACGATGAGGAAAGCAAAACTTTGAAGGTAAGTGGTAATGCAATTCATCTTTGCAAAACAAACGTAAATGACTTTTATAAAATGATGAATCATTAAAAAAGCAAAATTGGTATTTTAATTTTACATAGAGAAATACATGCAGACATGGTCACATCGTGCATTAAGATAACGAGTGAATTTCATACAGAGCAGGTAATTCCCCCATTTTAAAGACAACTCTTATCCAAAAGGATCTCTTTTTTTTTCCCCTGAATAAACTTGTATCTAAGAATTTTTAGAATCAAAAAAGACACGGCATATCAGGATTGACCAGGGAGAATGTTTTACAATTGTATCATACAGCTCCATTCTGAAGATACCTAAAATACAAATCAATCCTCTCTTTTACAGAACACAGGCTCCAAACATAACTTCATAAATCATGGTCTGCCACTGAATCTGGCTATAAAACCTTATCTTGCACTAAAAGGATCAGTAGCTTTTCCAGCTGAGAATGGAGTTCAGAATACTGAATCAACACAAGAAAAGAGAGAAATTGGGGATGAAGAAAACTCAGCTAAATTTCCTATAGGAAGGAGAGATTTTGACAGTGAGTAGCCTTTTTAAAATGTAATTCTTACATCTTTATGCTAAAAAAGAACTCTGAGTTCAACTGATTTGGACCTAATAAAATTAAATGAGACCATGTTTGTTTTACTAAATATTAAGTGACCCTTGTCAAAATATGGAATTAAAAATTCTCTTGTAATTATTAAGATTGGGTTATTCAGGATTAGTTATAACAGATACATGTTTTACTTTTGACTTTTGTATGATGATTATAGTTCTCCAAATAAGTCAACCTTTTTTTTTCCCCTTCAGTGCTCAGGTGTATGCTGGGAAGAGTCTATCGACCTTGTTGGCAAGTCTGATACCTGCTGGTCCACATCATCTTTTCAGAAGACGACGATCAGTTGCAAGAGGAGAGAAAAGCCCTTAGTGTTACTCTAATTTCTGTATTATTTTAAATGCCTGTCTTAAAACTTGTGTTAATGATATGCTATAAATGATATGCTTTCTCGTGTGCATTAAACTTTGTGAAAATTCTGCATATTATGGCTTGCTGGTGTTTTTGAACAGTGGTTAATATTTGAGCCTTCTATATATATGAAATCAAAATAATAAGGCATCAATATTTACATTTTGATCTCTTAAAGCTAGATGATGGCTTTGGTAAATAGTTTCTATAAATTCCATAAATCTAAAACATATAGAAGACAAAATCATAACCTAAAAAATTGAGTTAATTTAGTCTGGCCAGTAATCAATTTGTTCTTGGTAAGACACCTATTTCCTTTTGGTACTTGGGTTACTTTGCCATTCAATTTATTGTGTGAATCATCTGACACTTTAGGTACCTTAACATCTTTATGTTGAGGTATTTCACTTCCATTATCACAGTGAATATTTTCACTGTCCAAATCCACCTGTTTCCTTTTTGAGCTTCGTATCTGACTACTTAATTTTCTTGGTACTTTGTTATTTGTACTTCTATCCAGATGAACATTTCCTGAACGGATGTCAATTGTTGATCTGCTAGCAGATGAATGCTCACCTTCTGTTACACAAGCTGAAAAGGGGAAATGAATTAATTATGTGACACTTAGCACGATTAGTCATGAAAATTTTGAAATAAACATTAAAAATTGTTTTAAAATATTTTAAGAATATGACATAATAAAATAACAGTCAAGTAAGTAATTAACAAAAAGTTGTATTAGCAGCTTAGTCTTTGTTCTACAATATCGTCTCTCATCCTTACCAATGAGCATTTGTTTAAAAATATAATAGGCAAATGCTATGAATTGTTTTCCAAATCCACTTGGTTAGATCAATATTTAGGTTTAATTGCTTAAACATATCTGGGCTAAAAAATTACATCTCTATATATTTTAATATTTTGTAAAAGTAACCTACAATTAATTAAGATAAAAGAAATTGGTAGACTACAATTAAATAGTTGTTTAATTGCTCAAATAAAGTCAATTACCAGGAAGGTCATTTTCCAAGTGAAGAGCACACAGAGATTTTGATGATGAATTAACATTCCATTTATCCTTGTTTATTACGAAGTCATCTTTATAAGTACAAGCAAACTGTGATCTAATTAACATTTGCTTCATCTAGTAGCAAAAAGAAAGAAAATATGCAATGCATATTTTGTCATTTTTTCATTTAGTTATATTCACACATCAACATATCATTTAAAAACTTCTCTTTCAAGTTCCAGTACTCACCAGGAACCTTTAGCCACATTTTGTCTTACAGTTTTCAAAGTCATTAATTGTTATAGCTAGCATTATAGCTCTTTTCAGCAATAATAGGCTTATGCATTTATTTTATACTTTTAACAGTTATAAAAATTTAATTTTAAACAATTCAGTGTTTTTATAATTCATCCCTTTGGGCTGTTTTGGAGTGAGTGTTACCATAACTGAAGGAATAATACAAATGACATATACAATCAAAAAAATATAAATTCTTAATCCTATGAGAAGAGATACAGAGCATAACAATTCTGGAAAAGAGAGGAAAACCAGCACATTCAGAAATTGGGGAAGAGAAAAATGTTGGTATAAAAAAATTGGAAATGAGAGCTTAAAACAAAGAGCAAAAGAAAAAATAAATAGGAAGCAAGGAAAAGAAACAAATACTGGAAAGACATTGTTTCTTATTTAAAAAATAAATATTATAAAACCCAGAAAGTTATGTAAATGTATCATTCTAGAAAGACTCAATTAGAGTTTGAATGGTCAAAAATCTCAAAATATATGGTGGACAGAAGGGAAGAAAAAAGAAAGAAAGTTAGATCATTAAATAGGATAGGACAGAGTAGTTCTAGAAATGAATTCTGCAAATATGAAGCTACTGAACTATTTTAGGATTAAAAATTAATTTCAACAGCCTACATATATATTGGAAATCTTAAAAACCATGGCTAATCTATAACAATTGGTTATAATGAAGAAAATTTTCCAAATAGAGATTACCTCAAATCTTTGAATACTTCAAATTACAAGTACATTGTGTTAAATATTTATCGTTAAAATGTAACTTTGTTATCTATTCAGCAATCATACATGTATATTCAGTATTATATTATGCTATATAATGAAAGAGTTAAAGGCTCTAATCCATTCAATGTTAGAGAAGATAAAGACAGTGAAATCTATTGGCCCTAGTTCAAAGAAATTAGAATAGTCTCTTTTCCAGCCTCTTCATAAAACTGAATTTTGTTTAGATTAGCAAATTTTCTTTCTGACTAGGGAAAGCTATGAAAACCTCCACCAGATCACTAAAATCAATGAACATAAATCCTACTACATACTACATAACTTCCACTATGAGATTTCCTATAAAACAATATAAAGATTTAGGTAGCTCTTTCTACTACTTGTAAAGAATTATAAACGTATTGTTTACAGAATTACAAAGAAAGCCAAGTGTGGTGTTGTATAGTACAGAATAGACTACCACAATGATTCTATAATCAAAAAGAAATTTTACTTAATATTTTTGCTACTTACAAAGTGAAAAGGGTAACAAAGATCTGGAAAATTTTAGGACACTGGGACTACAAAGAGAATAAAAATGGATATGTATAAATAATGCTCTGTATTTATATATAAAAATATCATGTACAGATATAGGGATGAAGAGAACTTGACTAAAAATGTACATGAAATCATACATGTAGAGGTTTAGCACATTATCATTTTGACTGAGGTCAACAGTGTGATGTCTACCTTACACAGAGTACAGAGAGATAAGAGAATCTGATAAGGAAGATACTGGCTTCTAACATTGGAACTATTTCTTATTAATTGCACGATCTTGTATAAACCATTGAATCTTTCACACTACCACACATTGTTAGACTTATAGAAGTAAAAAAAATCAAAATGCTACATAAATTGTCAAGAGGTAACATAGATTCTAGAGTTATTATCAGAATAACATACAGGAAATGGGTATGTAGAACCACAGACAAATTCAGGAACCACCATGGACAGCCTCCACCTCTTTGTTTACTCTGCCCTGGGATTCACAGGCTCCGCCCTACAAGGACCAAAAATGCAGGCCGCCCCAGCTTAGGTCCAGCGTCTATACGTGGGGTCTAGGATCTGAACTCAGGACCTTCTGCCTGCAAGGCAGAGGCTTAACCCCTCAGCCACCTCTCCAGCCCCTGGAAATGGGTACTTCTATAAAGTAGAACTGCTGGATTAGAACTATCAGACCCAGGCCAAATGTAAAATAACTCTAGGAATGGAGCTTTAAACAAGAAACTTAAAAATCAGCTTCTTCACTTTAACTATTAAAACAATGAGAGCTACACTGGATCATATTTACAACTTAAAAGACAATGTTTTTCCTTTGTCCATAAAAACTGAATATTTCTGCACAAGATTAGTGGTTACATACAATTATGATTACTTCCTGTTGCAAGTCTTCCAGAGCTGTGTATTTGATTTGGAATCACAAATAAGTAAAAAAAATCTCCCTTGAAGTCCTAAACAACTCAGAATAATGTCCAGATTCATACATGACTGTTAAAACCATTTTATGTTCAAGTCACATGAGAGAAATTGATTGAAAGTTTTCTTTTATAGAATGATTTCCCTCTTTTGGAAAGATTTCTATCCACAGTAAAATTGCAATGAACTTCAGACTAGCCAAAAATTGAAAAAGTCTTTTGCTACAGCTTTTGAAAACTGAAATTATTAGTATGTTCCCAGTTTGAGGAAAATAGTACTTCACATAGGAAAGCCTGACTCCAGTTAAATTAAGATGAATGAGTCAAAATATTGAAAAGTCATAGATACTCTGAGTTAGCTGTATAAAGAAAACAATAACTCTAAGCCTCCACTATACTAGTAACAAATTTGAACAAGGAAAGTATTCTCAATATACTTATTAAATATATAATTAAAATTACCCCAACTTATGTTTTAACTCATATCTTAAGAATGTGTACATGGATCTATTGCTTCATTAGTGACATTTTATTCACATGACTAAATAATGAAAAATGTGATCTATGTAGTTTCATCATATTTTTATGATAACTCATTATTATTACTATGCCTTCATTTAATCTGGAAATAGCTCAAATTTTAAGGTTTAGAACCTAAATATAAACCCTTCCTCTGTTTCTTTTTTTTTTTTTTTTGAATTTTCTTTTTTTTTTTATTTCAGCTCATACAAACTTATTAGGTACACCAGTTCCCTCCCTTCCTCCTCCTCCCCCCCGTACCCCCTGCTCCCCCTCCCCACCCCTCTCCCTCCCCATCCCCCAGTGCCTCCCGCCCCAATTCCCAGAGACCTTCCTCTGTTTCTTACTCACTGTTCGGTCTAGAAAATGACACATTCTAGAACTGAACAAGCATTGATTGGGATGAAGGATATAAAATGACCGATATACATACTTGATATTTCATAGATACTCAATAAATCTGCATTCTTTATCTTCAGTCAAAATGAACTCAATTTTAATTCAGTCTAACACAACCATTTATTTTTTATTCTAATAAAAGATGCTGTCCTTAAAGTTTTTTCCTAGTATCTTCTCAAGGAAACTCAGGAGACTTCACTTATCATCCTACTTAAAATGAAAATACATAAAATGAACACATTCTCCTTCACCCTCTCTCTATCTTTATTTTCCTCTACAGCACTAATAACCTTCTATTTTATAATATAATTTGCCTTGAATTAGTCATAAACACAAAAGTATAAACACAAACTTTCACTCCTTTCATATGTCTAACATATAGTAGACGCTGAATAAAAGCATATTCTTTTAAAACATAAGACCGAGAAAATTTTAAATGCATTATGTCTTCAGACAGAAACGGATTTCAAATTCCACAGTACTACAATTTGGATAGACTGTCATTCTAAAGTCTTTATAAATCAATTATTTCAATATTTTTATTATGATAGAAAGCTATATATTTAGTCTGTTGATCCCAAATAAAATATTAGAGATGTAAATAAGGCCACACCTTCTTTTATAATTTTTATTCATTCAGTAGATATTTATCAATATCTACAATAGCAACTGTTTATTTACTTTCTTTTTTTTAACCTCTAGCAAATTAAATAGCCCAAACAGGTTACTCAAGATTGGTAAAAGGAAAGGTTTTATATATTAAATAATAAATTGTCATTTTATTATTATTAAATGTATTGCATGGTCACAAAATCCAGTTCAGTTTTTTAAATTTACTTCTTAAAAAATAATACAATGAAGCCTTGAGAGAAACAATCCCATTTACTATAGCCCCTAAAAAAATGAAATACCTTGGAATAAACCTAACTAAGGAGGTAAAAGACCTTTACAATGAAAACTTTAAAACCCTAAAGAAAGAAATAGCAGAAGACACCAGAAGGTGGAAAGACCTCCCTTGTTCCTGGATTGGCATAATCAACATCGTAAAAATGACCATCCTACCAAAGGCAATATACAGATTCAATGCTATACCAATCAAAATCCCATAGCAATTCTTCAAAGAAGTTGACCAAACAATCTCAAAGTTCATATGGAGGCACAAAAGACCCAGGATAGCAAAAACAATCCTGAGTAACAAAAACACAGCTGGAGGTATTGCCATACCAAACCTTAGTCTATACTACAAATCCATAGTTATAAAGACACCCTGGTACTGGCTCCAAAATAGACACACAGATCAATGGATGAGGATTGAAGACCCAGATATAAGCCCACAAAGTTACAGCCATTTGGTCTTTGACAAAGGGGCCCAAAGAATCCAATGGAAAAAGAACAGCATCTTCAACAAATGGTGCTGGCAAAACTGGATCTCCACATGCAGAAGATTAAAGCTGGACCCGTACTTGTCACCATGTACAAGACTTAATTCCAAATGGATCAAGGACCTTGATATCAGGCCAGAGACTATAAAAACCATAGTTGAAAGGATAGGGAACTCCCTCGAGCTGATTGGGCTAGGCCAACATTTCCTAAACAGACATCCAATGGCACAGTCACTGCTACCAACTCTCAACAATTGGGATCTTGTGAAATTAAAGAGCTTCTGTTCAGATAAAGAGATTGTAACACCAGCTCAAAGGCAACCCACAGAATGGGAGAAAATCTTCACTAACCACACATCTGATAGAACTCAGCTGTCCAGAGTGCACAAAGAATTTAGAAAACTAAACACCAAGGAAACCAATGGCCCAATTAAAAAATGGGCCCTGGAACTTCAAAGAAACTTTACCAGGGATGAAATTAAAATGTCTAACAAATATCTGAAAAAATGCTCCACTTCCTTAGCCATCAGGGAAATGCAAATCAAAACTTCTCTGAGATATCATCTCACCCCAGTCAGGATGGCAAAAATCCACAATACAAACAACAACAAATGTTGGAGAGGATGTGGAGAGAGGGGAACTCTCCTACACTGCTGGTGGGAATGCAGGCTCATACAGCCACTCTGGCGAGCCATCTGGAGATTCTTAAAGAAATTAAAGATTGAAATGCCATATGACCCTGCGATTCCACTTTTGGGAATAACCCCCCATACAGCAGAGGTTCACCTCGATAGCACAAGCACGACCATGTTCATAGCAGCACTGTTTACAATAGCAAAGTCATGGAATCAGCCCAAATGTCCAACAGTTGACGAGTGGATAAGGAAACTGTGGTACATCTATACAATGGAGTACTATCAGCCATCAAAAATGATGAATTACTGGAATTTGCCGGGAAATGGATGTCATTAGAAACAAATATATTAAGTGAAGTATCCCAGACCCAGAAAATTAAGTGCCGTATGTACTCCCTAATAGGTGGCTCCTAGTACCAAACCCACCCAGCCCACCTAGAGACAGTAATTGCAAGGATTATGAACAGGAGGGATGGGGTAGGAGGGCCACACCAGAAACAAGGAGAGAAGGGACCATGTTACAGCAGGGAAAATAGGCCTCCACCAAGGACCCAAATAAGTAATGAGACATCTGATTAAGTTCACAGACTTTTGTTCCTGATCATTTACTACTGAGGGGGTGTGATCTCACCAGAAGAGGAGGGCATATAGTCTGGCAGATAAAAAGTAACCATTTTGCAAATGGGTGATAGACCCTTCCCTCACTGTGGTTTCCCACTTTTATTACATCTACCTTTGAATGTGCTTTTATCACAAGACTCTAGTTTAACAGCTTTTTGTCTCTGGCCAGGGGGTAACATACAATGCCCACCAGGATGGAGTGAAGGGCATTGCAGGAGCAGCAAAACTGCAAAAGAAAATCAACAAACCACAATCCAGAACTTCAGAGACTCTATATCAACCACCTAGAACTAGGCCAGCCTAATCTCTCCCCATCTTGAAGCTCAGGGAAATTTGCGGAAGAGGGGGTGGTAAGAGTGTAAGAGCAAAAGGATGGGAGGAGCAATGATATGTAAGATACTCCATACTAGTTAGGGCTGAAGCAATCATAATTGGACTTTGCATGCCCTGTGCATTGTCCAACACACTGTTGACCTCACAAAGTCTAGCATCTGCTAAAGGCACCAAGAGCCACAGCAGTGTTCCTATCCTAAGGGGAACACGGGAAAGGGTTCAGGGAAAGGCCACTGGGTCCTTGTACGTCATCGGAGAGGAGGGCCCAGAGGAAAATCAGACATGCACAAGAAGGGACTCTCTGGGAATTGGGGCGGGAGGCACTGGGGGATGGGGATGGAGGGGGGTGAGGAGGGGGAGCAGGGGGTATGGGGGGAGGAGGAGGGAGGGAGGGAACTGGTGTACCTAGTAAGTTTGTATGAGCTGAAATAATAATAAAAATGTATTAATAAAAAAAATAATACAATGCTTATCATTTTGTGTTAATATAAAAATATACCTTAGTTTTTTCCTGCATTGAATTACGGATGCGTTCTCTTAGGGGTTTCATCAATGCATTATTAACTTGTATGGGAGATCTGTTTAAAAAAAAGGCAAAAACAAATTGTTATGGTTTGGATTTTTGTATCCCTCCAAAATTTACACTGACATTTAATCTTCAATGCAAGAGTATTAAAAACAAGGACCTAAGAGAAAGGACCCTGGAGGTGACAGGTCATGTGCGATCTGCCCTTACGATTAGGAATAGTGTCCTGAAAGAGTTTGACAGAATCCTTTTGGATATTTTTGGCTTTTCATGTTTCTGTCAAACAAGGGGATATACAAGCAAGTGTCATCCCTGAAACAGAAGTCCTCACGTGTAAGTGACAGTGAATCTGCTGGCACCTTGAGTTTGGATTTCCAGCCTTCACAACTATGACAAATGACTTTGCTATTACCAACTACTCAATCCATGATAACTTCTTGTAGCAGCCTAAATGAACTAAGAGACTTGTAAATTCAAAAGTTCTAAAACTAGTTTTCTATTAATTCAACCAAATGTACACTTACAAGATAATTACAGCTTTATGTTTATAATAATTCATAAAAGCAACAATATATCTACATTAAGTCTCAGATATTATAATTTTATCCTATATTATGATGCTTAAGTAATTCAGTAACTAAATACTTGTTTTTGTTTGGCTTTGCTGTTTTTGTTTTTTTTTTTCTTGAGACAGGACCTTACTGTTCTGGAATCGGCCATGATTATCCTGCCTCTACCTCCTAAGTTCTGGAATTATAGGAATGCTCCGCTACCCTTCATCCTAATTAAATAGTGTGCTAACTTCTATATTTTATATGTGAAACATTATACAACACATTTAAAAGGACAGAAAGAAGATTCATTCCTTAAAAACGCCACTTTATGAAATTAAAAGATAACCTACTCTCAGAAAAAAAGTATTTGATAGCCTTGTATTGAATTGAATTCATATATCCCAGTGTCCTTAATTTTATCATTTTGATGTATACCACTTTTTATCATTTATTGCAATAGGAATGTCTTTGTATTTCAAGTTTCCATTCACACAATATAGGTTTAGTAACCTCGATACATGTATCAGCATGTAGCCATAAAAACATATAAAACAGCATTGTATGTATTTATCGGGAAGACTCTCAGTGTGCTCTCTATGTCCACACATGAAGGAAAAACCATGTGATCACACAGCAGGAAAGCCATCACTTTCAAACCAAGAAAAGTCCTGATCAGAATCCACTCATGCTGGCACCTGCCTCATAGGGCCAGCACACAAGGCAAGTTTCTGTAGTGTATTGGCCAGTCTACATGAGTTGTTGTGTTTCATTATGACAGCTAGAGCAGTATCAAATTCTCAACACATAAAACCAACATCCATTAAGCAAATATTTAGCAAATGGATGCTGACTGATATAATTTTGGTGTGCATACCCTCTTTCATTCATGAGTAAAACAGCAGGCCTTGGAGCAAGGCCTCAGGGTTGGAAGACTTGTTATTTATTAACTGGACTCTCTTAGACATATTGTTCAATATCTGAAGTTTCTAATTCTACAAAACGGACACTGCTCGAAGGAGTTCTTGTGAGGGCTGAGATTTAGCGAAATTACTGATGCATAGCAAAGTAAATATTTTCTCACAACAAACACTAAAATGAAAACAGCATCAAAACCAAAAATATCTGTTGTATCCTCAACATATTATCTTCTTAATATATAATCTTGTTGCAGTAAATCTTCTTTCACTAACTTCACTTTCTTTATCCATACTGTTCTGCAGTTTCCAACCATAAGTAAAAAATTCTTGTATAAACAATGAGGTGTTTTTACAACCGTTCTCTGGAGTTAGCAATTCCACACTGCATACCTAAAAAGTGTAAGAATAGTAGTTCCACTATGATGAACTGTGTTTTCATCATCGTATAAAAGCTCTGCTTTGTTTCTGGTGGGACCACAGGCTGCTTCTTCATCCAAAAGAACCAGTAAAGCCTTCACAGTATCCCTGCCGCAGTATGCAGTACCATGGTTTATGACATGAGATTTTGGCTAGAACAAAAAATAATGTTAAGTATATGCGCCCACCCCAGCAGGGAATCAGCCACTTTTTTCTATTTCATATGCCTCTCTTCTTCATTGCTAAAAGTAATGGAAAACCAACTACAAGAAGGGACCGTAAGTGGGCTGGAGAGATGTCACAGGGGTTAGGACTCTGTCTCACAAGCAGAAGGACCTGAGTTCAGATCCCAGGTCCCATATAAAAAAATGCCAGTCTGCACTTCCCACCCTGGTAGATGGAGCCTGAGAAATCCCAAAGTGGAGCAAAAAAGAAGGCAAAATCAATCCAGGATGTGTCCTGAAGTCCATAAGGACACACAGTGCCCTCTGATCCACACAGATACACACACACATATAAATAAATAAATATTTTTTTAAAAAAAAATTGTATGTAAGGTATAAACATTTCTCCTTTGAGCCATTCTATAAATAATCTTATCAATTTTCAGATGCACAAAAAATAATATCCAAGGAAGACATTGGGTTCTAGTAAGAATAACATTAGACTGTGTGTCAGAAAAATCTAATCTACTGGCCTCAGCCAATGACCTAATCTTTTTGATCTCTACTTTTTCTCTTTGTAGGTGGGGGGGGGGGTTTCTGGTAATTTGGAACAAAACCCCCAAGTCACTATCTTAATTATAGGATACAGTTTCTCAAAAAAAAAAAAAATCTAATCAAATGCAAATGAAAAAACTCTTTAACATTCACTCATGATTCTTTTTATATTAAAGCTATACAGGTGAAAACCACTGCATTCAAAGAAATCACAGTCCTCTTGATATGAAAAATAAATGGACGAAAATTATATTGCAGAAAGCCAGGATATTCCTAAGAAAAGTATACACATCAGGAGGAGGTCCCCCAACAATAGTGTTTAGTATATTATGAAGGTTAGCTTGAAGGGAGAGAAGGCATGTAAGGACAGGAAGGAGCCTCACGCACTCAGGTAGCATGACAAGGCTAGGGAACAAAGAGGAACTACCTAAGATGAGCCCAGAAAAAGTAGGCATCTCATGCAAAGAAGTTATAAGTCAATCTGCACACACACAAAAATTCTTTCTTTTTTAATTTTTTTACGTGTGTGCATGTGTGTTTGCATGGGGGTGGGTGTGCATATGTGTGAGGACACATGCAAGAAGGCCCGGGCACTGCCTTCCAGGGTCAGTAGTAACCTCCACTGCCATATCTGTCCCATTTTTACACGGGATCTGGAGGTCCACACTCAAGTCCTCTTGCTTGGGAGGTAAGGACTTTGACCACTGAGCCATCTCCCCGACCCAGAGATAAAATTTGTTTTATTAAATAAGTAAATTCAACTACTCTATTTAGATTTTAGAAAAATCAACAATAGCTATGCACAAAAATATATCTCAAGTCTGAAGATGAAGTTACAGCAAATTAAAAGATATAATACAGACTAATTTAGAAATGAAATGCTTTGGACACCAGAGATAAAGAAAAGAGATTAAAAGGGAGAGCTTGAAAAACCTAGTTATTAATAGAGGAATAAAAGAATGTGATATAAGCTATTATGATAATATTATAGAAAAATACAGGCATCAGATCTTAGGTATTTCCTAACTTACTAAATGTATATAATATATAATTCTGGGGGGAGTTACTTAAGTTCTTTGAACTCTAGTTAAACTCACTGCAAAGCAGGGGCAGTGATGGTACCTTGCCCGTTGGGTTGTTAGACACTGTGCTTACACAGCAAAACTCCTTGTTGGGGCCCCCTTGTAGCTCTGCCAGTTTCCTCAGCTTTTATCAACACAGTTTTGGCCTCCTTTCTCTACTTGGCATGCTCAGACTACCAGATGAACTATAAAGTACAGCTCCACAGGAATTAAAACAAATTGCTTATCACAATCTGGCGCTTAACACATAGTTTTCACCAGTACTAGAGAATTCCATGTTGTTTAATATTAACTTCACTGAGTGTTATTTGACTGTATTTTCGAGATTTGTGATTTGGTAGAAAACATAAAATTAAGAACCAGGTGGTTTGTATCAGTATTTCTTCTGCCCCAAATGTGAGACTGGTGTTCGTAATTGTCTGAGATAGCAGTAGTTCCTGACTTATGCTTACAGTAATAACATTCCAGATTATCCCCCATGTTGTGCCTTTGAAGTAAATCCAAAAATATACATTGATATAGAAACAAGTAAAAATGATCACAAAGGGCTATGAATGATTGAATAAAATACACAACAAAATAAAAAAAATCGTCATGTACTGGCTGTGATGTCAGTACCTAATGAAAAGTTTCTGTTAGCTGAATAAACTATAATATATGGGCTATAAAACAGATGGAAGGGGCTAGAGAGGTGGCTCAGGGGCTAAGCTTCTGCCTTGCAGGCGGAAGGTCCTGAATTCGGATCCTAGACCCCACGTATAGACGCTGGGCGGAAGCAGAGGCGTTTCCGGTCCTGGTAGGGCGGAGCCTGTGAATCCCGGGGCAGAGAGTTGGTGGAGGCGTCCATGGTAGTTCCTGAATTCGCCTGTTTCTACACACACACACACACACACACACACACACACACACACACACACATACACGCACAATTGAATAAATAATAATAATAATAAATTTTTTTTTTAAAAATTAAAAAAAAAAACAGATGGAAGTGGTTGACTTGCATTCAGAAGGCTACAGGAAAAATCTGAGTCTAGCATGGACTGGTGAATTTTGAACTAGCCTGGGCTAGAAAGCAAAATTCTGTTCTGAGTTAAAATCATCCATTTCTATAAGTTAGATTCTGTTATAGTTGACTATCCATGTGAGAAAAACAAGGAATTAGGATTATACAATTAAAAGATATCCACGTATAGGGAAAACTGAGTAGTGTTAGGCTAGGAACACAGGTAGGAAAGAAAAAGATTCTAGAAAAGAAAATAGATAGCTAGAAACCATTTCAAATAGGAGTATTGCTGTCCTACAGAGAGATTAGTGCTGAGGCCAAAGAGCAACCTCTTATTTTATACCCATGTAAATAAAAATATAGCTACTGAAAAAAAAAATGTCATTAAGAATTAAAAGCATTTAGTGTTAAAAGTATACTATAGATTGTCTAGTGCTTTACTTTAATAAATACAAGCAATTTTGCCCAAAGATGCCATGATTAAGAACATAATCCTATTGAGAGAATTAAATTTGTCAACATCATCTTTGAACACAGAAAGCACATTCTTCCGACTCAAGTAGCAAGAGTAAACCATTTCTATAATGAACAGAAGAGATTATGTTTTATAAAGAAGACAATGAAAAGCAAACTCATTACTCGTGTAGGACTGTTGTCATTGGTGTTAACAGGTACGCCTTCTTGTTGAGAACTGATAATGTTCTTAATCCTCAAATCCAAATCCTGAACAACTTCCTCCACTGCTTGATAAAAAGGGTCCCCACAGTTCTTGCCTTTGATCAGCTGCATCTTTATCACTGAGAGTATCCGACCCCCTGCAACGCTGAAAATAGAAAGAATGCCTTATGAAAGGACTGCAAATAATTCTGTGTTAATCAACACCTTTCAAAGAATATAGCTTTGATCTTGCAAGTCACACAGTAACACATTTAAGAAAAAAAGATGAAAACTATTAGAAACAAAATGCTCAATGTTTTTCTAAAAGTAAGTCACTTCAACAAAGTTAACTCTTTTTCCTTGACCTGAAAACAAAAGGAAAATGACTCGGTTACATATGAAATATGTCAGCATATCAGATCGATATCTGTATTGCATGTATATGCAATATATTTAAAATATGTACCTTCTCATTGAGTACCTAGAACGTTACATTAATCTTAAAACCAATTCATTAAGCAGTTATTATTACCTCTAAATCACAAATGACAGAATTCAGTCTCATAAAGGTTAAATAGCCTGATTTAGAACACATGGTATTTGGGATAGGAAGGAGTAGAAAGGAAGGTGTAGAGAAGGAAGGAGACTCATCTGAAACACATAATACTGCACTGCCCTTTATAAAGGATTATAATATATGGAAAAGAAAATCAAACAAATTAATATTGATCTAAAACAAATCACTGATGTCATTGGTGTTAAGAATGACTTTTGCCTTATATGATTGCCCTAAGGAAGACCAACGAGAAATACATAGAAAGACAGATCAGGTCCCTTCTAAGGAACAAATTAGAGGTGTCCATCAATGGAAGAGTGCTCTCCCTTGAAGTCACGAAGCATCCCTGGAAAGGGTGTACAGTGCCTCATGGGACAGTGGTCTAGTCTGGCATCATCAGGCTGCCTATACATAAACAGCAATTCTACCACCTTCTATTTTGGTTAAGCTTCTCTTCTTGTAGTGACGTAAAGGGAAAACTGTGAACTGAAGTTTTCTTCCTCACTTATTGAAAGTTGTATGTCTTAGCTAAGGACTCTAACAAACATGGGAAATACGATTGACTGTACTTAAACAGCTGATTAAAACAGAAAAGGAAGGTTAGGAGAAAAATCACAGATAATTTAATATATGATTATAATGCACTACATTCCTGTCTCCCAAATGTTCCTGATTCCTGAACCCACCCTATTGAATTACCACCTCCATGAAAAGTGCTAAAAACCTGCATTGTTTTAAAAAATATCACAGGTCATTTTTGTTATAAGGCAAAATTGGAAATATTCCACATAAAAATTAGCTTAGGGAAAGGAAACGTATTTAACTACCTATATTTATAAGTTTTTATTGACACACAGAAGAGGTACTTCATGTATGTTAAATATTTATCATGAAGTTTTTAATACTAAAAGATATATAGTTTATTATTATCCATATTGTTATTTGCAATTCAATAATAGTTGGAGGCTCGTACTTACTAATTTAAGAGTAATGATAGTCTATAATCTTGGCAAGTATCTCACTGGGCTTGGCAGGAATTAAAGAAAATCTCCAAATATACCCAAAGTTTCCCTCTGAAAGAAACAAACAAGTGCTGTGTGTTGCGGGAAGCTATGAATGGTACTTTCCTGAGGGCAAACACTGTACTCAGGAGGCCAAGATTTGTGCTAGCAGGGAGTTACGAAAGGAAAACCAAGACTTTTGCATTTAATCTAAACTTAGAAAGAGGGAGCAAGTTAGTATGACTCCTATTAGATTCATTTAATGTATTTAGTGATTATGAGGACATTTTTCTGAATCTTTTCAGAAATAGAAACGCGATTGTGGGTTTATCAGTCATGAACCTAGCAACATTATTCAACTCTGCTAATTTTAATATTTTGCTGTTTGAGTCTTTGAATATTCTGCATATATAATCGTATCATAAGTGAATCAGTTTAACCATCTTTTCATCTGTTTGAGTTCCTACTTCCTTTTCTTGTCTTATTAATCTAGATTAGTCACCCAATACTGTGCTGAAAAGAAATAGTTACAGTGAGAACTCTCATCTTGATCTTAAATTGCATGTTAAAATAGCTTACAACTAACTAGGTTTTAATAGAAACCCTTTGGTGAGACTATAGCCCACTTTCTTACATACTAAAAAGGATAGTTCTAGTAATTCTAGTTCATATGTAGTATATTGTTTAACAATTGTGACTATTAAGTATGACTTTAAAAAATGCAAACTTGCCAGCTATAGAAAACACTAGATACACACATAACAGCTATCATAGCACTATCATATAGTGTCAATGGGTTTTGTGTGTATGTGTGCTGTTGCTGTGTGTCTATGTGCATCAGTAGGCACTGTGTGTCCATGTGGAGGACCAAGGGTGACTTCAGTCAGTAGTCATCCTGGATTGCTTCTACCTCCTTTTGCTTCCCTCTGGGATTTTCCAGGGCTGGAAGTTCAGGTGGCCTTTTCTATAGGATATTTTTTTAAACGTGGGACCGTTCCGCTTGCGAGGCAGAGTCTTAGCTATGTCTTGAGCCCCAGTGTCAATGTTTCAAGGTGAAATGTTTTGCAGTCACAAGTGGTGGGGAGTTTTGTCAGTAAGGTTTGTGATTTTTGAGTTCAGTTAGTTTTCATAGTTTTAAAGTGCTATGCATATTACACTTTGCATAAGTCGTCATTCTACCCCATGTTAACCTACCTTCTAACTAATAATGCAAACACTAATGAGAGAATTTTATCTATAAAAGTTTTATGATAAAATATCAAGTTAGCCACACCAGCATCATCTGTGATTACTTCATGGTGTGGGGATAGTCTCATAATTAGGTTGAGTTTTTCCACTATTAATAAGAGAAAACAATGCCAATTTATTTTTTCTTGTGAAATCCAGCGTAAATTTTTGCTGGACAGGAGCATAGCAGCTACAGCTCTCCAGATCTTGGCCAGTTAAGGTAACATTGGGTTGGGTTATATCTGATTATTGGCTTGAGAAAATCTCTTTTATTAAAATAGGCTTCCAAGTGGATAAGTATGACTAAATTTGCAAATAAACTATCAGAAAAATTTTAAAGGTGTTTCAAAAGGTAAGAAAATATGAATGCCTTAGCTTCAATTTTAAGAATAAAAGTTTCAAATAATACTGGGAAAAGGTTAACTTTGTCTTTTCCCCCAATTCTTGCCATATGAACAAAGTTGCTGAATTTTAAAGATGATATAATTCATAGACAGAATTGAATTTAGAAAAAAAATTCCTAAGACTTACACTTCAACTATTTGCCAAAGTTTTGACAACTGGCAAAATATCCCAAGCACTACTGTCATGATAAATTTATTCATATATATTTTCAATTAAAATCAACTGTTAGCTTTTCTATTATCTACTTAACAAAATAGTAGCTTAATTCAAATTCATTTCTAGAATCTAGACACCTCAACATAAAAATGCATACTATGCTTTTTAAAAAAAATTTTCTCCCACAGTATTTTTTTCCTAAGCATACAAGCTCAATAGGTACCACCATGCTCTCCCTCTCCTCTCCCCTCCACAGAGGTCCCCCATTGTACTCTTCCCCCTTTCCCCCTTCCTTTCATCCCCCTCCCTCCCTCCCTCCCTCCTTCGCTATGACTCTCCTTCCCATCTCCTGGAGCATCCATTTATATGAACGCCAAATCTCCCTCTAAGTCCTTCACTCTAGTGAGGATTCAGGACTAAGTGGCATAGCCCAGAGCCCCTTCTTGGGCTCCTGATTTGTATGGGAACTCTATCCTGACTGTTTAATCTCTTGCCTCTAAGGATCCCACTGCCTGGAGCCTTCCCCCCTGTAATTCATGCTAGACTTTGGGGGATCACTGACATGTCAGCCATTGGGCAGGTCAGGCAAAGTCCAATCCTGGCTGTTGCAACCCTAACTTGTGTGAAGTACCTTGCATATTGTTGGTCCTCCCCATCTTTAGGCTCTTACAATCTTGCCGCCCTTTCTTCTCAACATTCCCTGAGATTTAGGATGGGGAGAAATTTGACTGGTCTGGTTCCAGGTGAATAATGTAAGTCTTTGGTGTTCCGAATTGTGGTTCGTTGTTGTTTTCAGTTTTGCTTTTCCTGCACTGCCCTTGTCTGCATCCCGATTGGTATCAAAGGTTAGGAAGTGTGTACTATGCTTTTACCTAAAGCCAAGGCATTTTTAAGGTAAAAGTGTGCATTTTATGCTGGCACCTGCTGGCAAAATATAGAAATGCAACCAACATAACTAAGATGGCCTCATGAACAGCTGGCAGAGAATGCTGAGTTTCAGAGTGGATTCTTTTACCTTTTCATTTCTTTCTTTCTTCCCTATCCATCGACTGTTATTCTTTCTTAGACTCAAAGGTTATGGCAAATCCTACCCCTTTATAAGATAAACAGTATAAACTTACATACACAAAAATGAACTACATCTTTAACTCTTAGATAAAGAAACAGAGCATAAAGAGGCTAGAATGAAAGGCAGAAGTGAAATTAAACAAAACTATGCTGAGATTCCTAATATTTTTATCTGTACCTAATATGGAAACATTAAAGGTTTTTAATCATGGTATGAACAACTGACATTTCAGAAAATTCATTCTGTCATCATTACAGCCGTTGGAATGGGACAAGACTGAGAACAGAATGGAAAACTCAGATAAGGGTAAAGTCTAAGAGCAGACAACAAAGACAGAAACAAGACCATAGTTACAGGAATTGAAGCAAGAGAAAGGATATATAAAATGTCAAGTGAGCTCAGTTGATGGATCTCAGTGAACCAAGGGAAAGATACAGAAAAAAGAACTTTCAGATATGTTACAAATTTTGGCATAGTAGTCAAAGGGAGAAAGAGTGCCTCTCCTTAAAGAGACAGGGTAATTTAGCAGACAAAGATGAAGACTCATTTGTAGCCAAAGTTAAATTTGAACTATCATAGAGGTACCACCTCAAACAGAGTTGAAGATATGCTTCCAAAACTTAACACAGAAGTTGGGTTTCACTGACTATTGATAGAATTAGAAAAATTTTTATATATGTGTGTGTAAAGAGGTGAGTAGAAATAAAGTCTCAGAACTGATCAAATGAGGACTTGGAAAATTCCAAAGACTGAAAGGACTGAAAGTTTACAAAAGATTATTAGAGCTTTAGCAGAGGAAACATGCTCCTGACATCTTTATCTCATGAGCTGCATACGCGGTCCAATGAACTCCTTTCCTCTACACAATGGTCCAACTACTACTGCATAAATTAGGTGTATATTTTTAGCTTTTAAATTATAAATAAACATATACTTACTTTTTCTAAAAAGTCACCTACTGGGTTGGAGAGATGGCTCATGGGTTAAACCTCCGTCTTGAAAGCAGAAAGACCTGAGTTAGTTCAGGCCACTGGGTAGAAATGGCAGCAGCCTGCACTTCTGGACTCCAGAGCAAAGCAAATGGAAGGCAGAGCAATTCAGGATGACTCCCAAAATCACCCATGGACCTCCACAGGCATATTAGTGCCCTCTGATACACATGACAGAAGAACGGACGGACAGGTGGATGGATGGACACACACACACACACACACACACACACACACACACACAGAAGCACACAAAACTATAATAATAATAATAAATTTAAAATCACTACAAAGAAAAAAACAAAGATTGTTGAGGTGGACTATTTTATATTCCCAGTTAAAGATACTATCTAGAGCTGGAGAGATAGCTAAGGAGTTAAGACTCTGTCTCACAACCAGAAGGTCCTGAGTTCGGGTCCCAGGGTTGGTGAAGCCTGGGAAATAGCAGAGTGAAGCAAAAAGGAGGTACAAGAAATACTAGATGATTCTCAAAGTTACCCTTGGTCCTACACACACACACACACACACACACACACACACACACACACACACACATGCCCATGCATAAAAATAAATGAATAAAGTTTTAAAACAAAGATACTCACTATCTAAATTGCCCACTTTGTCAGGGTGTTCTCCAGAAGACAGAGCAATCACTCATTATGACCAGAATGAATACTTAAAATAAAGGACTGCCAAGTTAAAGAAACTGATTCTCTCATTCTAGATGTCTATGAAATGAATGACTTTTACCCTTTTGCTTTCCCAACCAGCTATCCCACCAACATTTTAGGATTCATTGAACTGAACACATTCATTTATCTTGGTTCCCTCCCAGAACAGTACTAAAATGACAAAAGAGGAAAAGCAGCAAAAGAAAACAGAAGCGGAAACAACCCGGTGATATCGGAGACAGCTCCTCAAAGTACTGAAAGTAGACAGACCAGGAGAAACCGACTACACGGGACAGAAAAAAGATCAACTCGAATAATTACTATGAGAGACAGAAAGGAACACCAGTAAGAACCACAGAAACTGGAAAACACTAAAGACTGTGATGCTGACAAGGAAAAAGCTAGTTGATGTTTACAAAAGAAACACTCCTGCTCCTAATATCCCCTTGCCCATTTTGAGCAGTCAGAGTGGGGTGCTTCTCCCACCCCGGCTTGGAAAAGCAAGATTACTCAGAAGAAAATCAACCAGGGAGGTGCCAGACCCAGGGAGAGCAGGGACAGAAAACAAATAAGAGATAGAATAAAATTCTGCCCATTGAACTGTGATGCCCAGCATCAACCAGCACTTCCTCAAATCCCAGAGTTTGCCAGGCCAGATCTATAGCTTTCACAAGATAAAGAGATGGATCTATGGAAATTTTTTTGAAAGCCCCAATGAAAAGACCTACAGTTCCTGACATTTGGAGAGCAAATCCCTAACAGAAGGACCAGCTGGCCATCGTCATGCTATATGATTCAGCTATACAAATATACTGGTAGGTACGTAGGTCCTCATCTTTCAATATGAAAGGACGGCTCAGAATCACCGTGTGTTTAAGGACTACCTCTAACACAAACCACGGCCAAGCAAAGATCTAAAAACTGGAAGTCCTCAATCTAAAAAAAAAAAAAAAAATCAAACACCATCCGGGGAGCAGATCATTTTTTTCCCCTCTTTCCATGAGACAGGGTCTCAACTGTTCTGAGCTGATCTGGATCCAACTGTATAGCCTAGGCTAAGCTCAAATAAGCAGTCCTCTTACCTAAGATCCTCCCCCACCCCAGTCCTGGCAATATAAGACACCAAGTATGACTCAGAAAAGATAGCTTTAATTCAAAAGAAATGGCCAGCTACTATATTATCTGGGAATTTACAATATTTCACTGATATCTATTTATAACTCATTTTCAAAACCCTCTGACAAATCTACTCCTGTGTTACAGATAGATATCCATATTATAAGATGAGATGCAATGCAAAATAAATTCTTTAAAATTATGGAATGTAGCCTAGTTAAGTTCACAGATGTTCATTCCTGATCATTTACAACTGAGGGGGTATGATCTCACCAGAAGGGGAGGGCATATAGTCTGGCAGATAAAAAGTAACCATTTTGCAAATGGGTGATTGACCCCTCCCTCACTGTGGTTTCCTACTTTTATTACATCTACCCTTGAATGTGCTCTTATAACAAGACTCCAGTTTAACAGCTTTTTGTCTCTGGCCAGGGGGTGACATACAATGCCCATCAGGATGGAGTGAAGGGCATTGCAGGAGCAGTAAAACTGCAAAAGGAAATCAACAAACCACAATCCAGAACTTCAGAGACTCTATATCAACCACCTAGAACTAGGCCAGACTAATCTCTCCCCATCGGGACATTTGCGGAAGAGGGGGCGGTAAGAGTGTAAGAGCAAAAGGATGGGAGGAGCAATGATTTGCAAGATACTCCACACAAGTTAGGGCTGAAGAAATCATAATTGGACTTTGCATGCCCTGCGCAATGTCCAACACACTATTGACCTCACAAAGTCTAGCATCTGCTAAAGGCACCAAGATCCTTGGAGACAAGGGATTCACAGCCACAGTAGTGTTCCTATGCTTAAGGGGAACACAGGAAAGGGTTCAGGGAAATGCCACTGGGTCCTTGTACGTCATCGGAGAGGAGGGCCCAGAGGAGAGTCTGGCACGCACATTAAAGGACTCTCTGGGGATTGGGGGGAGGGGCACTGGGGGATGGGGAGGGAGGGGTGAGGGGAGGGGGAGCAGGGGGTTCGGGCGGAGAAGAAGGGAGGGAGGGAAGTGGTGTACCTATTAAGTTTGTATGAGTAGAAATAATAAAAAATGTTTAAAAAATTATGGAATGTAGGATATTAAAATGGAAAGAAGTTTAACAGATTAAGAGATTATGTCTCAGGGCCAGGATGACTAAATTTAGATCCCAGCTCTACTACTTAGGAAGAATGTGATCTAGGGCAACTTACTAGATTCTACACTTCATATTCTTCATCACTAAACATTATCACACACCAACTAACAACAACCACGGTTGCTGGCAGGTATGATCTGCTCCTGTTCCCAAAAGTACATCTAAACTTATTCTCATCCAATATCATTTTATTACAAATGAAGTTGACCAGATTAAAATAAAAAGTTATCTCTAATATTACAGAAAACAAGTCAAGATTAACCAAAAAATTACATATGTAAGAAAATAAAAAAATAGCAGAAAACAGAGTAATGAATTCATCATCTAGTCTAATTTTCTTATTCATTCTTGGTATTTGTTTCCTTTATTTCTAAATGAAAAGCTATTCAAATTTTTTTCTATTCTTCCTACATCTATTTCAAATAAAGAAATAGATTTCTTTGCTAATCAGATATAGTATGAATTTGATTTTGGACTTTAGCAGAAAAAGAGTGAGAGAAACAGACAGACAGAACTATACAAGGAAGAAAATAAAGGAGGAAGCTCAGGCGGTTACAATTTACTCTTTGAAATTTTATTTTTTCTCCCTACTGTTTGGTCTGATGCTTGGTGATTTCAATAATACCTTCACTCCTAACTCTGATTCCGTAAGATTTTTACAGACAAATTAGTAATATGCATTTATAATTTACAAACCATTACCTTGGGTTTGGAAATTCTCCAATAATTTCATTTAATTTGTCCATGAAATTAATAAAATTAGACAATCCTTTTACATGTGCCCTTAAAGGATCTGATGGTAATGGTGCATATCCTTTTCCTCCAAGTTCTAGTGTTCTAATAAATGATGTAGCCACCTAGGAGTGAAAACAAGTGATTTATTGAGTCTTTAAGTTAAAGCAAAGTTAAGTTGGTTTACCAAGCTGTAGCCATTTACATAATGCTAGGTAGATAGCTAAAATGAAGCATATTTTATGTATCATGCCACCCTTTGAGGAGGAGCCACACAGAATTCATGTTAGACAGGGTGAGATCAATAACCCCCAGCTACAGGGAGAGACTGGAGTGCTAAGTGAGAGGACACATTAATGACTAAGAACACATTCCTATGCATGAGAATACATCTTTGACTATAAAGACTACCTGCGAGAATATGCTTACTTAGATTAACAACAGACTCTTGGAAATGTCATACAAAATAAACTCATTGCAATATCAATTGCTCTATTGTGTTAAACAGGTGAATAATGAGAAAATTCAATACTTCCAAAATTTTATATTACCTTTACTGAAAAATAAATATGTATACTAAATAAGCATTAGGTTTTATTCAACTTTCACATCCAAAGATTATTTGAACATGTGCAGTTAAAAGACCTATCTTAGATGACAAAAAATGGTTAAAAATTACCTTTACAATGATTAAAAAACATGTAATAGTTATACCTAAAAATGTCTCTATTAAGGACAAAATGTTCAAAAGCAGTATTTTCCAAAGTTATCCTAAGGAAGAGGAAGTATGAAATATCAGCAACATGGAGAAATTTTCAATGGTCAAATAATTTAAACAAAAGATTAAATAACAAGGCTAACTTTTTATAAGATGTAAGTAAATTTCTTCATTGCAGGATTTCTCAAAGCTCTTGATGTGTAAATACACATTACATAAAGAAGCAGAGATACATACTATCTCTGAACTTTTGTCCTTGGAAATATTTATTTGAGAAAATTTATCAATACTAAGCATATTAGTACATACTTGAAAACCCAGCACATTGGAAAACAGAGGTAGAAAGATTGAGAATTCATGGTCAATATGGTGGTCTATGGAGCAAAATCCAACACCCCAAAAAAAGGCAAGAGAGTTATTCACTTGCATATTAAGTATAAAACTCTACAGAACATGTACGTATAAGAAACAATGGTTTAGAATAATTCTTCCTTGTTAAACTTGAAAGATGGAATAAAAATAAAAACATAGATTTCTGAATACAAGGAAAAAACAAATCACTTAAAAGCTTTTCATTATAGTCATAAGGAATCTTCATGAAAGTACACTGCTCAAAGAGCCTTAAACAATCTTGAATATATATATATAATATTCATACCAAAAAGATAGACATCTGTTTCTCTCGAGCAGCATGTTTCAAACTAGTGAAGGCTTCTCTTCCCAATCCTCTATCAGGAATATTGAGAATATGAGCTAGAGCCAGGTCATTCTTCGAATTCACCAGCAGATTTAAATATGAAAAGATAATTTTCTTTGCTACTAGCTTCACCTATATAATAAAAAGCTTAGTTATTTTCTTTATAAAAGTAGTATAGAATTCATAATCTCTTCGTTAAATGCAGTAAAAAATACAGATAATTACTTAATCACTGTCCTTTATTCAGTTCTTCAGGCAAACAGAATAGTTATAAGAAATGAAAACAGGATAATCAAAGAGTTCCTTCTCAATAAGATCAAGTTAATGACAGTAAGAAGTTATAAGGAAAAACAGCTATCATAATTGTTGGAAAATTATTCTTAGAAAATAATATAAAAGACATAGTTCATATACAAATATTCAATGTTAGTAAGCAAAAAACCAATGATTGAAGTTTACAAATGCTTAGCAAATAAACTAACTGGCTTTTCAATCTCATGTTTATGACTTGCTACAATGCTAGATATAAAGTAAAATGCTTATATTTTTGAGAACTTTGATATGATCAATCAACCAACCAAAGATCGATATGAAGGGGAACAAAAACCCCATGTTAAGAAAACAACAGCAAATACTTGACACTGACATTAACTGACAATAAGCAGAGTCACAAACCAGGATAAGTTAGTCAGTCGGATTTGGGAGAATGTGATAGTTACATCAGGTCTGCCATATATAATGCACCTGTCTTTAAAATTAAACAATAAAGGAGGACAACTGGTAAACTTTCTCTTAAAATTAGTTATTTATAACTGTTCAGGGCCTTCCATCTTCTAGTGCTGAGGGAGAAGCAACTGTGTGAACAGCCACAGATAAGGAAAAAGCATGAGGCAAACATTTAAAAACTGACTGTGTCACAACAGTAGAAATCATTCAAAAAACATAATATTAAAAGCACTGTAGATAAGAGGGGAAGAAATTACAAGCTTATGATTGAGGCCTTGCAGAGTCCAGTATTAGGGAATCTTACATTGAACAATTTTGAAACAGCAAACATTGAAAATATAATTTATTGTCAATATTGGAAAATATCTCAAAGGTTAACAGAAGCTGGAAGAAACTTATTTTAAAATAACTGCAACAAAAAAAATCACAATAATTATGTGAAAAATGCAATGAAAATTACTCATTACAAACTAACTCTAAAATGGGAGAAAATTTTGAGGTCATAACAAAATAATATATTGCTTATGGGAAAAAAATGGTAAAGTGATCAGGTTATGAAGAAAATGTAAGCCAGAGGGCCTCAGAACATGTTAAATATGCTAAAGATGATGTCACGAATTACTACGCATCAGCCAGAAGGATTGTTCAGTGAGTGGTGGCATTTGTGCACGGCCTGTAGAGGTGATTTGGGTGCAGGAGCCCACATGATTGAAGAAGACAACCGACTTCCTGCAGGCTGTCCTCTGACCTCCATACTGTGGGGTGAAGAACAGCACATGCCACCTTTAGCCTTTATCTTGTGTATCTTGTGTATCTCACACAAGATAAGTAAATGAATGTTAAAAAAAAAAAGTTACAAAAAAGAATACCACTAGTCAAGACAGAGTAATAAGTGAAAAGACAGATACATGGCTCAGCAGAATTAGAAAGGAATTCAGAAGCAGAGGCACACAGACACAGAGATGGAATGAACTGAATTTTTTGACAGAAGTGAAAATTAAATAATGGAGAAAAGCGTATTATCAATAACGGATCGGAGCAGCAGATCTCCACTACACTTCACTGCCTACAAAACCAGGTTTCAAGAGCCCACATCTACTACTTGCGCTTTTACTTTACAAATCCCACCCCTGATCTGTGTTGCTGGGCAAGAACCAGGGAAAAGCATCTTGGAGTCTTCGCAGATGCAGTGTCTCTTTTAACTCAAGACTGCAATTGGACAGGAATCCCTATCATTATGGTCAGATAACATGGCAGTCATGGTTTCCCTGCTGGTGTATGTGCAAGTGGGTTTTTAAAAGGCTCCTTGGAAAAGCAATCCACATAAGTACAGCTATGGTGTCCAGAAGCAAGAGACTAAATAGAGAAAATCCACAAGACTGAAGCTTCAGCAAGACACCAAAAATAAGGATACTGCTTTGTTTGTTTAATAAACTGATCCTATCCATACCACAAACTATTTGGTATGGCTCTGGAAGACAATTTTACTTCAACTTTCTGACATTTCCAAATTTCCTTTTACTCCCCTTTAATTTTTACTGAGATACAGATATCCAACCTCAGTTTGAAATCCAGGTTTTTACACACACACACCCACAAAATAGAATTTTATTTTACCTTACTTGGTAAAACATAAATCTTACATACAATGCCAAAAGGTTGGATTAGAACTAATAAACTGGTAGAATATTCTATTTAACTAAAATGTTGGGAAATGAACCTCATTTTATATTCTACTTCATTACCTCAGTGTGAAGATCCTGGTGCATAATTAGTAAACACATTTGATGGTCAGAATATATCTTTGAAAGACTGCATCCCAAAAAAAAATCAGTTTAGAATTTAAAATATTTTGACTTCCAAAAACACCTTATAGAAATAGTATTAAAAACTTAAGAAACAGAAGATAGGCCACCTTAGGCCAAAAGAACAAACCTTGTGAATATGGGAATGCAATAAAGAGAAATGACAGGAGTTGGCGGAAGATAAGAGAAGAGTAGAGTGATTAGATGCACTGTACATTCACATACACACATATATGAAAGTATCAGAGAAAATGCTGATTAATCAAAAATGCATCTTAGGCTTCACCCTCACCTTCCCCAGTAAAAACAGCACGTCCAGGCAGCTCCATCCCTACCTGGTACCCAAGCCATGTACCTAGCATAATATTTAGCAAAAATTAAACAATATTAGGCTAACCCTGTACCAAGTACAAATTTTTGGTAGTCTGCACAATGGAAAACTGTTGAAAAAAACTTTGACACGTAATTTGTGGAACATATACTCCCAAGAATCAATCATCTAAAATGCTAGATATACAGTTCACCAAATAAAACAGTACAAGAAGTAATCTGATGACTTGGAACTTTATTTTTTTTTTTTTTTTTTGGTATTCTGAAAAGTACCTATGTTTTTTGGTCATAGTCAGTTGCTTTGGCCCAAACCATAAAGATTAGGTATCATTAGGATGATACTGTCAATTATCTCCAACACATTACTCTTTGCAAATACGCTTCTATTTAAACAACTTAAAAACTTGTAAAAATGAAAACAAAATTAACCACCAATTTATAATGATCACATCCTGCTTTAATGCACTCAAAAGTGATTAATACCTTTTCATTATACTGGGAGCATTTTACTGGAGATGTTGGTACATCAAGATTAGTTCTGTCATGTACTACACACGCATTGCCAGACAGAAAATCTCGCAATTCAATCTGTAGAAAATAAAGAATAATAAAGATATAGAAAATAAATTATAATATATAGTGACAGTGTTACTAACACTACAGTGCAGAATATTACTGTGACATTTATTCAGCCATTAATAATAAGTGGAATTATTCATATGAGAAGTTTGTATGACATCCTTTTTGAATATTCTTATAAATCATTCCTTTAATTTGAGTGATAAACTATTATCTTGGTTGGGGATAAGATTTGAGATTGCTGTTGTTTTCTTTCAGAATATTCTGCTTAATTTTTTGTTAAATAACAAACATTTAAATTATAATTAAACTAAATAATAAGTATAGCTACATGAAAAAATTCATAATAATCAACAGCTCAATAATTTTATAAGGAGATGACTACATATATATCTTTTCTCATCGATATAGTCAAGAAATTACCAAAAGCTCATCATCAGTAGGATCTGGTTCATGACAAACATAGAATCACATGCATCAGGATAAATGTTAAATACTATAAAACCAGAGACCCATAAGGACTTGATTTTTCCTTCTGAAATTACCACCATTTTTATGTTAAGTTCTCTAGCTACAATCTGAGAGTTATTTATCTCTCATTTCTTATATGATAGGTTTATTATATAACTTTTATGTGCTTTAGAAACTTACTGGACTTGATTGTAAGGATGCAAGTTTGGCTCTGATACTAGCTTTGGCTTACTTATTGTACTGGGAAATCATTCTTCTTGCTTTCTTTATGTTTTCATGAAAACGAAAATTGAAAGGACTTTCTTGGAAGCATTCAAATTACATAGGAAGTTATTAGACTTCTTTATGTTATCAAGCATTCTTATTTTAAAAAAATTAACTTTTTATCACATTAATAACTTTGCAACTTTCTAACCTAATGATAACAATGAAAGAAGTGAGACAACTGTACAGTCAGACAACGCAGACCAAGTTCATAAATTTACAAATGTTGAAACCAAGGACACAGTCAATTCCTTTCACACATGGAACTTCCGTCAATCAAATGTGAACTGTATTAACAGCTGCAGTGATCAGCAAGCAAGTCAGCTCTCTTTGTGTGAGAAACTTCATGATGCCTTGCATGTTGGAAACTCCCAAAGAAGCACTTACTTCTGGGCAAATGCAGGCAGTATGTTCCACAACCCGAAGATCAAGAATAAAACTTTTCACCTGTCTCTGGAGACCAGCGTTCATTCCAACCTTGGAAGGCAGAGCCTATAAATCCCTTGAACAAGCTGACGAGCCAGACTCGTCCTAACGGCCTGCTCAGGGTTTAATTGGAGTCCCAGACTGAAAAATCTAAGGTGGAAAAGCGATCCAAAATGATTGCCAGTAGTACCTCAGGGACTCTGTGATAAGGAAGCACATTCACGTGCACGTGCACCCAACCACCCATAGTCAAACACACACAAACACATGGAGAAAAGATAAGGACACCCTAGTTTGACCTTACATCCCCTTGACATCTATTACAGGCTACTTTCTCAGCCGTATTGCAATTTCATTTAGGGGTTGCTTGCATTTTTTATTAAACTCCAATGAGCTCTAATGATAAGCTTTCTTTCATTCGCGCCCCTGAGAAGGGTTGGTATCCTGCACACACCTCTCACCCCCGTCCCCCCCACACCCCGGAAAGAGAAAAAGGGAGAGCAAAAAGGAGTGATGTTTGGGAAAAGGGATGCTTTTGTTTTGGGAAGGAAAAGAACACACTTTTTTGGATAAAGTGAGTGGTACAAGCATTTATAGGCATTCGCATCTAGCTCTGTTCTGAGTGACTGCAATGTGTCCACTAAGCCCAGGAGTCTGGCCCGCGTGGACCTGGAGGTCCCTGGCTGGTTTTCTGCTAAAGACATTCATTGCTTGCTGGTTCCTTGCTGTCGGCCTCCACCGTGAGGCGGTGCTGCAAGGCTTCCTCGATGTTCTGGAGCAGGCGGCTTTCCCACTGCCTCACTCGCTCCATGGCCGCTGCCAACTTTTTGGGGTCTCGTCTGCCCCTCCGGCATGCTCCGGATTTCCTAGACGACCAGGCGATGTGAGGCCAGCCTGGGAGAGGGTCTCGCTGGTGGGCCAGAGAGGCCGGCGCAGGAGGGGACGCCTCGCGGGTCAGCGCGTCTGACTGCCCGCAGGAGCCGTCGGAAGCCCCGGGGCCAGACCTCCTCTTTCTGCAGACTGCGGGTGAGCTGACGTCTGGCATGTGGTCCTGGGAAAGAGGTGCGGGCCTTGATGACTCCTCCTGTACACCCCATTCGCAGAGGTTCTGGTGACTGCCAAGGGTCACTTCCTCTGGCGTCCCAGGTTGTGTGAGTTTCCTCAAGGAACTCATAAGGAAGAAACACTCGCCTGTCCAGAGTTCGACCCCAAAATCTGCATCTCTGGCTCCCCGGTTCTCATTAGAGAAGTTGCACTGGGCAGTTGCCGCACGTGCTTATGCTGGACCTTGTCCCCAACGTATGAACTTCTCTGATGCAGAGTCCCAGGCAAGTGTGCCCGCTGTGTCCCTCGTTTCTGGTAAAATCAAGTAAGCCTTGTATTTAGGTATTATCCCTGTGTTTCCTTAAGTACTTAACAGACTCTATGGCTTGTGCAAAAAAAGAAAATGTATGGCAACGTATATGATATATTCTCCTGAAATAAATGATTTGCCTATCTGGAAAGATATTAAACCATAGAATAGAATTACAACAAACATGCATATAATATACACCAAGTAAACAGATATGCATCCACCAAGAAGAAAAAAGTTTCAGGCAGGTAATCTTTAATCTGGCATTTGGGATTGATTTCTTCACCACATATGCTTTTAACTAATAAGAAGCTGTTCTGCTCTTATATCAAATAACAATAGCACAAGCCCACAAAGCTCACCACCAAAAAGATTTCTTTCAAATAGAAACCAGTATTCAGGTACCTATATTTTCCATTCCTAACATGATCCCCAAAACAAAAACATTATTAAATAGCTAAATCTTTTATTTTTATTCAGCATATCAGTATTACCCACAATAAACAAAATTTTCTGCCTTACTACAATTTACTAAAACTAGAGATACTAAAACCAAAGTAAATCTATCTGAATTTTAATTTAGGGTAGAATCCTTTAAAAATACTTACAGAGGCTATCATGCGATTATTTTCACAAGTAGAAGTCAAAACTGTATATTTTTCATAAACATCAATCAGATCTAGCATATTACTCTTTTTTAAGAAATCATCGTAAGTCTTCTTAATGTCTTCATAGTGGTCAACCACTTCCACATTTTCAACAGGCAAGTTCAACTTCTCATGTAGTAAGTATTTCCAAGTCAGTAACACATCACTGAGAGAAACTGTAAATTCACCATTATGCTGAAAGATCATGCAAACGAACAAAAAAAATGGATAAAGTTGGTTGCAGAATACCCACTTATCTATTAGTTTACAAGTGATAAGAGAAATACCATCTCATTATAGTATAATGAAATGTATAAAAAATAAATGGTTTTATAAAATATGAATCATTTCCCAAGTGTAAAAAAAAAAAAAAAAACTCCAGGCAGAAACTGCAGCAGCCTGCACTTCCAGCCCTACTGGGCAGAGCCTGGAAAATCCCAGAGTGAAGCAAAAAGGAGGTAGAAGCAATCCAGGATGATTCCCAAAGTCACCCTTGGTCCTCCACAGGAACACTCACACACACACACACAAAATAAATAAAATTTAAAAATTGATATACAGCTGATTTTGCCGTCAACTACTGTTTCTCCAATCTCTATTATCATGGCTGTCAGCTATTATCTAAATTGTTGGATTATTACTTCAGGTGTTTATTAAATATAACCTGACACTACCTGACAGTTTTATATTTTGGCCTTCCCACAGGCAGTATTAAAATGGTTTTGAGTGACAGCTTCCTGCAACTTAGTAAAACCATTTGCTTATGAAAAAAAAGAATATGAAGCATTAAAGAAAATTTGCATATGACAAAATAAGCTAATATGAATGCCTCATTTCCTGAAGTAAAAGGATAGGTAGACAATGAATTGTATTTCAGTACTATTAATTAGAGAGGCATTTACTTCTTTTAATATTTATTACATTTTAGCTTTTACCTAATGTAGTTTTAATTTCTTATTTACAATTGCCAATACCATGATGAAATCCCATATAATACAACATATTCCAAGTACTAGCTGTAAAATATGATCATACCGATCAGGATTCTGCAAAGTATCAGTGCTAAATTTTAGGGCCAGAAGATAATTTCATTCTTCAATGTTCCAAGATACACTAAATTATAACAAATAAGTGGCAAAAAGCAAGTCAAGTTTCTTTCTATAAGTTCTCAGATCCTATTAATGAGTCAAATTATTCTTTCTTGCATCTTTATGGCTTTCTGTGTTTTTCTTAAAAAAATGAAATAGATTATAATTTGATTACATTGATATATAGTTGCTAACAGACCCAAAAATATTGCCCACCTGTTTGTATATCTCTAACTATAAAACCTTTTCTTAGTCTGGAGAGATGATGGCTCAGGGGGTTAAGCCTCTGCCTCTCAAGTAGAAGGTTCTGAGTTCAGATCCCCAATCCTACGTAAAAATGCCAGAATTAAATGGTGGTGGCCTGTACTTCGGATTCTGGAAGACAGAGCCTGGCAAACTTCAGAGTAAAGCAAAGAGGAGGTAGAGAAATTTAGGGTGAGTCCCAAGGGAGTCACTTCTGGACCTCCACGGGCACACAGTGCCCTTGATACATGCACACACACAATAATTAATTAATTAATTAATTAAAACTTTTCTTAAAGTCTCTTGAATAAATTCTCCATAGCCATACTAAATACTTATTGAATCAAAAACATTTTTCTCCCACATTAATATGCTACATATTAAAATGTGACTTCCAAAACACACTACCATTAACTCATTAAAAGAATTCTAATTAATACTTTCCAATTCAACACGAATAACAAATATGCTTAAGCATCCATATGTGGGTCTACTAAATATATTATGCACTGTTTTGCACAGCTCAGTTTCTTTAATATACTAGTAGTTTCTATCTACACTGAAATCTTTACATTAGTTGAATTTAAAGATGGGTAGGTAATTAAGTGGTTAGTAAAATTGTAATTCTCTGGAACAAAATTGTAATATCATCTGTCTTCATGAAAAATAATAGAAAAAAATCAACAAAGCTAAAGTATACATTATTTTCTATAAATTTGATCTTCAAAAATCTCTATTTTTGTTATCTTTCACAATAAGTACCCACATCTGCTATTCATCATCTAAATTTATAACAAGTTGTGTAAATGTCTTTAAAACATTAATTCTTGAGGCTGGTGACATTGCTCAGTGAGTAAAGCAGCTGTTTGCAGTCTGGAGACATAAGTTCAATCCCAAGAAGCCCACACAGTACATATGTGTGCCTCTCTCCCTCATAAATAAATAAATAAATAAAAACATTAGCTCTTTATTCATCCATGTGGAGACAATAAAGAAAAGTATTATTACCCTTAGGACAAGGGAGCTTTTATATCATGAATAGGAAAGTTTACTACAGTCTATTAAACTAGCTCAATGAAGAACTCCTCGAAAATTATCGACTCCAAAATTTTGGATCTACAACCCAAACATAAGACAGATTTGTAATTTCTCAATGAGGCATTAAAAAATTAGACATTTTAATATTTCTCAATGATACAAAAATCACACGACAACAAACTTCCAAGTACTATTAATGCATCCAGTGGAGTTTCAACACTAAATTGTGTTGTCTCAAAAATTCCTAAAACTGCTTTGAACAGTTTCTTTTATAAAGATATATTCTTCCTAATGTAGACATACAATGTAGTCTCATTTTGTTGACTATAACTAGTTAAGTAGAGCTACACAACTCATGATCTTATGAGAAAGGTTTTGACTACACTAGCAGTGTTCATACTGAGATTGGGAAAAAATTCTAAATCCACATAAAAAGGCATTCCAGATATCAGTTTTCATGGCCAGGTGTCTATCATGTCATCATATTTTATTATTCCAACCAGTAACAACTGGTTGAGAGAGTCTGATCAAATCAGAAGATGTTTTGCTATAAAAACATGCCAACTGGCTAATATGTGAAGGAAGTTCAAAATCTTCATTAATCCTTTAATCTCTGATAGGCCTAACAAAGATTGGATTTCACAAGAATAAAATGAAAAAAGCAAGTTACGTATTTTTTTCCAGAGCACTTGAACTCTGACTGTGTATCAAATTAATTTATAATAACCCAACTTTTAAATAGAATTTAAATTTCTAACTAAACTTCATTGATAGCATTAAAGATAGGATTACTAAATAATGTTAACTCTGTAACTTGGACCAAGTAAGACACTGAAATCCTCCAACAGAGTTTCCTTGGTTTGTACAGATTAAATATGTGATAAATACATATGGTATTTCTTATAATATCAAATACATATAGTATCAAAGTAAAATAATTCTGGTAAAATTCTGATGGTAAAATATAATACAATTATAAAAGTCAGTTTATTCTTATTTTTAGATCATTTTCAAATTTTCAATTTTCTTGAAAGCATATTAAAAAAATCTAAAACCCAAAGATTACTTCAGTATACCTTTCCTTTTCGACCAACTAAGCACTTAAGAAAACATGCATGTCATTAGACTGAATATAATAGTTATCCAAAAGTTTTATTGTGGTCAAATTCAGTTATAAGAACTTAGGACTCATGCTTCAAGGAATTAAAAATTCAGGTGTGAAGATACCACAAACTCACTACATTCATGTATATAACACTAAAAGAATAAAAAAAGAAGTAGGTAAAAGAGCAGGCAGTATCTTTAGTGATTTTGAAATTAACTGGCTTGGTAATAACTAAGAATAAAAGAGAAAACTAGCATGTTTTATTTGAAACCCTGCAAATTTTCTTTCTTTTTATAAAACAGCAGGAGATAGGTAGATTCACTGTCATCTTCCCACATGTAAATGCTAGTAATTCCTTTTATTCCTTTCAATTTTTGCTTTGTCTTCTCCAAATGAAACCCACTCTTGCGTGGTTTTGGTCAGACTACACATACCTTTGGGAAGGACCACTGTGAAAGAAATTTATTATTGTTCTCCTGAATGTTGATTATTAATTAAAACCATATATGTATCAAGCAAGAAAAGAAAAAAATCTAAACCTGAGCTGCAACAAATAATAAAAAAAGGAACAAATACAACTAAACTCACATTTTTGTTACTAAATATTTATGAATGCAAATGTAAGCACATGTGTATCTTGCTTCCAACTGCAGTCTGAGCACCTCACATATTTTAATCTTTAACAGATGCCTGAGTGAAGTGCAACTGATCATACCACACATGCAAATACACACATACAAACAAAAAACTCAGGTGCATCTTGCCTCTTCTCTCTGGCCCACCCACAGCCTGAACTTTCAGTGAATTAGCAAGTGGAAAATTAGCAAGCAAAACGACCTTTAGTGAAGGCTTCAAGCAAACCTAAATAAAAATAAGCTGGACTGAATGGCTCACTGCATCAAAATTTTGCAATAAGCCAGGTATGGTGGTTCATATGACTAATTCCAACTTTGGGAGGCTAAGACAGGATTGTCATGAGTTCAAGGCCAATCTGAGCTTACACAGTGGGAACCTGTGTAGAAAAAAAATTGTTACGATAAGAAAAGAAAAAGAAAGATAAAATGGTCATGTCCCATGTGTGAATATACACATGAAGGCCTGCATGATGTGGAAAGAGATGATTTCAAATGTAACTCAATATTTTGACACAGATATCAGAGGTATTTCTGAAAATAGTGTATCATAGGAGGACAAACATAGCAAAAAAAAAAAAAGTACTGAAATTTAGTCTTGTGGGCAGCAACCAAAATTCAATTTAAAAAAGACCCATCTAAATATAGTTTACCAACCTGTTTGTTGTTCTCTGCTATGGAAAGCTGCAGTGCCAAGAGCATGGAGTCTGCACCACATAAAGTAGTTCTTTCAGAGTTACAAAGAGTGTGCCAGTTCCTTCTAAACTCTTTAATCATTTCCAAGACAGACATCTGATTAAGCACAGCCATTCTCTTAAAGTAGAACAGAATACAATGTCAAACTGACTTACTTCGATTGGAAATAAACATTTAACATGTGTAAGCAAGCACAGTTAAAGAAAAATAAGTAGTGAACAAGAGGTCATTTCATATTTACCAAGATTCTTTTTAATTAAATTTAGGAAAACAGAATAATGTGATTTCTGCCCAATCATATTTTCCTCTAGTTTAGTTTTCTTAAGCCAAATCTTTTGAAATCACAAAAAGCTAACCTTCAATTTTGAAAATTCACATAAACCAGACATGCAAATTCTACCAGTTTGTAATAACAGACCCAGACATCATCAAATAAAGCTGTAGTTAAAAATACATGTTCTGAGATAAATGATAAAAAAAATGTCCTTTAAACACCTGTTATTATACCCATAGATAAATAATGTGATAGATTGAAAAAAAATTTTCCCTCTCCTTCCTATAGTGTCCAAGAAGAAGTGATCTACTTTTTTACCGATTTAATCTGGGGCAGTTCTGTGACTTGATGTGACCAGTAGATTATGGTAAAATGACATAGTGAAAATTCTAAATCCAGGACTTAAAGGTCTATAAAGAAAATAAATCAAGAAAGTGCTATTTTTTTGCTTCTTTTTTAAACCTAATCTTTTTATCTTATGTTTTTTGTGAGCTTTTTCTTTTTTCTCTATTCATAATTCCTAGTCTAATCCTCTCCTTTCTCCTTACAACCCTTCATCTCTCCTGTCATACTCCCTCCTATTTTCAAGTCTTTCATTTGTGTGGCCCATTGTGCTTCATCTAGTTTGTCTTTGATATCATATGCCTGCCATGATTCATGCTCCAATAAATATCAAAGATCAGTGCGTAAACCATTGAGGATATCTTCCTTCTCTTCCCTATCAGCATTAGTCCTCATCTCAGAGAGGTGTGGAACTTCTTGAGACCTTTCTCCCTTTCCTAGAGAGAAGCTGATAGGACAGTTATCGTGTAGTTCTTGTGAAAGTGTAAATGCCTGCCATGAAATCATGTATACCTCAGTCTTGTCATGATCAGGAGATAATACATGGCCCGTGGCCATCCCACTTTCAGGCTCTTACAGTGTTTCTACCCCGATTAGGGCAAAGCAGTCCTGTCACTTATTTTCTGCAATTTGGCCAGCTGTGTTTATCTGTAGTAAAACCTTCTGTTGCAGGAGGAGGTTTGGAGGTTGAGTGCTGTGTGCTTCTCCAATCTACAGGTCTAACCAGTGTTTAAAAGGCAGTTTGGTGACGTATCTTTAAAGCTGAACTTCCATAGCCTGCTCATCCCCAGGGAAGATGCCTTCCCCTTTCATAGGTTCTTATTCTACTCTACAGAAACAGGAATGTGGTCCTTTCTGACAAGTGAGCCTGAAATCTGATCACAAAGCTGTTGGTTGCCTTCTTGATATTCATGCCACTATTACATGACAGTCACCTCTTGCCATGGTGATTGATTTTTCAATTTGCAGATTTCACAGATTGATGAGACCTTTGCTTGCTTTTCTCCTCTGCAGCTTTCATAGGACTATCTGACACTTTGAAGGAAGCAAGGAGAAAGCTTCCAGACCTGTTCCAGTTGGTGTTTTTTAAATCCATGTCCCGTGCTCCATATGTGTTGCATCTTCAGTAATAGGGTCTTACTCTCAATTTCTGGAGGGCAACTAAGAGCAATGGTAAAAACATATAGTGTGGAGGGCCTCTGAAACCTCTCTGACCAAAAACTTAGCAGGAAGTTATCACATGCCTGTTACTTCTAATATTGTTTAATTGTCTCTGGGTTCAAGGTGGAAACAGTCCAGGGCATTATTTGTTTTGCCCTGTCTTCCTCTTTCTTTGCTCATCTATATAGGGACTGTACATTCCTGTCCTTTTTTTCCTTAGGCTAAAATATTTTAGACATATTTATCTTAAGGGAAGTTCCTATCTGGTCGCATTCTACATTCTCAGGGTTTTTCTATTACTACTTCCTCCTCCTACACTCCATTTCCTCCCCTCCCCCCAAGTATTTTCTCCATTATTCCCTCCCTCTAACCACCTGTGGTGTCAGGAGTTTAATCCTAGTATATACATATAAGAAAGAACATGTGGTATTCTGTGTCTAAGATATCTTGCTCAATATTATATTTTCCAGTTCTATTCATTTATCAGCAAATTCTATAATTTCATCCTTCCTGATGGCTGAATAGTATTCCATTGTGTATATGTACTGCATTTTCATTATCCATTCCTCTGTTGATAGGCATGTTGGCTGATTCCATTTTCTTGGTATTGTGAATAGAGCTGCAATGAACATGGATGGACAAATGTCTTTGTACTATGATGTACAGTCCTTTGGGAATTTCTCAGAAGTGGTACAGCTGGGTCATATGGTAGAAAAGAGCTACTTTTTATAGAGTCTGGAAACTTAGATTTGTGTATTACTATACTAAGACATTTGTATAAACAATATCATTTGTGATGAGTGCCTCATTTCATTCTGAATCTGGATTTTTGGTGAATGTCAAATGTGCTCAGTGCTTAGTTAAAATAAGTCTCTAATGAGTCCCTAATGAGTTTTCTAAGTAGACAGCATTTCACATGAATTGCATTAACCTATTGTTGAAAGAATTACATGAACTTATAAATCTAACAACAGCAGATATGTAGAAACCTAGACTTTGCTCCCACGGGCCTTTCCCTTTATTTCTCCCCTTTTGACTTCCTTCTAGTAAACAATTTAATTTGGGATGATCTTGAGGGACTCTCAAAGCCTTAAAGTTCAGGTCTCACTACCTTGCTGCTCTAAGCCTGCTGTATGAAGAAACACAAGCCTGTTGAAGAACAGAAGAGAAAGAGAACCAAAACATGGCAGGTGGCAGCTAATATCAAATAACGGACATGTGAATTAGGGAGCCTACTATAGTCCTATCTCGTCCCAGTCAGACTGCAAGTGAATTTCAACAGTATGAGTGATCCCAGGAAAGCCCAACAGAATCATTTAACTGAGTCTGTTCAAACTGCTGACCCACGGGACTCTCAAGAAAATAAATTGGCTGTTATTTTATGGAACTGTGGTTTGTCACACAACAAATACATAATAAAACATCTAACGTTTAGAAGGCAGATACTTTTCAAAAGCTTGATGTTGATTACCTCACTCAGTTTTCACAAGTGTACTAACAAGGTAGGCCTATAATTATCCTCATTACATACCTGAAGAAAACAATATTCAATGATAGTAAATGGCTAAACTTGGATTTCTAAGTTTAGGCTCTTAAATCACTGTATTTCATGATTTCTCCTGAGGCATATAAAAACCTTTCAAAATAATCTGAGGTAGTGACAATGTTTTATACATCTGAGCCAATTTCTTTTGATGAATTTACAAATAAGCCTGTTAAATTTTTTTCTGCTTTTAACTGAGTCTCCGGGATATTCAGATTCCCATGTGCTATTTTCAATACCCACCTCATTTACTAATTTTTTCCACTATCCTTTCATTCTATGTTTATGTTGCATAAACAGAATCCCAGTTGTTTACTAGATACTCAAATTATTTTTATTTTTAATTCATTTTTAATTTCATACATGTATGTTACTTCGCTTTACTCATATATATCCCTATTATCTTTTTTTGACTCTTCCCTCTTCCACTGGCTTTCTTCATCCCTCAAATAAGAATATGAAACTCTTGTCTTTTTTCTACTTTAACTTTTCTCCTGCTTTCTTCAGACTCCTTACTCTCTTAAACAGACTTCTTTCTTCTATATCATATTATACATTTTACATGCAATATTATGCATTTACATTAATTTTGCATTGTTCTATGATTATATAGTAATATATATTATATAGATATACACTGCACATGAAAGACAAAGTCTGAGACTGGCTTATTTCACTTTATCATCTCTAGCTTCATTCATTGTGGAAATGGCATAATTTCATTCTTCTTTATAGTTGAATGAAACTCCACTATTTATATGTCACATTCTCTTTATTCATTTATCTCTGGATGGGCACATAGGTTATTACATATGTTGGCTACTGTGAATAATGCATTTCAGATTTGTACAAGAAATTGACAAGTATCTTTTATGAAATAATAATTTACAGATATAATCAGTGATGCAATTAGAGTCATTAAGATTATATTTCTCTTAAAAAATCACACTCCCCTATTAAAAAGGTGAAGTAAATAAAGCATAAACTTCAGTGATATGATAAGTTTGCCTGAAATAAGTTTTTTTGGAGAGTACTGATATTAACGGCATTATGAGTTTAAATACTGATAAATGAAAACACCTGTAATTTTTATTGTTCATCCTGAATTCTGGCTCACCCACTTACTAGCTATGAGATCTTGATCAAGATACATCACTTCTAGCTACTCAGCTTCCTTGTAGTGAAAATGAAATAGTTCCTATCTCATAGGGTTTTGGGAAAGAGTAAAAAGCAAAAATGTATATAAAACTTTTATGAAAGTGCCTAATACATAAAAAACCCCACACATTAGCTATTATCATTCATTATGAGTTGTGTAGGCTATTTTGAGTTAAAATTGAAAGTTCACTAGTGACAGAAGACCATGAGCCTCGTCTAAAGGATTTACAACTTTGGAAGGAGACAAACAGTAAATATTTGAGACATTCAAGCCATATAGTCTGTGTCACTACTCACCTTGACATTGTAGTCCAAAAGAAGCTAAGAACAAGTAAGCATAACTGTCAAGTGAGAATAACAGTAATGCACTACAAATTTATTTATAGACAACAAAATTTATGTTTCATAAAAATTTCATAAGACAGGGCTGGAGAGATGACTCAGAAGTTAAGACTCTGCCTCACAAGCAGAAGGTCGTGAGTTCAGATCCCAAGGTCCCACATAAAAACACCAGATAGAAATGAGGATGGCCTGCACTTCTAGCCCTAAATGACTCTTGGACCTCCACAGGGACACACAGTGTCCAGACCCCCCCCCCACACACACACAATAGATGAATGAATAAATAAAATTTTAAAAATTTTCACAAGACACAAATATTTTTAATTTTTACACCAACTCTTTTTTTTTTTTTTCTTTAGAATGTGTATGTGACACAGCACATGTATGGAGGTCAGGATAACTTGAAGGAGTCCACTATCTTTTTGCACCAAGTGTGTTTCCTGAATAACTCAAGCCATCAGCTTAGGCAGCTTTTACCTGATGAGCCACTAGCTGGGCCCCCAGCAACTATTTAAACATATAATATCCATTCTTGACTCAGGAGCTAGTTACTCGAAAACAGGCAGTGCTGCAGCTGCCTTGTCAACATTTGCAAGAGTCCCAGTTCCTCCAGTAGCTTTTCAAGGGGCTCTGGGAGTCTAGGAAGTAATGTACTTGACTGCCCAGGTATTGTGTCATACAAAAGGCAGGAATACACCGCATACTTTCTATCTAACTTTCAACCTGTTGTGGGGGATCAATGAGGCACTGAATATGGAATATGAGCTCTCTGTATGGCAGGTTACACTTCCCAAAAAATAAAAATAAAAAAAGGAAAGAAGAAAGCTAGAAAAAAAGCAAGGGAAAGAGGAAATGGGACGAAAAAGGAAGGAGAGAAAGGAAGGGGAAAGGAAAGAGGAAATGAGAGGAGAAGAAAAGGAAATTAAAAGGAAGAGAAATGAAAAAAAGGAAAGGAGAAAGTAAAAAAGAAGGAGAAAAGGAAAGGAAGAAAAAAGTGGGGGGGGGCGGTAGAGTTATAAACAGTTGTTTGAAAAAACTGCATTCAAGGATGCACTGGAGCAGAAATTGTGTGACAGGGAGGTGTCCCTGGGAGGCAACGTGAGAGAGCTACACTGTGTAATTTAACGCACACGGCACCACGCCCACTCGTGAGCTGCACAACCTTCTGCATTTAAACTCTCTGATGAACATAAATTCCTCCGTTTGCTTGAAGGGAAAGATGCCTGCCGAGTAGAATTAGGAGACGTGAGTGAACAGGTGCGCAACCCCCTGGGGCATCCTCTTGCACTTGCAGATGCACCCGGGGGACTACCCGGCTCTTGCACCAGCCACTCCTGAGTCTGTCCCAGCACTCCCGGGATTCGGGGCGAAGCCGTCACCCGGCCACCCCGACAAGCCGCCTCTAGGACCATCACTTGAAGGAAATAGCATCACTCACCTCACTGGGTGAGCCGGGACGGGGGGACTCCAGCGAAGGAAAGGTCGGGTGCCGCAGCGGACCCGCGGCGGCTCCAGTCGTCGCCGCTTCCAATTCAAAGCTCGCGGGAGGGCGCAGCAGCCAATCGCCGCGCTCGCCCTTCGACCCGGAAGCAGATCCGCGCGCGCGCCTGCCGCTCAGCGCCGACCGGAGTTGGGTTCAAGTCGCTTCCCCGCTTTCGGTGCGTAATGCGCGCAGAGTCCCGGCGCCGCCTCGGGGCGCCGCGGGTCACCTAGCCCGCCCGCCCCGTGTCAAGGAGTCCTCCCCGGGGACCCCGGGAGGTCCTGGGATCCCGGGAGGTCCTGGGACTCCGGGAGGTGGGCGCGGCTTGTCGCCGGCCCGAGCTTGGCTGGGGGAGGCGTCGGGGCTCCCCGCCGGGGACCTTCCTCGCCCGGGCGGGCGCTGCGCCCTTCCGGCCTTGCAGTTTTAAAGGGGGCTAGTGAGGGGCTAGTGGAGGGCCAGGTAGATCGGGAGACCCTGACAATATAGGGACCCCAGGGTTCAACGAGCAGGAAGGGGGGCGCTGCCCCCGACGCTGGACCTGCATCTCACCCCCCTGCCATTCTCCTGCCCGGACGTGCCACCCGCTGGCCATCCTTGCGCCTGGCTGATTCCTTAAGGGTGTTGGTGTGTGAGCTCCCCGAGGTAGACTCCCCTTGCGTGTCAGCACAGGCTGGTGTTTTAACCCAGATTTCAGGGTGATTCTTGCTTCTAATTAACAACAACAACACGTCTGTGTAAGATTCATTATTCTCGTGGGGATGCTAGTCCACAGTGCACATTACACTTTAGGTAGCTAAATGTGCCTGAAGAAAAAAATATATATATAATTTAATTTGTGTGTGTTTTTATTTGTTTGTTTGTTTGTTTATTTTTCGTGTGTATCAGAGAGCATTGTATGTCCCTGTGGAGGACCAAGGGTGACTTCGGGAATCATCCTGGTTTGCTTCTACCTCCTTTTAGCTTCATGCTGAGATTTCCCAGGCTCCGCCCACCAGGGGCAGGAAGTTCAGGCTACTGCCATTTCCGCCTGGTGTTTTTACGTGGGACCTGGATCTGAACTTAGGACTTTTGCTTGCGAGGCAGAGTCTTAACCCCTGTGCCTAGTTTTTTAAGTATTACCTTTATATCACATGTTCTTCAGTTCCTGTATTTTGTATCTGCTCGTTGCATTCTTCACACAGAATCATGATGTTTCCTAGATTATGGTTCTTCAAGACAACAGGGCGTATGTGTGTATGTATTCAGTAGTATTAATGCTCAACACATAACAGTCTTTCAAATCCTCACTCTGGTAACTTGTTTGACCAATCTCTTCCTAGGTAAAATGCAGACCATAGGTACTACCTGCTGTTAGTTTTATGCTGCTATTAGGTGTGATAATTATCAGTAAAATGCTGAGTATGCTACCTACAAATGATCCACACAAATATTAATCATTTTTATGACTTTTTGTTTAAATTATTCCATGTTCAAATGCCAACTATGTCTCTTAGTTAATGGTTTTCATATTTATGGGTATTGCAAATGTAGCAAGAGGAAAGTTGTGATGAATCATTTTGCTGAATTTTCTTTCTACATTATCTGTCACTTGCTATGTATGTTAAGTTTCTTTTGCACTGCCAGTGACATTGCTATGTCGGATCTTATTTTCATTCTTTTGTTTAGTGACTAATGGTATTTGTACTTGTGTTTTAATTCAGTTTCATGACGTCCAGTTGAAAGCTGTTGGATTCCCTACAACCTCTTCAAGTATTGCTTTATAAGATGAAGCAAGATTCTACAAGAAATGCTGCCTACACTGTTGATTGTGAAGATTACGTACATGTGGTAGAATTTAATCCCTTTGAGAGTGGGGATTCAGGAAATCTAATTGCATATGGTGGCAGTAATTATGTGGTTATTGGCATGTGTACCTTTCAGGTTAGTCTACAAACTACAGTGAATAACAAGCTATTTTATGATAAGAGTTTATACAAACCAAGATGAACTTTATTCTTTTAATATTTTATTTATTTATTTATTATGTGTGTGTCTGTATCAGAGGGCACTGTGTGTCCCTGTGGAGGGCCAAGGACGACTTTGGGAATCATCCTGGATTGCTGCTACTTCCTTTTTGCTTTGCGCTGGGATTTCTCAGGCTCCGCCCACTAGGGCTAGAAGTGCTGGCCTGGCCTCCATGGTTTCCACCTGGCTTTTGGGGGGGGGGGGACTGAAGTTTTTTTTTTTTTTTTCCCCAATCATACAAACTCAATAGGTACCCCGGTCCTCTCACTCCCTCCATCTCTCCCCAGTCCCTCTAGTGCCCTCCCCCCTTCCCCTTCCTTTTTTCCCCTTCCTCCCCCTCTCCCAGTGCCTTCCCTTTCCCCTCTCTCATCCCCTGGAGCATCCCCCTGTATGAATGCCAAACTTCCCTCTGAGTCCTCCACTCCAGTGAGGTGTAAGGACTCTAGCATAGCTCAGAGCTCTCCCCCTGGGCTCCCCCTTAGTATGGGAACACTGTTCTGACTGTTAATCCCTTACCTCTAAGATCCTACTGCCTGTGATCCATGCTAGACCCTGGGGGATCATCGACACATCAGTCATTGCGCAGGTCATGCAAAGTCTGACTGTGGCTACTGTGGCCCTAACTTGTGTGGAGCATCTTGCATATCATTGGTCTTCCCATCTTTAGGCTCTTACAATCGTGCCACCCCGTTCTCTGAGTTTTAGGATGGGGAGAGATTTGGCTGGTCTAGTTCCAGGTGATCAATGCAGGGTCTTTGGTGTTCTGAACTATGGTTTGTTGTTTTCAGTTTTGCTGTTCCTGCACCACCCTTGGTTCCATCCTGATTGGTATTGGAGATCACCTCTTAACCAAAGATAAAAGGTTATTTAAATGAAGATCTTACTATAAGAGAAGATTCAAAAGTAGATGGGGTAGAAGTAGGAGACCGCAGTGAGGGGGGGGTCAATGTCCTATTTGCAGGATGGTTACCATCTATCTGCCAGTCCCTGTACATACCTCTCTGATTGGTGAGACCAAACCTCCTCAGTCACAAGTGCCCATGAAGGAAAGTGAGAGTGAGCTTCACCAGATGTCTCACTACTTACTTGCAATACTTGATGTCCACCTGGCTTTTTTTTTTTTCCACTCATACAAACTTAACAGGTACACCGGTACCCCCCTCCCTCCAACTCCCTAACCCCCGTGCCCCCCTCCCCTCCCCTTTCCCTTTCCATCCCTCAGTGCCTCCCCCTCCCATCCCCAGAGCATCCTTTAATGTGCATGCCAAACTCTCCTCTGGGTCCTCCTCTCCGATGAGGTGCAAGGACCCTGGCATTTCCCAGAACCCTTTCCTGTGTTCCTGTTAAGCATAGGAACACTACTGTGGCTATCAATCCCTTGCCTTCCAGGATCCTAGTGCCTTTAGCAGATGCTAGACTTTGTGAGGTCAATAGTGTGTTGGACATTGCGCAGGGCATGTAAAGTCCAAATATGATGGCTTTGGCCCTAACTTGTGTGGAGTATCTTGCATATCATTGCTCCTCTCACCACCTGGCTTTTTTATATGGAACTTGGGATCCAAATTCAGGGCCTTCTGCTGGAGAGATAGTCTTTACCCCTTGAGCCATCTCTCCAGCACCAAAATGAACTTTAAAATGTGGTTGAATTTGAATGTTTAAAAGAAATGATATGTAAGTCCACCAAGAAAAGATCTCTCAGTAACAATGCTTGAAAATTTGTGTGACTGTTACATACGTGATAAAAAAGAAAAATATGAAGCTTTTCTTTTGCTTTATGATTAGTAATGAGATATCCTGCTAATCAAAGGCTGTAGAGTAACTGAACACTGATACATATTAAAACTTAAATGCAGTTCAAACTTCTTATGTTACTCTTTAGCATAAGAAACATGGTAATATTGAGAGTCTAAAAAATGATCTTCCAAGAGAATTGACAACTTTCATAATATTAGCTTTCCTATTAATTTGTTTTATCACTTTTTGTGCATCTAAAGCATATATAAAAAGTAAAAAAGTGTGAGAATGTTTTTAATAGCAAGCAGTTCAGCATTGCCCTTTTTTCTGCTCCTAAAATACTTAGCAGTTTACTCCTGTTTGACTGTAGAGCATCCAATCTTGATTGGATACTTAGACTCTTGTATAAAGAGAAGGAGCATGATAGAACAAGTAGAGTCAGTGAGTATGTAATGGATTAGTGTGTGTAAAGTTTCCCGAAGACACCTGGAACATTGTAATCTTTATATTTTTGTTGTGATTGATAAACAATAGTGATAAGCACTTCCATGTTTGAAAAATTTATTTATTTATTTATTTACAAACAAACTGGATTTACATCTTTGCTCTGATTCCCTCCCTCCCTATTCTCCCCATCCACATGACCTTTTCCCACCCTCATCCATCCTGTTCTGTTCCCCCACCCCCACCCTCCTGCCTCTCCTCTTCTTTTGCTTGTATCTCAGGACTCCCTTTGGGGTGCCTGTGTTGATAAGGAGTCAGATTTCTGTTGAACTTGATGTGGCTCTTCAGTGGGTAAAGTCGTAGGTGGGGAGGTTCCTCTTCCCTTGTCAAGAATTTGTCCCTGATCCACTCTCTTCGTAGCTTCGAAGATCCTAGTTAGTCCTTGTGTAGCTCTGGTGGTAGAAGTTCTTATCACAGTGGCCTGGGTATAGCAGCCCTGTCTTGGCTGGAGTGTGTAGTTTGGAGTATCTCATCCCAACATTAGGCTCTTACAATCTTACTGCCCCCTCTTCCAAGAGTTTCCCTGAGCCTTGTGGGACTAGATTTTGATGGGATGGTTAGGGCTGAGAATTCCAGGCTCGCTGATATTCTGTGCTTTGACCTGATGTGGTTTTCTACTTCACTAATCTTCATTGTAATAGAGTGCGACTTGATTGAGCTCTGAGTTTTCTTATCTGTGTTCCTTTGTCTCCACTCTCTTGGTGTCTTCTTTCCCTACATCCCATGTTATGTTTCTTTGCAGTTATAGTGGAGATTATAGAAATTTCCCCTTGAGTATGTCATTTTGAAGGCTTATTACGAGGTTGCACTTACAAGGGAGAACATATGATGTCTTTCTGTGTCTGGGATAATTTACTCAGTATAACTTCTTCCAGCTCCATCCATTTACCAGCACATTTCATTAATTCATGAATAATATTCATCAGTGACATAGATGAATAGTATTCTGTTGTATATATGTACCACATTTTTGTTATCCATTGTCTACTCTTGTGCATTTAATCTGATTCCATGACATTGCTATTGTGAATAGAATTCCAATGAACATGGATGTACATATCTCTTTATAGTACAATGAAGCATTTTTTGGGGAATATTCCCAGGAGTATTAGTATAGCTGAGTCATATGGCATTTCAATTTTTAAGTTGTTTAGGAATTGCCATACTGATTTCCAGAGTGGTTACACAAGTTTGCGTTTCTACCAGCAATATGTGAGGGTTCCCTTCTTTCCACATCCTCTCCACTATTTGATGCTGTATTTTGGATTTTAGCCATTCTGACTATGGTGAAATTATATCTCAGAGTCGTTTTCATTTACATTTCCCTAATGGCTAGGGAGGTGGAAAATTCTTTAAGGGATTTGTTAGACATTTTAATTTCATCCTGAGACAAGTTTCTTTTAAGTTCCAAGGCCCATTTTCTATTTGGGCTGCTTACCTCTTTGATGTTTAATTTTTTGAGTTCTTTGTGCACTCTGAATATTAGTCCTGTATCAGATAGATGTGTGGTTAATTAAGACTTTCTTCCATTCTGTCGGTTGTCTTTTGCTCAGTTAACAATATCTTCTGCTGAACAGAAGCTCTTTAATTCCATGAAAACCCACTTGTTGAATGTTGGTCCCATTTCATGTCCAATTAATATCCTGTTGGAAAATGTTGGTAGGAATTCCCTACTCTTCCAAGGTATTTAGAGCCTCTGGTCTACTATTAAAGTTCTTGATCCCTTTGGAGTTGATTTTCGTGCAAGGTGACAAGGGTCCAGTTTCAGTCTTTTGCATGTTGATATCCAATTTTGCTAACACCATTTATTATTGTACTTTTTCCAACTTTTTTTCTGGGTACCTTTAACCCCTTTACCATCCTTTCCAGCCCATGCTATCTTTATACAATGGATTTATAGTATAGACTAAGGTTTGGTATAGTGATACCTTCAGCATCATTTTTATTACTCAGGATTGTTTTTGCTATTCTGGGCCTTTTTGCTTTGATATGAATTTTGAGATTGTTTTGTCAATCTCTATGAAGAAATGCCTTGGAATTTTAATTGGTATTTTGCATTGAATCTGAATATTGCTTTTGGTAGGATGGTCATTTTTATGATGTTAATTCTACTGATTCAAGAACATGGGAGGTCTTTCTACCTTCTGGTGTCTTCTGAAATTTATTTATTTAGTTAGTTTTCATTGTACAGATCTCTCACATCCTTGGTTAGATTTATACCAAGGTAGTTCATTTTTTAGGGACAAAGGTAAATGGAATTGTTTCTATTAGGATTTTCTCACTTTTTTCATTCTTGGTGTGTAAGAAAGCCACTGATTTTTGAACATTAATTTTGTAACCTGACACTCTGCTAAACTTATGATTAGTTTTTGGAATTTCCTGGTAGAGTTTTTGGGATCTCTCAGATATAGAATCATGTCATCTGCAAATAGGGATATCTTGATTTCTTTTCCTATTTGTATCCCTTTTATCTCCTTCTCTTGTCTTATAGCTTTGGCTAGGAGTTCAAGTACAATATTGAACAGAAGTGGTGAGAGCCTTGCCTTGCCTAGTTCCTGATTGAAGTGGAACATGCTTCAAGTAATTTACCATTTAAAATAATCCTTGCTATAGGTTTGTTGTACATGGCCATTATATTTCCATTCCTATCATAAAGGGATGTTGGATTTCATCAAAAGTTTTTTTGTGTGTGTGTGTGTCTATTAAGAGAATCATATGGTTTTGGTCCTCTCATTTGTTTATATGATGAATTAGATTTATTTATCTGCATATCTTGACCCAACCATGGGTGTCTGGATAAATCTTCATAGTGAATGATCCTCATATGAATGATTTTCTTGATATGTTTTTAAATCCGATCTGCTAAAATTTTGTTGAGGATCTCTGCATCTGTGTTCATCAATGAGATTGGTCTATAGTTTTATTTTTTATTGTGTCTTCATTTGGTTTTGGGATCAGTGTAGTATTAGTTTCATAGAAAGAGTTCAGAAGTATTCCATCCTTTTCTATTTTGTGGAATAGTTTAAGGAGTAGTAGCATTAGTTGTTCTTTAAATGTCTGATAGAATTCTGCACTGAATCCATCTAGTCCTGGACTTTTTTTGGTGGGGAGACTTGCAATTACTTTTTTAACTTCATCACTTAATATATTTAAATATTTCAATTCATCCCAATTCTATTTTGGTAAGTTGTGTGTATTTAGAAATTTATCTATTTCTTTCTGATTGTCAAATTTTGTGGAATATAAATTTTTCAAGTATGACCTTATGATTCTCTGAATTTCCTTAGATTCAGTTGTAATAACTCCATTTTCATTTTGGTTTTGATTAATTTGGCTAAGGGTATATCAATATTGTTGATTTTCTTCAAAGACCCAGCTCTCTGGTTAGTTCCTTGTTCATTTTCTTTATCTCAGTTTCAGATATTTCTCCCCTCATTTTACTAATCTCTGCTCCTCAGATGCTTTTGGAGTTAGATTGTTCTTGTTTCCCTAGAGCTTTAAGCTGCATTGTTAAATTATTTGCTTGTGATGTTTTAATTTTTAATGTTATGTGCGTGTGTGTGTGTGTGTGTGTGTGTGTGTGTGTGTGTGTGCCTGTATGTTTGTGTGATAGAGGGCACTTTGTCCCTCTATATGGACCTGTGGAAGACCAAGGGCAATTTCAGGAATCATCCTGGATTGCTTCTATCTCCTTTTTGTTTCACCCTGTGATTTCCCAGGCTCCACCCACCAGGGCTGGAAGCACAGGCCATGGTCATTTCTGCTTAGTGCTTTCTGCCTATGTGGGATCTGGGATCCGAACTCAGGATCTTCTGCTTTAAGCCAGAGTCTTGACCCCTGAGCTATCTCCAGCCCCTGTTTTCATTTTTTTGAGTGCTGTGAACTTTCCTCTTGAGACCGCCTTCATTGTGTCCCAGAGATTTTGACACATTATGTTTTCTTCTAGGAATTTTTGAATTTCTGTTTTGACTTCTGTCATAGTTGGGCACAGGTGTGAACTGATGGTTGCAGGTTTGAGCTCTGGGCACATTTGTGGAGAATTAGTAGTTGAGTTGAGCCTAGAGCAAACCTGAAGGAGATTGTCTAGCTGACGTGGAAGGCCCAGCCCATGGTAGATGGGATTAGGTCCTGGAATAAATCACAGAGAGCTGGTTGAGAGAGTCGGCATCCGTCTATACATTTGGCCAGACATGCTGGTCTGACAAGTAGGGATTGTCCATCTCTCAGCCATTATGTAGCGATGGCATGGCTCATTCCCTCGGCCTTGGTATTGGTGCGTGCTCTCCCATCAAGCTGGACTGAGAACTGTAACCAGGAATCGTAAGAGAGAATAAACCCTTGTTCCCTTAAGCCATTTGATGGTCATTTGTCAGCAACCATGCAGGCAAACTGCAACAGAGCCCATCCTCACTCAGTATCATGATGTTTAATTTCCAAGAATTCGTATATTTTTTGTCATTTGCTTTGCTGTGAATGTCTACCTTTATTCCATGGTGGTCAGATAAAGTAATGTACAGGATGTAATTTCAACTTTCCTATGTATGTAGAAGCATATTTTGCGGCCCAATATGTGGTCTATTTTGCAGATAGTTCATGGGCTACTGAAAAGAATGTGTTTTCTTTAGTATTAGGATGGAAGGTTCAGTAGAGGTCAATCAGGTCCATTTGGGTTATAATTTGATTAAACTTAAATGTGTCTTATTTATTTTTGGTTTATTGACCTATCCCACTGGTGAGAGTGGTGTGTTGAAATTCCCTACTATTTTCTTATTTGAGTTACTTTGTTGTTTTAGATGTTATAGTATACGTTTAATGAATATGGATGAGCCTATATTGGGTGCATGGGTCAGAATTGTGACATCTTGGTGGATTGTTCCTTTGACTAATATGTTCCTTCTGTGTTGTGTTTTCTGTTCCTAATTGTTCCTTCTGTGTCTCTTATGATTTGTTTTGGTTTGAAGTATAATTTATCACATACTAGAATTGCTACTGCTGCTTGTTTCCTTGATCCATTAATTTGGAGTACCTTTAACCAGCCTTTGGCTCTGAGAATGTGCCGGTCTTTCATGTTGAGATGTGTTTCTTGAAGGCAGCAGATTGATGGGTTGTGATTTTTAATCCATATTTGTAGCCTGTGTTTCTTGATTGGAGAGGTAATCCATTGACTTGAGAGTCATAATTGAGAAATGTTCATTGATTCCTGTCATTTTCTGAGGTGTGTGGTTTTTATATGTGTATTACTTTGCTTAGTAGTTATTGTTGGCATTATTTTTCCTTTCTTCTTGGGTATGTTTGTTCTTTTCTTCACACTTGTGTATTTTTTTCTACTATCTTCTGCAGGCTTCATTTGGTGGTCATGTAGGCTTTCAGTTTATAATTATGGCAGAAAATACTTCTTTCACATTCAATCATGAGTGATAGTTTTGATGGGTATAACAACCTGGTTGGCATTTGTGATTATTCATAACTTAGTACATCTCTCCATGTTCTTCTGGCTTTTACTTTTTCCATTGAAAAATCAAGTGTTATTCTGTTACAAGTTTACCTTTAAACGTGACTTGGTTTTTTCTCTCTTGAAGTACTCAAAATTTCTCTTTGTCTTGTATCTGCAGTGTTTTTACTATTATTTGCTATGATGAGTTTCTATTTTACCCATATCCGATTGGCATGCAATTTGCCTCTTGTACTTGAATGGGGATCTCTTTCCTTAGATATGGGAAATTTTCATTTATGATAGTGTGAAAAATCTCTTGTAGTATGGATTCTTGGGTTTCTTTTTCTGGGATTCTATAAATACACAGGTTTGGGTTCTTTAGAGTGTCCTATACCTCTTGAATATTCTTCTGAAGTTTTTTCTTTTTCTTTTTTCTTTTTTTTTAGCTTTTTCAGCCTCTTTAATTGAACAGTTTTATTCTGCCATCTTGTCTTCTAGTTCAGATATTCTTTTTTTCTGTTTCATTTGTTCTGTTAGTGAGATTCTCTGTTGAGTTTTGGATTGTACTTAGTTCATTTTTAATTTCAAGTTTAATATAAGCATGAATTTTTTTTAAATACTCTATGCTTAGTTTTGTTTCTTCAACTGCCTTTTTTAATCTCATCCAGGAGCCTATTATTTTCCTATTCATACTTGCTTACGTGGTTGTTATTCAACTCCTCTTAAGAGTTCCTCCTGCATTACTTTGATGATATTAATAATCAAGCTTTAAAAGCCATTATCTTAGTTGTTGGCTTCTTGGCTAATGTCCAAGGAATTATCTTAGATATCTATCATTATGGTGTCATCTATCATTATGGAGTCATTGGGTTTTTTTAGGAGAATTTTTGTTCTGGTTTTTGTTGTATTTTGTCAATTTACAGTTTGACTTGGGCATTTTGTGTTTGATCTCAGGTTTCTTTCCTTGGTATGTGTTTCTGACTTTTTTAGGCCCAATAGAATTACCATTCTTGGACAGTTGTGAATGCTTATCTGGGTGTGGAAAGATTGCTTCAAAGTGTATACCATGTTTTCTCAGCATGCATACTAGGTTTTATACAGAAGAGTAAACAACAAAGATTTAACCCTCTAGGGTTTCTCCTTAATGTTTTGTTCACCAAAATATTATTTATAGAACTATATTTCTCAAATTACAATTATCAAGGTAATTTGGTAGTGGACAATTTTCAGAGATCTAAAATAACCTCATTTTAAAAATAATAGAATAGATATTTATTCAGGAGGCGATTTTGTATCTTAATAGCTTGAGTATCAAAATGCAATTTACCAAAAACCCATAAAATAACTTTACATAGTACATAAAGCTATACAAAATTCATATTTATTTTAGGGACAAGCATGAATTGAAGATTTCAATTCATTGGTATCTGAGCAGGACATAAGAACATGTTATCTCATTATCTCTTTAGCTAGAGTGGGAATTCCTAGTTTTTTGGGCTACATATGACTCACGGCCTAAGTTCAGATGGACTTTCAAGGTTAGGATCATAAAAAGTATTTTGAGGAAGACTGACAAAAAAGCATTTCTCTAATGCAGCACACTAATCTGCAAAGAATAATGCAGTCCCTTAAAGGGAAAATGGGCTTTTTACCTTATTATTTCTAAGGTGAATAAATGTGGATATAGATTTGTATTTTTTTAAGCACTGAAAACACTATGTTCACCTCTGGTTAAAATCATTTAAGAAATATTAGTGGAAAAAATCAAGAGAATAGAAAAAAGGAAAGGTTGTCAGATAAATAGTAAAGAGGGCAAAGGAAAATGAGAAAATGAGGGTAGAATCCCAGAAGGCTTTTGTATTGTATGATTTGTGGTGCTTTGTGTAGTCTTGATTTATTCTCAGATTCTCTGCACTGTGTCTTAATCACCAAGTTATCTAAGAGGGAAAAAAAGGATTAAAAAAGAAAAATTATTCAGCATATGCTGAACACAATTACATAGTTAAGTGACTGTTCACAATGGAGTTTCCATTTTACTTCAAGAAATTTTAGGGATTTATGTGAGAAAGAAGTAAAAACAAAATCTAGACCCCATTCTAAAATCTAAAATTCTTTTTCTTTTGTAAAACCCATCCTGTTCTACACAAGTAGATATTTTAAGCAGAACTGAAGAATTGAGTTCTTAGCTTTCTTTGGAGATTCTAAGTAAATATTGCTCCTTGTGAGATTTGTTTTTTACATCTAGTTAAGCACTGATAAACATTCTTCTTTTTTGTGCCTTTTAACGAGAAAACTGGGGTAAACTGAACAGAGAGCTTGTCACACAGTTCTATGTGAAAACAGTCTTGTAAGAGTATTAGGAAAATATTGTAGGTGTGGTAAATTTGATTTTCAGCCCATCATTTTTCAGAATCTCACTGTCTCTTGTATAAAGTAATATAAGTAGAAATGATACTAAACAATATTCCCAATATAGTTTATATTGTGGTTATTTTAAAAAATATTAGTATTATATTTTATATTTTCATAGATTTCACTGAAATCTTGGTGTGCATTTAATTTATACCTTATAGATATATCCAGCAGCCACATTTCTACTCCTTTAGGTTCCATATAATTGGTAACTGTCATATTAGACAGTATAGTTTTCTATACTTTTCTCTGTAAATTGACAATAATACCTATGGTAATAATCTTTATTTCAGCACTGTACTATGATTCAAAGGAGATAATCTATTTGATGGCAAACTTCAGGATAACATTAAAAATGTTTAAAACTGTCTTGTAGAAGTGGTATTATAATGGTAAATAAAATTTATATTACTTGTCACATCTGTTTGTAGTTGTTGCTTCAAGACCAATGCTAATGGTTCATAGCTAATGGTTCACCAACAGAAATGGATTTGGCCAGATATTTGCCATCACTAAAGCATATTTACTCTGTACAGTTCCAGAGACTGGACTCGAAGCATTGAGGAGAATTTATTTAATAACTAATTGGTTTAATGTTAGCACCATCTCCCAACTAGATAAGCCATCTGCCCTCCTTACAAGAGTAGCTCATTTCCTTTTCATTGAATGAGTTCAAAGAATGTATTTTATTTGTTTTGGTCTTCTTTTTTCAGATGTTCAGCTAGAGAGTAAAGCAGGAGATGAAAGAATTATACTAGATAAACTTCAGTCTTGTTAAACTGAGATTCTATATGTGGCCTTAAATGGTGTGTTAGGAAGACCTACTACTTTCAGATCTTTAGAATAGCCTTTCCATCAGCCTGGCTATGTCCCAACCTCACATTGCTGGAGACTTTAATCATTTCTGTTCCAGCAAGTTTTCCAAAGTCTCTTAATTTCCTGCCTATACAATACTGCCTACATCCCCAGCTGAACCCAAAATAGCACTAATCTCTGCCTGTACCACACACACACACACACACACACACACACACACTGCCCTTTTCGTTGGCTCAGTAACATACAGTGCTGCCAGGAAAAAAAGGTTTCCTGGTAATACATAAAGCTTAGTCTATACAGTCCTGCGATTTCATTATCCCTGTGAGCACTCAGTAATTCCATACATGATTTAGGTAACAAGCATAAGAGCTAATTTTCATCACTCTCCTTGCAGTTGCAAAATAATGTGTATTTTTATTTAAAAACTTCGTTTTTGGAAGATTTGTTAAGGATGGAAAAATAGATGTAACTCAGACTTGTGAAGTCAGCTAAGACTAGGCTCCTGAACTTAATTTTAAATTGTTTAATAGTTACTGCTATGGCATATCTGCCTATTAGTTGGACAGGTATTATACATACAAAGTTATAAAAGTTGATAGTATTTGTCTATCCTCAATAAGTATGTTTCTAGTTTTTTCTTTTCTTGATGGAAAAGCTTTTTGTTGTTGCTTAAGTTTACCTGAAATTTCAAGTTGTTCTCAAATGATACTTGAATGCAGACATGGGTAGGATGTCTGTGAAATGACTTTGCTAGGATCCCAGAGGCTGTGGGGGAAAATCAGTACATTTCCTTGGATTTAACTAGAAAGCATTAGGGTGTGTGTTAGTATATGTGTGTGTGTAAGCTTATTTTAGGAGGTTTTACTATATTGTTTCTGGTAATTGGTCTAACTGCCTGGAATGTAATACCTTCTTTATATTCATGATTGATTTTTGTTGTCTCAGATGCAGAATCCTTTCCAATTCTGTTAAGTACTACATCATTCTTTCGTTCCCTCTATTCTTCCGCAGCCTCGGTCAGATCAGATGGACCATCCCACTAAATCTAGGCCTTTTTGGTTTTATCCTTGATGAATTCTAAGCAATTTTTATAACTCTGTTTCCTAGTTGCATCTAAGAAGTTACTTTTTAATTTTGAATATCTTCATCTTTAAAAGTTTTGTTTATTACTTTCCATTGAAATAATAATTGTGCATATGGAGTAACAATGGGGTATTTTGATATATATATTATATATACAAATATATATTTGTGTGTATATACACACAATTTGAACTAGTTTAATTAGCATGCTTATTACCTCATTTTTTGTAGTGCAATATTTGAAATTTTCTCCCTTAGCCATTTGAAAAATACACTAACTGTAGTCAGCATGAAGAACAAGAGGTAACAATAACACATTCCTCTGTCCAGCTGAACCTTTAACCACATCTCATTTCTCCTCCCCTATTCCCTTTGTTTCTGCAATCAGTCACCATTCTACTCCCTATTTTTATGAACTTGGGTTTTTTTTTAAGATTCCACATGTCATTGTGATTATGTGGATTTGTCTTTCTGTGTTCAATTTATTTCACGTATAGTAATATTCTCAGTGTTAATTCATACTGTCATAAATGACAGAATTTCATTTTTTCTTAAGGCCAAATAGTATTCCATTGTGGATGTTTGTTAAATTTTCTTCACTTAATCTTAGCCAAAAGATCTAGAAGCGATTGTGTCACATTTTCTTTAGCCCTTCAACCATTGATAGACACTTAGATTAATTCCTTAACTCATGCTTCTTGATAAATTCTTCATTATAATGAACTGCAAAGAATGTTCTCATAACATTAAGACACTTTCTATGTATATATAGGAGGAAGAAGCAGACATTGATGGAATTCAATATAAAACATTACGAACATTTCACCATGGAGTTCGGGTAGATGGCATAGCTTGGAGCCCAGAAACACGACTTGATTCACTGCCTCCAGTAATCAAGTAAGTCTAAAAGTTTAATATACAATATTTGCTAATGTCCTTTGTGTTATGTGATTCCCAAATCTGATTATAGAGACTTCTTTTCTTCTATGTCAATTTTCTACAACCCTACATGGTTACATATTTTGAGACATGTTATTATTTAGTAATTTTGGAATATTAGCATCTTTGTGATTTAGATGTATATCTGTGATGGTGTTGCCTTGACCATGTGTTTGATCCAAACCACAAAGCTCTTTACAAATGACTCTTTTCATCAGTTATTCAATCGTCATAGTCTTTACCTTATTCTTAAATTATTAAAGCATTCCTCTGTTAAAATAACTACATTTTATTGAAGCATTAATAGCGCCTTTCCCTCCACATAAGACAAGTTTGTAGTTCATGTTCAGCAATGCATAAGTTTCTATTTCTACTCCTCGGGCTTCAGTTTGACCAAACATTTAAAAAAATAATGTTTGAGAAAAGGTTATGCCTTTTTTGCATTCTTTTTTATTAATTAAATTTGTTATTTGTTAATTCCACATACATACATACATAATGAATCCCAACCACTCTCACCCATCATAAACAGTATTCTCAAAAATGCCTCTTTAAAATCAGAATGATTATGTACATGTATAAAATTGTCAAATAACAAATTTCATCAATTAAAAAAAGGCTCTTTTGAAGTGTTCCTCAGTTTCTATATTCTCGATTAATCTCTACTACCATAGAGATTGCTGACATACTCTAGAGCCTTTCCTAGTTGAAAATGGTTTCTCTTTGTCTTCCCTTACTACTGGCCACTTTAGGCAGACACTGGTCTAGGATTGATGACTTCCCTGAGAACTACATGGACAAATTCCATCTGTGAAATTTGCATCAGAAAAAGTAATGCCTTTTAAGACCATCTTTACTAGTGCAAGAATATATCAAGTCTTTTAAATCTATTATAGAACTCAAATCTTATTTCCTACAAAATGTGCCTTTTAGAAAACACTACATAGTAAGTTTAAGCTAGTATTGAGCTAACATAAATTTTTTAATTAGGAGACAATTTAGTGAAATTGTCAACTCTTTTTTTAAATTTTTTTATTATTATTATTATTTACCCAATTGTGCGTGTGTGCATGTGTGTGTATGTGTGTGTGTGTGTGTGGGTAGAACCACGGATGAATTCGGAAACCACCATGGACGCCTCCACCTCCTCCTTTACTCTGCCCTGGGATTCACAGGCTCCGCCCTACCAGGACCAGAAAAGCAGGCTACCCCCTGCTTCCGCCTGGCATCTATACGTGGGGTCTAGGATCTGAACTCAGGACCTTCTGCCTGCAAGGCAGAGGCTTAACCCCTGAGCCACCTTTCCAGCCCCGTGAAATTGTCAACTCTTAACAAGACAGTTTGAAAAGTTTTTACAAATGCTGCCTGTATTTCCTCATTGTTGTTTGTATGAAGTTCTCCATATAGGTGGAATTATACGCGAGGACTTGAGTTTTCTGAGGATTAGCTCTGTTGGATGCACTAGTGCGTTGGTTCTTTTTCTTTTTCTTGAGTTTATCCATTTTTCCATATTAGATACTAGGACAGTTTCCACTGTTTAGCTACTATGACTACAACTATGTGCATGGATGTTATTTTATTTCTCTTTCTGGGAAATTTCTGAGTCATGTTGCAAATATTAATTTACATTTAATATAAAGTACCATGGGGCTGGAAAGGTGGTTCAGGGGTTAAGCCTCTGCCTTGCAGGCGAAAGGTCCTGAGTTCAGATCCTAGATCCCACGTATAGATGCTGGGCGAAAGCGGGGGCAGCCTGCGTTTCTGGTCCTGGTAGGATGGAGCCTGTGAATCCTGGGGCAGAATAAACAAGGAGGAGGTGGGAGCGGTTCATGGTGATTCCGGAATTCGCTCGTGGTTCTACACACACACACACACACATACACACACACACACACATACACGCACGCACAATTGAATAAATAATAAAAAAAAAAATTTAAAAAAAAGAAAGAAAGTACCAGATCCTGCAGCTGCGGGATGTTCAGTGGTAGAGCTTAACATGCCTGAGATTCTAGTTTCACCATCACTACTACAAAACAGAGGGAAGGTCCAGTTTCTGAGATATTTCCACTTTTTAAAATTCCCATGAAGAGTGTTCCAATAACTCTGTATGCTTCAACATTTAGTATGTTTACTATTAGCCATTCTAGTTCAGTTCTCTGACTTTTTCTGGTTTCATCAAAGGATGACATACATTTCCCTTATGATTAATAATTTTGAGGCCTTTTTGTGATTGTTTCTTCTCTAAGATGTCTTTGCCTGCAGCAAGGTTGTAAAGATGTTCTAGTTTTCTGTCTTGCTTTTTTAGATTTTATAGCTTTTAACTTAATTTAGATAATCTATATAGGCAGCATCTCTTGACAGATGCTGTAGTGTTTCTTTTCCTTTATATTGAAAAGAGGAAGTGTTCACAGTATCTGAATCTAAAAAAAATGTTTCTTTGCATTCTTTAGCATACTTTGAAAATAGCAGAAAATTTTCTTTCCATGCTTTTGTATAAAGCTTGTGATAATTCTCTTAATCTGTTATAGTCTATCATTTATCATGGTCCAGAGATATCATAAGAAACCTCTGGTTTATACATAATTTTACACAATGATTATTAAAATTTATAAACTTTGTTTTTCTTTTTTTTAAATATTCCAAAATAGTATTTTCTTTGTAATTGTATAGATGACTGTGGTATAACTTAGAATCTCTTATCAACTTTTACATTTAGCATGAAGACTGTTGAGCATGTGCGTGACGGCTTTCATCCTTTCTCCCTACATCTTTGATCCCTGCTTGCTTTCCTTTCATAGCTGTTCAGTGTTGATCTTATTTCAACTCTGGGATTTTCTGGTTTTGTTAAGGATGATTTAAATGCTCCTAAAGTAGCAAAGATTCAGGGAAAGTGGAGCACAACAAAGTATTCATTCTGTGATGATTTAATATAAAATGCTACATTTTGATAATTGAAGAAAACTATCCAGAATGTAGTAACATCTTTTTTATATGTTCAAAATAAATTATTTGATTTGCCTCTTAATTTCTTTCATGGGCATATAATAATTTTTACATTCACACAAAAGGATGCTACAGGGGATGGGAGGGAGGAAGGGGGAGACACTGGGAGGGAGGCAGAGAAAGAGGGAGGAAGAGAGAGAGGGAGGGAGGGAGGGGAGTAAAAGGAAGGGGGCAAGGGGAGAGAGTGCAGGAGCGATGACTAGAGAGGGGAAGGGGAGGGAGAGGATGGGGGTACCTATTGAGCTTGTATGATCAGGAAAAAAAAACGTGGGAAAAATATGTATGGAAAGAAAAAAAAGAACTATAATTTCCCCTTCCTTACTCTAAAAAACATGATTATGAGTTATGACAACGTTCCAGTGGCATAGAGGCAAAAGTAGGGTAAGTGAAGGACTTTTACTTACAGGGCTAAACATGGTTTGATTTATATTTTTGCTGCCAGATTTTGTACTTCAGCTGCTGATATGAAGATTAGATTATTTACTTCAGATCTTCATGATAAAAATGAGTATAAGGTATGTTACCAAGTATAATCAATTTTTTAGAGTTTATTTTAAAACTTTCATTTTTTTTTAAGTGTATTTGTCATGATTTGATGTTTTTGAAGCTCTGTTTTTCTGTAGTAATAGTGTGACCTTGGTCCAATCTTCATTCTATTTTTCTCATTTGTAAAATTAAAAATAATCATAACATCCATCTCATAAAATTAAATAATAGTTTAATAAGACTAATTCTATATAATAGGTTTCTATAGAATACATTTTCTGTAATAATAGTTCTGGTATTGGGGTGAAATTGTATCACGTTTTCTTGTAAAACTATTAGTGAACTTTCCAGTAATTTAAAAACAGGAGAAATGGAGCTGGAGAGATGGTTCAGGCTTAAGAATCTGCCTCACAAGCAGAGAGTTCTAAGTTTGGATCCCAGGTCCCACCTAGAAACGTTGGCCTGCACTTCCTTGCCTTGGTGAGGAGAGCCTGGGGAATCCCAGAGCAAAGCAACAAGGAGGTAGAAGCAATCCAGGATGAACCCCCCAAATCACCCTTGGTCCTTCACAGGGACACACATGCCCTCTGCTACATACATTGGATGGATGGATGGATGGATGGATGGATGGATGGATGGATGGATGGATGGATGGATGTTGAATAAAGTAAAAATATATTGTAAATCTTGCCATGACAGTTAGATACAATTGTATCAACTTGACAATTAAGAGCTGAACATATATACAGAATTACTAGTTAAAGCTAGTCCTGAGCAAGCTGTTAGACTATGTAATTAATATGGGAAGAGCCAGTTCATGGTAGGGAGGACCATTCTGTGAGCAGGTAGATAGGATGCAGAGAGTTGACCAGTTTATTTTGGCACCTTGACATGCAGTCATTCTGCCAAGAGAAAAATATGTCCCTCTCAGCTCTTTCTATACATTCAGTGTGATCAATCCACTCACCTCCTAATGTTGGTGTAAAATCTGCCAAGCAGGACTATGCCACTTTTGACAGTGAATCTTGCCTACACATAGGTCTTTCCTTTGCAAGTTCCCATTTGTTGCTTCAGTGACCAGAAGAGGATTTCTGTTTGACTGCAACCGTTAATTGCAACTGGACTATTTTTTTTCTACTTTTACAATCATATTGAGTATTTATCTCAGCTGCAACTGGACTTTAATGTTAGGTATTGTCAGTGCTGTCATTCACCCTGAACGAATGCATAAAACCATTAGAATGTAAAGTTCAAATTATGTATATCCCTTAGATGATAGTCATTGTACAGAGGAGCAGATAGATGCTGAAAAAGCTAGAGGGAATCTGTCATTATGTTTTACATATGTTGTAGCTTTGATGTTTATTGAAGCTTTATGTAATAAGTGAGAAAGAGGTGATATGAGGACAAGTACAGTAAAAGTCAATAGTGTGTAGTATATTTATAAGAAATGCATATGAAAAAAGAAAGACTAAGCTATGTTGAATGATCAACCTCTCTCCAAAATAAACTTTTCAGAAAAGTAGATGTATAAATCATAATTTTGAAGCAGCAGATTGCTTAAGAAGCATTTACGGAAACAAAGTTTGCGGTGAAAACTTTGGAAACAGAGGTTAAAATATTAGATAGGGACATTGTAAATCATTATCATGTTTCTCTCCCTGTCAGATTTTAGAGGGCCATTCGGATTTTATTAATGATTTGGTGTTCCACCCCAAAGAAGGCCATGAAATTGCAAGTGTAAGTGATGATCATACTTGCAGGTATGTTGCTTAAGTTATGACCATATTTTTAAATTTCATTTTATTCTAATGAGAATTACGTGTTAAAAGTGAGAGTATAACTTGCATAAATTCTGCGAAATACTTTAAATGAAGTGAACTTCATTTAAATTGCAGAAAGGGCACAATCATGTGTTTCAAAACCAGCAAATTCAATTCTCATCCAGTTAATGAAAGCTTCCCTTGCTGATTCGTGAGTGTCTTTTCACCTCTTACTTTTAGATTTGCCCATTTACAAATCTGATCATACACTGGATCAGATTTTCCAATGTTGGATCCAATCAGCAAGATAATAAAAGGTTGTTGCCATATTGTAAAATCATTTCATAGATAGGTGTGATAGATTAGTGTTTAATATTGAGTTTAATCACATGGAAGACTTATGAAAAAATTAGCATTTTGACAGATTCTAAGATCTTGGTGTAGTTTTTGGTAAATTTATTTCATGGGTCACTCTATTCTCCTAGTTTAGAATGGATGGAGTAGCTATAACAGCTTGGTAGTGCCTAAGGCCATAGAATATTGCAAGAACACTAAGATAAAGGACAAAGTAGGAGGTAGGAATAAGCTTAGGAGTAAAGAGTGAAAGGAGAGAATCAGTCATTAAAGTGTCAGTTGCTTCATTTGACTTAATTTTATTGTGAGTCAAAGTTCAGTGCTTTGCTCTTTTGCATAGTTTTAATGTTTGATAAAGTTCTTTCAAAACCACTGTTATATAGTAATACATGTGTATATGATTATTAAATATTATCACTTCAAAAGCTACTCTTCAAATCTTTTATGTTTATGTAACTCACTTTTTAAAGGTATAGTTATGAGTTATTATTTATGCTCTACCTGTTAAACTTTGAACTTCAGAAGCATGACTTATTATGACACTATTGTACAGCCCCAAGTGTTTACCAGCCTAAGTCGATAATAAAAACCTAACAAGTAAACACCATTTGTAAATTAATAAGGTTGTAGAAGTAAATATTGGTAATTCAGTATCCTAAAACATGGATTTTCCTAATTACAAGGATTTGGAATTTGGAAAACTGAGAAGGAAGGAAATGAGTGTCTTGATTTCTAATTTTCTACTAAGTATGAAGAAGAATTTAAAATTTTTGTTTATCTTTGTTTTCCATCATTTTATAAGAGCCATTCTTTGAAAGATAAAAGGACTTGACTTTTGTACAAGCACAAGGACCAGAGTTTGGGTCCCCAGAGCCCTTTTAAATGTCATCTATGTGTGGTATAATTCTATTTGTAATTCCAGTCTCAGAAGGCTGCTCCACACTAGCCTATAAACGATGAGCTTGGCTTTAATTAGAAACCCAGAACAAGGTATAAGAGCAGTTGAGGATGATCTAAATATCAACCTCAGGCATGGTGTGGAGACACCATGCATATTCCCATGCACACGTGCACTCACACATGCACATGTGAGTGAATATATGTATATATTCATATGCATGCATATGAAAATGGTGGTGGTTAGGGATCTATTCCCTGAGTAGGTTCATAATTTATGTAGTTTCCTGTTTTGGAAAGATTGCCAAATTCTGAATCACATAAAATAAGTATTCCTATTCTATAATATCCCAATATAACTCAGAACATTATAAGAAATAATAGATTGGATTTTATTGAAAGTCAGTCTAATACAGTTTTGTGATCTGCAAAAAAATTATATGAAAATTGAGTTCTCATTTAATTCAGCTGTTTACTGTCATTCCAAATCCTGTCTTTCTTAAAGAAAGAAAACAGTATGGAGGGAGGAAAGGATCTAAAGAGATAGTAAGAAAGTAAAAGAGGGTATCAATTTTTTTAGACTAAAAAAAAATGTTTTGTTATCTTAAAAAAAAAAATCTTATTCTTGTCATTTTAAATGGCAGAATGTCAAATTTTTCCGTAGCGTCTATACCTAACAGGATACACACACACACACCACACACACACACACACACACACACACACACACACACACAAGCATGTGGAAGCAGGTAGAGACTAGGGAGAGGAGAGAATGAATGAGAGTGGAGAAGAGGAGGGAGAGAGTAGTCAGGTGAATGCAGCAGAGTACATTGATATGTGCAAAACAACATAAACTCATTATTTTGTTTGCTACTAAGTATTTTTAAATACCATCATCATACTTATCATTTCTGTAATAAAGTAGAGCACCTTTTTATGATTTAATAAAAGCATTTTATCATAATGTAACAGCAGAATTATACATGCTCAGTTACAAATACATGTAAAGACACATCTGTTTCTTTTTTACAATGACTAGGATTGGAAATCATGAAAATAGTATAACAGGAAAATGTGAAGCAGGGGCAAGCCTGCCAGTCCACTCTGTTCTAGGGATAATGTTGGCATAGAGTATAATATAAATAGTGCCATCTGGAACTCTTCATTGTCATAGCCCTGAGCAATTAAGTGTTCTTGTTACTACTAAGAAAGACACATTAAATAGAATGAGTAAAAGTGGGAAATAATGCCAAACTAGGAATAGCCTGTCAAGACAAGTCAAAAGGCAAAAAAGGAAGTTCAGTACTCTTGCAAATTAGCTAGTTTGCATGTGTACATTATTAAAGTCACTGTTGTACCATGGGGCGAACATTGCAGAAGCATCTTTTGATGACTTTCTTAAGTTCACTTCAAAAATCAAACAGAGTAGCTGGCATTGCTTATTTTCATCCCCTGAATCTCTTCACCACCCCTAATAGTACAACCAATGATACTACCTACAAGTCGGAACTCTGAGTTGACTTAGAGTTTGTGGCCTAGGACATGAACAGGTACTATGCTAAGCAAATCTTAAACCCTGGGTTTCTTAAGTTTCTTTTATTGTTCCTCTTGTTCAAATGAGGAGGATCCCAAGCAGTTAAGTTTACTGTAAGCTTAGTGTGTGCCGCATTTTTTAAATGAAGACACCATTTTCTTTTGTCGTGCTCCCATTTGCTCAGTTTTTCAGATGCGGAAAAGTATATGTTAAGCTGATAGACACCTCCGTGGCGTTTAATTATTCCTAACTATCAGATTTGAATGCTTCTGAGAAGCAAACTTTTCAGAGGATCAAAACTTATTCTGGAGTAGACTGCTTTGGCCTTTCACTAATAATGGTGTGTTTTAGATTCAGCCAGTTTTCTCTATCATAGACCATTAAGCATCAGTAGAACACTTTACAGAATGTCTCTAAAATAGAGCAAGTAGACAAAGGTGTAAATACAACTGTATATCTATGACAACTTTACCAAAAAAAAGTTGTTGTTCTTAAAAGAAGAAGATATCTGGCAGAAATTCCCAAGTAAATTCGCATTGCTAGTCAGCAGTCACACATTATGCACAATTTTCTTTAGTATTTCTAGCATATAGGAGTATAGCAAAACACACACAAATATGTGTGTGTACAAACATATGGAATGCCTATGTTCATCTCTGCCCAAAAATTATAATGACATATTTAAAACATAATTAATGACCCAGTATTCTCAGAAAAAAATTTAAAATGATTGCATTTGATAGGTAAAAAGAAGCATGTTCGGGGGGAGGAGGGAGGAGGGAGGGAGCTGGTAAAAAATTTTAAAATGTATAATTAAATTTTTAATAAAAAAAAGGGAAAAAAAAAAGAAGCATATATTCATTCACTCAAAAAGATTTATTGTATCTACCTCAAAAAGAATGTACAAATGTTGTTTGTTTACTGAGCTAAATTTATTTTTAAAAAGTCACTAATGTGGAACATCTTATTCCTGGTTAGGGCCAGCTAGCAGCTGTTCTTGCATATTAGAAACATACCATTCTGTAAGAAAAGTTAGGGTGAAAAGTATTTTTTAAATATATTGATATTTTACTTTAGGGCATACAGAAGAAATTGCAGGACCCATTACTCAGTTACTAAAATTATATATCAGAAAGAAATCCCTTTTCTTCTCATCCTTACCCCCTCAGTCTTTAAAAATATTGAAATGAAACTTATTATGAATGAAAATTTACTTCTACAAACCAGAAAATTCTCAAGTTTAAAGTCCAGCATGTTAGAATAGCATAGTAATATACCATTCACATTTCCCAATAAAAATGTGAATATTTGCACATTTCATATTGTGGCTAGTGAATGGGAGAGAAGTAGGGTATAACTAAGAATAAGACTCTCTTTTGCATATGTAACCACGTCACTGGATAATGGAAGCCAATAGTATTATGAAAAAATGTTGTAAGAGAAAAACAAATTTTTATAATATGTCTTCTGTGTAGCACATGCTAACAAGTTCTTGCCATTCTACCTCTGCTTATGCACATTTGAAAGTCTAAGATCCATGATTAAAATGGAGTGTTTCTCCTACCTCGTTTCAGTTGAGAATCATGAAATACATAAAATACTTAAAATAAGGAAAGGGCATTTGAGAGCCTTCTGAGAGTAAGTCAAAGAAGCATGTATGCTTTGAGAGGTGATGCACAGTTAGAATCACATAAGCCCTGCCTAAATAATTTCAGGCAAAAAGTGAAACCAAGATAAGGTATAATATTTAGTATTGTGTCATAATTAAATCAGAAATAAAGTTTCCTGTCTAAACTTTAAAATTGCTTTGTATCTTTTTGTGATATTTTAAAATCAATGATTGCTTAGCTCTAGAAAACTTTGACAAAGGGATAAAATTGATAGTTTGTGTTATTTGGTAATACCTTTCCTCTGGTGAATGGAACTTAGAGTTTTTCTACATATTTAAAACAATTTTTTTTTTAATTCAAGTGTGTGTGTGTGTGTGTGTGTGTGTGTGTGTAGAAGAACCACGGGTGAATTCGGGAACCACCCTGGACCACCTCCACCTCCTTGTTTACTCCGTCCAGGGATTCACAGGCTCCGCCCTACCAGGACCAGAAACGCAGGGTACCCCCGCTTCCACCGGGCATCTATACGTGGAGTCTAGGATCCAAACTCAGGACCTTCCACCTGCAAGGCAGAGGCTTAACCCCTGATCCACCTCTCCAGCCCCTTAAAACAATTCTTTAAAAATTGTACTAAAAACTGTTTGCAACATTTGCAATGAATGAAATAGTCTGTTTATGAAATTTTGTTACAGGGTAAAGATTAGCATAATGATAAAGGGATGCTCTATACAATTTTACAGTTCATAACACTGCTGACACCACTCGGTATAGTCAGCACTGTTCCTTTTCATGTGCTTTAGTAACCTGAAACACAAAACCAGCACTTCAAAAAATAAGCTACCAAATCAGTGATGGCAGTAATTAAACTTGCTTTATGTGGTTCTCATGTGTTAGGAGGAAGTGAACTGTAAATTATGCATAACTACTCTTCAACTTTTTAAGAAAAAAAACATTGTGATTTTTTTATTGTCATAGCTAGATACACTTGTCAGCTTGACAGTTGAGGCTTTGAGCTCTGGGTACATTTGTAAAGAATTAGTAGTTAAGTTAAGCTCAGAGCAAACCTACAGGAGATTGTCTAGCTGATGGGGAAGGCCCAGCCCATGGTGAGTGGGACTAGGCCCCAGACAGGTGAATAAAATAGAGAGAACTGTTTGAGAAAGTTGGCATCCTTCTGTGTATTTGGCCAGACATGCTGGTCTGACAAGTAAGGATTGTCCCTCTCTCAGCCGTTAGGTAGAGACAGTGCAGCCAGTTCCCTCGGTCCTGCTGTTGGTGTGAGCTCTCCTGATACACTGGACAAGGAACTGTAACCAGACTATCTTAAGAGAATAAACTGTCTGTTCCCTTAAGCTTTTTGGTGGTGATTTATCAGCAGCAGTGCAGGTGAACTGCTACAGAATTTAGGACGAAGAGTGGAGTGCTGCTGATAAATCTGGTTATGTGGATTTTGTGGATTCTGAGCAGTTTTGTTAAAGAAACTTTGATGTGTTTGAAGCTCTTGAGTCTGTGGATTACAAATACCATTCTGCAGAGTTTAATGGGCCATTTGGATAATGGAAATGCTGAGCGAGTTGTGGATTGTGTGGACCAGTTTGTGATGAAGGGAACAAGGACTTTGACAAAGTTGAATTTGAAGATGATGGACTGGTTTGCTTGGTGTAGAGGAGAGAGGTAGATGACAGCCTTGAAGTTTCTAATGAAGAAAGGGCAGACAGCAGAGCAGCAGTGGCTATTGGAGAAATAAACATCATTTTGAAGGAAAACATAGTGTTCTGTACTGGAACAATAGAAGAAATAAATATCACCATGTTGAGAACTACTCTTCAATTTTAGTTTGAAAATTACTGTGTATAAGGATAACATTCCCTATCTACAGCTTTAGTATCAGCATGTTGTTTAACAAGATTTTTCTTGGAATTAATAAATTACTAAATGTCTCCTCACTAAGATTAATGATGTATGTTAAGGTTTATTTTAGCTAAAGAAATAGTCCTCTACTCTAAGCTACTTTAAATATGAAGTCATTCCATCTGATCTGTTTGAAAACTACTATAAAATTTTTTGAGGGTTTGTTTTTTTTTTTTTTTTTGGCACTTCAGAACTTTATTTTTCAGCTCATTTTTAAATGTGACAAAATTTCTCATATGCTCCATTCTTCAAAATTCTGTTTGGGCTTGGGAGATGGTTCAGTATCTGAAGTCCTTGGCACACAAGCAAAAGGACCTGAGTTGGAGGACCCTCCCCCACAGATCCCACATAAAATACTAAGTGAGCATAGCAGCCCATTCCTAGACATAACATAGTCTGGGTTGATTAGAGACCCTACCTCAAAAAGAATAAGATGGGGTCTAGAGAGATGGTTCACTTGTGAAGACAAGCAAAAGGACCAAAGTTTGAACCCCAGATCCCACATAAAATGTCAGCCTACCCGTAACCTCACCCAGGAAGGCAGAGCGAATCTCCAAAGCAAGCTGCAGCTGGACGTAGCCCCAAACAGCACATTCTGGGTTTAATTAGAAACCCAGACTTAAAACAATTGAGAATCATTTCTGATGTCCTGAGACCTCTACACACAATGTGAACACATAGGTTTGCTTGCCCACATGCAAATAAACATTTATACATGCACACCCCATACAATCGCACATGAAAAGGAAAAGAAGAGTTAGGTGGAAGAGCACATCGTATTTACATACACACATAAACATGCACACATAGCTCACATACATACAATGAAAATGGAGAAAGTGAAAAAAAATCATTTAAGTAAGTTAAATGTGATATTAATAATTCTGCTATGGAACACCTTAGATCTTTTCTTTTATAATGATAAACTTGTAGTTTCTGCTTAATTTGTTTATAAGTTCAAGAAATTGTAATGAAGTATTAACATATAAGTTTGTATGATTTTTGAACCCTCCAAGGCTTCATGAAGATATTTAAGTATAAGATATTTTATATGATATATTTGGTTTGTAGCATCATATTTGAGATATGTAACTCCAATCTACTCTCTAAAAAAGCATGGTTAATTATCATCTCCATTTTTGATTCATTATTCTTGCTTAATTGTTCTTTATTATTGAAGAATAATAAGCACAGTTTTTATTTTTAATTTAATTCCACTTGTAATACTTCTTACTCTGTTTCTTTATCATACATACATATAAATCTGTTTCTTTATCATACATACTGCTACTATATTATAACTATTATTACTGTTTACTTAGTAGACTTCAGTGTTTTTTAAAAACTAGGTAAGAATCCATGGGCTGGAGAGATGGTTCATGGAGTTAAATCTTTTCCTCACAAGCAGAAGGACCTGAGTTCCAATCCCAAATCCCATGTGAAAATTCCAGATGTCAGTGGTGGTGGCCTGCACCTCTAACTGTGGAAAGCAGAACCTGGGAAACCCCAGAGTGAAACAAAAAAGAGGTAGAGCAATCTAGAATGATTCCTGAAGTCACTGTGGCATCCACACTGTGCCTTCTACACACACAGACACACACACACACACCCTCCACAATCACCAAAAAAAGAAGAAAATCAATGTTATTTTCAGAATATATTTGATGACACTCTGACACATACTAATATCTCCATTATAAAATTCACAGTTTGAATTACCATTTTTCATCTCCAAGCCATAAACACACAAAATTGATTCCCTGCCATATAACCTACCAAACCCATCTTCAGATTTGACACTCTTAATTCCTGGATGTGGGCTTTTGGTTACAAGATTCTCCACCTCTGGTTTTCTCTTAGATTTAAAAGCAAGTACTTTAACAATGAGTACTCTGTCAGTTGTTTCACTTTCCACTTTTGTGCTCTAGAAATATACCAGGACTTTTTTGAATTATCTAACATGATGAGTAACTTAGTGATTGATTATTTAAAATGAGAAGGGAAATCCTCTTTTTTGCTATTGCACCAAATTCAATGAAAAATGTGTTTCTTGTCAAAGAACATAGAAGGTCCCATTCTTGCATGCTAGGGACATTTTAAAAGTGTCTTTTCATCCTTGTAACTACATCTCTGTAGTATTACTTTTGTTCTTTCTTTTTCTATTTAATTAATCAGCACATCGATTCATGTGATCTACTTGTGTCTTTTAGAAATACTGTGGTTTGTGTTTTTTACTTTACCCATTAGAGAAGGCCAAATGGATACAGATGTGTCATTTAATGTCATCCATTCCTTCTTTTGTCTGTTGTTAAAAACATTTGGTAGCAGAAATTTCCTTCTGCAATACACTCCCTCACAAACAATGAGCTGCCAATTAAGATGGAGAATAAACAAATAAAAAAAGAACAGTATATTACCCAGGAAATTTCCTTTTGAGTTCTCAAAAAGAATACCACTAATTGTCAATTAAGAGGGCCCTTGAGAATATCTGGGATATCCCTCATATGCCAGCACCCAATTTATGGGATATTTTTATCAATTAAATGGGACAATACCTTTAAATATCATATGGTAGGGAGACTTATTTGCTGTTTTTCTGAAAAATACTTAGCTTCAAATGAACTAATAATTTTAGCAATAAACTACCAAAAATAACATAAATTTAATTCATAATCTTAGATACATTTACTTCCTTATCCCTCAGTTCTCTAAATCTAAATTTTATTTTTAGAAATAGATGTTGCTATAATTCATGTTGCATAGGAATCATTGTTTTATTTACATAGTGACACAGTGATCCAGAGCCCTTTGATTCATAAAGGATTGGCTTGTAGATATTTATCAGCAGATAAACTGCACCTTAAAAACTTTACCTACTTTGCCTACTACCATATTTTTTAACTTTTTATTTATTTATTATTTATTTATTTTGTGTGTGTGTGTGTGTGGTGTGTCAGAAGGCACTATATATGTGCCTATGGAGGACCAAGGTGACTTCAGAAATCATCCTGGATTGCTTCTACTCCTATTTGCTTCCCTCTGGTATTTCTCAGGCTCTGCCCACCACCTGGAGTTTTTAATGTGAGACCTAGGATCTGAACTCAGGACTTTCTGCTTGTGAGACAGTCTTAACTCTTGAGGCATCTCTCCAGCCCCTCTACTACCTTATTTTTATATACAGCTTATTTATGAAAATTTATTTACCAATCATTTGATAGTGAAACAAAGTTTTTTTTCTTAGGTTAAGAATTCATTGATTGACCTTTTTTTTTTTCACCAACTACCCTAATACAGCATCTACAGAAAAAACAGAACTTTTAAAAGCAATCAATTCAGAATACATTAAAGTTTTGGTGACTTTTTTCTTTTGTGTAAGTATATGTTTGCGTGCACATAAGTGTGTATACAGGCATGATGTGTCATAGCACACGACGAGATCAGCTGGCAAACCTGTGAGTCAGCCCTTGTCGTTCCACCTTGTTAGGAGCAGGTCTCTTCTCTACTTCTAGGGTCAAGCTGGCAGGTCTGCAGGCTTCTTAGATTCTCCTGTCCTGGCCTCCCAGGTTTTGTTTTTGTGTTTGTTTGTTTGTTTGTTTGTTTGTTTGTTTGTTTGTTTGTTTGTTTGTTTGTTTGACATATGAGGATTATAGAAGCTTGTAGTAATGAGGGGTGTTTTACTGGATTCTGAGGTTCTGAACTCATATCTTCAGATTGGTGCAACATGCTCTTTGCCCACTAAGGTATCTTCTCAGCCCTTTGTTAACTCATTTTTAAGCCTTATTTGTCTCACACACCTAAATTTAGATGGATATTTTTGTTTGTTTGCTTTTGCTATTGTTGCTTTTATGCAGAAATCTAGTCTTTTAGTTAGTTATCATTCACTTAGCTTCATGGAAATAGTTCTTCCGCATTCCTATTTATCAGTTTACATAATTAAGTCTTTGCACTAGTAAACATACTTCGAGTTTGCTAATCAAGAAAACAAGGTATATTATTTTGATAAGCATACAACAAATGCAAAAGAAAGCATATTACAAAACAGCTTTCCCTTTCTCGTCAGTTCTTCAGAAGGAGAAAGGGAGAATGTCATGAAATCATTTCAGAAATCTTCCACATATTGTATTCACTATATATAAATGCTTCTTTAAATGTATCCATCTATGGATTCATACATCAAATGCAAGGGAAAGAAAAGGTTATTTAAGAAATCCATCTTACAAAATAAGATAACTGGGAAGCTGTATTCCTTATTGTTCCAGACAAGGGGTTGTTTTTGTCAGAAAATAAAACTTTCAGAGTCTGGGAAAAGGAATAGGAAATGCACCTATTTGGGATACTTATTTGACAGTATCTACTTGATAAAGTTAAACATAATTGTAAACCATGACCAGCAAGTCCATTGCCTAGAATGTACATTGCAATACGTATTATGAGTAACAGTATGTTACATGAATATCTGTATTCACTAAGATTAAACATGTACAAGATAGTTTATAATGGCATTATTAGTACTGTAATAACTGAAAATGGGAAGTAATCTGAATATCTGTCAGCAACAGAGTAAATGTTATGATGTACTTAACTAATAGAGTTCCCCAGTGAGAGTGAAGAAATTATGACAATATGCACTAATACCGGAAAACTTCATAGAATGTGAACATGAATAACAGAAGCCAAACCAAAAAAAGTACATAATAAATGGCTTAATTTTTATGACATTGAAATGGGCAAAAATAAGCTGTGGCATTAGAAGTCACACTCAATGACTTTTCCACCCTGTGTGAAAAAGCAAGGATGTAATGACCAGAAAAGAACACAAGACGACCCCTGGAGTTACACAAATACTCTGGATTGAGTGTTGTTTGAGTGCGCTCCTCGCGAATTGTATGCTTAGGATCTGTGTACTTTTATCAAGCGTGGTACACTTCCAAACAAGCAAAAGAAATGTCAGATTAGCATGTTTGCTGGATGAGCTCTTTGGTGAAGAAAGAAAAGTGAGTTGAGCCCCACAAAAGGACTTAATTGAGAGGACTTAATTATGGAATCTGTTAAAAAAAGGAAATAAGACATAACAGCTTAAAAAGTACCATCTGTAACTAATTTAGTTAAGATAACTTACTTTAGCCCAATTTGTTGTATTTTGCATACTTAATATTTGCATTATGAAGCCACTGAGAATTATTGAATAGGCATTTAATTATAAACCATAAATCACTTTATCCTAATCTACTGAAATATAATTATGTATTACTGTCCTCATGTCTGATCCAGTTTTATTCTTTATCTTTTTTTTTAAAGGATTGTTAGTTTCTGGTCAGGATAAAATATGCTTAAAAACTAGGCTAAAACTTGGTTCATTGAACCACAATATAATTTGTTAATTGATTTAATTTCATAGACTATATCTATCCATTTTTTATTTGAAAGGGAAAAAATCATGAAAACATCCTGACTTGTATTTGCTCAATTTATATAATAGCTCAATTTATATAATAAATATTTAGAAAACAATTAAAAGAATGGAGTCTTTATTCGATTCCTTAGGGAGATTTATTGAATTTAGAAGACATATTCCCCTGATTTAAGTATTGGTGAAAAATATGTGCTAGCCTAGCATTTCTTTATATAAATGGCAATAGAAGAAATACTCAGTTATCTTGTCTCCCTTCTATACTAAATACAGATGAAAGGTTGATCTGGCAAAGGAAAAGGGTATGCCATTAATATTTAGTCATCCTGAAAAATACTTGTCTTATATCAAGCAAACACCTTATAATTTTTACTAAAAAAAAAACTTTTGACTTTATATGTAGTACATTCTTAATGTTTTTGAAATTATTTTGCAGTCCTAAAAAAATAAGAACTACAAAAACATATAAGAAAAAGTCTAAAACATCTTAATGAATGTATTGTTTATTTGTTACTATTATTTGGAGGTAGAGTTTGCTGGTTTTAAATCAAGATCTCGTGTATTAAGCATGCATTCCAGCTCGAATGTGTATATTTCTTAAAGACAGAATTTTGGAGGGACTTTGCCACGACACAGCCAAGTCTTGTGTCCTGTTGTACCGGCGCAAAGTGACGGTGACGGAGAATGAGCTGAGCGTGTGCCTGCACACAGTGACGGTGACCGAGAATGAGCTGAGCAGCAAGCGGACTGTTGGGGATGGTATTCTCACCACTGAGTTTTCTGAGTCTTGATCCCCCTCCGGGATGGGAAAGCTAGTAACACAGAAAGCCATGTGAACGAGTAGCCTGGTCCTTGTTAGGGATTAGTAGCTACTGAGGAAAGACAGAGTAATGGGAGTTGAAGGAACCACATACCTATTTCTTCAGTCCATCTTCAATATGGTAGGTATTAGGTATGAGGGGGGAAAACTTAGAGAAGTCAGCCAGATTAAGATAAATTGAGAGAAATCTTTGGTATGGAAGCATAAAAATAGAAGAAATAAGCTATATGGAAGTGTGCCACTGAATTGCTTTCACTTCATACTAGCTTTTTTATGTGTTCTGGTGTATAGAGGTGTTGGGGTGTGTGGGGGGGTGTGTAGTGTGTGTGTCCACTCCTAGTTAAAACAATTGCTAATTGAAATGACTAAATAGGAATACAACTTGATTAATGGCCTGGAAACCTCAAAAATTTGTCCACCAAGAATATATAAATTTAACTTAATTGCTACTACTGTGTTGCTATGTTATATTAATAATAAAATGTTGGACCATTTCTATAATTGAGTTAATGTTAAATTTACGTACTACTTTCATGTTTTCTAACAATGCTGTTTTTATTTTCTTAAACAAAATCCGTATCAATCACAAATGTCTACCTTATCAGCTATGCCTAATATCTATAAATACAGTTGTGAAAAGTTTTTTAGTAGTGATACATCAAGAATTAACATTATACTCCTTTTGTTAGGATTTGGAACTTGGAAGGAAAGCAAACAGCTCATTTTCTTCTTCATTCCCCTGGCATGAGTGTATGCTGGCATCCTGAAGAAGCCTTTAAGGTGATTGTTTATAGCTTGGTTTTCTTCTTACAAAGTTTAAAACACATTTGCAGAAAATGAATGACTTTTCCTGTTCAAACTTTAAATGGCACAAATACATTTTGGATAATGTAGAAATCTGTACTAAAATTGTTCTGATTTTGATAACCATCATCCATAAATGGTTTTTATCAGAGTATTCTTTTGGTGGATTAGTCTGAAACCTAATGCCTAGGCAATGTAGTTAGCAATATGTATATCCTTCAAAGCTTGCGAGTCAGAGTCTGTAAACCAAAGCCATCTGTGGCACAAGGAAATTTGCCCTGGCTAGGTGGACTTCAAAGTAGGGCTTTCAAAAATATTAAAGGTGCACAAGAGTGTTTATCGATTCGTATTTTGCTGTGAAAACAGGAGTCATTCAACAAGCTTTTCCCATTTGCCAGCATCTCTGTACATTCTGCATACCGTATTCATTTATCTTGGAATTCTTAAAAAGTTAATCATACCACTGTTTTCTATAGTTCATTCTGCTTCCTTATTTTTTTACACTTTTTTACTTTTTTACACTTTTACACTTTTTTACACTTCATTACTATTTCATCCTCAAGTTTGTATGAAAGATAAAATTAATTACTCATAGCAAATGCATTGCTACAGTATGTGAAGCCCATAATTTCGCTTAACCTTTACATCACTCTTCTGAGGGCTGATGATTCCTTCACAGATAAAGAAACCAAGCGGCAGAAATGCTAAATACCCTGCCAAGAGTCGCATGGCTAGTGAGTGGAAGAGTTGACATTTGAACCCATACAACAAGCTCTGTAGTTTTTATTCTTAAAAGTTACATTTTCCACCTTTCCTTTAAATTTTAAGCTGGTTTTTCTTTCAAGTATTTTGATATGTGCTTATTTTTCTGTTTTACAATTGGCATAAAAGTTAATGGATTTCATTCTGTGTTTTCATACGTACATTTGTTCTTATCAGTCCTTATCCCACCCCCCTCCCCATCCTCCTGCTGGCCGCCTTCTCTCTCCAACATCCCGATTCTGCTTCCAGTCAAATATTCTCTGTTATTGCCTTCCCTCTTTTTTTTATTATTATTTCCACTCATACAAACTTAATATGTACACCGGTTCCCTCCCAGCCTTCCCTCTTAAGATCTTTAAAATCTTATCTTCTTCCCCTCTTATAGTCTTCCTTCTAGTTTCAGGACCTACACACACACACGTATATATACATGTCTATCTAATAATTATTACTACTCTATTCACAATAGCTGAGAGGTAGAATAAGGTAGATACTCACCAGAGGATGGGTGGATAAAAATAAATACACACAATGGAATTTTATTAACTCATAAAGAAAAGTCATGTAATTTGCAGGAAAATAAATGAAACCGGAAATCATCATATTAAGCAAAATAAGAAACCAGACTCAAAATCATGTTTTCTCTCATACAGATCCTAAATTGAAATTTGTATGTGGGTGCATATATGTGGGGAACATGGGACATCACCTGTATCTTCACTTAGGTTGTGCTTTCATCAACCCTTTTTTTTAACTCTATAATCTCATGTAGTCAATTACTAATAATTTTTTCTAACTCATCAACATTTTTTCCTTCATTCTTAAATCCAAGGCAATTTTTCACACGGTCGACCACCTCCTTGTTGAAACTCTATTCCTCTTGAGTGCCTCTGCATGTACCTTTTTATTTCTTAGCATTATATGTTTATGAATTGTTCAAAGGGCTTATTACCAGTTCTGTATTTATTGTAATAGAGGTAATGAATAATATCACTGTCTTTAAGTTGCATGCTGATTTATAAGGGAAAAAAAAGTAAATGCAGCAACATATAGATCATGAGTGGTGGAGTTAAAAGAAAAATCCCCTTAATAGAACACTGAAAATTAGGTGACAAGTGCTTAGAATCCCAGCACCTGGGAGGCTAGGACAGGAGAGTTGCAAGTGTTGAGGGTAACCTGGCTGCAAGCATCCAAAGCAAAAAAAAAAGAAAAAAAAAAGGAGTTTAAAGCCAATGCATACTATATAGTGAGATTCCATCTCAAGAAAGAAAAGAAGGGAGGGAGCGAAGGGGAGAGAAGGAGGGAGAGAGGCTGAAATCAAGAAGGATTAGTCAACTCTCACAGTGTTCACAAAACACTGATTTCATGGAAGTTTGTTGCAGGTCTATGAGGTCTTTCAACAGAATTATTTTCTAGACGCTTGCATGAGTAAAATTTTCTCATTTATCTAATAATCTAATAAACATTCAATGTTTAGGTATCATTTCTGAATCTATGGCATAAGTTTTGTTTTATGTCTGGATTTCTCCCATATAGTAGTGAATCTAATTTTATATAATCAGGAAATCTACCAAAATATTAATATTGCACTACTTCATTCACTATTATAGATTTAAGAAAATGACATAGAGAAGAAACAACAACATTTATTACTGCTGTGCAGAATTTACTATTAGTAATTGCTTGTTATTTCAAATTACTTTCTTTGGGTTAAGGTTTGGTTTTGGCTTTGACACATGAGCTTGCTATACAGCTATACTCAAAATTTTGCATCCAACTCCCAAGTACTAGAATTACAGGCACGTGCCACTGTGCCCAGTCCCAGCTTCCCTTTTCTCGTACTCTTTAACTTGGTTAGTCCTTCTTTCTTATTTAATATCTGCATGATTTCTGGAAGTCCTTGCTGTAAATTAGACAAACTCATCAGTAAGGTGCTTAATGCATGCATGTGTGCATGTACATAATCCCACACTCATCTTTGTTTTTAACCCTTAAGCACAAACTGCTCCACGTCTTTTAATTTCGCCTTTGTTGTTGCTAACTAGTTACTCCTCTCTTCACTCTAATTATCTTTCCCTTCTTATTACCTGCTTAATCTCACCAAGCCTTAGTTTCTTTCCAAAGTCTCTGGCTCTGCGTCTTTGATTCTTCCTGCCTATTGAGTTAGTGCTTTTGAAGTAATAAGTTCATGTCTTTCCTAAACTCTGGAGTTATAAAATCTAAGAAAGTGATACAGAGAAGTAATTTTGGGTTTGGACGGTAAAAGTAAGCTGCCTGGACGAAATTCTCATTTCTATCAGTACTAGTTGTAACTGTTGTCTTCATTTCCTCATCTTTTAAAATAGATTCTTTTGAAGGTTAAATAACTTAATGTTTGTTTAAAAAAATATTTGAAAGTACAAAAGCAGTAAAATTTGGGTGCTAGACATTGTTGATGGTTTTATTACAACTGTGGTAATCTATGCCTCTATCAGATCAAAGCCAAGAATTTTTGTTCTCTTATCCTTGATCTTAATAAAAAAAAAAGAGAGAGAGGAAAAAGAAAGAGATGGGTCCATGATTACCAATTTCGGAGTTTTTATGGATATCACGAGATATACTGCTGCAAAGGAGTCATGTAATCTGGGAGGTATAATAGGAATCAACAGCTAACAAATGGAAATTTGATTCAAATCCAGAATCCTATCTTTTCTTTTTTAATCTTAACTTTTCTTAAATTATCATTTTAGGCATTAGTATGTAAATAGTCCATCTTTATCATTCACAGATTTTGTTTGGGGCTGGGAGTTGGCCCAGCAGATAAGAGTGTTTACTGCACCAGCATCCTGGACTCACACAGGAAACTAGGCATGCTCACATGACCACCTGTACTCCCAGCACCTTGAGGGCATGTGTCAGAGAGAAGATTGCTGGCCACCAGCCTGGCTCCAGGTTCAATGACTGACAGACAAACACCTCATGTCCTCTCACCTCTGTACACACGAGTGTGTGCACATGCATTATGCACACACCACACAGGGGCCAAAGAAGTTATTTGTAGCCCTAGCCCAAAGGGCAACGTTCTCGGGTACTTTTAATAAGCACACATATACACAGGACACTAAAAACTTGAGTCAACTAATGTGCACAGTCCTAACTGTCAAACGTGGCCCCCCAACTTGTTTATATTTCCTACTGCAAATATCTACTCATGTCACAATTTTTATGTTCTTGGGCTTTTCATTAATGATTTCCCTGCACAGAATGGCCTTAAACACATTGGTAAACTGCTATCTCATGTTCCTAATGCAAAAAAAAATCTGTGATAGACCTTAATGGAAAAAAGTACATGTTTAATAAGCTATGTTCAAGCCTAAGTTGTAGTGCTACTGGTCACAAGGTCTATTCTAATGAAATGAATGCATCTTACCAAAATTATGTACTAGCTAGCTGTCAAAAATGATGTGACCAGAGGCTTCTGAGAATCTAACTCTGTATTTATTTGCTCTAGGTTCAGGATTCAGCAATTTAGTTTCTATAGCAACTTTTTAATGCCTAACCTCCACAAATAATGAGAACTGACTGCACACATGAATACAGTAGGTGCTCTGTAAAAGATGGTTAGACAGTAATAGAATGACTGTCCTAAACCCCAAGCCAAATTGACTACCTTGTTATAGTACAATATTTTGGTGGTGGTATATACTACAAGAATACTCTATGGAAGTATTATTAAATTTAATCATACAATAACTTTTTGTTTCATTTCTCCCCACTTTTCGATAAGGAAAAAGCAAACTCCAGGTCACCAGCACATTAAGTAGCAGAACCCAGGATTTCTGATGCCTGATTCCAGTGTTACCGTACATATTTCATCAGTGTCTTCTCTTTAATATAATCAAAGTTTAGAGAATATTCTTAAAAAGACAGAACTTTACAGAGGATGCAAAGAATTTTCAAAGCAAACTCTCGGAATATCAGCTGTTTGTGTATTTTCCAAGTTGCAGCACTCCTACAAATGACTGTCCTAATGTCATGTTTCCCCACGGCTAATAGACAAATTTCGTCATTTAATCTTTGTAAAATTGGGATGTACTGTTAATGCCTTGATAAAGTATTTCATAGATTTCCAGAATAATTCTCAAAACTAGCAGTAAGAGATGTTTCTTACAACACAGAATGCTGTCGACACATGCTGCCTGTCCCCCAAACAGTGAAAGGTTCTGTATTCTAGCAATCGGTTTGTTTTTTTTTTCAAAGAAAATAAAATAGGGGTTGAGTTAAAAATACCTTCTCAAAGTATACAGCCACCAAATGTAGAGTTCGCAAAAATGCACTCACCTCACTTGGCATTTCCAGCACCTTCAACTTTCTTTGTCTTTTCTATTTTGGCTTCTTGTTGTTCCCTCTGGGCACCTCCCTTGTTACAGCTGGGTCGAGACTGGAGGAGCAGGATTGCAGTCAACTGTACGGCTCTCTCTTAGCCTTGGCTAAGCCTCTTGGCCTTGTCTCTCTTAGCGTCCCCTTCAAGCTTTCTTTTGGATATGACAGTGGCACATTGACCTAGATACTGAACCCAAGGATGCAGCAATATACAACTTTGGTCCATCTCGGGGTCATTTTCGCTGCTTCTTCACTCTGTGCCCTCTTCAGCTAGTCTTTTCTGAAATGGAGATGTGAATGGAGCTGCCAATCACATGGGAATCATCCAGTCTTTAAATGGAAGGAGCCACCTTACCATCCTGGTGCCTGTGATCTTCAGATCTTCCATGATGTTTTCCCATGATGTTTAGATTTAGAGACAAATCTAAATTATATAAGGATTATCTACATCAAGATATGTGTAATATCTTTCCAGACAATAACTAACATAAAGGTAACTTCCCAGGATAAATTTTGGTCATTTTTTAATGGCCAAGAGTGACTACTTAAAATTTTACCTAACTTTCTTTAGTACTTTACCAATTTTCCCTATGGGTTGTTTCTTTGTTTTCTGTTAGCTAGAAATTCTTTAGCTAGAATACCCTTTTCTTACCTCCTTTCCATTTGAACTTCCACTTGTATTACATATGTATGGTTTCATTTTATTGGATAGCACTAAACGTCTTCTTGCTTGTTAGATTCATCTAGTAAGACCCATGGTGAAGTCTCTTTTGTCTTTCTGTATTACAGCTAATGGTTGCAGAGAAGAATGGAACAATCCGGTTTTATGATCTAATGGCTCAACAGGCTATTTTGTCTCTTCAGTCAGAACAGACACCATTAATGTCAGCACACTGGTGCTTAAAGAACACCTTCAAAGTCGGTGCTGTTGCAGGAAATGATTGGATAATTTGGGATATTACTCGATCCAGGTACTTAATTACCGTATTTGTCCATAGCTTACAAAAATACCAGTAACTTGTTAAATGGTCCGTTGGGCCATTATTGTATACCTGCATATCCACGTAAAGTAAAAGAGAATCTCTTCTGTAAAAGGGCTGGGCCTTGGGATTTCCCATCATGCTTTACACTTACTTTTTGCAGAAAGGACAATGCAGAGAAGGAATTCTCTGATCTAAAAGATTTTTTGCTTAAATTAGGAAAGAAGAAAAACACCTGCTCTGTTAAATTATGGTGCTCTATAGTGATGCTAAGTCCTGTCGTCATTGTTTCCCATCTATTTGAACTGAGTGCTTACTTGGATTTCATGGTAGTTTAGATGCATTGGGCTTTAAAGGGGGGAAAAAAAGCACCTTTAAAACCTTAATTTAAATTCATCTACTGGAACCTAAACATAATTCACAAATGCTGTAACCTGTTTTTTAGTTACCCACAAGAGACACGGCCTGTTCACATGGATCGCGCCCACTTATTCAAGTAATGTACATTTCTCTTGGAGCTTCTGGCTTTGTGTTGTGTTACACCAGAATGGCTTCCCACTCTTCCCCTTTGTCCTTCCATTTCTTAGGGTTTGGTTTGATTTGGTCCAGTTGCTCTGTAAGTGGTTATTTTTCTTTCCCACTAAGTTTTCATTTTTTTCTTCGGTTTAAACAAGCAGATTTTTTTTCCAAATACTTAGAAAACTTTCATAGTGAACAACAACAAAAAAATGTTGTTAGTCTACAGGTACTACTACAATTGAGATATATTATGCTTCTTAATTTTTCTGATCTGTTAAAGATAGAAACCCTAATGTTGAATATAAGGATGTACTAGGTAGTATATATCTTTGATATTTGGATTTTTTTCCACGTAAAGTACCTTGCTTTTTTTCCATATCTTCCCACTGTATAGTATAGTCATTAAGCTCCTTACATTAAGTAACAAAAAAAATGAATAGCAGAGACTAAAACAATGGAAAATCTGCATTACAGTGTTTTCAAGTCTGAACTATCCCCAGAAAATGTAGGGACATCATTTCACACTCTCAAGAAGATTTCCGAGTGGGTGTCTTATCTTGGAGCCTCATTGCCTAAGGTCAGAGGAAAACAAGGAGTTCTCCCCTTTTCTTATGCGTACTCCATCTGCTTTAAACCAGTTATAGTCCATCCCCCAGAGCTGGACACCCTGTGCCGGAAAGATATTGACGTTCATAGGAAAAGCACAGAAAAAGGACAGAACAGGGCAACATAGCCATGTTTTTGCCAAGGTTATTTGTTCTTAGTTTTTTGTTGTTGTTTTGAGTCCCCCCTTTTGTGTCTGTCTGTCTGTCTGTCTGTCTGTCTGTCATGTCTTCCCCACTACTGTGTAGTCCTAGCCATGTTGTCAGAGATCCACTAATACTTGTTAATTCAGTGAACTGCAATGTTCAGAATAGCTTGGTGGTTTCAATAGCCTTTATTCTAAGTGATTATATCATTCTAAGTAATTTGAACATGAGTCTATTTACTCATGTTTAAATAGCATATACAATTCTAAGAAATGCCAATAAATTTTAAACATCTTTGCTAAATGTACAGAATTGTGAAAGATGGATGCTTTGTGTGTCCTTGCCTACTGTTAACTCTTGGTTGTAAGGAAGGGACTCTGTTAGCCTGTATCATTTTGGAACTTAATTCAGTGACTCATAATACGCATTTAACAAATATTTACAAGATGAGGAAAGTATTACTAGCTCACTAAACTGGAAGCTCAGTCTAAATAGGAAGCTGTATTAACAAGTTTGGGATTCTGAAATTACTGCTCGGATGACCGAGTGTTTGAGAAAAGCTTGCAGCTGCTTGTGGGATGCTGCGCAGTGTTCACGCTGCTGTTCTTAGGTGGTCTGCAGTCAGTGAGAACCTGTTTGCAACCTCTGGCTATCCTGGGAAAACGACCAGTCAGTTCCAGATCCATCACTTAGGACACTCTCAGGTAACATGGAAATGTTTTATGACATACCCAGAGTTTTTATCAACTGTGTTTTCAGCTTTTCCACCCACAGCTCCCAAATTTATAATTTGTAACTAAAGACATTTATATCTGTTATCAGCTTAAACTCAAAAATTTTTTTAATGTTTATCATTGATGGCAACAGATTTTCCCCCATAATTAACATAACAAGCATATTTTATGTGTTGTTTGTGTTTTCTTTTTCATTAAAGTATATTCATTTAATTTTTTCCTGCTTAGCTTGTGTAGTCTGCAAAAATGTTTGATACTGGATTATTAGTTATAGATAGCTTAGGTTTTCATTCAAGTCGGCTGCAAATAAATAATGTATATTTCGTCTTTGAGGGAGCATATTTTTATTCATGTTACTGCCATTTATCAGTAGAGTTAATTTATTAGTATATTTCATATTTTCGAAAGTAGTTTTCATGTTTTAGCACTGAGAATTTATTGTACATCTTTAATTCTTCGTGTATTTTTTAGCCCGTTCTCTTTGGCTCTATAGCTGTTGGATCTGGACTTTCCTGGCATAGAACGCTCCCTCTCTGTGCAGTTGGAGGAGATCACAAGCTGTTGTTTTGGGTGACTGAAATATAAAATTTTCACTGTACTTTTGATTCCTAAATTTTGTATTTTTAGTACATATTTTGGAGAATTCCTTATTTTTATACCAGATATACTGTAAATTCTAAAATGTCTCACTCGTCTCTTCAGTTAATAAAATGATGACAGTTTGAAAAATTATTTTTCTGTTGTTTTTTTTTCATACACCATTTGTGTGTGTGTGTGTGTGTGTGTGTATTTATTCATTTTATAAGCCTGTGTAATGAACTTAGCAAATTAGATCCGGACATAAAGTGACTTGGGAAAAAACAAAACCACTGGGTTTATCAAAAGAGTATTAAAACTGCATTCTATCTCCCATACTTTATGTATGTTCTTTTCTTCATTGTCAGATATAAACACTTAGAAAAGGAGAATAAGATCTTAGAGTGTACTCTAGAATTTATTGGGTATATATGTGTAAATATACAAATTTGTTAGCAGTCTGTCTAGTGGTTTGCAACTTCCTCAGTAATTAGTAAGAATTATTCTTTTATTGAATATAAAAGTTCATTTTTTTGGATTTTTTTACTTTTTTTTTAAACAAGGTCTCTCTCAGGTAGCCAAAGCGAGCCTCAGACTTGCTATGTACTTGAAAGTGGCATTGAAACTCCTAATGCCCCTGGCTCAGCCTTCCTAGTTCTAGGATTACAGATGCACCACATATGAAGTAAAAAAAAGGGACACAGTAGCAATAATGAATATTGTAAGAATTTATCAATATAGAATATATAATAAAATAAGATCTTCATCTCTCAGGCCATTGCATTGGAAAAACATACTTAGAAAATTATGTGAGAATAAATGAGTTGTGTTTATAGTAGATGGAGCTCTAGAAATATATTGTCTAGAGTAAGTTTATCCAGAGTATAAAACGTGTCGATGACATCATTCAGTATAAATTACATCTGTTCCTAGAGAAAACTTTCGTAAAAAAAGTCACTTGTAGTTGGGTAATTTTTAAAAGGGGGCAGGAAGTGCTGCCTCAAAAAAAGCAAAAGGCTAGTTCCAATTGTGAATTATGTAATGACTGTATAACATGCCTATCTTCAAGAGATGAGAGAGTTTTCTTTCCCTCTTAGCTTGAGCAGTCATGTTCACTGTTGAACCCTATGGGGCATGCAGGCTACAGGATGATTTCTGGTTTTCCTTATAAACTTGGTTCTTTGAAATGTGTACACATTAAATTAAGACACAAGATGGATTTGCTGACTTACACTTGTAATCCCAACACAAGTGTAAAGCAAGAAGATTGTTGTGGGGCTGGAGAGATGGCTCAGAGGTTAAGATTGTGCCTTGTAAGCAGAAGGTCCTGAGTTCAGATCCCAGGTCCCAGGTAAAAACTCCAGAAGGAAATGGCAGCAGCATTCACTTCCGGCCCTGGTGGGCGGAGCCTGGGAAATCCCAGAGTAAAGCAAGGAGGTAGAAGCAATCCAAGATGGTTCCCCAAGTCACCCTCAATCCTCCAAGGGACACATAGTGCCTTCTGATATACACACATACACACAAATAAAAATAAAATAAAATTTAAAGAAAAGACTGCCGTGAATTGAAGGGCAGTTTAGACAACAGTGTGAGACTCTGTCTCCAAAAGAAAACCAATAAATAAATAAAATCAAGAGTAAGACAGAAGGAAATGTTTATGGAGACTTATTAGTCATCACTTCTTGTTCTTGATAATTAGCTTAAGTTCTGATATGTTTTCCAGTTTCAGTTTTTCTGTATTTGTTTATAAATATGTCTAACAAGGTTTTTCTTCTGTTGAAATATTTTCTCAAGATTGCTTCACTCACAAACATCGTGAAAAGAAAATTTGTCTTATCTTTTTAGCAGTTTTGAAGCAAAAGTCAGGGTATCACAAATCTGCAAGACGTCAAAGCTAGTTGCTACCCTTTCAAAATAATGGGATCATCAGTCTCCTTTTATTTTTATGATTTGGCCTATGTCTTGTAAATATCTTAATGTCTCTCACATCCCAAAACAAATTACATACCCATGGATTCCAATTTGTTTCTTTGTCAATTTATTACTACATGTTGACACTGAACTGGAAATTTTCTTGTGGCTATTTTAAATCTCATGTCAATAGAGAAAAAAAATGAGATCTACTTTACACATTTGTGTCTACTTTTTTTGTAATTGTCCAAAATGAGATATTATTCTAGAAATGCTGATTATAGAGAGATGAGACGATATTGTGCCCCAGACTACTTTTAATAGTAATTATTCCAGATATTTCTATAGCTCAAAGGTTAACTCAGTTTGACCCAACTATATGCCAAACCAACAGTAAATCTTTGTCCTGGGTCCAAGTGAAGTTTGCTAGTGAAAAGTAACTGCTTTGGTGATGCGCAGATTCTTTATGAACACTTGGTCAAGGTCTCAAAGTAGCATTCTGTTCTGGTGTGATCTTCAAGCTGTCTCTGTGCTAGAAAGCAAGGACAGAAGAGAACAGTGTCTTTAATCTTAATATCTCACTGACTCAAAAGCATCTCTTAGCATGCATTTGAAAAGAATGTTAAACATTCATGAATGCTAACATTCATTTGTGATCATACATTTAAAGAATTATGCCCCTTAAAGCATAGACTCTTATGACTTTATAATAACCGCTTTTACCAAAGCCTGTAATATAATAAAATAATGGTTTTAAAACCAAAACACATTTTATGACATATCCATTATTCAGATTCAACATGAGCAGTGTCTTTTGCATGCATGGATGTGGACTAAATAGAAAATAAAAGCATTTAATCTAGTTTCTGACCTTCTCAGCTATTCTATAAACTAACTTAGGATCAAGTGACATTTTGTCTGGAAACTTACGTAGATAAACTTATTTATGTTTATAATATGTTTATACTATGTAGTTATTTGCCTTTCCAAGTAATTTGTTAACAGAATACCTTGGGAATTGTTATACGTAATGTTATTCTGCATGCATGCGTGAAAGTGTGTGTGTGTATCAGAGGGCACCGTGTGTTCCTGTGGAGGACCAAAGGTAACTTCGGGAATCATCCTGGGTTGCTTCTACCTCCTTTTTGCTCTGCTCTGGGATTTCCCAGGCTCCGTCCACCAAGGCCAGAAGTTCAAGCTTCTGCTGTTTCTGCCTGGCGTTTTTAGATGGAACCTGACATCCCAACTCAGGACCTTCTGCTTGTGAAGCAGAGTCTTAACCCCTGAGCCATCTCTCCAGTGTGGGAGTTGTTACACTTAATGTAAGTTTATAAACTTCATGTAAATAATGACTAGTAAGTTAAAAAGAGACCACCAGATTTCTCAGCCTTTGCAAACAATTCAAGTAATTCAACTGATTTAAGTATTTATGAAATAAGCATTTCTACCACCTGTATTTATAATGGTGAATTAAGTCTATTTCTGTTTACTAAAAGACAAATGCTGTTGATCTTTGCCTGTAATAGTGGTTAACTACAAAACTTTGATCTTTCCTGTAAACACAGCTGTAGTCCTATCATTTGCCAAGTCCAGACAAGATTAGACTTTCACCAAAATTAAGACTAATCTTTGTAACCATTTCAAATTGGAGCTTTCTATTACTGTTTTAGGAAGTCTCTACTCGTGAGACAATGTACAAAAGGAATAAGTACCAGACAATTTCTAAAGTAAGCCAGAGACAACTCATGATGCATTATACCACAGTGATAAGGAAAATGGAAAGTTAACAAATTTGTTTCAGTTCATTTCTTCTTAGATTGTAATCTTAAGAAATAATCTCTTTAGTTCATACTAAGTTTAAGTCAAACCAATATAAGTCTTCCATCCTAATAGTTCATTTTTGTGTCCAGCCTACAGAAAAAAAATGCATCCTTTTTAGTAAGATTTAGATTCAGAATTTTACTTATTTTGCCAAATGTTCTGTAGAGCCATTCTCCTGAGAAAGGATACTAGTACTTCAAGCTATACTCGTTTCTGTCCACATTGCCTGCTCTTGCAGAACATCTGTAGGATATCCCTCACCTGAAATCTATTTGTAAAGCTTTATCTATTTCTATTGAGATTTCCCTAACATTTGATTTTTGAGCAAATCATAAATTCTTCTGCTTCAGAGATCTTACCGTTTCCTGCATTTGCCTGACAAATACATTGAGCTGCCAAGTTTGTGGAGCAATTATGGATTTCTGTAAAGTGTTGACCTAATCCTTTCTCCACCCAGCTGCTGCAATAACTGAGATGTGCTCTATATTTATGTCATCTTTATAAAACCTTGTATTGCTGTCCAATCTACTGAACAAATATCTGGGACAGTATGGAATTCTTTCAAAGTTTACTTAAAATTTTATTATCACTATCAAATCTTAGAAACCTTGTTCTCTTGGAGTTCTGGAGGACCTCAAAATTGAACATGCTTATTGCATATTAATATGTCTACAATGTTGAGTTAATGTGTCCGACATCTCTTACCCCCTTGCCCAAAAATGGTGAAACAAGGCAGGGGGCGGGGGTTAAAAATAAGCCTGTCGACCCATACTTGTCACCATGTACAAGACTTAATTCCAAATGGATCAAGGACCTTGATTTAAGGCCAGAGACTTTAAAAACCATAGTTGAAACCATTTAAAAAATGGGCCCTGGAACTTCAAAGAAACTTTACCAGGGATGAAATTAAAAAGTCTAACAAATATCTTAAAAAATGCTCCACTTCCTTAGCCATCAGGGAAATGCAAATCAAAACTTCCCTGAGATATCATCTCACCCTGGTCAGGATGGCAAAAATCCACAATACAAACAACGACAAATGCTGGAGAGGATGTGGAGAGAGGGGAACTCTCCTACATTGCTGGTGGGAATGCAGGCTCATACAGCCACTCTGGCGAGCTGTCTGGAGATTCTTAAAGAAATTAAAGATTGAAATGCCATATGACCCTGCTATCCCACTTTTGGGAATAACCCCCCATGCAGCAGAGGTTCGCCTCGATAGCACAAGCTCGACCATGTTCATAGCAGCACTGTTTACAATAGCAAAGTCATGGAATCAACCTAAATGTCCAACAGTTGACGAGTGGATAAGGAAACTGTGGTACATCTATACAATGGAGTACTACTCAGCCATCAAAAATGATGAATTACTGGAATTTGCTGGGAAATGGATGTCATTAGAAACAATTATATTAAGTGAAGTATCCCAAACCCAGAAAATTAAGCGCCGTATGTACTCCCTAATAGGTGGCTCCTAGTACCAAACTCACCCAGCCCACATTGAGACACTCAAAAGTAAACCTATGTAACACAGTAATTGCAAGGATTATGAACAAGAGAGATGGGGTAGGAGGGCCACACCAGAAACAAGGAGAGAGGGGACCATGTTACAGCAGAGAAAATAGGCCTCCATCAAGGTCTGCAAGTAAGTAATGAGAAACCTGGTTAAGTTCACAGACGTTCTTTCCTGATCTCACCAGAAGGGGAGGGCATATAGTCTAGCAGATAAAAAGTAATCATTTTGCAAATGGGTGATGGACCCCTCCCTCACTGAGGTTTCCTACTCTTATTACATCTACCCTTGAATGTGCTATTATAACAAGACTCCAGTTTAACAGCTTTTTGTCTCTGGCCAGGGGGTGACATACAGTGCCCAGCAGGATGGAGTGAAGGGCATTGCAAGAGCAGCAAAACTGCAAAAGAAAATCAACAAACCACAATCCAGAACTTCAGAGACTCTCTATCAATCACCTAGAACTAGGCCAGCCTAATCTCTCCCCATCCTGGAGCTCAGGGACATTTGCGGAAGAGGGGGCGGTAAGATTGTAAGAGCAAAAGGATGGGAGGAACAACGATTTGCAAGATTCTCAACAATAGTTGGGGCCAAAGCAATCATAATGGGACTTTGCATGCCCTGCGCAATGTCCAGCGCACTGCTGCCCTCATAAAGTCTAGCATCTGTTAAGGGCACCGAGATCCCTGGAGGCAAGGGATTGACAGCCATAGTAGTGATCCTATGCTCTAGGGGAACAAGAGAAAGGGCTTATGGAAATGCCACTGAGTCCTTCCTTATATGTCATCGGAGAGGAGGACCCAGTGGAGAGTCAGGCGTACACAATAAAGGACTCTCTGGGAATTGGGGGGGAGGCACTGGGGGATGGGGAGGGAGAGGAGGGGGAGGAGGGGTTTCGGGGGAGGAGGGGGGAGGGAGGGAACTGGTAAAAAAATTTTAAAATGTATAATTACATTTTTAATAAAAAAAAATAAGCCTATCGATGAACCCTTCGGTCTCCTTCAGACATGGACACTTTCAGAGATTTTACTTAGAAATCCTGAGAGGGTTAAGTGCTTAACATTTTATGCAACTTGAGATTTTACTCTCAACTTCAGATGAAAGCCAGAAGACTTTAAACATTCCTGCTTTTGCTTCATATGAAACAAGACTGTATAAGGCAGGATAGGGTGGGGGAAAGCTAGTATAATAGTCCAGAAAACAAAGATAGAAAAATATTTTCTGAAGGAAAATGTGGGATATTATGATTGATTCCAAAAAATAACTGATCTAGTTCCATTTAATAATAATACCTGTGCCTTTGTCCATTGAATGTTAGATGGTTCTTGATCGGAGAAAGGAGCTGAACTGTAGAGTACTGGCCCAGCATGTGTCAGACCCTACGTTTGATCCCAGCCTAAATCCTGAGGCTCCAAGACCTGCCCCAGAGCTGCTGCATTAGACAGTCAACAGCATGATTGTGGGCAAAAGGCCCCCCACCACCCACCTTCATACTACAGAAGGGGAGAGAGGTGATTCTTAGATTGGAAATCATGAACCCTTTTCCTAGTCTGGTCGGTTCTGGCCTAGTAATTTTTAAGCAATAATAGCAAATATTCTAACGTTATTTTAGACTCCAGAAACAACGCTTCAGAAAGAAATGTCGGTGTTGAGCGTCCAGATTTCATTTAAGTGATTCTATGAGATTGTAGTTCAAAGTAACCTGGTCTCGTAGTGTTCCTATGCTTAAGGGGAACACAGGAAAGGGTTCTGGGAAGTGCCGATGGGTCCTTGCACCTCATCGGAGAGGAGGACCCAGAGGAGAGTTTGGCATGCACATTAAAGGATGCTCCGGGGATGGGGAGGCACTGGGGGATGGGGAGGGAGGGGGAGAGAAGGGGGGGCCAGGGGGGTGGAGGGGATGGAGGAAGGGAGGGGACCTGTGTACCTGTTAAGTTTGCATGATCGGAAATTTTAAGAAGTCCAGGTGCTGAGGCATTTACTGAAACAGCCAGGGAAGCTCATCCGAAGTAGCTGATGGCAGCATCATATGCTGCCTTTTTTTTTTCAATAGAGTTATTCTTTGAGGAAGACCATGTATTATCGAAGGGGTGTAAAGCTAAACAACAATTCATGACACATCTATCTCATTCTGCTCCCACCAAAGGAGGGTAGAACTGTCACTGCTCCCACCAAAGGAGGGTAGAACTGTCAGTGAATTCAGTATCTGAAATTACTCAAATTGGTCAGTTCTGAATTGTTACCTGACCCTACTCTACCTTCACACCAAAATCATTAAGAGTTTCCTTTCTGCCATCTCCTGACGATGATCTGGTATTTCTCTTGTGTCTGCATGACAAGAAGTGTCCCTTTCTTGGAGAAAATATAATAAATTATTCTGTGACAAGTGAAAAAGACTTATTCCCCTGGGAGTAAGAATAAGCATTGTTAAGATTATCGTCATGAAAAAAAAAAAAAAAAAGATTATCGTCATGGCTACTGATGCATAGTTAATGACAAGCTTTCATTTTAAAAACCACTTTTGATGTTTATTTTTCTTTAAATAAGTGTAGGTATCTTACATCCCCAACAGTTGTTAAACTATCATATATGACAGCCACTTTGAACACTCTGGTTCCTTGAAGAAGCTACACGGCCATTACAGCTGCTTTCTAAGTCATAGCAGAATGACTGAAGGCGCTGTCCTAGCCATAAGTATTTTATACAGCTTATGTGGAGTTTTGTTTTTTGCCTTCATAAGCCTTGATTTACCCTTTTCAATCCAGACCAGAAGGACAGTATTCCTCCAATCCTCTGCACAAAGCCTGTGACTGAAGGTCTGCCATGATTGGCATCAATACCCCTCTTCTCACCGTGGCACTTGGCAGAGTTTGTAAGCTCTGGCCTCCAAACTCATGAGTTGACCAGAAGACATTCTAGCACTGCTCGTAGATGGAAGAAGTGAGAGCTCTATAGAAGGATTCCCAAGCATAGACTATCTTTGTCTGACTTTCACTTGTATTACATGATCAGTGAAGTGGGCTGAGCCCAAAGAAAGGACAGTGGTGAAGGCAGAGAAGGAAGACCACGGAGAAGCTGATGTGTCCCAGAGCAGCCAGGGCAGAAAGGATCAAGGAAGAGATGCAGGAGGCAGCAAAGAACGTGAAGGAGATGAGGCACTTCCGGCCCTGGTCACTGCCGAGTCCCAGAGAACCTCCAAGCCTTCAGGACCAAGGATTCTTCTTTTTAATTTTTTTTTATTATTTTTTTTCCACTCATACAAACTTAATAGGTACCCCAGTCCCCTCCCTCCCTCCACCCCTCTCTGGACCCCCTTGCTCCTTCCCCCCTTTTCCCCTTTCACTCCCTCCTTTTCTCCCAGTGCCCCCTTCCTCCCCCCCCCTCCCCAGTCTCTAGAGCATCCTGTAGTGTGAATGTCAAACTTCCCTCTGGGTCCTCCACTCTAATGAGGTGTAAGGACTCAGTAGCATTGCCTAGAGCCCTTTCTTGTGTTCCCTTTAGTATGGGAACACTATTGTGACTTAGTCCCTTGCCGCTAAGGATCCTAGTGCCTGTGATCCATGCTAGACTTTGGGGAGGGGGGGTCTATATGTCGGTCATTGTGCAGGTCATGCAAAGCAGGACCAAGGATTCTGACACACTTGTTCCAAGAGCTGGAACACTTGTCACCATATCCTGATTTGAGAGCTGTACTAGAGAGGCCACCTCCTCTATCATACTTGTTATTAGCTACTGCCAGAGGCCAGAAATTACAAAATCTGCCAAGTGCCAAAGTTGCTAATTTTTAAAGAACTATAAGCCTTCAACATGAGAACCTAGAACCGGAAGGCTGGCTTCTATGGGGTTTAGAGCTTTGAGCCACTGGATCTACTGCTAGTCCAGGCACGAAGCCTTTTAGGCACACATGTAGAATTGCTAGTACCCAAAAGAGTATTTTATCTACTTTCTCTCTCACTAGTGCAAGAAGGCAATAGCCAGCTAATTCATTCCATTTTCAATAGCATTAACATCTTTGTGTAATCAATCATCCCCATAAGTAAAACTCCCATAAGTAATGACTACAAACACCCTCAAAAAAAAAATATATATATATATAATGGGCTGCCTATTTCTTTATTCGGGTCTCTCTTACTGAAATATCTTTAGGTCTCTTCTTGAAGTAATTAGCTTGCCAAGAGAGACCTCTAGTCTAGATGATTGATGAGCAGGATATATGCTTACCGTCCATAGTTCTGAGTGGCCAAAAGAAAGTCAAAGATAACTTAAAAGTAGTTTAAAATGGAATTCTTGACATATTGAACTAATTAGATGGAATTCCTTCACTTAACCAAGTCTCTACAAATGGTTTTATTACTCTTAAAGATTGGGGTTTGGGAGACAGGATGAGGATGAGGAGGATATAATTGCTCATCACTATTATGAACCAAACTCTGTGCCCCACTATCTTTTCTATCATGAAACAGAACAAGGGTCAGAAAATGGAGCTCTATAAAATGAAATGTCAGCATTCGCGATTCAAAATCATTTAGCATGATTCATCGCTGATCATCTATAGAAACAAAGGTGACAACAAAAAAGTTCTTAAGATATTTTTTATTGTGTCAGTAAATGTGGGTCTCTGCCCTTGAAGTCAGTATTCATTACAGTGTGCTCAGTGTGCCTACAAAACTCACTATAGCCAACAACACTTGGCAGTTTGTTTTAATTTTGCCAGTGGAGGAAACCCTATAGGAAACTCATATTTCAGAGGATTTCTGTCAGTTTGCCAAAACTTCCAATTAAGAGATCACTTTTTTAACTTTATTTATTCATTAATTCAGCGTGTATGCGTGTGTGAGAGAGAAAAGAAAGAGAAGAGACAGAGAGAGAGAATATGTGTGGAGAACCAAGGGTGACCTGAGGAATCATTCCGGATTGCTTCTACCTCCTTCTTGTTTCACTCTAGAATTTCCCAGGCTCTGCCCACCAGGACTGGAAATCCAGGCTGCCTCCATTTCTTCCTGGCATTTTTACATGGGACCTGGGATCCAAATTCAAGACTTTCTGCTTGGGAAGCAAAATCTTAACCCCTGAGCCATCTATCTTTCCAGCCCGAGATCGCTTTTTAATCCTAGAAATTCTGTTATTCACAAAAAGATGGCACTGCTGTCAGGAACCATGGCTGATTGATGAGCAAGCAGTATTCGTCAAGCACAGAAGGAGACGGGGAGATTCCCAACCTGTTAACTAGAAATCACTTTTCAGCATTGCATTTCTTTTTATTTTTTAAGGAAGTCATTTTGTTGTCCTTTGGCCCGCTGAAACGTTTGTGACTTTACGATTCTGTTTTTTATATATTCACACATATGCATGTACACACACTACTCCCGTAACAAGTGGTGTTTCTTCCCTGCCTGGGATCCTATCTTGGTTCTAGAGAAGCAAGAGAGGCTGAAAATTTGGGATTTGGTTCCAAAAGGATGACTGAGTATCCAACATTATGTTGTACCTAAATCAAGCTTTCATGGAAGATAAAGTTAGACATGAAAACACAAAGGTCATTAGACCCCAGTGTCATTCAATAGATACTTATTAAGGGTTTTTTTTAATACATCAGACATTTAGGATCTAAATAATGAACAAAGACTCTGCCCTTAATTGGTGTCCAGCAGGCGTTTGAGCAAATGCTGGCAAGTATAATGTGTGCTCATAAAACATGAAGAAAAGCAGGCTGTGGACTCACACATTCATAAGAATAGCTTATTATTGTGTGGATCAGAGAGAATTCTAAGGATGGGATGGTAAGACTTCTACTGGATAGGATATTGAAAGATGTAAGAAAGCCTTTCTAATTTATGGTAGTAGGAAACAAGCAGCAAAAGTCTCGTTTCCATGAAACCATCGAGAAGCAAAGCATGTAGAACCTTAATGAAATAAGTTCTACAGTAACGTTTATCTAAAAGGACATAAGTGAGCACAGAGCCATAATGTAGCCTCACCTAGAAAAAAAATGTAAGAAAAAAATTGCTGAATGCTGCATTCTGGATAACTGGAAAGTTTAGATCTCAGCTGAGACCTTCCATATATATATATGTGTGTATATATATATATATATATATATATATATATATATGTATGTGTATATATACTAGTTATATATATGTATATATATACACACATATATATACTAGATCTTGCTCTAAAATAATATGTATTATATATATACATATATATAGTATATATACACTAGCTCTTGCACAGACTTATACTGCTTGGCATATAAGTATAAGATGAGCTAAAATGAGGTGACACTATGGCCCAGTCCTATCTAATTCACACTCTGAACCCACCCACCCCCCAACCCCCGGCAAAAAAAAGATCTCAGTCCCTTGTAGGAAATGGAGTTAGAGTAATACAAATAAATCCACTCTAAAGCAGGAGCCTGGCACCAATTCAATCCACTTGTGAATGAATTTAAATACTTAGCTCCTGCCTTAACCATCAACTTTTATAATATCCAAAATACAGAAATTATAAGAAATTCCTCCAAATAGGGAACATATTTTCAAGATAATAGCTTTGACACTGGTATTGTGAACTCAGTCAAAAACTCTTAGGCTTTAGGGATTAACATCTATTTTTTAGCTGAATTGATGAGGTTCACAACCTTCTAAATATTTATGTTTACACCTATAGACAAATCCTACTCCCAGCCTTAATCAGAGAAGCTTCTCTTTGCAATGACTGGTGATGAATGACGACTCATGGCTACCCTGGTTGCTGAGGATGAGTGACAATTGAGTGTTCAGCCCTAAACAGGATATTTGTACAGATCCTTCTAAGGTTCAGGAAACATCACAAAGAAGAAGCTATAAAATGCTGCCAAGGGTAGATGGAAGAATAGGAGTGGAATACAGCAGTGAGTGGGGTCAGTCTCCCCTTTACCAGTTGATTACTATCTAACTGCCAGTCCCTATACCCTGCTGAGCCTCTTCTTATATTAAGGTCTTCGTTTAAACGGTCTTTTCTCTTTAGTTAGGAGATGACCTCAACAACCAATCAGGATGCAGCCAAGGGCAGTGCAGAAACAGCAAAACAGAAAAAAATAAACCATAATTCAAAACACCAAAGACCTTACAATTTTCACCCAGAACCAGACCAGCCAAATATCTCCCCATCCTAAGGCTCAGGGAACTTTGTGGAAGAGGAGGCGGCAAGATTGTAAAAGCCTAAAGATGGGGAGGACCAACAGTATGCAAGATACTCCACACAAGTCAGGGCTGTAACAGCCAGGATGTAGCCACAATGTGATTGGACTTTGCCTGACCTGCACAATGGCTGACATGTCAACAACCCCCCAAAGTCTAGCATGGATCACAGGGGAGAAGGCTTCAGGCAGTAGGATCCTTAAAGACAAGAGGTTAAACATTCATAATAGAGTTCCCATACTAGCAGGCAGCCTGAGAAGGGGCCCCAAGCTGTGTGTCCTCACTAGTGCAGAGGACCCATAGGGAATTTCAGCACCCACATAAACAGATGTTCTGGAGGATGGGAGGGAGAAGGCTGGAATCACCAAGAGAGGAGGAGGGAAGAAAGAGGGGTGAGGGGTGGAGTGGGAAGAGGGGAGAGTGGAATGAGGGAATAACAGAGTGAAAGGAAGGGAAGGAGGAAGAAGGGGGTACCCATTGAGCTTGTATAACTAGGCAAAAAAATATAATAAAAAATAATCATGATAAATTTTTTTTAAATGCTGTCTCCTAGGTGTGGCCAGCCAATGCAATCTTGATTTCATAGCATCTGAAGCCACTTGCACCGGGCCTGCCCAAGACTGGCCTTGTGAATCGTCAGTCATGGATCAGAATGGGTCTCATGGGACTCTATACCTTCCTAAAACTTTGACTACTGATGACGGATTCTGAGGGAAGAGGAGTGGTTGCCTTCGGTTGTGCACCCAATGTGGAGTTCACAAGCTCCAATCGATAGATCCAAACCTATAGTCAAACATACAACCCTGGTAAAACTCAAAACAAGATGTGAATGTTGGAGGGGAACTTGTAGGAAGAAGGCAGAAGTAAGAGAGGTGGGAGACAGATTGGTGAGGGGCTACAGTATCAGAATACACTATCACATGAATGAAATTGTCAGAGAACAAATGAACTCAGGTCCTCCACACCCTTGGTCCTCCACAAGGACACATGGTGCCCTCTGATACACACACACACACACACACACACACACACACACACATACACGCATGCACACATGCACGCATGCATGTGCACTCATGCTTGCAAAAAATAAATACATAAATAAATGTTAAAAAGTTCCAATCAGTAAAAGTTAAATGGGCAAGCTGGAGAAGAAAAGAAGCTACTGTGGTTACCCAGACAACAGAGAATGCTGAGATATGGAAGTCAGAGTATAGAGTTATAGATGGTCTCAAGAACTACTTAGGAGCTGGAAGACACACAAGTTAGAAGATCAGATATACCAGAGGATGGAATAAAGGGTGACAGTTATGACTATGTGACTTTTCCAAGTTTGCCTACTTACCCTAAGTTATACTTTATTGTGCCAAATAAAGTGATTGCCCTAAGATAAGATTCAGATCATGCATCTCCCCTACTTAAAGCTCCTTTAACTCCATTCCAACTCTTTCCAAGACTTCCCACCTTGCCCAGAAAGAAACTCAAAGTCCTTATCACACACCCTTCAAAGTGCTGCGTAGTCAGATCCTCATATGAGATTTAAACATCAGCTTCTCACCTTTTTCACTGTGGTTCAGATATGCTGTCTTCCATCGTTATATCCAGGATAAACATATAAATGTAGTAAACAGAAGAGGTCAGAGATACGGATGAATTAGCAAATGAACCACAAAAGTGACTAGAGTTAAAATAATAAAGATTTGCTCTCATGGAAAACAGTTCTAATCAGGGGCTGGAGAGATGGCTCAGGGGTTAAGACTCTGCCTCACAAGCAGAAGGTCCTGAGTTGGGATTCCAGGTCCCATGTAAAAATGCCAGGAGGAATAGCAAAAGCCTGAACTTCTGACCCTGGTGGGCAGAGCCTGGAAAATCCCAGCGTGAAGCAAAAAGGAGGTAGAAGTAATCCAGGATGATTCTGGAAGTCATCCTCGGCCCTCCACAAGGACACACAGTGTCCTCTATAGCATACACACACACACACACACACTCCTATACAAAAATAAAAAAAGTTTTTAAACTCTATAATTACTTATCAGAGGTCATTTCACAAACTGCTTAGATGTCACCTCTCACTTGCAGGTAGATTGTGTGTATTTCATCATAGTGGGTTGTGTGTGTGTGTGTGTGTGTGTGTGTGTGTGTGTGTGTGTGTTAGAGGGTATTGTGTGTCCCTGTGGAAGACTAAGGGTGACTTCGGGAACATTCAGGATTGTTTCTACCCCTTTTGTGCTTCTTTCTGGGATTTCCCAGGCTCTGTCTTCTGGAGCTTAAAGTGCAGGCCACCACCATTTCCACTTGGCACTTTTACCTGCGATCTGGGATTTGAACATATACACACACACACACACACACACACTCGTGTTTGCAAAAATACATAAATATTTAAAAATTCCAATCGGTAAAGGGTGATCAAGTTTTAGATCAAATTGGATGAAAACCAAGAATAATTTACTGAACTTGGCATCATGGAAGTCGCTGGTGACCTTCATTCAGATGACTAATTTTTATAAGCAGCACCGGGACATGTTAGAAAAATTAACAAAGAACAAGAGGAGAAAAAGTAAAGAAAATAAGATCTCAAGGAAATTTCCTGGAAGAGAAGAAAATTTATTTTTAGGAAATGGATTCTGGAAGTGTGTAGAATGGCATTTGTGCTTTACTGGAAACAATCCAATAAAAGGCAAACACTGATGTGCAGAACACAGGGAAAACAGTCACTAGAATGATGTTCTTGAGTGTGTGAAAGAGAATGATATTTAGGGTAGAGGAATTGGACTTTTCTAGGAACAAAGATAATGTGTCCATAGTCATCGAAGGAGAAGCAAGGTAAGGACTTTGATATGGGTAAGAAAATACATGTGATAGCGGGAGGATCTCAAGCTCTAACCTCGGAAGAATATGAATTTAAAGCATATAGATTCTGGTAGGGGCCAGCCAACACTGGATATCTACCACTTACAGCAGATACGGAAAAAGCAGAAGATAATTAACTAAATACTACCTGCTGCCTTAAGGAGAGAGTATATTGGCACACAGGAGCTAAAGTGGGTAAGAGAGGAAGTAAGGACATGAGAGCAGTGAGGGACAATGATGAAACTGCTCAAAGAACTGTCAAAGTCAGGGTAACAAGAGAGGAAGCTGCAAATATGCGGGGAAATGCACAGATAGATGATTCAAAATATGGAGAGGGTAAAGATTCTGATAATAGAGATTATGTTTCAGGGAACATGATAGAGTTCTAAGACTGAAGAAGGAAAGTACAGGACAAGGTCTCTCTCTCTCTCTCTCTCTCTCTCTCTCTCTCTCTCTCTCTCTCTCTCTCATTTTTTTAAAGAAGGATGTCGTCATGGTTTGAAATGTGTCCCCCATAGTCCCATGTGTTTGGGAAGTTCGTGGTATCTTTGAGAGGCGGAGCCTTCCTGGAGGAAGGTGGGCACAGGGGGTGGGCCTTGAGGTGGATTAGTCCCACTCTACACCAGAAGTCTGCTTTTGTAGAAAGCCGACTTGCAGTTTTCCACCTCTGCGTCAGCCTTTGCAGTGACTTAGCCTGCCTCCAGCTTCGGCTGCCAGCCCATGCTGCTTCCGCCATCTCCCCTCTGGAGCCATAAGCTGAGTAAATCTCCCTTTCTCCCTTAAGTTGTTTGATTTTGGGTGCTCTTTCACAGCAACACACAGGAGTAACTAGTACAGATGTCAACCCAATGCCAAGGAACATGCCTGGATCACAGTTCAGTCCTTACGATGGCATATTTAAACTACTAATGAGTTTTCACTGGAGAACAGAGTAGCTGATACTAATAGAGGAATCATAAGAAAAGAATAGCCTTTGCTCCAAGGAATTTACAGTCTAATGGAAAAATTCCAGCTCGTATGGACTTTATCAAGAGGAAAAAAGTCATAAGTACAGTTGCCTAGAACTGTCACACTGTTTATGTTATTTATAGTTGAGTACAAGTACAGTCTTGAGGCATATACCTCATTTTATTGTGGTTTGTTTACTGGACTTTACAGATTCTACTTGTTTTCACTTACAGATTGAAGATCTGTGGCAATCCTTTATGGAGCAAGTCCATTGGCACAACTTTCCCAATAGCACATGCTCACCTCACTTATCTACGCCACATCTTAGTAATTGTTGCAGTTCACATGCATGGTTGCTGATAAATGACCATCAAATGGCTTAAAGAAACAAGGGGTTTATCTTCTTACTGATAATCCAGTTATAATCTGTCCAACTTGATGGGAGAGCATGCACCAACACCAAGGCCAAGGGAACTGGCCACACCATCTCTACATAATGGCTGAGAGAGGGACAATCCTTACTTGCCAGATCACATGTCTACCCAAGTATATAGAAGGATGCCAACTGTCTCAACCAGCTCCCTGTGTTTTATTCCAGGGACTAATCCCACCTACCTGGGCCTTCCTGCAGGTTTGCTCTGGACTTGACCCAACCACTAATTCTCCACAAATGTGCCCAGAGCTCAAAACCTTCAACTGTCTGATACCTGTGCCTAACTATGACAGTAATTATCACAGCATTTCGAAGTTTCTCATTATGTTTGCTATAGTAACTCAGGACCATTAAGTGATGTCACTATAGTAGCCATGCCTATTATAAGATGAAAGGCTTAATCCATAAAGGATTAAGAAACATGCCTGGATCACAGTTCAGTCCTTACGATGGCATATTTAAACTACTACTGAAACTGGACCAACAGACCACACAATGATCTCTAAGTTCTTACATGAAAGGAAGAATTACATGTCTGTCATTTTTAAACCAAGAGCTAGATATGATTAAAGACAGTGAGAAAGACATGTAAAAAGCAAAGACAAACTAAAAGCTAAGCCTATTGTATCAAACAATAGTCAAGTTGTGAATGAACAGGAAAACATGATGAAGGAAATGAAAAGTTTTCCTCCAGGAATACACAAATGACAATAAAATAGACTCAATAGTAATGTGTAGAAAATGTCACTGATCAATATAGAATACCAAACCAACCACAGCATTCCCTTTGGCCAAAACAGAATCCATAACAAAGTTTATTCTCTTCTATGAAAATTGAGAGAGGTGAAGACACTTCAGAAGAAAATTTGAAACTAGCAAAGGTTGATTCATAAGGTTCATAACTCCAGCATGAAAAGTACTTAGCTTTTTGTGACCACGTCTCCCTTATTTCCCAATATTCTCTATTTCTGAACTTTTTTGCTTATACCACACACTGTCTTCCCTTTCTATATATCATATTCCCCATGTCTTTGTCCATACAGAAGTCCATCCCAAAACATGTTTAATTTCCTTTACTATTAAGTAGCTAGGAAAGTCTGCCTTCTCCACTTTTCTTGGATGACTTAGAAACACCATTTCTGTATAGTAACATAGCACTTTGCATACCATGGAAACTTGTGCCAATGTGTCTTTGTGTCCTTTTGCAGCAAGCTTCTATGGCCTTTTGTTTGCACGGCTGTTTAGGTGTTGCAATCAAAATTATGCATGTCTTCCTTAAGCTGTAAATTCTTTGAAGGCAGAATCTATATCCTCCCTATCTTTCCCGCTTTCATTGCTTACTTGATACATAGAAGGGGTTCAAATTTTTGGTTAAGTGACTTATTCTATTTCATATAGGAAAACTGTGCAATCAAAATTCTGAATCAAGAGCCTCAAACACCGAAGATGTTTCCACATCACTATTCTGCCTTTTCCGTGATCGAGGTAGCAGTCACTTGCCGAGTTTTAGAGCATAGAGATGTTATGTCTGAAAGACTTCTGAAAAACAGACCTCATCTCTTCCAGGACCACAGGCTCGATCTGATCCCATATTCCTCACAAGGCTTTAGTAAAGCTATGTATGCAACAGACAATACTAAACAATGACAACCTCATGTATTAACTCGGCTCTGAATTCTCTCCTCTTTTTCTCTCCCGTCCCTCTCTCTCCCCTCTCTTTCTCTCCCTCTCTCCCTTCCTCCTTTCCTTCCTTCCTCTCTCCCTTTTTCTCTCCCTCCATCCTTTTCCACTTCTCAGACTTTACAACTAGGCAGCAGCTGTGCTAAGGCGCCTCTTCGCAATCATTACTGAGAACTACCAATCCCAGAATGCCGAGCGAAGGGGGCGGGCTTTCCGGAGCCGCTGATTGATTGGTGGGCGGAGGCGCTCTCTTCCGGAAGGCCGCGGAGGCAGGGACCTGGGAAAGGTTTCGGGGAGTTCTGGACGAGGTTGGGCGGGGGCTTCCTCTGGGAGGGGCTTGTGCGTGAGCCCCCGGGGTCCCCACCCGCTGAGGACATGGATGAGGACGGGCTTCCCCTCATGGGGTCAGGCATAGACCTGACCAAGGTTTGTAAAAGATGGAGCTGAGCTTCCGGCGGACGGGGAGGCGGACAGGGAAGGGAGACCCCACTTCTCCAGGCCCCACGCTTCAGGCCCCCCACGTCTTCTCTTCTGCCCGCCGTGGGGTGGGGGAGCCCTCCAGTCGTCTTGAAAGGGGTCTCTCCCGGGGCTGATGCGTGTGCCTCCCAGCCTCTGCTCCCCACATCACGTGTCTGCACACCCACGCTTGGCCCCCTGGAGACAGGCTCATTGCCTGGGCTAACCCTAAGTCCTAGTGTTTGTGGGTGCATTTCCTATGTGTTGCTTTTACCTGCTGGAATTCAAAGTTGTGACTCCAAAGCCCATTCTCAACACTTTCTGCAGCGCCCGTCACTTTCAAACACCATTTTCCCCACGCAAGGTTTAGGGAAACGAACTATTGACTCATTCTCTCCATGCTTCAAGTAAATGCATGGAACCCCCAAATGAACCAGCTACGACGTCCAAATATCAAAACGGTTGCACGGTGCGCTTTCTCCTTGTAAGAGTCATGTTTGTTTGTTTTTTACATAACGCAGGTGCCAGCCATTCAACAGAAAAGAACCGTGGCATTTCTTAACCGGTTTGTGGTGCACACTGTACAGTTCCTCAACCGGTTTTCTACAGTTTGCGAGGAGGTAGGTCCTGTGCTACTGCTTCGTGGCGTGGTCTTGACATCACCTTGCACTTCTTAGGTTGGCAAGTGAAATAAAACAAGAACTACCAATCTTTGGATATCGACCCATTGTGACCTGGTGTGAGCAACTGTACTAAGACACCTCAGCTCCTCCGTTAGTTTCAGTCCTATGCCTTGCGTCACATGGATTAGTGCTCTAGAGGTTTCTGTCAAGACAGTCCAGCCATGTTTATTGTGTTTAAAGAAAAGACAAAAGTTTCACAGTTGCAAACTTTTTTTTTTTTTTTTAGTTTTAAGGTAGAGTTTATTAAAGGAAAGGATGGAACTCACGGACTCCAGACGTGGAATGCCACGAAGGGTTAGGGAGCCCCAGAGAATTCAGTGGATTCCAGGGGGACAAGAAACTACAAATGGACTCACGACTCCACATGTGAAGTCCCTATGAGGGGCAAGCTCCTGAAAACTTTTTTTTAATTTTGAAATTTGTTACGCATTTTTCTACTCCGGTGATTTATATTTTTAAGTATATAGTTGACTTTATATTAGATTACATTTTCCTTGATCCAAATTTGGCCCAGGGAGGTAGTAGAGAAATACAGTTTGGGCACAAATATCATGGAAATAAACTTCTGTAAATGACATAAAGTGAGGATCTAGCACCTAATTAAGAATTAGGTGCCTTGGACTGGGGAGGTGAGTCAGTGGTTCAAGCCTGTAATTTCAGCCATGGAAGGTAGAGCCTGGAAAAGAAATCCAGGATGATTCCCAATGACACCCTTGGGCCTCCACGGGTACACATCCACAGGTGCCTTCTTGTATCTTCCCCCACATACATACAGGTACACCCATATTCACACAGGTGCATGCAAAAATAAATAAATTTAAAAAAATATGTGGTGCCAGGTCCAAGACCCCATCTCAATCTTTGAAAAAGTAAGGAAAAAGAAGAAGAAGAAAAAAGAGTATAAAAAGGAAAATGCAAGAAGGAAAAAAAAACCATGAGACTTCAGGCAGTTGGCGTGTAAATCAACTTAACATTCTGTTCTGTCTTTCATAAGGAATAGATTTAGCAGAATTTATGATAGATGTGTTATTGTCTATCACAGTTTTGTGGAGACAGAAAACTTAATTTGTATAAAATCCCACCTGGTTTTGTTGGCATAGCTGATTTGTTTTGTAACCTAGGATCTTGAACATGCTTAGTTTGAGCACACTACCCATGAGCTACATTTCCAACCCCAGTGGTTGTTTTTATTTATCAGAATTTCTTCGGTGTTTCCACTGAAACATATACATAGTAATTAATAAGATGAGGATCCCTATTCAGTGTATTTTGCTTGTTAACAAATCCAAAGACCATGTGTTTTCTCCCAGTGAGTTTTCTCTTACACTGTTGCTTTGTAGGTAGGATAGGATGCAGACTAAGTCAGAACATTCAGCCATATTTTCATCTTTTAATTTGAATACAGACTCAGGTCCTTCTGCTTGTGAGACAGTGACTTAACTCCCTAGCCATCTCTCCAGCCCAGAATATGCGTTCTTAGCACACACACACACACACACACACAAATGTGTAGTTCACATATCAAAATACCTTATTTATACATTTTACATTGTATACAGGATCAAAATATCATGCTGTACCATAAAGACATATAATTTAACTCGTCAGTTAAAATGAATATATTAAAGAAGAGAAAAAGGCAATAGACTACCTTATATTTTTTGAGTTTCTGGGTCAACAATTTTTTTCTCTAGAGTTTAAGGAAGTATCAGGGGATAGTGGCACAGCTGAGGCAGTTGGAGGAAGTTGAGAGTGTGGAGGAAGTAAAGAATGAATCATGGGACTTTGATCATTCATAAGACATCCAGAAATGAGGTGATGCTAGTTATCTTTGATGAAGCTGTCAATAAATAGCACTGGTTCCAAAGGCAGTGATAACTGTAGGGTTACAAAGATGAGGGCTATTCCTGTCCCAGGGCAGCTCCTTATCAATTACCATCATAGCTGTGTTTGCTAGCTGCCTTTTTTTTTTTAACTGGTGCCGGGGATGAGTGTTTGCTTCTTTTCTGGAGAAAAATCCTCACACAGTTTCTAATACTTAGTTTACTTTATATGCTTGTAAACATTTTTTAAAAGTGGCATAAAAATTGAAAAATTAATGGCTGAAGAAATGGTTAAGGGTTTAAAAACTTTGCATCACAAGCAAAATCACCTAAGTTTAGATCCTCAGATCCCACAAAAAAAGGTGAGTGAATATGGTGGCACCCTGTAATTCTGGCCTTGGAAGGCAGAGTCTGGGAAATCCCAGGGTAAAGCATTAAGTAGGTAGAACAATCTAGGATCATTTCCCATGTCACCCTTGGTCCTTCATAGGCACACACACATACACACACACACACACACACACTTTACACACACACACAAAAAAGCACAATATTTGTCTTCGGTTGTTCTCAGCAATATAATATTTTGCTCGTAACTGCAATCATCATAATCTACAACAAATCAGTTCCACTTTTTCATTCTGTTGCTCTGAAATTTTGTATCCTTGACCAACACCAGTATTCTTACTCTTCCATCCTGTCTCCACCTCATCAGGTGTTACCAGCCTCTGAAAACCATTATTTTACTCTGGGTTTTTGAGTTTGAATTTTGTACGTTGAACATATCAATGAGATTATGTAGTATTTATCCTTCTGTGCCTAGCTTAGTTCATGTCAGATAGTGTCCTATAGATTCATCCATGTTGTTGCAACTCACAGAATTTTCTTCTTTTATAAACTAGAATATTCCCCTGTGTGATATGCAACATTTGTTTATCCATCTGTCCATTAATAGCAACTGAGTTTGATTCTGTATCTTGGCTGTTGTTAATGTTGCAATTTATATGGAAATGCAGATGTCTTTTCTTCATACTGAGTTCAGTTTTGGGGGGCTGAGTGACCAGAAACACAATCATTAGATGTTGTAGTAGTTCTGTTTTTCTTATGAAGACCTACTTTTCTGTTTTCCAAAATGCTATACTAATTTACATTCCTACCAACTGTACATTGGCTGCCTTTTCTCCACCTTTATGGTAACATCATAACACTTGTTTGTTTTTAAAATCTATTAATGATCCTTCTTAACAGAGAGATTATGTCTCATTCTGATTTTAATATTTATTTTCCATATGATTGATGGTGTGCAACATTTTATATATATCTGCTCTCAACTCACCTGCCTTCTTTGAAAGGTATCTATTCAAATCCTTTGCTTATTTCTCAAAATGGGATTATTTGTTTTCTCGCTATTGAGTTGTTGGTGTGCTTTACATATTTTGGTTATATTTGCCAGTTTTTGCTTTTGTAGTCTATACTTTTGGAGTCATATCCCCCCCAAAAGAAAATCATTGCTTACACTAGTGTTATAAAACCTTTTCAGGTCTTATATATGACTGTTAAATCCAGGTTGTGTTTATTTTTTTTTTTTTTTGCATAGTGTGAGAGGAAAGTCTAATTTTATTCTTTTCCAGGTCAACACTACATATTTTTAAAAATTGTTCTTTTTCATTTGTATATTCTTGGCAAGTTTGTAGCAAGCCGTTGACCATAAATGTGTGGGTTTATTTTAAGTACCCTATTCTGCTCCACTGGCCTCTGTTTTTTATCAGAACACTGCTGTTTTGATTTTTGTGGCTTTGCCATTAGTTTTTAAGTCAGGTAGTGTGATGATCTAACTATGCTCTTTTTTGTTGTTGTTCAAGATTGCTTTTGTTTATAGTACCTAGGAAATCTGTGGTCCTTGGCTTTTATATAATCTTAAACAGGAACCACAATGGCTGTTTAAAAAAAAAATCACCATCAGCTCTTACTTTTTATCTTAGAAGGGAACTAGAGGTGGGGAATACACCCTTCATAACCCTCCATGATCTGATTTGAAGCAAACTTAAACTGTAACAGTACCAGAACCTAAAACCGGAAGTGAGTTTGAAACAAATTGCTAAGACTCATGGATTTTAGAGTTCTCTGATGAAGAGGAGGATGTGTTCTATAGAGTGTACAGAGTTCTATAATGAAGAGGAGAACTTGTTTGGAAACTGTGCATACGAGGCTACTTTGTAAATAATTCTTGCAAGCCTGCTGAGACTGAGGCCAGAAAAAGCTGAAGTATTCCTTGGGGTCATCCCTTCGACTTTTGGAAATCCCCAGTTAGCATTGTTTTTGCTCTTCTCAGCAAAGATCTAGTGTGCAGGCAGCAAGACAACGTAAGTTCTGTGCAGGAAAACCTGAGTAGACACCCAGCCTTCCTGTGAATTATAATGACAAGAATACCTTGTAAACAAGAGCTGCAGATGTGTTATTTTGACTCAGATTTGTTACAGATGTGGCTTAGAAAACCGCTAGTTGCTTCCTTCACTGACTTCTAGGACATATGCTACACAATGGAATATACTGAGATTGTTATTTTGAAATGCTGTCTTTTAGAGAAGTGGATATATGTGTTGATATATTATGATCATGAAATTATCTTATTATTCAAAAAAGCATTAATTATTAGCCTTCTCAAGCTGAATTTTTGAGTCTCAGATGTTACCTATGTCTTCTGAAAATACAGTGTTTCCTGGTGTTATAAACATCAACTCTTCATGTGAGTTTTTAAAGTAACAACCAGATTATTTAGAAGAATTTGGAAGACTTAAAGGTATAAGAAATGCTGTGTTTTTTTCTGAAAGTTATGTTAATGTCAGTTTGTGTAATTCTGCCATGAGTGGTAGAAGCAGTAATAAGAAAAATATTACCATCTGAGAGACAAATCCTCACGATTATTTTAAATTTAGAAAATTACTTTTAGACTGTCAGTGATTATAACTATATTGATGTTTATATCAATGTATTCCATATAGTTTCATTTTATTATAAAAAGATTATATTATATATAAACATATATGAAACATTATATTATAAAAAACTAGTGAAACATTTCAATAGTAGATGAAAATTAATTCCAAATAAAAAAAGCCATGTCATATTAATCTGTATCATAAAACAAAGAGAAAATGTTCTGAAAAATGTCATTTGTTCTCCTAAGTCTTTTCAGTCTAATTTATTAATAGTGTTCCAAATTGTTGAAGATCAGAAAAATTTTATCCCCAGTATATATTCTATAGGGGCCTCTTGCTGAGAAGCAGAATGATCATTTATGAACTCTAGAAAACAAAAATTCAGTCTGTATTTCCTAAGAATTTACCATCATGTTTTAGCAAAGTTTTCTCAAAAGTGATATTTAATAGAGTGTTGACTCTAGAGTTGAAATATTTAAGTTCAGGTTATTTCACTTGTGCATAATCTCACATTTAGTTTTCTTTTTCTCTTAGCTTTAAAATGAGCAAGATATTTCCTGCTTTATAGATTTGATATGACTGTTTAAAAGTTATGTTGCATATATAGTATATCAGATGTAAGTACTCAGTATTTATTGCTTAAAAGTACATGTTTAGAGGGGCTTATTAAATTGTAAAAATTAAACTTAAGAGGCTGGGGCAGTAGCTCAGCCAGTAAAGTGTTCACCATGCAAGCTGGAGGATCCCTGGAGCTTGCTCTCCGGCTGTCCAAGCTTAATCTTGAGCTTCAGGTTCAGTGAGAGAACCTAGCTCAAAAAATAAGTTTGAGAGCCAGTGAGGACAATACCAGTGTTAACTGGTCTCCACATTCACACCCACACATACATATGTGTAAACACAAAAAAAATTTCGAACTCATTTTTTCCTTTTTTGTGTTCATTTTATTCAAACAAGTATACTGTTGTTGATAAGTTGGAAATTATAATTTTGCAAAGTAATCTGTTTTTTTTTCCTGTTTATTTTTTGTAATGAATTAAAAGACTGATTAAATTACATTCCCACAGTTTTCTGGAATGCACCTATAATTGGGAGACTGACTGATTCATGATGTTTTATAACTTGTATTTATATTTGCATAAAAGTCTATTGTGAACAGATCTCGGATGTGAAAGTTAAATTTAACTTTCATGCCATTATAAGTGGCTTCTGGGCTTGGGAAGATGGCTCAGTGGTTCAGGCCTTTGCCTCTGAAGCAAAAGAATCTGAGTTTGTGTGCCCAGTTCCAGGAAAGACTGCTGGGTGAGTGCGGCAGCCTACCTGTGATTCTAGCCCTAGAAGGCAGAGCCAGACTAACCCTAATGGTGTGTTCTAGGTTTAATTAGAGACCAGACTCACAACTGTAAGGTGGATAAGTGATGGAGGACGAGTCCAGTATCACCCCCAGTTCTCTACATGCACATGCACTTACTTGCATTTACATCCCACACTGATTTGCAAACAGGCATAGGCACATCTGTACACTTCATACACACATGTACTTGAACGAAAGTGTTCTAGGCTGGGTGAGGAAGGACGTCGTATTGATGTTCTATCTCGTATATCCGTATATCTTGCTGATCCAAGTTATCAGAGCAGCTGACTGACATATCCAGGAGCAGTTCTTGCTCCACCATTAGCTAGGGCTCTTTCTCACTTCTGAGATTAAAAATGGGATACTGACACATGTCCATTACAGTCTCAAAAAAAAAAACAAAACAAAACACCAAAACAAAAAGAGGCAAAAGTCTAAGCAGCTTTTCTATAAATTTCATACGGCAGATCCAGGTAGAGTGACATATGCCTATTGTCCTAGCTGCGTGGGGGGCTGAGGCAGGAGCTCCTTTGAGCAGTGTAAGGAGATCCAGTCTCAAAACACCAAAGTGTCCTGTAGAGAAGCACTAGCTCCTCAGCACCTGTGTTGGGTTTTGTTCTTTATTGCAAGTAGAAGCACCATTCCCAAGAGTGTTCATGTTCTGCCTTTGCAAAGCTCTTGATACTGTCCAGATAACAAACAGAATGTTGGGTCTGTGCGTACAGTGAACTAGCCAACTGCGCTTGGACTCTGTAACTAAATATGATGATGTTTAGACTTGGGGAGATTTAAGTAAATGCTTTTGTGAATCATATTTCATTGTGTTGTTCTTATTTTGTAGCAGCGTATGTGTGTGGATGGGTAATTTAATTGTATAGAGTAATTAGCATGATAAGCTTTTGTTGTGGTTTCGTTGTGTTTTGTTGTGGATTTTAATGGTAGATGCTTTGTTTTGCTTTTTCAGTTTTTCTAATTTATTCTGTTTTAATTATTTATGAAATATTCATTTTCCCATTTCATACCCCTTTACTTTCCAAACAAGAAATTTGAATTAGGACTGAATTACATCTGCTTATTGGTTTAAGTAATTTATTAATAGAAATGCAAATCCTATTCCAGGCTCTCTTTGGCTAATATTTTTCCTTTCTCTTATTTTCTATAAAGAATTCATCCATTATGGGGCTGGAGAGATGGTTCAGGGGTTAAGATTCTGTCTCAAAAGCAGAAGTTCCTGAGTTCGGATCCTGGGTCCCACATAAAAAACTCCAGGTGGAAACAGAGTGCTTCCAGCCGTGGTGAGTGGAGGCTAGGAAATCCCAGAGTGAAGCAAAAAGGAGGTAGAAGCAATCCAAGATGATTCCCGAAGTCACCCTTGGTCCTCCACAAGGATACATCACACACACACACACACACACATTAAATAAATAAATAAAGTTTAACAAAAGCATTCATTTATTCATCAGCAAATAATTACTAAGCTCTGTTAAGTTCCAGGTACTGTTCTGGGTACTAGGAGTACAGCAGTGAACATAGATTCTGACCTGAATTGAGTTTGTATTTTGATATCATGGATCGTTTATTGCTCTGGTAATCAGTTTGTAAAGTTGGAAAGGTAATTTTTTCACTAGTGAATGTGATTGTATAAAATAACTGTGAAACATCCTAATAGGGGTAACAGAATGTGAGTTCCCATTCCTATTCATGTGAACAAGACAGAAATACATTAGAAAATGTGAACTAGTTCAATGGGCTAGTAATTGGTTAGTTGCTCACAAAGTCTGGCAGCCTCAGGTCAACCTCCAGAAGCCCACACGATGGAAGAAGAGAACTAGCTTTTGAAAATTGTTCTCTGATCTCCACCCATGCACCATGACATGCATGCAGCATACCCCCATAAATAAACAGGAAAAAAATAAAGATCCTTAAACAATGGGAATGTAATAAAAAAACAAACAAACACCCAACAGACCTGGTGTTTATTCCCATCACACTGGGGAGGTCTTCGCAGGGGTTCTGGCAGCGGGAGGAGGCTCCTACTCGCCAGCGGCGAGTGGGTTCTCCAGGACCACCATGACTGAGCCCCTGGCTTGGACTTCTTCCCCCTCCCCCCGCTGGGACCGCAGCCCACGTCCCCTTCCCATTCTCCAGCACCGTGTTGCGGTGCCTGTCGAAGGCCGTCAGGGGCCCCGGAGTTTCTTACTATTCGGCAGTTGACGAGCACCGGAGTGGTGGTCTCGATTGTGAGCACCGGCGGTGCTTCTGCGGCTCCTGCGGGGTCATCGCACCCTTGGGTTTAGTGAGGGGGCTCATGGTGGTGGTCGCCCTCGGGAATCCCTCGCGGCTCCACCGCGTTGCTCTGGCTTCGTAGTACAGAGAAGAGAGGTGGTTATGTAATTTTTGAATTTACCCTTTACTGGTTTTTTTCATCATTGTGTTTTTTATACGTGTGTGTGTGTGTGTGTGTGTGTGTGTGTGTGTGTGTGTAAGAAGACACCTGAATGTGTGTGCCTGCGGAGCACCAAAGATGACCTTGGAAATCATTCTGGATCGCTCTGTCTCCTTATTTCTCTGCTCTGGATTTTCTCAAGTTCTGTCTTCCAGGGCTGAGAGTGTGGGCCACTGCCATTTCCATAGGGCATTTTTCTATAGGATCTTGGATCCAAACTCAGGTCCTTTTGCTTGGGAGGCAAAAGCTTTAACCCCTGTGTTATGTCTCCAGCCCCTCCTCCCCCAGTTTTAATAAGACTTTATTCTCTTTTATTTGTAATTTTTTATTCTTTGACATTTTCATATGTATATACAATGAATTTATTTGTTTTCACCCCTTACTCATCTCTGCTCTTTTCCCACTTCATAATTTCTCATTTCCAACCAGTCTACCTCCTACTTTCATATCAAAGGCTTTATTCCTATGTCTCTATCTTTTTTCCTAGAAATTGGCGGACCTGTCTCTTCGCATCCAACAAATCGAAACAACTCTCAATATTTTAGATGCAAAGGTTTGTATTTCTAAATATAGTATGTTTTGCTATGCACCTGCCATATTTTTAGACCATACTTAACTTTTATTGTATTTGAGAATGAATCCAGTCTAATTCCTTCATCTATGAAGTATACACTGATGAACATTTTAAAAATATTTATTTTAATTGCAGGAAAATGATGTTCTTTGTAAACATTAACTGAACACATAGATTTCTTCGTTATACTAGTCAAAAGCTTATGTAATATGTTAAATTAAGCTGTTATATGATTTACATCATTAACTGGAAAATTTACCTTAATGGTTAGCATGTAATAGTTACATAGAAAGTATTATATGAAACTTTAGATGTTCAAGAGCAAAATATACAGATGATATCTACTAATTTCCATTTGTAAATATCTTAAATATTAATAAAGAGTACTGATTTGATGTCCAAATTACCTGAAAGAGGAGTGTGATGTGGTCCATACCTATAATTCCAGTTCTCACAATGCAAAAGCAAGAGAATTGTAAGTTCAGTGCCGGCCTTGGATTTATAGAGATTGATTGCTTTAAAAATGGGGAGGGCAAAGATATCATTCAGGGGTTAAACCTCTGCCTCACAGCAAAAGGTCCTGAGTTCAGGATCCCAGGTTCCACCTAAAAATGCTGGGCAGAAACAGCAGTGGCCTGCACTTCCCATCCGGATGGACAGAGCCTGGGAAATCCCAGAGAGAAGCAAAAAGGAAGTAGAAGCAATCCAAGATAATTCCCAAAGAGGCACCCCTCTGATACACACATGCACATGCACACATGAAAGAAAGGAGAAGGGGGGTGGAGAGGATGCTAAGCAGAAATAGGGGCAGCCTGTACCTCTGAGCCAGGAAGGCAAGAATCTGGGAAACTCCATAGCAAAGCTAATAGGATGTAAAGCAATCCAGGGTGAATCCTGAAGTCACTCATGGACTTCCATGGGTCTGATATACATAGACACAGATACACATGCAAAAATTTAAAAAGTTGCCCAATCTAACTAAGAAAAGCAGAAGACTTTCTGATCTTAAAATCTGGAAATTTTGGGGCTGGAGAAGTGGCTCAGGGGTTAAGCCCCTGCCTTGTAGGCGGAAGGTCCTGAGTTCAGATCCCAGATCCCACGTATAGATGCCGGGTGGAAGCAGGGGCGGCCTGCGCTTCTGGTCCTGGTAGGGCAGAGTAAACAAGGAGGAGATGGAGGTGGTCCATGATGGTTCCCGAATTCGCCTGTGGTTCTACACACATACCACACACATACATACACACACGCACACATGCACAATTGAATAAATAAAAAAATTTTAAAAATCTGAAAAGTTTAATAAATATCAGTGGCATGTTTGATTTAGTTTAGTTTAACATATTTAGTTTAACATTATTTTTCCTATCATAAAGTATAATTGCTACTCTATTTTTATGACTATATCCCTTTACTGCCTCCCAAGAATCCCATAAAAGTGTACAATTTTTGTTTTTATATATCAGTTTAAAAAGAAATTTAATTAAAATTTAAAACTTGACTAAAATATTATATAGTATTTAAGAGGCAGAAAAATATATTCACGTCTTTAAAATAAAAGGAAAATGTGTAATTATTTCTTTCTACATCTTCTATGAACTTAGCACTGATGTTTCTCTTAGAACATTCTCTTTCATAGAAATTCAGAATACCTAGCGTTGAAGATGTTAAGATATTCTCCAAGCAGTAACAGTCATAAAACTATTTGGACCATAACACTATGTTAAGTATAGCCATCAGTCAACAGTTCTCAATGAGTTTGGGATTTTATAACCATTATTTTTTTCGCGATTCTTCATTATGATTGTGTCTTTTATTTTAATGGTTAGCCAATTCATGGAGTTAGAGCCCAGATCACAAGTTACCATATGGACAAATTAGCCTTACTTATTTCTATTGACAGAGATAATCCCCAGAGTCATATATTACTTATTTCCAAGATAATATTAGAGAAGAGGGTTTGCATTGATCTTTCAAATCTAACCCAAAATGCTTATCTGTTTCGTAGTGAAATATTTAACCAGTGTTGACAATAGACCCATTTATTATGTATGAGAATGTTGACAATATGCCTATTTATTGTATATGAGAAAAAGCACATGATCAATTTTTAAATAAAAATGTGCTGTGTGATATATTAGAGTATATTGCAGTTTTGTCAAATCCCAAGTGATCAAAGCAAAAAATGTGCAAGAAGGCTGGTGAGATAGTTCAGTTGGTAGAACCCTTACTGTGCAAGAATGAGGACTTGAATTTTGGATCCCCAGAATTTATATAGAAAGTGGGATGCAGAGCCGTGTGCCTGTAACTCCATTGTTGGGAAGGCAGAGACAGAATATCCCTTAGTTTTTCTGACCAAGTAGAATACTGAATCAGTCATTCAGGTTTAATGGGAGAGCTTCCCAGAAAATAAGGTGGAAAGGTAATTGAGAAAGACACCCAGCATTGAAATTTGGCCTTCACATGCGCGGCACACCACACACACACACACACACACACACACACACACACACACACACACAGGCATGTACACCATCATACACACCTACACATGGACATGAACACATGCACACACCAAAATATGTACTAGGGAGTACCTTTCTCAAAGGTATTTTTAATAAAAAAAAGTTTTACTTAGTTTTATAAGATAAATTTTCTCATCGTTGGTACCCATGATAAAAATGGGGTTTTAAAAAGGGGCAGGTAGGCATAAGGGTCAGTTTGATAGTGGTAGAACTACAATATGATATTCAGACCCAAGACCTAGGATATCAGTTCTTACACTAAAATTGTCCATTTTTTTAATAAAGTAGATTGTAGGAAAATAATGGTTATCAATCAAGTTTTTAAAACTCCACAAAAGTATCTATTTGTGAATGCCTTTCACCTTTAGTTTATGAAATGGAACGTTAAAGATGACTTTTCTAAACCTATAAAATTTGAATAGATACGTTTCCTTTGGCAGCACATGTATTAAAATTGGAATGATATAGAGATTAAGATGGCCCTTGCTAATCATGAAGCATTCAAAAAAATTGAATAGGCTTAAATAAAAGTTATTTTAAAATCACACAGGTAAATTCTCTTCATTAGAATTCTCTTCATATATTAATACCTGTTTCCTTTTCTCAGTTGTCATCCATCCCAGGCCTGGAGGATGTCAAGGTCGAAGTGTCACCATTAAGTGTCACTGATGGATCACATTCTGAAACCACTTCAGAGCAACCACAGGTAAGTCTTTAATTTCCAAGAAACATGAGCAGATTTTTCTTGGATGAATCTGATAGACTTCTAGTAAGATCTCTAAAGGAAGAACTTGAACAAAAATGAAATTTTTAATAGTCAAATAATAAAATCTTAGGAAATAAATTTCAAGATAGCCATTTTAATTTTATTATTTTGAAAGACTTCTTGAAATTAATTGTTCTTTTTCCCTATTTTAGAATGGTCTAAAGAGTACTTCGAAAAAAAACTTGAAAATATTATTTTCTTGAAGTGCACTGTGGAATTTTTTTCTCTGTTCTTGCAAAATGTACTTTTATATTTTTGTTTTCAAAACTTTAAACACATACTAGAGTTCAAACAACTAACTGAAGTTATCAATTAAGATTTTGTACAATTGCTTCATCCTTTCTATGATTTCCTGAAATGAATCCCAGGTATTATGTCATTTAACTCTTGCATAATTCCTGAATCTCTCTCTGAAGTTTTGATATTTCCTTACATGAAATTTGATATTTTCTTACATAAGTTTTTTTCTCATACACAATAAATTAACAGTAATTCCCTGGTATAATTTATCCCTTTGTTACACAAAGTATCGACTAGCTGTGTCATCATCAACTACGGATTTGCTAGACATGAAGAATCTTAGCCTCTGCCCCAACTACAGAATCAAAAACCTTCATTTTTGATAAGATGCTGAAGTGATTTTTAGGCTCTCAAATCAGAGAGGGTATGAAATCCAAGTCCTCGTGTATGCTAGAAATAATGCTGCCACAACCTTTTTTTTTTAATTCTTTTATTTTTATTATTATTTTATTTTGAAGCAGCATCTCACTAAGTCAGCCAGGCTGGCCTTGACCTCCTTCTGTAATTCAGGCAGACCCCAAATTTGCAGTTCTCCTGCCTCAGCCCCCTGAGTAGCTTATTCTACCAGACCCAGCTCAAAAGGTGTACTTTTGAGGTCAGTTGCTTTGAATCAGCTTCCTAGTAAAAGAACTTATACTTGACTCTTATATCTTAATTTTCTTTTATGCTTCTATATACATTAAAGTTTTCAGTATTTAAGTTAAAAACATTTTCTTTGAATAGATATCTCAGTGAGATATTGAAATCTGAAATAAAATAATCACTAAATGGCGACCCACTGAAATAATAACCAACCAAATAGACCTCCTATGTAACTGAACTTTGCATTTGTACTTAGAAGTACTTAGGGTAGTTTTTAGGTCATAATAATGCTGATACTGAAGTTAGTAGCTAACATTTAAAGGAAGCTTATTGTGTGTCAAGGCCTGCATACTGCTAAGTATGTTTTATAACTGAATTCATTTTAACCTCACAACAGTTCTGTTATCCAAATGTGGTCCTTCCTGTTTACCCATGCATTCTGATACTTTGTCATCAACCATTTAGAGATTGAAAGCATGCAGAAAAAAAATTGCCTTTATATGCTGAACATGTGTGAACTCTTTTCCTTGTCATTCTTCCCTCAACAATACAACTATTTGCAAAGTGTTTACATTATAGCAAATGTTATAAGTAATCTAGAGATTATAGAGGTGTAGTATAAGGCCCTGTGAGAAGAGCTATGTATTTAGATATGGTATGAATTGAGAGAATGAACTGAATAATTATTTACTTAACAACTTGATATTAGAAAGTTCAGCCTCCACTTAATTGATTTATTAACTCTATTGTAATGATAATGGGAATATAAATTTAATATACAAGAGGAAATCCAGATGTCATAGTGGAGTTTAATATTACAGTATTTTTGCAGTTAAATGTATGACCTGCCTTTTTTCTAAAACAAAACATCTGTAAAAAGTAGTCAGTATTTCTACTCTTCAGTATTTCTACTCTACCTAATAATTTTTCTTTGGTGAATACAGCTGTCATATGCTTAAATAAAAAAATTTTAAATGCTACTTTGATTATTAATTTTTTCAAGTGCTTTTATGAATAAAATTTATAGTATATATTTTAGAACTTGTATGAGGTTGTGTGGTTCATGCCTACTTAGGTACCAAAATATTAATTGTCTGCGATTAAATCTGAATTTCTTAATTTGCTTTGCAGATTCAGAGTCATCTGTTATATCTCAGATAATTTTTGAGTTGTATATTAATTCATTTAGAATATGAAGTTCTGTTGATCTGCATTTACAAAATTGTGATAGTTTTGTGTCGATCAACTTAAAAAATGACTATTCAATCAATATATTTGACAGCTCATATTTTCTTCATTGATATTAACTGGTCTCTTTTATATAAAGTATTTTTGGAATGACCTTAAATATTCTGCATACAGAATTTCCATTGATAATATAGCTAATTCAGCTACTAGACAGAGGATAATTATGCCCTTTATAAAATGACGACTCATTTAAACTGAGTATTGTTCACATCTGTAATCCCAGCACTTGGGAGGTAGAGGTAGGAGGAGGAGGAATTCAAGGTTATCGTTAAATAGATACTAAGTTGGAGGGCAGCCTGAGCTACATGAGACCCTGTCTCAGACTAAACAAGAATGTCATACATTTATCACCATCTCTGAACTATATATGAGTCAAAAATTCAAGATTTATAGGCTGATTTTCTACAACTTTAATTTCATGGCTCAGATCTTATCGTTTTTGCAATAGAATGTCTATTTATACAGATTGAGATTAAGTTGAGAGAAAATGAAGGGCAGTTGATAGACGGGATATTAAGTGGACTTAATACGCCATTCAAATAGCAAAGTTCTAATTGCATAATTAAACTTCACGAGGTCGTGGTTATTAGGGAAAAGGTTAACATCTGAGAATTGAAATCTGTTGGACTGAAATATAGTTCTCATTTGTTACATTGAATTTGAGACAAAGTTATTATACATGAAGATTTTAAAAATCTACTTGGATCTTATTTTTTGTTTAATTTTTTGTTTAACAGTGTTTTAGACTTTCATATTTAAGTGTTTTGCAAATGAATGCATATATATACAATATACACATATTCTCATATAGCTATTCACTTTGCTTTTGTAAAAATTAAACAATATCACATATTAGGAAACCAAAAGACTCTTTAACTTTTTTAGTTGCTTCAGAATTCATTTTTTTAAGATTTAGCTTATATGTAGATTATCTTAGGAAAAAACTTAGTATGTAATATGTAATTCATGCTCATATCCTAAAGACTATTAATTCATCTACACTTTAGCATAGATGTATGGACTTAAAACTGATTGCATTTATTAAAGAAATTCCCCTTAGTATTTATGCAGATATTGAAATACACAAAAGTAAGCTTATTGTAAATGTTCAGTTTGATAGCTAAAGAGTCAGGTAGTATGTATTGTATATGGGTAATCTTAGTTTTACCCTTAAGCAAAACAGAGTTCCACGTGGTCCAGCTTCAGCCAACCATAGAACCTTGTGAAGTCAGGACTGCCTGTGTACAAAAGCATTTCCATTTAGAAAGACCATTCCTCAGTATTCATCATTGACAGCGGAATCAACTGTTCTGTTCACAATGCTATCACTAATAATAGCTCTATCAACACCTGAAATGTACAAAACCAAATAATTTTGTCTAAAACACTGTTTTTTCTCCAACAAATCTCTGAATTTTACTTTCTGGAAAGTCAGAATTGCATATTAGAATAAAATGATTTAATCAATAAGACATTCAGTAGATAGAATGTAACTATTTCAAAAATCAATTCACTTTCTTTAGTTGAATAATCAGTAAATCAAATTATTTTACCAAATTATTTATTTGGTCTACAGTTCATGTTTTATATCAGCACACTGAGAACAAATATAACAGAATTAAAAGTTTTTGATGTCAGTAATACATTTACATTTTAAGGAACTGCTAATATATTATTGATATTAAGCATAGCTTCTTCTAAGTTGTATTTAATTATTTATAGATACTTGAAAACATATGTCCCATAATTAAATTATTTTTAAAGTTAAGTTTAAAGTTAAGAATATGATTTTTTATATTTTTTATAATTATAAAAAGAAACATTCTTTTTAAATAATATACTGAACCCTTTTGTGAATTATCTAAAAATTTACATGAAATACTCTCTACAACAGAACAGTACACAAGACTCTGGACCACAGGAAATTGAAGTATCATCAGAAAATATCTTAACTGTAGCCAAGGATCCAAGATATGCCAGATATCTCAAAATGGTTCAAGTGGTAAGCTAATTTGGTCTCTCTTCTCTATCTAGCAGCCTCATTTGAAATTGTTAATCTATGTTAATTTTCCAACCTGAGAATCTGCCAAACCAAGTTACCAAGTTTTCTCTTCCCTTACTTTTTTCCTATTTCAATAAAAACACTCAAAAAGAAACTAGAAGTAAAATCTTTCTCATTTAAAATAAATTGCACTTCAGTTAACATAGTTCAATGATTTGTATGAGTTTTTTTTTTTTCTTTATATGGTTATCACTGCAGATCTTGGCTGTATCTGAGAAATAAAAGATTTGAGCTTAATTCCCATATCCTAGTATAATCTACATCTGAAACCATGTTCATAGATAAGCAGTTGATACACTTCAAATCATGTGCTGTATTGATGCCATCTCACCTCAATGTAAATGACCCCTTATCCTTATTGCATCTATACTTTGCACATGTCCCACATATAATTCATTACTAGTCATCCTAGTCACCTGACTGACCTTTGTAGTACTGTAGTGCTGATAGATGAGGGTTATCAGTACTTTCTGTGTTTCAGGTGTCTATTATGCAAGTCTCATAATCCCTGAAGACAGGGTGAGCACTACCATTGTTGCTGTCACTTACACCACAAATTTTGCTTAATACTTAGAGCTATTGCATTAGCTTATTGTGTAGACAGATGCTACTTCTAATTTTAATTTTTTTTAATATTCAAATGAGCTCTGGCACTTTCATGTGTCTATGTGTGTGTAAAATGACCCTTTAAATGATAATTTTTCAAAAGCATAGACTTATCATCTCTATAGCTGTAAAAGCCAAAGTTCTCTCTCTCTCTCTCTCTCTCTCTCTCTCTCTCTCTCTCTCTTGCATGTGTGTAGTTGCTGGTGGGTGTATGTATGAGAGAGTACTGTGGAGGCCTCAGGATAACATTGGGAATCATCTTGTATTGTTCCTACCTTATTGCTTTTTCTGGGATTTCTGAGGCTCTGCCTTCTAGAGACAGAAGTACAAACCATCACCATTTCCACCCAGTGTTTTTACATGGGATCTAGCATTTGCTTGTGAGGCAAAGGCTTAACTCCTAGCCATCTCTCCAGCCCACAGCCAAAACTGTTTATAGGTCTCTGGGGTAGATGCCATACAAGTTAGCTGCCCTATTCCCTTTCTGACCTCGTCTCCATGACTGCTCCAGCTCACCTGGCCGCCATCAGTCCCCTGAATAAATGTATAGTCCTGTTTTGGGGCCTTTGCATCAGCTAATTAGCTCAGCCTGAAGCACTTTCCCAAATAGCTTCATGGTTTCCTTACTGCCTTAGAATCTTCATTCCAATATTACCTTGTAAGTGAGGCATTTTCTGGCCACTTTACTTTAGATGACAATGTCCTTTGATCCAGTTCTGTTTATCTCTTTACAACTATTGTTTTCAGAATAAGAAACTTTTAAATACAAATTCCTGGGCTTGACTATATATAATTAGAACCTCTGGAGTTGAAGTATGGAGCTAGACCATATGTATTTATAAAAATGGTCTTCTGTTAAAAATTATTTTAAAATATATTATTCATACCATAAGTTTTTATTTTAAATCATTTAAGAAGATTAAATTTAATTAAGAAAAAATTAAAAGAATCCCTTAGCAGGCTACCAGTACTTCACACTTAACTCTAGATTATTTTTTTGTCATTGAAACCACAGATCATTTATTACATGGACTTAAGAATCAACACAAATCAATTTTAGGCACTTTTGAGTACACATTATGCAAATTTTCTACCAAAGAAAGTGTTATCTGGCAGGTAATACCATAAAGACTTACACATTCACTTTCAGAACAATAGGAAGGGCTAGATAAAAAGAAATACTGGATAAATAACCCAACTGTCCTGCCATACTTCTTTACAAGCACTCCATTTTTTAAGCATCTGTTTTATTTTTAAAGCGTTCTGCTTTATTTCTCTTATTCCATTATCATGGTCTTAAAATAACATATAATACCTGCACAGCTTTATTATAAGTGACATTTTGAAAATATCCTGTATCTGCTTGTACACAGACATCACATGATGGTTGACTCTTCTGATCTTTCTCACAATGCCCTTTTTTCACATAGTCTTCTCCTATGCAGCCTTGGCTGGCTGACATTATGTGACCCAGGTTTTCCATGAACTTGTAACAATCAACCTGCCGTAGCCTTCTCAGTGCTAGGATTATAGACCTGCACCTCCATGCCTAACTCTAGATTATTTTTATGCTTCTGTCCCTGGGGATCTTCAGGAGTTCTCTTTTTAGCCAAGTTTTCCTGTCTTTAGCCTTTTCCTTCCCCAGCCGTTGGTACAGGTATTTCTGTGCTGAAGCATTTCCAAGGTTCTGGAAGTACTGCTTCTTCATGGTATCTCCTCTTGGGGCACTTGGACTTGGCTGTTCTCTGCTACACTGCATCATCAATCATTCTTCTCTCTGCTTTTAATTTTCAAGCATTGTGGTTCTTACATGACTCTTAATTCATTGAAGTGGAGGCTGTGTTCTAATTGTTTAGGGTGATTTTCAAAAAGAAAGGGGGAAACAATATCTTTACACTGCCATCCTGAAACTGGAAGTTCATCCAAGTTAAACTTAATTTTATTGTTTTTAGTTTATTGTGCCAATCTGTATCCCAGACACTTATTGCCCAACTTTTATTTCTTACTGCTCCCTGTCCTGAATTCCATTCTTCATTCAGACCAAACCACAAATCCTTCCTCACGTAAGCTCAAAGCTTTTCCAGCTCAGAATCTTGATTTCCCTTCTCCTAATTGGGACATATCCAAATTTTATCAGCTAACATATTCTGAGGCATATTTCTACCCTCATCCCAGAGTGTGAATTTACCAGACCATAAAGATAGAACAGTATCTTCCTTCATTGACCTCTCCAGCCATCATTTCTGTATTTATTATGGAACTTGTCACTTTGTACTTTCTCTGAGTCTTTTTAAAATATTGGGCTGGAGAAATAGCTCAGGGGTTAAGACTCTGCCTCACAAGCAGAAGGTCTTGAGTTCAGATCCCAGGTCCCACATAAAAATGCCAGGTAGAAACAATAGCAGGTTGATATAGATATAGAGTGAGAGGAGGGTGAGCAGAGGGGTCGGGGGGAGGAGGAGGGAGGGAGGGAACCGGTGTACCTATTAAGCTTGTATGAGCGGAGATAATAAAAAATGTTTAAAAAAAAAAAAAAAAGAAACAACAGCAGGTTGTTTGACCCAGGTGGGCAGAACCTGGTAAATCCCAGAGTGAAGCAAAAAGGAAGTAGAAGCAATCCAGGACAATTCCCAAAGTCACCCTTGGTCCTCCACAGGGACACACAGTGTCCTCTCTCTCTCTCTTTCTCTCTCTCTCTCTCTCTCTCTCTCTCTCTCACACACACACACACACACACACACACACATACACAAATTAGTTAAATGGAATTTTTTTTAAAAAGACATTTAAAAATACTTATTTGATTACTGAAAGAGGGAGAGACAGCACATAAATGCCACGGCACTTGTGGAGACCAGAGGACAGCTTTCAGAAACCTGTTTTCTCCTCCTATGAGGCTCCTGGAGATTGATTTCAGGTCTCCAGGTTTGCACACAAGTATCTTCACCCACTGAGCCACCTTGCCAACCCTGTACATATTTTTTGATTCCTCAGCCAAAAAAGAAATCTTAAAAGGGAAAACTACAGCCTTTGTTAATCTTTGTGTTTAGTTTGATACCTTCATCATAAAGGTGCTTAGTCTGTATTTTTCAGTGAACTATGTAATGCTGCCTATCCACTCTCTGCACCAGCTTTTTGTCATGTGGAAATGTGTTTCTTCAAGTTGTCAATTTTAAATGTTTTGTAGTGTTAAACGAAGACTGCACCGAATAGTGATACCCCTCAAATTAGATATAAATCTTTGGCTCACTAGTATCAGCCCACATATAAATGCTTCCTTCTTGTTAAAGTATGTTTTAAGCGGTTTCTAAACTGGATCTTAAAAAACAATACAATACCACCTGCTTTCAAAAACAGTTTTCAAAAGTATAGTCATTTGAGACCCATTATAATCCATGCCATGTGCTCATTCAGTTCTTAAGGACAAAAATCTAAATAAATCTATATGTTATAATTCAGAGTAATGACATGCACTTTTATTTTCTCTGTTAGTCTTCTAATCAATTGTTCATTCTCCTAAGTTGGGTCACTTCAGTTCCTTGAAGGTAAAAAGAGAATTCAGAGATACACAGAGAAGCATGAACGAGCATGACTGCTAGCCAATATGAAATCTAACTCTAGCTAATTCTTCATTGCAGATTGTCTTATTAGTAGACAAAAAATGCTTTGCTTTCTCCAAAGTGAAGAGGTTTCATTAAAATGTCCCCTTTTTCTAAACTTAAAAGCATCAACAACGTTTCTCTTATTTTTCTAGGACTAATAATGCAGAGAAAAACAGTGTATTTCCTGCAATATATTTTAACTTGTGTATAAATTTTAACTGAAATAGTTTACCACTATATACATAATAGTTTGTATGCCTTACTGTAGGCTGAGTTTCAGAATCCTAAATTCCAGTTGCTAGAAAGTCATTTATAGTAACAAAAACAAAGAGCCTACTCTCAAAAAAAGATCTATGTCTTTAAGAAAATAAGTCAGGGGCTGGAGAGGTGGCTCAGGGGTTAAGCCTCTGCCTTGCAGGCAGAAGGTCCTGAGTTCAGATCCTAGACCCCATGTATAGACGCTGGGCGGAAGCCAGGGCAGCCTGCGTTTCTGGTCCTGGTAGGGTGGAGCCTGTGAATCTCAGGGCAGAGTAAATGAGGAGGTGGAGGCGGTCCATGGTGGTTCCGGAATTCGCCCGTGGTTCTACACACACACACACACACACACACACACACACACATATATATACATACACACGCGCGCGCACACACACAATTGAATAAAAATAAATAAATAAATAAATAAATAAATAAATAAATAAATAAATAAATAAATAAATAAATAAAAGAAAATAAGTCACAATATTTACACCAACAGCATTGCCTTTATGTTCTTAACTATATGGGGAAATATGTATCCCATATTTCCACCTGTGCTAAGTTTCTTGTCTTTCTCCAAAGTATGCTATCTTTCCACTCAGAAAGCTTCTCATTAATCCTGTAATTTTTTCTCCTGCTCCCTGTTCTGAATTGTTTAGCATCATTTCATCCTCTTTAATGAGACAAAGTGGAATAATATTTTTCAAGTCCTTTCAGTGTTTTCTCTACTATAAAGATTGAATTTGCAGATCACACCTGTAGTAATCATTCACTTCAAATAGAAAGATCTAGAAAGTCTTATGGATCACAAAAACACACTCTTTTTATTTTCAGGCTCACTCTGGTATTAAGATGGAGTATGCTCTTTTGGGGCACACCCTCTCAGAGCCTGTGGAAACTACGTCCTCCTAGGTTTGGCTGTCTCCTGGAATGTATTGCTTTTATAGTTGCCCCACCTTGCTTGTCACTGTCCTCTAAATCTAGTTTAGAACCTAATAACTTAAACTAATTAGTGTAAATGCCTTGAACAGGAGCCAACAGTCTTTCATTTGTTTCATGAGTTCAAGTTCACAGAGCAATAGCAAATACCTTGCTTTTTGGTCTTTATGCCTTTTGTCTGCAACACCTGAATTACTATACTCTGGGGCATATAAGAATGATTTTGGTTCTAGAAAGTAGTTGTTCTGAAAGACAATTCGAGGACTTAGAAGAATGCATAGATGTTTACTCTGAACTTCTGAGTGCAACATGGTATGGTATCTTAGCTTCTTCAAGTCATGTCACATCTTAATGTCTTAGTTTCCTTACACATAAGTTGGGATCTGAAGTTCCTTTTAGATTTATAGTTTATTAATTGATCCACAAGTTTGGATATTGCTATTAATGAAGGTTCCTGGAAGACCTGGTGACATTTTCTGATTATTTTTTTTCCTTTTAAAGTAAGTTTTACACAGATTTTTCAGTGAGTAATACCATTTTGTTCCAAATGTGGCAGATAATTGATTCTGATTTAATGTTTGTTACCATAATACTGCAGCACCAGCCTTTATTAAATTACATATTGCTTTTATAACTTAACTGGAATAGTGTACATAGATCACTTTTCCAACAGTTCTCCCCCTTTACTGGCAGAGCTCGGTGAATCTTGTGCCAGTAATAAATTGTACATTGGGAAAGTCCGACTTCCACATTAAGAAGCTAATGACTTGTATTTTTGAAACCATATTTGCCAGAACAGTCTCTTCAGTCACTTAGAGTTTTTTGCAGTTCTATTTTCTTTGGCTTGCTTAAAATGTGAACTGAATAATCTCTTTGGTTCTGGTGGTTCTGATGTATCTTTTGCCAGCAGTGGAGGTTGCCTTCCATTACCAAAGAGCAGAGGCAGCAAATGACTGCTAAAGGTGGCGTACAGGAAGGTGTATACCTCGGATCTAGTGAAATAATCAAGCACTAAGTAGACTGCTCTTTAAATAGCAAGCAGGGTATAGTGATTATACAAGTAGCTGGGCCTATTCATATTGATATCTGTACAGCCTCGCTTCCCATGTCTAGAAAACTCCAGGATAGGTTTTTTGTTTTTTTTAAACACTAAGTATAACAACATAGTCAAAAGGAAGATTTACTCATTCATATACAATCACAGCTGTAAAAAGCACTGACATAGATTTAGTTTAACAACTATGCATTACTTTTTACTTTATGCACTTCATATGTATATGATAATATTAATACATGCTCCTTTTCATGGTACCTAAAGTTTAGTAATCCAAATGAAGATTATTATTTTCTGAGTACTTGAAGATTTGCGAGAGGAGAGGAAACCTCACACTGTTCACTGAAGGTAAAAACTGAATATGCAAATGACATGGTGATTTTCACCTTCTTATCAACTAAGTAATCGGCAGGCAATTTGACTTCAAGTAAGATAAAAAACTTGAGTGATGGACTCTGGGAATAGAAACTGAGTTGGAACAAATGGAATTCAAGTGACCTTTAATAGCCTTTCCTTTTACCTTCTATCTTACATAAATGCAAGAAACTTTGGATTCCCCTAAACAGAAAACTTGGCACACAACCGCAATATTACCTGTGTTTTCCGTGGCTCAATATCAGAGAACCTAGAAACAAATAACTTTCTATCATGTTTTTGACAAAAGAATAACAAAATTATTTATTGTCTGTTCAAGTCAGTAGACTGACCTGTGAGGAAACTATATGTGAAAAACCTTTATGCCGGTTATAGAATCTGTAAAGATTATGATTTTTCAACCATTTTGACTGGATTTTGAACTTCTTACTGTTGTTTTTTAAGTTGGAAGCTCAGAATAAGTTGCAACATGTATACATGTAATGTTAGAAAACACTACTGCTGGACATGGTGATAGATCTTTAATCCCAGCCCATCAGAGACTGAGATAAATGGATCACAAATTTGAGGTGATATAATGAACAGAAGTTGGGGTACAGGCCCAGCTTATTCTATGAACTTTTTTCTTAAAATATGAGTATTATCAACAAACAGTGATATTGTTAATTGAGATCATAAGGTTTTCATTTTTCTGAGTTGTGATAAAGATAAAAGATGGTAGAGAGGGGTTGCCATACAGCAGGCAGCTACCACTAAGTTATATGGTCGTTGGTATCTGTTTGGCAATATTATTTGTATCTCCCTTGAATATATATGTTCACCTTAACTTCTTATCACTGTGGCCATAGTACCTCAGTGTGTTTCCATGATAATACCGTTTATTTTTCATTGTTGCTGCCCTTTAGGTGCATTGGACTATGTCAATGTGTTATTTTGTGGACATTTTATTTCTAGGAACTACTGGTTTAGCAGACTATTTTATTTTTGGTACTTAATGTGTTTGGAAAACATATTTTGAATTGGGAATCTTAAAATTCTTAGATAATATATAAAGAGTAGTCACATGTCAACAAAGTGACATACATAGATGCCAATCTTCATTCCAGTTGCAGAGAGATATTTGGCTACTATACACTTGTGTTCTTTGTTTTTCAATATTATATCAGATATAATTAATTAAAACTAAATTTTAATTAAAAATAATTTAAAGGGGATAAACAGAACATAAGAGAATAAAAAACGGCAAGTAATGCTAGAAAGTAATTGGTAAGTCAGTACATTACTGACTCAAAGTGATGCTCAGTTTGCCAAATCAGTTTTTCTTATAGTATAAAAGTTTGTGTGAGAATTCAGTTCCTCAGGAAGTCGTACTCCACATCATATTTTGGCAAAATTGACATTATAATTAAAATAACTTTGATGATATATAATATGTATTTTCTGAAACATCCCTTTCAAGAAAAAATGTTAAATTTCAATTTTAGTTACTTTTGTTAAGAGTAACAATATTGAGTTCATCTGTCTTAAATTCACATAAGCATAATACCTGTTCCTCTCCCACAACAAAGTAAGACAAAGGAAGCACAAGCAAACAAACACAGAGGAAGAAGCTTTTAGAGAATTTGTTCGTAGTCGCTTTAGACTTGACAGGCACTTCCTTTTTTTTTTTTGCAATTCTTTTTTTATTATTATTATTTCAGCTCATACAAACTTAATAGGTACACCAGTTCCCTCCCTCCCTCCCCCCCCCATACCCCCTGCTCCCCCTCCCTTCCCATCCCCCAGTGCCTCCCGCCCCAATTCCCAGAGAGTCCTTTCTTGCAGGCACTTCCTTTAAGTGATATATAAAATGTTAACCAACAACATGTGTTAGTAGACAGATATTTTAACCTTTAACTCCCCATCCTCCATTTCTTAGTTCTCTGGAAATTATGACAAAAAGGACAGTATCTACTCTTAAGGTTCCTAAGGAAGCTCTTGAGGATGTGCACTGACAAGGACAGTTTCGATGAAGTTATCAAAGATGGGAGCTAATTCTATTGCCTCTGATCTTATCTGCCTATATGTACTTCGGTTATCCAGCTTTGATTTCTCAGTGCCTTGCTTTCTTGCTTCCTGCCTCTGCCAAAAATAAGAAGGGACTTCACCTGAAATATTTCCAAATTGGTAAAGAGGAAATGATAGTCATTTAAATTTAAAATAATGGGGCTGAAGAGGCTGAGGGTTTTAAAGTCTCTGCCTGGAAATGGCACATCCTGCAAGACCAGCCCTGAAAGGCGGAGCCTGGGAAACTAGCTCAGAGCAGTAAGAAGGTAGGGCACTCCGTGGTGGTTCTGGAAGTCGCCCTTGGACCGCCACAGGTGCACACACTCAAGTGCACTCTAGTGTACACACATAAGAATAACTAAGTATTAAATTCTGTATATTTACTCTTTATGGAATACATGTTTTTGACACCTAAATTTACTGCATTCCTAATTTGAATAGAAAGATCTAGAATGATTTCTATTGAAATTGTTTCTAACTTTTTATTCCCTAGAGAGTAACAGTATAATAAAATTTAGAAAATAGATACATTTTAAAACACAGTTACCATCTAAATGAAATAAAGTGCATATTCATTATGAATCCTGCCATTAATTAGCCTTTCAAAGCAAATATTTTAAATATTTACATTATTCTTATGTAATAGTAAAGGGAGCAAAATAGGCATTCACAGAACTAAGGTGCTCTTAAATCAACAAATAGTTGCATAGTTACAAATATAAGGAAAACATTTTTGTGCACATTTTTGGTTACTAACACCTGAAATTTAAAATGTTACATGCATATGTTATGGGATAATGGATGGTTAATCATTGGAAAAATTGATATAGCTATGTTTTGATTTGTCACATAATAGATTCCAAACTTGGAAATAGTCTCCTTAAAGGTTTTTCGAAATAGGCAATCAAGTTAACCTTGATTCTTTATCCCTAAAAAATACAGACAAAACTTTAAAACTATATTCATTTTATGAATAAAGCAATGATAATTTCCTTACCAATCTTCTGGGGCCCTGGGAATAACCGGTATCGATTTTATTGATTTTCTCATGTGAGTTGTTTATACGTCTTTAAAGATCTGTGAGAAAGTACTTCTTAATATGGAATTCATCCCTTCAGATAATCTTTTAAAAATAAATAATTTACTCTTAGGTTTTTTGATGTATGTGTATGTATGTTCACATGTTAAGCAGGCATTTGATTACATATGCACCTGTGGAGGCCCAAGGATGGGGAATCATCCTGGATTGCTTTGCTCTGGGTTTTCCCAGACTCCACCTCCCACGGCCAAAATTGCAGGCTACCACCATATCCACTTGATATTTTTATGTGGGATCTGGAGATCTGAACTCAAGTCCTTTGCTTGAGAGGCAGAGACTCCAACCTCAGAGCCATCTCTCTAACCATTACTCTTAGCTTTTATAGAAAACATCTGTGTTTAGAACCAGACAAATATTATGACCCACACATTTAGGTTCAAGTTAGCAACCTTTGTAGCACCAGTATCAGTATTAATGTCAGAGTCTAGCAGTTTCCAGATACGTGCATGTTTTGAGAAACAAAGTTTTTTAAAAAAAGAAATAGGTTTTTCATTTGTGTGTGTGTGTGTGTGTGTGTGTGTGTGTGTGTGTGTGTGTGTGTGTGTGTTTGCCATTCTGGGTATGGAAGTCAGAGAGTAAAAAGATAACTTTCAGGAGTTCTCTCCTACTTTTATATGAGTTCTAGGGATTGAAGCTGGGCTGGTAGCAAGTTTCTTTACCCATTGAGCCATTGCTCTACTTCCAATGGCAACCTTTTTAGATACCTATATCCATGTTGAAGTTTAAAGAGATTAGCTTCACAACTCTTTCATAAAGGTTCTAGAAAGTGAAAAAAAAATTGTCTTGTACTTTCTTTTGTGTTAGTATTTGGACAGCAAACAATTGTATATATTTTATCTTAAATTCGAAATCCATGATCTAATACCATACTAGAGTATTTTATAAAGTTAAGTCTACAGGCTGGAGAGATGGCTCAGGGGTTAAGGCTCTGCCTTGAAAGCAGAAGGTTCTGAGTTTGGATCCCAGGTTCCACATAAAAACACCAGGCAGAAATGCTTGGTGTGCAGAGCTTGGGAAATCCCAGAGTGAAGCAAAAGGGAAATAGAAGCAATCCAGGATGATTGGTCCTCCACAGGGATACAGAGTGCCCTTTGATACACATACACACACACACACACACACACACACACACACACACACACACACACACACACCATGTGCACATGTACAAGCAGAATAAAATAAATATCTATTAAAATTCATTTTATTTAAATAAAATAGCACTTTTAGTTGGCTGTGGTGATGAAAACCTGCAATCCCACCACTCAGGAGGTAAAGGCAGGGAGATCATGGTGCACACCTGTATCATTTAGTCAAGTCCATCGCCACTAGGGAGGACATGGAAGGCTCATGAATTCAAGGCCGACTTCAACTGTAGACAGAGTTTGAAGGCAAACCTGGGATACATGGGATCCTGTCTTAAAAGTGAAAAAATAAAAATAGCATTCTTGAAAAGTCAAAAGGTTGAATTTACTTCACCATTATAGAAATTTATTATAGTGTTGGCTACCTCGTACTAACCCATAGCACATCTTCGAATTCCTACATAATCCCTTTCTTACAACTATCAAATGGTTTTGAGGCAGTCTCACAGTGTATCCCAGAGTCGCTTTGCATCTATGATCCTTCTGCCTCAGCCTCTCAAGTGCTCAAATCACAGGTGTGTGCCACACACCTGTTTCAAAACAAAATAGGTTTGCCTACCTGTTAGTACAGTAGAGTATTATTTTCATAGCTTTAGATAGGGAAGCAACCTCATATTTTCTATCTCTTAACTGAATTATTGAATTCAAACTAGTAAAATGAGAGAAAAAAATTGAAGTACAAGGAGTTTTGTTATTTTTTAAAAAGCCAAGTCATTCATTTTTGCTAAACAGTTTTTTCTTCTAATCTGAAACTTTAGGAAAATTTCAAAATGGTTTATAAGGAGACTTAGTAGCTTGGTTTTCATTAACACAGTAACAAATATGTGTAAATATTGGCATGTCTGTAAACCTCCAAACCGTTTTTGTGATATAAGAAACTAGTATTTAACCATTCGTGCTGCCCTCATAATTTCATTAGTGTGGCTTCTTTACACACTTTCTCCAGTGACGCAAATGCAGACATGATTTTTTGGAACATTAGACTTATGGCTGCCTTCTCTCTTCTTCATTACTTACGTTGGACAAACTGCCATTATCACTTGCCAAAAAAAATCCCACAGTTCAGTAGACTTCAGTTTTGAAATCTCTAGTGTCCTCCTTAGACCACCAGTAGCTTTGTCTCTTGGTGATTAGAAATTGGACACTTCTTTTTGATGGTTAACAAACCAGACTCTGTTACTTGACATCCAAGCAAGAATTGGGCAAAACAAAAGATTTTCTTAGCAACGTCACTGGAAATATAATAGCAAATCCCTTTGGAATGCATCCTTTGGAACACAAACCAGAGTTATTATATCAAACTTCATGAGATTTGTGTTAAGGTATAAGTCTCTGATGGGCAAAATATTAAAAGCTGTATGAAGTTTTCTTTAACCTACACCAATAGACAAATTGGCTAAAAGCTCATTGAATTGTGGATAGATGAATACACTCTCTGCTTTAGCCAGTTCCAAGAAAACAAGGTTAAAATATGGAGCTTTAGTTTCAGGTTTCTACCATTCCTTTATTACAACCAATTCCATGAATCTAATGTTAAAATAGCAAGCTTGTCAAATTCTACCAAAAGAAGTCCTCATTCCTATTTTCTTCCATCTCCCCTCACCTCCACCCTATACACATTTTCTTTGCTATATTTTAGGAAATTATTTTTAAAATCTCAACCTTACTTCTCTTTCCTTCCATTTTCTGGGCTTTGTAATTTATTTGTGTAACCTTTCCAATAATGTCCTGTGGATTATGCTAACGTATGATAAATAAATCACATAATTGTGTTTGTAGAAAGATCTCTTGCCTTCAAAACACACTTAATAGAAACTGAGAGGTTGGATTTTTTTTTTTGGTTTGTTTTATTTTTAAGAAATATGACATGAGCTCTGTTCTTTTTTCTTTTATCCTTAGCATGTCAGTACTTTCTTTTTAATGAAATGTTCCAAACGTCTTTCATTCTGTTAACCTAAATAGTTGAATGGTGTTTAATGTTCAAGTTAAAGTCTTATCATTTAAGCAATTAACTTTCTCCTCTGTTGTTTTAATTAATTTTATTAAGTAAATTTTGTTTTTAAATCAATTATTAAGTCTTAGTTCTAGGAAATATATTTAAAAAGCAGTACTAGTTCTTTTTTAATTTGGGGGGGGGGGTGGGTGTGGGTGTAGGACCGTGGGTGACTTATTCTGCGTTGCTTTTACCTCTTTTTTTTTTTTTTTTTCTTCACTCTGGGATTCCTCAGGCTCCAAAGTGCAGGTCGCCACCATTTCTGCCTGGCATTTTTACATGAGGCCTGGGATTTGAACTCAGGATCATTTGCTTGCCAGGCAGAGAGATTTTTGTTGTTGTTTCTTTGCTTCTTTATTCTTTTATTGTTTCATACATGGTTGTAGTGAATTTATGATAGTTTCTTTTTTTTTTTTTTTTAAGGGAACAAGGGGTTTATTCTCTTAGCATAGTTTGGTTACAGTTTTTTCCTCCCACGTTTTTTTTCCTAGTCATACAAGTTCAATAGGTACCCCCGTTCTTTTCCTCTTTCCTCTCCTCCCCAGTAGTCCCCCCCTGCACTCCCCACTTGCATGAATTAAAAAGTCATGTTTTAATCCCCACTACAACCCTTCTTCTTCTTCCTTCCAATCTCCCTCCTATGATTTTTTTTTCCCTTTGCATTAGTGGCCCACTGGATTTCATTTGGGTTGTCCTTCATGGCATGTGCCTGAGCACTGGCTGTGTCACGTGTCGTGTATGGTGTACCCCTGAGGAAGGCATTTTCCCACCCCATCAAGACTGAAGGGTCCAGATTTTTATCTTCCATTTTCTTTGTCTACACGCTTATCCAATCCACTTTTCAGAATACCATGTTTTCTCCTGGAACAGTTGCTGACTCTGGGTGATAGTTCGTGCATGTAATACTTAGAATCAGTTAAGCAGGTTTTTTAAACATTTTCTACTTGTGACACCTTTTTACCTGAGAAACTTTTACACCAGGAAATATATATTTATAGGTATGCAAATCAAATACATACTAATAATTAATCATTGGAATATTTATTTTAAAACAATTCTTTGGTATACATATGATTTTAACATTAAAACTCCAACAAATTTGTATACTAATCAGGCAACATGCTTGTTTCTTTTTAATAAACAAATATTCACTGGATATTTGATACCACAGGACATAGATCATCTGAAACCTTTTTAGAGATAACCCATTTTAGATTTTTGTAATTGCCAATGCTGTGAATGGCTCTTCATACAAATATATAGTACAAAATGGTATACAAAAGTAAGCTTAAGAACATTTTAGAAGTTGTTGGAAATTTTGTCCTAATCCTAAGCCAAAATTCTTGGAACTTTTTTTTAATGAAATTCAAGTCAGTATCTCAAACAATAATTTTAAAAATCAAGCATTTTTTGTACAGTATGATCCAAAGATACACTAACTGGAGACATGCCAAGGAGACTATGGGAAAATTCTGGAACTCTTTGTCTTCCATAATTAAATCATTATGTTTCTATAAGAATAGAACTCTTTGTATGTATATTAAAAAAACACTGAAGTTTATGACATACAATAGCCTTGAATCCAAACAAAGGTGTTTTAGGCAATGTTCCTGGTACTGTGTTGCATAACTGAATAAAGTACACATGTTATGCATTCAAAACCAAGACCACAATGAAGGTGCGTGTGCAGCACAGGCAAGTACTGCCAGGAATATCTCAGACTCATTATGCATTCATTTTGCCAATTTTTTAAGTTCCACATTTAATCATTTGATTCCATATGGGATTACAGCCTATAGCTTAAGAAGCAAGAATGGGGCAACAAGGTGGCTCAGTGGGTAAAGGCATCTTCATGCAAGCCTGATGACCTGAGTTTTTGATCGCCAAAACCCACACAGTAGAAGGAGACAGCCAACTTGTAAAAACTTTCCTCTGACCTCCATGTGTACACTGTGGCATACCCATGGTCTTCTCTCTCTCTTTCTCTCTCTCTCTTTCTTTCTCTCTCTCTCCCTTTCTCATTCTCTTTCTTTTCCCCAAACTAATTAAATTTTAAAGAAAAGCAGGAGGGAAGAAGGGAGGGGGTAAGGACAACCACTCATTATGTTTTTATAAAAGGAAAATTCTTAATTTAAAAGAAATGCTGGACACTGGAGCCAGGTGAGATTGCTCAGCAGGAAGATGCCTACTGTCAAACTTGGCAACCTGGGTTCTATCCTCAGAAGCCCACTTGGTGCATCTCTCTCTCTCACACTCTCTCCCATTCTCTCTGGTAAATAAATATTTTTAAAAATTAAAAGGCTGGGCGCTTTTATATTTTTATCTGACACTTCTTAGGTTAAATAGCAATTCATAATGTTAAAAAAAAAGTAAAGGTGTGATGATAAGTATCTAAATGGATCTATACATCATTGCCTTGTCTTTGCTATATCTCCTAAGAAGTTCAGTAAACTTGAAAGAAGGCCTTTTACTTCTCCAGCCTCGTTTAATCTAAAAAGCTGAAAGTAGGCATGTGGACCTTCTCCACAGTCTAAATAAGTTTATAGCAAGTAAGCTTTCCACAAGTCTTTATTAACTCATCAGACTAGTCCCCTTTTCAAGTAGCCCCCTTTAGTCCTGATGTAGCCTTTTCTTACTGTTTGATATTCTTAAACTGAATACTGATGTTAACATATTTGGAATGTTTTTTGTGAATTACCTACAGCTGCAATTGCTTTATTTGTATTGGTGTTGGGAAGATGTATAATGTCCTTGAACTCTGTATTCCTAAGTTTTCTAAGTGGAATTGGAATATTTACTGATCGAAAGGACATAACATATATATACGTGAAATTTGAAAAATATATGTTAAATTCAAAATGTTCTGAAACCTTCATTGTCATAACATTCAGTTAAAGTTCTAATCTCATAAATTATTTTAGTGATAGGAGTGAGAATATGATCTCTGCTTTCAATACAGTAGAGATGCCAATGAATAAGTTCAAATAATTTGTTTTGTGTTTACATGGTATTAGATACCACTATCCCATAAACTCAGTATAAAATATATGCTTTATTAGAATATTTAAGTGTTTTGCATATATTAACATAAAAGCAAAATATTGAATAATGATGTGTCTCAAGGACTTGTTTTAGGTTGCATGTGGAAATAATTCAGCAGTCATTTTTAATGATTTAATCATTATTACTTTATGTCTTTTCCCTAAGGGTGTTCCAGTGATGGCAATAAGAAATAAAATGATATCAGAAGGATTAGATCCAGACCTTCTTGAGTAAGTAATTTTTCAAATATAATATTGACCAGATAACTGATTGTCATTTACAACAAAAATATTTCAAATATTCTGTCTGTCTGCTTTTCATCTCATTTTATAGATGAGAAAGTCATCTACATAAACAATGTCTCTGCTATATTTTTTTAAAAGGGAAAGACATATCCTAGCTACTAAACTAGCCTTTGGACATTGCAAAAGCAATGTCAGTATATCAGTGATGAATTGGGCCAGAACTCGATGACTGGGTGTTTTCCTTTCCATTTTTGCCTTTTCTTTTAGAGAGAGTTGTATGAGAACATATTATGTACCAGATTTTCATTCAAGCTTTACAAGAAAATTATTTTACCATTATCTGGAGTAAGCTAGATTAAAAAGTAAATAGGGTAGAAGTTATCCCACATACACATTAATGGCTATTATGAAATTAGATGCCAGTTTTATGAGTTTTAGAAAATATTTTTGAGAAATACTAAAAAAGTGGCTCATAAACTTTGATATTAATTCATTCCATCCAAGCAAACCTGGCTACATGGTTCATCCTGGATAAATTATATCTTAATGAACTCTTCAGAGCTGTTCTGTTTTGCAAGTATCTAGGCACTTATAAAGAGTCTTTCCAATATAAAGTTTTAGTTCACCCTGGTGTTACACAGGCATTCATACTGTACTAGTAGTGTACTTTGGAGTTTTTCTTGGCTCTCAGCCCTTTAAGGAAAGGTGTGCATTTTGGAAGTGGAGCAACATAAAACAATTTTTTCCTAATATTTTATCATCAAAAAAAAATATGAAAGTTAAGAATATTTAAGGCCTCCAGCAGGGGCTTTCCAACATGTATGTAACATTTGATGTATTTTTACATCCAACACTTATGTAACATTTGGTATATTTTTAAGTGCAAATAGTTAGACTACAGTAATAGCATAGCTTGATAAATAGGACAAAAGAATTATTTTTAATATCTATACTGAAAAATTGTTTCTTCTTAAAAGCAGATGGATTGTGACAGATTTAATAGGAAAAACAGTTTAGCTTAATCTACTTTTGTGCTCATATATTTATATAATTATATATTTACTATTGTCACTTGTTTCTAAAAATTCACAATTCGTCATGTGTAATAGCAAGAGCTAAAGTGACCCTTAATATGATGATACTTCTTTCTAGAGAAATGTAGAAAGAGAAATGCCAGTGTTCTGTAGGAGCTGGCAAATGTGGATATTCAGTCCTTTTGCCTGCTGCTGGCTTTATTTCATTTTCTGCACATCCTAAGGGTGCTTCATAATTCTTTAATTCAGCCAGCTATTCATCCTTGATTCTGGTCCCTACCACTGTAATTTTCACATTTTTAATTTTAATTTTAACATTTTTTGCTTCTTGACTCCGTATACATTGCTGTTGGTTCTAGCTCTCATTATTTCTTACTTGGACTATAGCAATGGTGTTTGATTTGTTTTCCCATTCTCTTCCAAACCATCTCAGTAAAGCCGAGAGAATCTGTTCATAACTTGATTCTGGATTATGATCACGTGTGACTCTTCACTGCCTTTGGCATCCAATGCATTTCTATTGCATGTCTTTTGCTATCAAAGTTCAAAGTTCGGGCTGAGTTCAGAAGGTCCTGAGTTCAGATCCCAGACCCCACATAAAAACAACAGGCAGAAACAACAGTGGCCTCAGGTCTGGCCTTAGTGGGCAAGCCTAGGCAATCAGAGTGAAGCAAGAAGAAGGTGGCAGCAATCCGGAATGATTCCTAAAGTCACCTTTGGTCCTCCACTGGTGGTGGACCACACATTGTTCTCACACACACACACACACACACACACACACACACACACACAGAGTTTAAATTTCTTTCTCTAGCTATATTTTTTATTACTTCATACATGCTTAGCTTGTACAGCATTTGACTTACATTTCCCTGAATTTATCATCTTCTTCTTCTCTTTTGGTATCTTTAAACACAGTACTTCTTCTCCTGTGAATTCCATTCCCCCTCCTTTTATTTTGAGGATTAAAGCAGAGTTTATTAGAAAAGAGAAAGAACGGATCTCACAGACAGACGTGAGTCCGTGAGGGGTACGAGAGCCGTGGAGAGCCATGGACCCCAGGCACGGAGTACCATGAGGCGCAGCACCGAAGACAGCTGCCAGGGCCAGGGGCGTTTATACACTTAGGCAGGGGGAAGGGATGGCTTTCCTCATTGGTTAGCTCCAGCTTCTGTAAACCTGATTGGAGCTTTTGGTCTCTGCATCTCGTTGGTCTGTTCCTATTGGGACCCCCCAGCCCGCTTGATCTTGGGCCGATCTTGTTGTAGGACTTAGCGATAGTGGAGGACGCATCCCCGTATCCTTTCATACACGCAGTGTGGGGAGAGGTTGGCGAGGGGTGTGTTCCTCAGGGTGACCCCAGCAGCAGTCCCCACGGGGAGCCCACGCGCAGACCTCTCTTAGCAAGTCTGAGGGTGTGTCATTGTCCGTAACTGCTGAGAAGCGGTCCATCGTGAGATGGCGCCGAGTTTGAGGGTGGAATTCCAGTACCGTTGTCTTGCAGAAAGGCTGCTGCTCAGCCGCAGCCCCTGGAGGCCACTCTGACCCGTCCCCCGGAGCGCGTGCCCTGGCCACCCGTGCAGCGGGACGACTCGCTGGCCCGTCCCCGCTGGCCACCCGTGACGGTGAAGCATCGCCTTGTGGACAGGAATGCCGCGCTTGGGGGCCACCTTTACATAGAGTTAGGGAGCTCTTCTTTTTTATTATTATTATTATTTATTCAACTGTGCGCATGTGCGCGCGCGTATATGTGTGTGTGTGTGTGTGTGTGTGTGTGTGTGTGTGTGTGTGTGTGTCTGTGTATGTGTAGAACCACGGACGAATTCGCGAACCACCATGGACGCCTCCACCTGCTTCAGCCCCGGGATTCACAGGCTCCGCCCTACCAGGACCAGAAGCGCAGGCCGCCCCCGCTTCCGCCTGGCGTCTATACGTGGGATCTGGGATCCGAACTCAGGACCTTCTGCCTGCAAGGCGGAGGCTTAACCCCTGAGCCACCTCTCCAGCCCCATAGGGAGCTCTTCTTTAGAGAGAAGTTCGAGGTAATGAACAAGGAGAAAATGTGCCACCCAAGGAGAGCACAGTTTTATTTAGAATCTTAGGTACGTAATAAGCCTCATCCAAGAACTTTCAGTAAAACTTGTTCTGGTTCTCCTTTCTTTTAAAATGTAAACATACACTTTATTTTTTTATTAACCTTGAGTTGTAAGACAAACTCATATAACTGTTGGAAGAAATAACCTAGATTTGTCTGTACTGAACAAAAAAGCAAAACTGAGGATAAAGAAATAAATGCTAATTAGTAGATACATTGTTGGATTGGCTAGTATGTATAAAAATTTGGAAGTAAAAAGAGATTTTTTTTTATTTTAATTTTTATTCTTTCAAGTTTTCATATGCAGATATAATAGATTTAACATCTCGGATTTTCCTCTTTTTGTTTTGTTTTTTGTTTTGTTTTACCAACTTATTGAGTACTTATCCCTGCTTCCCTCCATCCCCCTCCCTCCCATCCCCCTCCCTGCTCTTCATCAATCCATTCCATTCTCTCCTGCCTGGCCACTTGTATGGACGCAGGGTTCCTCTGGCTTGTCCACTCTTGTGGAGGTTCAGGCCTCTGTGGTACACCAAATTGCTCCTCCTCAGACCACTCCACTGATAGGGGCCTTTCCCCTCCCTCATCCAGCTCTAGTCCCTAAGGTTTTCTGTGTGTTCTATTCTCTCTTGAGTTCCTCAGTAGTCTATGGGGGCATGTTGGTATGTCAGTCATTACGCAAGTCTGGTAAGGACAAGTCTCACTACGGCGAATTCAGGTTTTCCTTTTTAGGGGGTCTTCCTTGCATACCCATACCCCTCGCATGTGGAACTCACCCAAGATGCCTAGATGTCTAGACTTTCACTGGGACAATGAACAGCCCACCAGTGGGGTCAACCATTAAGTAAAGAAGCTCCCCGTCTCCTGCCCAGCATTAGTCCTAAACTGTCTCTCGGGGTAGACCCATATCTCCTTAGGTCCCCCTAGTCCATGGTAGAATGTCAACAGGCCAGCTCTTGTGGAGGAGTGCTGGAGTCAACCCCCATGCGTTCCTGGACATGGCAGCCCTGATGAGAGGTGTCTGCCTCGCAGTGCGTCTCCCCATCTACCCGCTCTTCCACGAGGTTCCCGAGCCATGGATTGCGCTGGGGGTGATTTAGATGCCCTGTTTGGGGTTGAGTTGTTTTTTTTGTTGTTGTTGTTGTTTTTTTTTGAGGATTAAAGCAGAGTTTATTAGAAGGAAGAAAGAATGGCTTTAACAGACGTGAATCCATGAGAGGTAAGAGAGCCCTGGAGAGCTCATGGGCTCCAGGCATGGAATCCATGAGGGGCAAGAGGCTGAAAAAGAATTCATGGACTCCAGATATGGAGTACCATGAAGAACAGGCCCCTATTTTGGGACTACTGTCTCTTTTATTTTGTACTTGACCAGTTTTGGTTCTCAGCATTACTCACTTTGCAAAAAAATACTTCTTGACTGACTACTGAGTGCTTCTCTGACATAATGGTATATTGATAGTGATTGGAAGGTACTTGCTATTAAGTATTTATAATTAATACTAAGAAGTTTGTTCTTACTTTGGGCCTATAGTCACTCTTTCCACAAGTAATGACTTGGTTTGCAGTACCAGGCACGTGTCCCCATGAAACAGGACTTTATGCCAATCGGAAAGCCATTGATTACTCCCATATCCTACACGACACTGTGGTACTGTTAGACATCTCTTATCCATTCCAGTTTGTTTTTTCCTGTGTCCCATGACTGTTGTATGTGGTGTGTTCAGCAAGAGGATCTTATTTACCGGTTCTGGAGGGCAACCATTAGCAATGACAAATGCCTGTTTTGTTTTAGGCGTCTTTAGACTTCTCTCTCTAGCAGTTCTTTGGGAGATATCACATTCCTGGTAATGGGAAGTTTATTAAATTCCCCATGGCTTCTGATAGGAGCATCTCAAGGCAATTTCCATTTTCTCTTCTCTTCCCCTTTCTATGTTCCTCAGAACGCACATAACTTTAAACTAAAAAATATTTACATGATGAGGTCTGGCAGTTTTCTATAAAAAGTAACCAAAATTTTAGAATGTCTATGAAACTGAAGAAAATACCTGATAATTAGTAATAAATATTGTTCAGTTTAGTTTACTTTAGTTTTCTAAAAATCTGAATTTTAAAAAATAATAATAGTTTTTATATAACCAAGACTTAGTCTGGCTTAGCTTCTCAAAATTAGTTTCAGTGCCACTGACATAAAAGGTCTCATAGTTGGGGGTTGGGAGGAATCAAAAATTTTAATTAATCTTTGCAGAGAAATTAATCTGTTGTAGTATTGCATTTAGGAATGCAGAAATGAATTAATCACACTTTTAAAAATCTTTCAATCAATGTGTAGGTTTTCTTACCAAAAAAAAAAAAAAAAAAAGTTTCACTCCATATTACTATACTGTGCTATCTATGTTATGTTCTTCCATTGTGTTTCAGAACTGATATTATTTTGACCTCCTAAGTACCATTTGATGACTCAGGGATACACAGACCAGCCTTTGGTCCTGCCCATCAGCAGGAGATGAAATTCATGGTGATTAAGGAAGAATCAGGCAGTTGGCTTGAGGCAGTTCAGATTAAGTTCTGCCCTGCCACTTTCTAGCTGGATCGATTACTCAATCTCTGTGTACATTTAGTTCTTCATCAGTAAGATGGAAAATTCAAAAGCGCACCCCCTTCTTAGAATTGTTCAGACTAAGATCAATAATGATGTAAACACTGAGCACAACTCCGGACAAGCAGTAAATGTTTAATAAATGGTAGTTGTGATTTATAAATATTTTAATGGAGGGATATGTAACAAATTCTAAACAATGGCTTTACAAAGCTTTGGGGTCACAATTTGTTTATAATCCTGTCTTTGCCTATGTGCCATTGTTTTCAACAAACATATTTCACACACAGAGTATTAGCTTTTTATGTTATATTGTTTTCTCAAACTGAAAAATATGTGGTTTCAATTTTGCAAAGAACAGACTTCTTTCATTTTTGTTTTCTATCTTTTTTTACCATGTTGGAGATTGAACCCAGGCACCATGCTGGCTAGGCAGGTGCTCTACCACTGAGCTACATTCCCATCCCCAAAACAGAATTCTGAAATTGAAATTGAGACAACTGCACCCTTATGCTCAGCGGGAAGGTGCAGTGTGCAGTGTGTGGATTTAGCTCCGGAAGGCATAGCATGGAGTTCAAGCTTCTTGGCTGACTTTGAACAGAACCAGCTCAGTTGGCTTTTGTTTTGTGAGCCAGCTATTCTAAGGACTTTTATACTGTTCTCCCAAATGGTGAAATGAGTGCTCTTAGGGTGATCAGAAATAAGGCTAAACACCTCCTTATCCCACTTATCACTAAGGCAAGGGGGGATTTATTAGTATTAAAAACAGGGTACTAGAAAGCAAAAAAAAAAGTCTTTTGTTGTTTTTTGCACATGTGTGTATATGTACATGTGTCATGGGGCACTGTATGTGCCTGTGGAGGCTCAAGGGTGCTTTAGGAATCATTCTGGATTACTCTGCCTCCTTTTGCTGTGCTTTGGGATTTCCCAGATTTCATCTTCCAGGGTCGGAGAAGCGCAGGTCTGCTCAGCATTTTTCATGGGATCTGGGATCTGGACTCAGGTCCCTCTGCTTGTGAGGCAGAGGCTTAACCCCTGAGCCATCATCTCTCCAGCCCCAGGAACACTTTTTTTTAAAGCAAGATTCATATAGAAGCTTTTCTTGTTGTAAGGAATTTCGTATCTATCATTTTCTGCATTGACCCTTGCTATATACCCACAGAGTGGAGCTGACGTTGGATTTTAACTGATGGATAACAAATCTCAGTTCCACAAGTGGATTACAAAAGTAATTTGTTCACATTTTTCACTTGTATAGTTTTATTTGTGTGTGTGTGTGCTTTGGGTTCTACATTCATGATAATTGCCAGTCCTCAACTACTGACTAGCAAACCCTAGCTAGAAAGTATAGGACCAATAAAAACACAGTCAAAAGTTGTGACTAACACATAGAGGATTATCTTTTTAAAATTTAGATACCTTAGACTGCAGAAATGGCTCAGGGGTTAAGACTCTGCCTTGTAAGCTGAAGGTCCTAATTTAGATTGGAAGTCCCGAAGCCAAGCAGAAATGGTGGCAGACTGCACTTCCAGCTCTAGTGGGCTGGGCCTGGGAAATCCCAGAAGGAAGCAAAAAGGAGGTAGAACCAATCCAGGATGATTCCCAAAGTCACCCTTGGGCCTCCACAGGGACCACACCCTGCCCTCTGATACACACACACACACACACACTGAATTAATAAATAAAGTTTTAAAATTTGGACACCTTAATGACCAGAATAATGATAAAGAGAATAGCAATAGCAAGGAGGAATTTCCAAGGTCTTTGTAGTCCGTCCTTGGCCAGCACGCCAGCAATGTGGAGCTGCTGGGAAGCAAAGGGTCCCAGGCTCCACAGCAGAAACCCATCTTGCAGAGGACAGCTGGCTTTCGTTTCTCTTTGTGATATTAGACATTGTTTTGTTCTCCTGGTTGCAGGAGTCTATTTACTAGCACAAGAAACAGAATATACTTTTCTTGAAACATTCAGAAAAGACCAAAGTTTCCATTGTTTGACTAAGTGTAATTCTGAAATAAGTCTCCCTGACTACTACAACATCAAAATTGAAATTGTTATGTTTTACAACCCCAGGGATTTTTACGTGGTCAGTGCAATCTTAGAAGCAGAAGCTAGTGTTTGCTTTTTCCCTTAAGAATACCTGTTGCCATAACATAGAGCTCTGACAGACCACTAATTGACAGCAATGTCATGTGACATTATAGCTTCATTATGATATTGCAAACCCATGGAAAAGTGATTTGGGTAACTACTTCACCCTCTCCCTACCACATCCTGCTCAGCAATAGTTTTACTAATAATGTTTTAGTAATCTGCTTCCAATCCAAGTGTTTTAAATGTAAAGAAAATTTAAAATATTTTCAAAACTATCTATATAAATATTTTCTCAAAGAATGTTTATTTGATTTTTGTCCTTAAAGTGGCTGATTTTAAACACAAATATAAATCCTCCTTTAATGAAAAGAGGACCAGAGAGATGGTCAAGCCTCTGCCTCAAAAACAGAAGGTTCTGAGTTCGAATTCCTGATCCCACATTAAAAAAAAAATGTCATGTGAAAATGGTGGCAATCTGTACTTCTGGTTCTAGAAGACAGAACCTGGGAAAACTCCAGAGCAAAGCAAACAGGAGGTAAAAGCAATCCAGGGTGATTCCCGAAGTCACTCTTGGGTCTCCCAGTCATACACAGTGCCCTCTAATATATACAGACACACATACAGAGACACACACAGTCACACATGCAAAAATAATAGAATAAAACTTTACAAAAGTTCTGATAAACTGGACACACACACATACACACGAATGAAACCACATGTCTCTCATTCTCTGTACACAATCACCTTCAAATCCATTAAAGACCTTAATTGTAAGACCTATAACTGTGAAACTGTTAAAAGAAATGTGGGGGAAACGTTTCAAGATATAGGCATAAAGAACTTTCTGAGTAAGATCCAACTAATGCAAATAATTGCCAGTTGGGCAATGAAAATGAAGTTGAAAAGCTTCTGCACTTCAAAGGAAACAATCAAGAGACAGCTCACAGAATGGAGAGAATCTGTGCTATCTGTACATTTGACAGAAAATTTATATCTAGAATATACAAAAACTAAAACAAACTTAACAACAAAAAGTAAAAACCAGTTAGTAAATGGGCTAATAAAGATGAAATTTAAATGGCCAACAATCATGAAAAAAGTGTTCAACCCCACAAGCAAGCCATCAGAGAAATTAAAAGTAAAACTACATTGAAATTATATCTCAGCCCAATCAAGATGCAGTCATTAATTTAAAAAAAAAGCTTGCAAGAATGTGGACAAAAGAGAATTGATCATGGTAATGTAAACTAGTTCAGCTATAATTGAAGTGTGGATGTGTCTCCAAAAACTAAAAATTCAATTACCTCATGATTCAGCTATATTACCCCTGTGTATTTACTCAGAAGATTCCAAGTGAACATAGCACAGAGATCCTTCCTTGTACACTGATGTTTATTGAGGCACTATTCACAATAGCTAAACTATGGAACTAACATGAAAGTCCAAAACAAAGAAATAAATAAAGAAAATATATACATATTGGAATTGTTTTCAGTCATAAACAGTTATTTCCTTACAAGAGATAATCATATTAGGTGAATAAGTCAGTCTCAGAAGATGAATATTGTCACATTTTTCTCTCATTTTTGATTCCTGTATCTTATATAGATACATATAATCATGTTTGTATGTGTGATATGAATGTAGACTTGAAACTATCTAGGGAAACAGAAGAGACTAATGGGAGGCAGAGCGGGGAAAAGGAGGGTAAAGATGGGCATATATTTAATGCACAATATATACTGATATATAAGTTTTAAAAGTCCTTATGCAACCTAATAACATATACAATGAATACATAATGAAAATTTAAAGATATAGAGTTACCATATGGCCCAGAAATTCTTCTGTATACATACAAGATATTTGAAAATGTGTTCACAGAAAAATTTTGTACACAAATGACATTTGTAATAGCAAACTAGGGGCTGGAGAGGTGGCTCAGGGGTTAAGCCTCCGCCTTGCAGGCGGAAGGTCCCGAGTTCGGATCCCAGATCCCACGTATAGACGCCAGGCGGAAGCGGGGGCGGCCTGCGCTTCTGGTCCTGGTAGGGCGGAGCCTGTGAATTCCGGGGCAGAAGGAGGTGGAGGCGTCCATGGTGGTTCGCGAATTCGTCCGTGGTTCTACATATACACAGACACACACACACACACAGACACACACACACACACACACAGACACACACGCGCGCACATACACACGCACATGCGCACAGTTGAATAAAAAAAAAAATTAAAAAAAAATAAATGTAATAGCAAACTAGTTGAAAAACATAAATGTTCTTTAATTGACGATGGATAAAATGTGGTATGTCTAGACAGTGGAATAATATTCACTGTAAAAAGCAATGAGTTGCTATAAATGCTGAAGAATTGATGAATCTTGAAAATTGAATAAAACTAGACACAAAGTATCATATGATATCATTTATATGAAATGTCCAGAACAGGCAAATCTTTAGAAAAAAGAAGTACTTTTTCAGTTGCATGGAGTTGAGTGCAAATGGAAATGTTTCTTTTTCCTGTCATAAAATAGAATTTAAGTGCTGAGATGTTTGTATAGTTTTGTAAATATACTACAAAACCATAACTCGTGTACTTTAAAAAAGTTAAATTATTTTGGTATCTGAATTGTATCTCAGTTTTAAAAATCAATGAGAGCTTAAGAACTCCAAGACCAGTTGTACTGTTTCAATAAAGTTTTAATTTTGTGGAATTTGTCCAAACCTTCACCTATAACTCCTACCTCATGCCCTAATCTCATCTACTATTCTACCTCAATATATCTGCCACTGTAGCTATCAACTGCCCTGAGTTCCCCAATGCAGGTTACCACAGTATTCCCATTTCATTGCTTACCCAGAATGTGCTCATCTTACTTATCCCCACCTTTTGTATTGCTCACAAAGCCCTACTACTGATATTTTAGAGCTCATCACAAGCATGTCTATCGCTTTTGAGTCTTCTCTGACAACTTTGACAACTTTTTTCTTTTCACATAAACACGCTCAGTCATACTGTGGTGATACTTTTATTTATGTCTCCCCAATAATATATCAGCAAGAATCAGGCGATATTCATTTTCATCCTAAAAGAACAGAGTTCCTAGCAAATAGTGGTGTGTGGTAATGAAAGAAATGTAATACAAATAGCATGTTTATAGTTACTGTATGTTAGCTATTGTCTGATAACTTGTATATGTTACTTTAATCATTACAGCAATCCAATCAGTTATTGGGGCACAGAGTATTTAATAGTTGCCTCAAAGTTGCTGGTCTAGTGAATAGCAAGACTAGTGTTTGAAGCCAAGTAATCTTTTTTTTTAATTTATTTATTTTTTTATTTTCACTCATACAAACTTAACAGGTACACCGATCCCCCCCTCCCTCCAACCGCCCATCCCCCTGTGCCTCCCTCCCTTCCCTCTTCCCTTCTCATCCCTCAGATCCTCCCCCTCTCATCCCCGGAGCATCCTTTAATGTGCATGCCAAACTCTCCTCTGGGTCCTCCTCTCTGATGAGGTGCAAGGACCCAGTTGAAGCCAAGTAATCCAACTGTAGCATCTCTGTTTGTAACTACTGCACAATACAGAATCTTGTGTATTAGTAAACAATTACAAAATTTGTTTCTTTTCCCTCAGCATATGGTAATTGTAAGAAAAAATAGTGAACTTTCATTATCTTTACCCTGTTATTTAGATACAAGTATCAACTTGACAGTTGAGGGTTTGTAGAGTTGAGTTAAGCCCAGAGCGAACCTGCAGGAGATTATCTAATTGATGGTAGAAGGCCCAGCTCATAGTGAGTAGAACTAGGCCCTGGACAGATGAGTAAAATAGAGAGAGCTAGTTGAGGAAGTTGGCATTCTTCTGTGTGCTTGACCAATAAGGATCATCCCTCTTTCAGCTGCTTCGTAGATTTGGTCATTTCCCTCATTTGATGATGGTGCATGCTCTTTTGCCAAGCTGGACTAAGAACTGTAACTAGACTACCCCAAGGGAATAAACCCCTTGTTCCTTAAGCAGTTTTTCATGATTTTATCAGCAGCATGCCAGCTAACTGCAATGCCCTGTTACTCTTATTCTGAAGCCTTTTTGACTTCTCCTTCTGCCTTGTCCCATTTACTTTCATATATACTTCCCTTTGCCAGATTACACATAAGGATTTTACTTTTGTTAGAATGGCTTATTTCATTTAATATAATGATCTTCAATTCCATCCATTTTCCTGAAAATGGCACAATTTCATTCTTCTTTGTGGCTTAGTAAAACATATTCTTTAATAATTACAAGCCCCATCAACAGCATGAGATTTGTAAGTTACAATATAAATCGCCATGGCAACAGGTGACCACCAATGTAATAGTGGTATGAATATCAAGGAGACAACCAACAGCTTTCTGATTGGAGTCAAAACCCTCTTGTTAGAATGGTACACATTCCTGTTACTGTAAACTAGAACAAGAACCTAAAAAAGGGGAAAGAAAAAGACCAATAGGGAAGACAGCCAATAAACCGATAGGTAGGAAGACAGTACATCAAATGTCTCTGTAAGTAGCTACTATTATACCCATAGAATGGGAACTCACAGTGGAAACCTTTGGGTCTAAAACTGGATGAGTGAAGGGAAATGCACACATCAGTGGGTAGCCTGAAGAGAGGTAACTTAATATACCATGGAGGCCTGAGCCCCCCAGGAGTAGACACGCCAGAGTATACTATACCCTGGGGTCCATAAAAGCACACAGGTGGAAGAGTGGGAGGGAATGGGAGGGAACAATGAAAGAAAAGGGAGGAAATGAAAGGGAGGGGGGGAAGGGAGAGAAACTGGGATGAATATCCAATATACTTGTAAAAATAGAAAAATAAAGAAAAAACATACTTTTTAATTTACATTTATTTATTTTCCCTAATCATACAAGCTTAACAGGTACCACAGGTACCCCGTCCCCTCCCTCCCTCCACCCTTCCCCAGTCCCCCTTGCACTCTCTACCCCTTTTCTCTTCCTTTTACCCCCTCCCTCCCCTTCTCCCAGTGCCTCCCCCTTCCTCTCCTCCAATTCCCTGGAGCATCCTTTTGTGTGAATGCCAAACTTCTCTCTGAGTCCTCCACTCTAGTGAGTTGTAAGGATTCAGTGGCATAGCCCAGAGCCCTTTCTTGGGCTCCCCTTTAGTATGGGAACACTATTATGACTGTTAATCCCTTACCTCTAAGGATCCTAGTGCCTGTGTTCCATGCTAGACTTTGGGGGGTCGTTGACATGTCAGTCATTGCACAAGTCATGCAAAGTCTGATTATGACTGCTGCAGCCCTAACTTGTGCGGAGTATCTTGCATATCTTGGTCCTCCTCATCTTTAGGCTCTTAGAATCTTGCTGCCCCCTCTTTCACAAGTTTCCCTGAGCTTTAGGATGGGGAGAGATTTGGCTGGTCTGGTTCCAGGTGATTAATGTAGGGTCCTGGGGTTCGTTGTTGTTTTCAGTTTTGCTGTTCCTACACTGCCCTTGTCTCCACCTGATTGGTATTGGAGGTCACCTCCTAACCAAACATATTTAGTAAACATACTCATTATCCATGGTTGAATACCTAGGCTGATTCCATAACTTGGCTTTAGTGAATAGTGCAGTAATAAACATGGCATGGAGGTGTTGCTATAGTAGCTGACTTTGTCTTTTATGGTTATTATACATCCAGAAGTGGTATAGATGAATCATATGGAAATTCTGTTTTTCACTTTTGAGGAACGGCTGATTTTCATTGTGACTGAACTAATTTATAGTCTCGCCAACAACAAATAAACATCCCCCCCAAAGAAAATAAATGTATAAAGCAGGAAAGGAAGAAGTAAAATTATGTTTGTCTACAGGTGATAAAATCTTATAATTAGAAGACCCAAAAGACTATACTTTCATGCAAGTAGGGGGATTGTGAACTCTGTTTACAGCAGCCTCAAAATAAATAAACAAGCAGCACCTAAGCATAAACTTTCCTAAAGATTTATTAAACAGCTCTAACAATGAAAATCATAAAATACTGAAGAAAGAAATTGTAGAAGATGTGAGAAAATGGAAAGACCCCTCATGATCATGGCTTAGCAAAATTAATCTTCTTGAAATGGTCATATTACACCAATTTTTCAATTTAACTCTCTTCTAGACTTTAACTTCCTTCACTGTGTTTAGTTGTTTATTTATTTAGTGTCAAAAAGCCTTTCTCTCTGATCCAGTCTGTCCTTGAATTTACAGCGATCCTCTTGTCCACACCTCGCAGGCACTGGGCTTACAGACATGTGCCCCATGCCCAGCCAATCTTTTCCTTAAGTAGCATTTACTTTAGGGAGTTATGTATATTGCTTTATTTGTTTGAGTTGTCATAGATACTAATATAATATTGATGTGGCATTTGAAATAATTCCCTCTAGTAAGTTTTTCCTTAATAACAAAATAGAAATGTAAGAAATCTACCATATAGCAAGAGAAACTTACTGGGAAAAATGTGCTCTATATTCATAACCAGAACATCCAGAGCTGTTGCTTTTACGAAGAGTGATAAAGATGATGGTTCTGTATTAGAGACTTGAGCAAATGGAGCATCAATTAAATTTTGCAAATGTTACATCCAACTTCAAAAGTTTTACTGTGTTGGGTTCACATAGCTGCCTTTTATCTGCATAGTCTGGCTGTTTGGCAGAGTAAATGAGTTTATATTTGACAAAAGTAGGCAATGTCAGTATTTCTTTTTGTTTAGTAACATACCAAAATATATTAAAATGAATAAAAATAAGCCATATTTTAGCCACAATTTTTAGTAACTAAAAATGACCTGTGGACTTAGATTTCTTTGTTTTAGTGACTGATTTATTGAATCAATATACTGAATCTTTAATAAAAGTCAAGGGTCTGAGGCCTCAGTAAGTTTGGCAGTTTTTAATTATGAACACATAGCATCTCATTACTCTTCCTCTTGGCTCCCCAGAAGTCTACTTCCCTTGCTTCAGGGGCCACGTGCGTGCGTATGCCTAGGAAGTCAGAAAAGGAATGACTTTAGGCACTTTCCTTGGACACTTTCAGCCTTTTTTTGAGGCAGTGTGTCTCGCAGGCCTGTGATTATTCCAAATAGACTAAGGTAGCTGGCCAGCAAACTACAGGATCTCCTGTCTCCACCTTCCACCTTGCCATCTCTGGGATTGCAAGCATGTGCCACCATGCCTAGCTTTTTATGTGGATTCTGAGAATACAAATTCAGGTCCTCACACTCGCAGGGAAAGCAATTTACCAAGTAAACCATTTCCCCAACCCCTCAAAGTGACTTTTAATTGCACCATTAAATTTTCATTTTTGTTTATTATAGCACACCCTTAACAAAGTTGAAGTTGAAACATTCTTGTGTCTCCTTTTGTGCTGTGTTTGAGACAATATTTTTTTCCCAACTCATACTTTTTATATTCATTCTCTAGAGATAAAACTTGTAAGAGAAAACATTCCAAAAACATTAAAAACTTTGACCCAGCACTCCTCTCCTGTAAAATTCCCTTTTTGCCTGTACTTCTTAGTAGCCATTTTCGATCTCCTTTCTGCTTCTAAATTTCTTCCTGCAGCCTTCCTTTTCTTTCCATTCCTAGTTTTCTTGTCTGTGCCTCATGTGCACTTAGGGCTGCTGGGATTTAGCACTGGCCTTGTGAGCCTCTCCCGATCACATCTCTGTCTATAGTTGGGTCTCCATGGTAATGAGAAGCAGAAAGTGCTGAAAGAGCACACTGTGTAAGGGCTGGCAAGAGAGAGAGGGCCGTGGCCTCTGCAGGAATAGCACTTAATCCCTGTTGAAGCAGAAGCCAAATCATCATCTGTGGTGTAGTGCTGGAGACTTCTGGGTTAGGACACAGACTTGGCAATTTTATTAGTGGCAGTTCATGAACCTAATTTACAGTTTGTAAGTGTTCATACTTGGTTTAGAAAGTTTTTAATTTTTCTTTCTTTTGCAGGAAACCAGATGCTCCAGTACCTGATGGTGAAAGTGAAAAAACTATAGAAGAAAGTTCAGATAGTGAATCTTCTTTTAGTGACTAAGCTGGATTTTGATGAGAGTTATGTAACATATGGAACGGTATGTTTACGTTCTATGAAACAGCCAGAACCTTACTAAGTCCTGGTCATAAAACATCAATAGGCCACATACCTATCACTAATCTTCCTCTGTTAAAAAATGATAATAAAGAATTTGTAGCCTGCCAGTATGTTTTTTAACCAAAATAAAATGCTTTGAAATTAAAAATAGAATAGCCGAAATTGCAATGAGTGCTACAAATACTAAGATGGAATATTTCAAGGAAGCAACAACCATTTTTAAATCAAGTCTATATGTGTTTAGTGATCAAAAGTAGATTTGTAAAGTTAAGGGGATGTGGTTAAGTGAGTTATACAGTTTTTAATGAGTGTTTTAGCGTGAGAAGCATTGTGTGCAATTAAATCATAAACATTATTGAAAAAACTTTTGAGATTTTCTGTGACCACTTGAAACCTACATGTAGCTATTATGGATATCAGATTTATTGATAGTACTTATTAGCATATGTAGCTTTTTATGACTTGGTCTATATACATTATCAAAAAATAAAAATATTTTTGATTATCAAATGGAAATATACATAGTTACAGTGTAATTCCATGTATTGAAGTCATTGCCATTCACCCCTTTATTGCTTTAATTTTATGTGGGAGCGTATGTGTGTGCGGTGTATGAGAACATCTATGTGGGCATGCACACTTACGCAGGTAAGCAGAGGCCAGAAGGGAATATGAGTATCCTGCTCTATCCCTCTCCACCTTATTCTTTGAGGTGGGGTTTCTTGCTGAAGTAGAGCTATGCTGGTGGCCAGCGAGCCCCCAAAATCTTCTGTCGCTGCCCCCCCAGCATTAGGGTTACAGGTGAGCATATGATCATGCCCGGGCTTCGGTTTTGTTTATTACATGGGTGCTGGGGTCTGAACGCCTCACGCTTGCACAGAGAGCTCTCTTAGCTGTTGAGCCATCTCTCCAGCTCCAACAACAAGAAAACACAAATCTTCTTATAAGTAAGCATAATCAAGACATTAGCAGGTAAAGGCACCAAGATCCTTGGAGGCAAAGGATTGGCAGCCACAGCAGTGTTCCTATACCTAAGGGGAACACGGGAAAGGGTTCAGGGAAAGGCCACTGGGTCCTTGTACATCATCGGAGAGGAGGGCCCAGAGGAAAATCAGACATGCACAAGAAAGGACTCTCTGGGAATTGGGGTGGGAGGTACTGGGGGATGGGGAGGGAGAGGGGTGGTAAGGGGGAGCAGGGGGTACGGGGGGAGGAGGAGGGAGGGAGGGAACTGGTGTACCTAATAAGTTTGTATGAGCTGAAATTAAAAAAAAAAAAAGACATTAGCAGGAAGATACATGTTTGATTAATGGTACTTTTGCTAGTGTGGGTCACTTGAGAATAGAGCCTGAGAAAAGATTTGGGGTATATGTAGGTCACTTTTGAGATGATCCCAGGAAGCAGAAGTGAAAGAGCAGGGAAAAACAAAAGAGAGAAAACCAATATGAAGGGGTATCATCAAGGTTGCCATTTTTGGCTTGAATGCCCTGAGACCTCTTGAAACTTAAGGAATGCTTCCCACAGTCGTTCACCTGATAGAATTGAGATCATTTATTAAGCACCTTCCTCACTAGTGGAGAATTGGAGAATTGCCTATAGGATATCCACTTTTTTGCACTTCTAGGATATGCTTTTCTGTGGGAAAGCAAGCTCTCAGCTCCCAAACACTGAAAAAGGACTTTGAACAGCAAGCAGACCAAGATGCATGGTTGATGCTTTCACTGGGTGTATCTTGTATGGTTTGGATATGATTTAGATGTATTCCCCACAAGTACTTATGCTGGGTGCTTGGTCCCCGTATGTTGGTATAGTATAACATTTTAGAAGTGCGGCCTAGTCGAAGGCTCTTAGGTCAGAAGGCACTGTCTTCGGAAGAAATTAATGCCGGTCTCAGTGAGTTCTGTAAAAGTTATTATAAAGCAAGTCCACCTCAGGCTGTTGACCTCTTTGGTACACAGATGGCACTGTATCATGGCACAGCCAAGAAAGTCCTTGCTATTGCAATGGTGCTATGTTCTTTTAAAACTGTATTGTTAGTGATGTGGGGTAGGGGTCACCCTTGTCACAGTGTGCAGGCGGAGGTCAGAGCACAATGTTCACCTCTCCATGCCTTCCACAGACCACTCAAGTAGTCAGTCTTGTGAGCAGTCGCCCTGCCCACTGAGCTAGCTGTGTTCAGCTCACCAAACCCAAGGCTGTGTATTCTTAAGTACTGTGTGTAAACAAACCTTTTTATGCATGCATAGAGTGGACAAAATAGTATTCCATGAGTAAAAATTGCTCTCCTTTATGTATATTCCTATAGTTCCTTTAGTTTGTTTACAAGGTTCATCTTCAGATCTTTCTCTAATCCAATCTTACTCCTTCCACACACTGGACCAGCCGAGAAAATGATCAAAGTCAAAAATCTGTGGTTAAAACTTTGTTTGCTTGTTTATTTGTTCGTTTGTTTGTTTGGTGTGAGGGTGTGTTTATCAGAGAGAATTGTATATCCCTGTGGAGGACCAAGAGTGACTTTGGGAGTTATCCTGGATTGCTTCTACCTCTTTTTTGCCTCCCTCTGAGATTTTCCAGGCTCTACCCACCAGAGCTGAAGTGCAAGCTGCCAGCCTTTCCACCTGGTGTTTTCACTTGGGACCTGGGGTCCAAACTTAGGACCTTCTGCTTGCCAGGGAGTCCTAAACCCTCAGTCATCTCTCCAGCCGCCCCCTCCCCCAGAGGCATGTTACCCAAGGCATGTCTTTCTTTCTCAGAAAGATGACAAATATGTGTTATTCCTGAAGCTCTATACATAGGAAAAATTTCTTTTCCTCACCACTAGTTTTAGGATTATTTCTAACAGAGACAGGTTTAGCAGCTAGGAATTTTTCTCTTGCCTCACCATATCAGTTTGGCTCATGTATGAACAAAGATCACTTTTCCTCCTCTTACAGAAATCACTTCAGATTTTCACTTCTCCCTGTCTCCATATCTTTTGCCATCGATTTTTGTATTGCTCTCCCACCTTAGGTAGAACACTGTTTCAGCATTTGAATCTGATTTTAGAGGTATGTGATTTGTACCAGACTAGTGGTATGTTAATAAATGAGATACTGAGGAAAAGTTGAAAAATTCTTGACTGATCAGGTCTCCTAAATGATGTTGACAGAAACATAAAACGAGTGCTGGTTTTATGGAAGTACTAGGTTAGTTTGACAGAGAATGAGAGACACATGTGCAACAGAGTTCAATTATTTCACTCACCCACCAACCAAACTAAAACATGATCAAGACCAAGTAAAACCAAAAGATTCTGTGGCCCCGGGTGTGTAAGGAATGTCTGATTGTTGACAGTCAGACATTTTTTAGTTATTTGTTCCACAGCAGTATTGTAGGGAAGATACAGAACTAACCTTAGAGAGTTCACATGAGAATAAGTTGAAGAAGAAACATTCATGCAACAGAGGTAAATGATAGGCTGCTCCCTCATATAATTTACATGTGTCTTTGTCTTGCTCAAGTTCGGTCCCAAAGGGAGCATCTCCACCAAATGATGGATTATACCTTATGGTGTGTTGTATCTCATGACATCTAGGTCATGAAGGGCAATTCCATATACGTATAGAATCATATACGTCAGATTCTACCAAGCACAGATTCATGTCAGGATTGCTTTGAAAGTAAGTTTTCACTTTTACTATAGAACCATTCTGTACTATAATTTCCATTGAGACTTGTCAGAGATGCAGTGCTATTCAATGTTCATATATGCCACAGATATCTCTTGTATCAACAAGGAATCTGAATCCTACAGTCGAGGAAGTCAGCTTCTGTCATAGCAAAGCGCTGGGCTCCTTCCAGATTTGAAGCTGGCAGCTTTCCAAATCATCCCATAACTGAGTTACTGAATTATTTTTTAAAACAGTGTATATGGTGGATTCAAAAACCAGAGAAGTACCTGTCATGCTATACCTTTCTTTTTAGTAGAAGACACAGGTTCTAAAACTTGAACAGGAATGTCCCAGCACCCTCCAGACTATTGGACCCCTGATGTCTGCAGGACCCTGAAACTTCTATCCTCTCACTAGTGCACATCTTAATAGGGTAGCAGATATCCTTTTCCCTTTTCTATTGGTTGTTGCTGATGCTGCCCAAGTATATAACCAGTCTGAGTTGTATGAAATATCGGGATAAACAAGATCCCCACAGACTATACCATGAGAGAGGGAAGAGTCCTGCAAAACTCAGATTAACACCTATTGCTATCATTTTCACATAAACACGTCCGATGTTCTTAGGATTGAAAAAAGTTTGAAAAGTGATTGAAAATAACTACATAGTCTGCATCCATATATATAAGAACTCTGGAATATCATGAACGTATAAACCTAAGAATAAGGGAATAGAAGGAAAAGTCCAGATGAAAGGCATAATCGATGTTTTTAGCAAAACCACAGAAGAAAACCTACCCAACTCAGAGAAACAAGAGGCCTATCAAACACTCAAAAGTCTCAGGTATTTTAAAATATGAAATAAATTACATTAATTCTAGTCACTCTTGTGCCACAGAACATTAAACTCAATCCTTCTAACTATAATCTTTCACCTGTTAACATCTTTCTTATCCATCTGCCCCTTACTCTGACAAGTACTAATTTATTCTGAAATTCCATGAAGTCAAGCTTTTTAACTTCCATAGATAAATGAGAACATGGCTTTTTGTGCCTCTTCACTTAACCTGATGACCTTTCCAATTTGTTGCAACTGGAAAGATGTTACTTTTATTTTTTAACAGCTGAATAATGCAGTGTGTGTGTGTGTGTGTGTGTGTGTGTGTGTGTGTGTAGGCTAGAATATGCTAGAATATGGTGTCTTACTCAATTTTTCTCCACCTTTTCTTGAGACTGGGGATCCTGGCTGTTTCTGATTCCCTAGCGCTGATACTGCAATAAATTGTCACACCCAGTTTTTGACATGGATGCTAGGATCTGAACTCAGGCCCTCGTGCTTACACTGCAAGCGCTGGACTGACTGAGTTTTTCAAGCCCTCATTTGCCCTTTTTAAGCAGATTACCGGTTTGTTCTTTGCCTTTGGGCTGAGTTCCTTATATGGTCAGTGTGTATGTTTTCTCACTGTCCAGGTTATCACTTGGTTCTATTGCTTGTATTTTACATTCAAAAGCTTCTTAGTTTAATATAATCTCAGCTGTCTACGTTGTGTTTGTTGACTATTCATTTGTGATTTAGTCTAAGGAAGCTTATTTTTTCTGACCAATATATTGAGGCTTTTCCCATATATTTTCTTATAGTAGTTCGTGATTTCTGGTTGTACACGTTAATCCATGGTGGACTGACTTGTTTTTAAGACAGTCTTTCACTGCATGCTTGAACTCAGCATACGTCTCAGTCTCCATCCAAACTCATCTGTGATGTTGGCTTCTTTGCTCTCATTTGCTCAGATTCTCTGCTCTCACTTCTAAGCTGTTCTTCTTTCTGCCCAGCATGAGCCAATATGCGTGGCTATAGAGTCGATTTTTACAATTAGAAATATATGGGAATTTTAGTTTCATTTTTTTAATATCCAAGCCTTCCATAGCAATTTATCATAGTGGCTATGATTTTCTTAAGCGGGTTCTTGGTGACTTTTTCAAACATCAGTTAACTTTAAGTATGTGTTTTTATTTCTGGGATTTCTATTCTGTTGTAGTGATCTATCTGTCTTTTTTTGGTGCATGTTGTTATGGTTGCTATAATCATGTAACTCATATTCTTATTAGGAGATAGAGACAAGTAACTAAAGTATAGAACTTGCCATGTGATGACTAATGAAAGAATACAGAGGATGAGAAGTGTCACAAGCCAATGATGAGAAGCACATAAACAGATAAAAATGTAACATCACAGGAAATACTCCACTAAGAAGACAGGATATTTTACCTGTGTGACAGGAAGAAGAGAGGAACTGTACAAATACTTCATTGTCTCTTCTGATAAGAATATCCTGAAAAAGACTGAAAAGATGGCTCAGGGGTTAACACTCTGCCTCTCAAGCAGAAGGTCCTAAGTTGGGATTCCAAGTCCCACGTAAAAAAAAACACCAAGCTGAACCAGCAGGGGGGAGGGAGGGAGTTGTCCGTCCAGGAAATCTCAGAGAGAAGCAATAAGGAGGTAGAAGCAATCCAGAATGATTCCCAAAGTCACCCCTGGGCCTCCCCAGAGACCACAGTGCTCTCTCTGTATCTCTCTGTCTCTCTCTCTCTCTCTCTGTGTCTCTGTCACTGTCTCTGTCTCTGTCTCTCTCTGTCTCTCTCTCTCTCTCTCTCTCTCTCTCTCACACACACACACACACACACACACACACACACACACAAAATAGTTTTTAAAAACTTTAAAAAGAATGTCAGGAAGAGATATTAACAACAGTGGGCAAGATCAGGGGAGAGAGACACCTGTTCCCAAAACAGGGAATAAGAGAGAATATGGGGTGTTCAGAGAACGGGGTGATTCGTTGTGTGATGACAGTTGCGGCTGGGAGGAAAGAGTGTAAGGGTTTTTTCTATAGAGAACCATCAAAAGCTACCAAGCCTGGAAGCAGTGTAATTGGATTCTTTTCCAGAAAGGGCGCTTTTGCTATAGGGAATTGATGAAAATAAACAAACAACAACCACAAAGACCACAAGCAGGGAAAGGTGACCAAGAGATCAAAACCAAAAGGCAAAGTCTGAATTAAGACACAGTGCCCTGGATATCACACGAAGCAGGAGGGGTGCGGGCCACACAGGGTCTGCTGGGGAGTCAAGAAGGAAGTGCTGCGAAAAAACTGCAGCATATTTTTCTTTTTCTTTAGGATTCCTCACATGCATATAATATACTTTGATCCCCGCCACCCTGCTTCCTCTGCTGTCTCACCCACATGTTCCTTTTTTTTAAGAAGCTAATTGCTGTAATATCAACTATGAGTAATAAGAGAAAATACATTGGCACATAGATAGTTGGTATGATTGAGCTCGTTAAAACGAAAGCATGGCAGTTCTGTCAGTCTCTGGCGGGCTGAAGAAGCCCAAGGTGTGAACACTGGGTACCCCGTAGGAGCTGGTGGGCCCTCTGGGGGCTGGGCTGCCTCCATATTTTAAGCCTGGAATTACAAGCAGGCCTCCATGCCCACAGATTATCTTCGCGGGATCTGGAGATCTGAACTCTAGTCCTCTTGCTTATGTGACAAGGGCTTCAACCTCTGAGCTACGGCCCTAGCTTTTAAAGGGAGTATCGCACCAACTGGAGAGACCACTCAGGAGTGAAGCCTTCGCTTCGCCAGCTGAGATCCTATCACCGGCTCTGCAGAAAAGGCGGCAGCCAGCACTCGGGGCCCTGGAAGGTGGGGTTTGGGGAATTCCAGAGCAGAGCAAGAGAGCAATCCAGGATGATTCCCAGACGTAACTCTTGGGTTTGCACAGCCACACGCGCTCTTCTACACACACCTACAAAAGAAAAGGGGGAAAAGGGAGCATTTCCTATCTTACAGTTCTTGTTCTATATTCATTGTTTTACATTGAAATGATGAATCTGGATTCTTAAGACCTACAAGATATTGGCATCACTTAAGCAATTGTGTTGACTGTCCCTAGACTCCTAGAATTTATCATTAGCATGATAGATTACACTGAAAGAAGTTTTAGGATAATTCTTTTCAGTTTTGGTCCACCGTCAAGTCCATAATAAAACACACAGTCCATTTTCTTATTCATCTGGGATATAATCTGTTAAGTTTTGAACATTTTCTTCTGGATACATATTAAAGTTAGTATATTTCTCATCTACACTGGCCTCATAATGACTATACATTTCAGCGAGTGAGTGCCTCTCCAACTTTCTCCTCAGAGATTTGAAACTGCATGGGAAGGAAAAGGGTCCCATAGCATTTCTTTTTTCTTTCTTTCTTTTTATAAAGTCAAGGAAATGACAGTGAGGTCATGACAGTGTTTCTTCCCTTTAAGTAAAAGAATTTAATAATTTTTCAGCTTGCTGCAATATATAACCCAAACAGATCAACAAAGCAGCAATAGTAGAAGGACACACAAAATTCTAGAGTCAAAATAATGGAATTAGCTCAGCAAGGAGAAATTCTTTTTGAGGGCTGGAAATAGTTTGGGTGGTGAAGCGCTTGCCATGCAAGTATAAGGAGCTGATTTGGACAACACCAACCCAGGAACCTAGATTTAAAAAAAAAAAGAAAGAAGTAGGAATAGTGGTGCTCACTTACAATCTACCTCTAGAGAGGCAGAGCCAGGAGCGTGCCCGGGGCGCACTGGTCAGCCAGCCGTGCTCGATTGGTAAGCTCCCAAAAACAATATGGATGGCACCTAAGGAATGACCTCAGGTTGATCTCTCACCTCTACATGTGTACACATGTACGCCTGTATGAACACACATCCATACACACACTTAAAAAAAGAAAGAAAAAGAATTTAATTCACTCTTTTTTAAAAAATGAAGAAGTGCAGAAATGTTATGATCCATGGCCCAGGTGGTCGTCATCTGCCCCATGGACATGGAAGAACTGAGTTTAATTTACTTTTCCCTCTTTTTATTTGCACTAATAATTATAATTTGAGAGCAGACCTTTCAATGTTGACTGTAATTATGAGGCCAAGAGATTTCAGTCGACGAGGTTATAACATTTAGTGTGGAGAAGGGGGAAAAAAAAAAATGGGACAAATCAAAGTCCAAATAAGTTGCTCGTCCTGGAGCGATTACATGAGAGAGAACAGCTCGTCCACTAATTGCTCAGATGAAATCATTTTTGTTGTAGCAATATGAAAGGCTTAACATGAGAATCTTTCAGTTTCATCTTGCTCTGCAATATAACGCTGGTGACAGGTATTTAAGAACTGCCTGTTCTTCCAAAAGGTTCACTGTCTGCTGAGTATTATCAGACTGTCCATATACATAAGCTGCTCCCAACTGTTTTGAAGCACAGCAGACTCTCCATGTGCCAGGCACACCTCACGTTAGAACTCTCCCTTTTGGATTTCATCGTCATAATTTAACTTTTGGATTCTTTTCTGCTTGCTTACACTTCAAAGACGGTGAATGAGGCTCTGCTTTCTTAAAACAGAGCCACTTTTATTTAAAACAAACTTACTTGCATTTCCTAAACGCACAGAGCCTTGCAAAACACAGTAAAGTACTTTGCATGATGTCTCGGATCCTTGCTTAAGTTTATTTTCATTATATAATCAGTTCCATTTGGTAAAGAATCCTTGAGGCTATTTTCACATTCCGTTAAATGCTAACATACACCAAATTTGTAGAATCCTAGTAGTTTGTTGGTGTGAAGGAGAAAGGTTCATAAAATTAGGGCAAATTAAGCTAAAGGTCAAGGTGAAGATCAAACTTTACCACTTCCTCTAGTCCATAAGAAGAAGAAATAAAAGAACTGCAGTTAATTTCAGGAATGCCCTTTCTGAATAGTCACTTGGTGTTCACCAAAATGAAAGCAAAATGACCCTGCAAGTACTGGTTTTGGAGAATTTCAAATGTTATCTAGTGTCCTAAAGAAGACACTGGCTCCAAACTCTCTTCAGGAGAGCAGTATTTTGCAATCATCTCTTCTTTAGAAAGGGTGAGTCTATTTCAACATGTCAGACAAGAACTTGCTTGATGTGAAAGTTATTAATATGAGACATTTTCCCACTTTGTCTTTCTTGCTTTTTAATGATACAAGTAGTAAACCCTTTCAAGTTTTTTTTTTTTTGTTTCACCAATTTTTATAATATGCAAACTGTACGGAACACCATGACCATCAAAACATGCCTGCATTTATCTCCATGGAAACATTGAAGTGCAGACAAACAATCTCAGACAATAGATAAAAATGCATTAACCTGCTTATTACACTTTGAATGTCTTCCTAGTGCACATAACACGTTTCCCTATAAGGAAAAAAGAAGAATCAGGGAGGTAGAACTATTTTATTATTGCACTAGAAAGTAACATGAACTTGCTGTAGCAATTCTGTCCAATAAAACTGAAATATAAACCTTATAAATTATTTTAACTTGATAACAGCCAAATTACCAAAAGTAAAAAAAAATTATTTTAATAATGTACTTCTTTACCCAGTATACCTAAAAATTATTTTGACATGCAGACAGTAAAAAAAATTCTTAATGAATATCTGACATTCTTTTTTTCATAATCTCTTTGAAATTGGGTATGTCTTTTATATTCACAGCAAATCTGAATTTGGATAGTCACGATCTTTTTGTTGGGTTTTTTTTTTTTTGATAGTTAATGAATTTCTTTATTACTTTTTGTGGCCTAGTTATACAAGCTCAATAGGTACCTTCCTTCTTCTCCTGCCCCCCTCCCTTCTCCTCTGTTGTCTCCCATTCCACTCTTCCCCCTTTTCCACTCTCGCCCTCCCCCACCCCTTTTCGTCCCCTCTTCTTCTCTTGGTCTTTCCTGCTTTCTCCCTCCCATCCTTCACAGCATCTGTTTATGTGGGTGCTGAATTTCCCTCCGAGTCTACATTAGTGAGGATTCAGTACTCAGTAGCATACTTTGGGGCCCCTTTTTGGGCTGCCCGCTAGTATGGGAACTCTATTATGACAGTTTAACCATTGCCTCTAAGGCTACTACTACCTGAAGCCTTTTCCCCTGTGATCTGTGCTAGATTTTGGGAGGTTATTGACTTGTCAGCCATTGTACAGGTCAGGCAAGGTCCAATCACATTGTGGCTATATCCTGGCTGCTGCAGCTCTGACTCGTGTGGAGTATCTTGCATATCATTGATCCTCCCCATCTTTGGGCTCTTATAGTCTTGCTCTCCCCTCTTCCACAAGGTTCCCTGAGCCTTAGGATGGGGAGAGATTTGGCTAGTCTGGTTCCCGGTGAATATTGTAGGGTCTTTGGTGTTCTGAATTCTGGTCTGTTGTGGTTTTCAGTTTTGTTGTTCCTGCACTGCCCTTGGCTGCATCCTGATTGATTGTCAAGGTCATCTCCTAACCAAAGAAAAAAGACTGTTTAAACAAAGATCTTAATATAAGAAGAGACTCAAAAGTAGATGGAAGAATAGGAGTAGGACACAGCAGTGTTCTTGTATTTCAAATTAGCCACTCCAACTCACTATGTAACTGGAAATGATCTAGAACTTCTGATCCTCCTGATTCCACTTTGCTGGAGCTGGGATTCGCGTATACACCACCATTTACAGTTTTATAGGGTGCTGGGGCTCAAGACTAGGGCCTTGCCCATATTAGGAAAACACTCTTGCCAAGTGAGCCACATCCCCAACGCCCTGGACTATCACATTTTGACTGCTCAGTAACTACATGTGGTTAGTGATCATCATATTTGCTGCAGAATATCTAAAAAAGCTGCAAAGTCTCTTCAATAAAGAAGCCTCGCAGCTTTTCCTCTCTTGCCTAGAGGGCCTGATACGCTCCAGCCCAGAATGATGGTGCCTCAGGTGCTATGAAATGAGTGTACTATGAAATGAGTTATGTCTTATTTGCCTGTGTCTCCCTGGTTAACCCTGTACTGGGCTGTTGGCCCTGGTCTTAATCTAGTATCTTCCCAATGCAAGACTAGTGACCCAGATACCTGCTGCTGAAGTTGATATGAACCCAAGAAGCAGCACTTGCTAATAACTACTGTAACCTGCTGGATTTAAGCAGCACACAGGATGAAGTGTCTATTATAGACAGCACTGGCTTAGTTCAGAACTGCGCCTGTCCATCCTCTTTGGTTTTCAGCACTAGTTCAGTGATATCCACACAGTGGCTTAATTGCATGGTATCTCCCCTGAACTTCTAAAAGCTCTGTGGATATGGGGAAATTGCTTCTTGCCATCTTCTGGCCATATCATATTTTTATTATTCCAGGTTTCTGTCCAGGCTCTTTACACTGTAGTGCAGAAGTTCACATAGGCATCCATTTTGTGAGTACTCTTTATTCTTTTCAGTGCTGTTTCCCATTGATAACTTTTTTATAGCAGAGCTATCAGAAATTCATTCTCATACCTCAGCCTATCCAAAACTGAACTCATCATCATTTCCCTAAAACCTCTTCTTCTGGACTCGTGAGTTCTGGAAAGTGTATCACTCAAAGTCATACTCAGCATATTCTACATTGCTCCTGGCAGAAAAAAAAAAAGGCCAAAGTTTTCGTCCCCTACCTTTGCAACATCTGTGACCCTTGTTCCTCTCCTGCATGCCCACTGTCCAGTTCAGATCCCTGCTTTCTCCAACACCATTTCCTTTCATGCCTTCAACTCCTAAGTTCCAACATCAACCAAGGTAATCTCTCTAAAGTTCAGCTCTAGGCATGTTGTCTCCCAAGCTTTAAAAAAAAAAAAAAAAAAAAAGTCTCTCATTCTTCTGTATCACCTAATAAACAAATCCCAAATTCTTCAGTCTGACGTTCAAGGCCCACCCATGCTCTGACCCCAGTGTAACATCATAATATGATCTCCTCCTCCTCTCCTGCATGAACCTCAGCCAAAGTGTTCTAATCAACTCCCAAATACAGCCTGTCCATTCCAGCATCTGGGTCTCGTCTCTGTAACACTCGTATTTCTTTGCAGTTCCCTAAAGTCTTACTGATTGAAATACAACACAGTCAAAACTACTACCTTTTCTATGAAACTTTTCTGAATTTTCCAGCAGGAAATAATCTTTTGGTTCTCGAGTCTACTTTATTTGTATGTCTAGTATGTTGTTATTGTTTGTTTACTTGTTTTTTACATTTTTATTTTAAATTATTGTATTTTTACTTACTTTATTTATTTATGTTATATGTGCATGAGAGAGAAAGAGAGAGAGAGAGTACTGTGTGTCCCTGTGGAGGACCAAGGGTGACTTCAGGAATCATCCTGGATTGGCTTCTACCTCCTTCTTGCTTCCCTCTGAGATTTCCCAAGTCCACCCACCAAGGCTGGAAGTGCAGGCCTCTGCCCTTTCCACTTGGTGTTTTTACGTGAGACCTGGGATCCAAACTCAACTTCTGCTTGTGAGGCAGAGTCTTAACACCTGAGCTATCTCCTCAGCCCTAATATGGTCCTTGTTGTAGTTTACCTTGTAAACTTATTTGTGTGTGGTGTGTGTCATCTTTTCAATAATGAGATTACAGGGTTCACAGTATTCAATATATTTATGATGTGCTGGTGCAGTATAGAAAACAGTGATTGAGACAAACAGATTATTTATTTCAACTGTATTCTGCCGTACCTAGCATTTACCTCTTACTTGGCAATTCTCAGTGAATATGTGCTGAATGCATGGCTAACCTAGTTTATTTGAAATGAATTTATCTAACAAGTTTTCTTCTGAGAAAAGAGAATTAAGACAGGTCTCAGAGCATCAGAATCAGAAGTTTACAACATAGATGCATTTGCCACAGAGACTTTGGCAATCCTTCATATTCAGAGTGCACTTTGCTGTCGGTTCTCACACATTTCTAACAATAATAATCATGACAACACCCACAATGAGCTTTGGCATCTGATTTCCAAACTTGTTTCAGCTGAGGAGCAGCAAATTAGGAGCAGGGAGTAGAAACAGTGTTATCATTTACACAAGCATCCCAAAGATTGACAGCAGCAGCAAGGGAGGACCCCAAAAAGCCAAAAACAAAATATAACAAAACACAAAACAATAATAAAAACACAGCAATCTGCAGCCAGTTAGAACAGGGACAAACAGTTCTGCATACCTCACAAAGGCCTGAGGGCTTCTCAGGGTTATAGCTCAATACCACTTTTAATGACAACCCTGAATGTTCTAGCTGGGTTATGTTTATAATTCACTATTTGAGAAGGCAAGGAAGAGTAACATATTGGAAACGTTTCCATCCAAGATAATTAAAAGTAAAACTTTTGGTGTTTAAAAGGATAAATCCTCAGCCATCTATTAAACTCACTTATCCAGAACAACTCTCCTCCCACCCCCACCCACAGCCTCTGGAGCCAGGATTTGATTGTACATCCTTGTATTCTTGATTCATTTGCCCCAGCACATTTGCTGGCTCCAGGCACTTGGTTCACTTTTCATTCAGTAAGTTTTCTTCCCATTTTATTTGAAAAATACAGGAAGCAAACCAATGGAGGACACAAAGATTAGAAAGGATTTTGAAATATTTAGAAAATCTCCTCCCTTGTTTTGCCCCAGAGGTGATCAAAAGCAGCTATCACTAAAGAGACAATAGCTGTAGATATTTAGATAAGCATAAGGGGCAGTGGATGAGATGCAAACATGGAGGGACCAGGAGAAGCAAGTCATGTGGGTTCATTATGAAGAGTCCTAGAGATGTGCCTCTCAACAGATAGAGGAAGGAAGATTTGGGGAGGTCATTTGGGGTCAGGAAAACAGCACAGCAGTTGTACATACTGGAGGCAAGAAAAATGAGCAGAGTTTATCCAAGCCATGGTAAGGAGCCAGCCTGGCAGAATGGGCTATGGGCCCTGCTTGGGAATAATAAGAGATAACTTTGGAACATTCCCACAGTTTTATACAACTCTTAGTGACTTTCTAAGGTCAGTCATGCCTTGGTCTACTTAGGCCGCCACAGGACTTGAAGACCATACGCTGGGTGACTTAAACAACAGAAATTTATTCCTTACCACTTGGAGACTAGCAAGCCCAAAGTCAAGGTGATCTGGCTTTTAGTAAGTTATCTCTTGGTTTTCAGAAAAGTTTCTCACTGTGTCCTCATAGGGTAGGGGTGGGAGAGATACTAAGGTGTGGCCAACTCCTCACAAGGGACATTTTCACAGTCTTACCTCCCAAAGGCCGGATATCCAAATATGATTGAAGTTTAGCCCTAGTTTCAACCTGTGATTTTAGTGAGACATAAATATGTTCTCTGTAATATAATTTGAATCAAAATCCCTACATATTTTTTTAAGTCTCAAAGTCAATTTTCAGATGGCTAATGTCTTCAATCTTGTCGTTTTACAGCATGGTTTATATGACGGCAAGTTATAAGCTACAAGACTGAGTTCATTTCCCTCCCTTATATTCATTTTACAGATAAAACCATAGAAATGTAAACATCTCCTTTGGCACAAAGCTCTATAGAATCCCACTTCTAGAAGACACCAACTAATGCTGTAGATGTGCCTAAAGCTTCAGGCAATGGTTAACAGATTCATGGGTAATTGAAAACAAACACAAACACTTCTTAAGCTTGTTAACTGTGAAGACTGGAGATTTATTGGCCTGTTAAAAGGAGCTTCTAAAAACTGTGTTCTTACCTTTCTCACTAGACTATGAGATCTCAGAGGATGAGAAAAGCATTTTCCTGGTGTGTAGCCCACCAGCAGAATGGATTCTGTGTTAAATGAGCAACTGAATGCAAAATAAGTTAATCTGTTAACTCTCGAGAGAGGGAAATCATATATTTCTTAAAATAAACTTGGTCAGAATTGGCTAGAATCATTGGGGCTGGTAGTCATGCATTTTTAACAAATTAAAAACAAACTACAAAATCAGGGATTTTAAAGTCATTTGTTCACAGACGTGTTCATTGTAAATCCAATACACATATCCTGTCGAATTGGCTGCTCTGTGTAATTGGGAGCCAATTTCAATGTTCATATGACAATGAAAATTGCAAGCTTAAATTTATTAATATGTTGCTTTGGCAGAACACCAGACCTCTTAATATCAAAATATGGAGAGAAAGAATATTAGTCTCCAAAGACTTGAGCTTGATTTTGAAAATAAACTGACTCTTTTAAAAAGATCATTCATAAGGAGCCATAACTTTGGAAATACCAAACTATTTAAATTAAAAATAATTCAAGGAACACATGCCTGATGCTGAAAACGAGGCCAAGGACCTGTGCATGAGGAGGCTATAAGCCCCAGGGAAGAATAAACTACTAAAGTTTAGCCATCTAAACACTTATCACTAATCACCCATAGATTAGAGGTGTTTTCAACCCTTCATCAAGAAGCTTCCTTTCACAATGGAAGGCCTTTAAAATGGAGAACCACAACTAGTCGAAGTGTAGAGAATAAGTGCCTGTGAAATGCTAGGCTCTAAATCAGCCCCCCTATCCCAAGGCTCGTGGGACATTGTAGAAGAGGGAAAGGTAAGAACATGAGTTCAAGGGTGGGGAGGAGTACTTCCACATAGTACGTTCTGGACATGACAGGGCTGCTGCATTCATAAACTCTTTGCAGCTATGTCTCCCTCCACCAGACCTGCATAAGACTTGACATATCAATATTTCACCTTTGAAGGTTAAAGAGCTCAGGAAGTGTGACAGCTCCCTGAGAGACTATTGAGGTTAAAGGCTAAACAGGGGGAAGAGAGCTACTTTACCCACTGATAGATTGTCCATACACCAGCCAGTGATCAGGCACACACCAGCACAAGCAACCCAGGTAAAACTCTGTGAGACACACACACACACACACACACACACACACACACATGCATAGGAAAGAGATTGGCTGGGAAGAAGAAGGCTTGCAGTAGAAAACAGAGGGGCTATGGGATCAAATAATAAGGTGTGAAAAACTACATCAATTCATTGTATTCACCTTTGAAACTATCAAAAATTAATTTTAAAATAACTCAAGGGAAATAATCAAATTTTAGTCTTGGTGTTTAGTTTGGTGGTCCCACCGAATTAAAGCCCAAGAATCCAAATATTTCAGTGTTTTAGTGCCAAGCTAAACACTTCATACCTTGAACAGTTGTTGTCCCACTGTCAGATAGCTCCCATCTAGTCAAACCTCACAAATAGCCAGATAGACAAGGATATTGCCGTCACTGCAATACTTGACAAAAATCAACACTAGGAAAGGAGACCATTCCTACTAACCACAGCTGTCATCCTCCCTGTCGTGACTGGCACACCAGGTATCTGTCCACCAGCATACTCACAAAATGACAACTGAGCATCTGGAGTGAAGCTGAAATAGAGTTTAAGAAAATGACTCCATATCAACAAGCCCATAACTGGCAAATTGGAATTTGAACCCCAAAGCATTCTATTCTCAAGCCCTCACTTCTGGCCATTCTGTCCTCTCTCTCTGTAGTCAAAGGGTGGTCCTTCAACGGACAATAGTATCATCTGGGAAATCAATGGAAATCAAAGTCTCAAATCCCACCCAGAGCAGCTGATCAAGAATGTCTCCAGCTCTGGGACCTAGGACTCTGGCTTAACCAACTCCCAAATAAGTTAAAATATGCACAAAAGTTTAAAAAGAACATCTGTTTCTCTCCAATTTTAGTAAGCATGCATATTTCCTATGAGTTTTTCTTCAATCCAGAAAACTGTTACATTTATTTCTTCATTTGAGCTATGCGAATAAATGATAGACTATGTACATAAGTGGTAACAAATCCTACAGATAGAATATATAAAATGAGTCTCAAGATAAATAACACAAGAACATTATTTATCAAATATGGGAACAAAACTTACAATAATTCAAACTCTTTCAGAGGCTTTACATATTGACTGAGCATTAAATAATAATCACTTAGTTCCTTCTAAGCCTTAATAGACAGAATAGCTTTTTAATCAAATCTGAGAAATGAGTACCCTGCCAGGAGAACAAGAAAAGGCAAAGACAACCATCTAGGACACTGTGACAAAAGTGAAATATAACGCATGACAGGCGCTCAGAATTCCAATCTGCTTCAGTGAGTGGGTATCTTGCCAGATAATGAAATGTATTAATATTAGTGCTGAGCCATCACTGATGTGCTATAGAGACACTGGAATTTTCTAAGCAAAGACCATTGGAAGTCATTCAAATATTCATAATGGTGTAATAGGTGAACTACAGATACTTTTATTCAAAAAACATGTATTCCAAACTCCTTGATGACAATACATTTGGAATAAAACACAATACGTTTATATGAGACTTATATGGCTGAAATTGATTTTTATTTCCCTGGGAATTTAACCATCTTTTCAATAGTTGAGAGCTGATGTACAGCTGCAAGACGTTGGCTTAGTATGAAGCCAATATTTATGCTTTCCTGATAGGACAAATGCATGTTCTTGCTCTGTTTTCTGTCTTTTTTTGCACTGAAAGCCTGGAAACACTGAGATAGAACTCTTAGTGTCTTCAAAATGTTTCTAAGTGTTGCTCATTGTTTTATATTTAACCTCAAAACTGCTTTCTTTATAATATTGTCAAACCTCAAAGACGTTCACATGGTAGAAGAGAATGGAGAAATTCTGTCTCACTGTTTTAATTCTTCTTTAATAGAGAATTTACTGGAAACTGAATATTGTTCAAGTCTGTTTTTTATTCTTAGAGTGTGTGTCCCTGCTTTGCAATAGGATGGCTTAAACAGATGGGTAAGTTCTGTCATGCAATACATGTTACGATTGAGGTCTAACTACAGAAATTGCCCTCTTCTGACAAGTATGTGAAAAGTTTGCATAGATTCTTGCTATTTCTGTATTTAAATTCAGTAAGTCCATCATTGCTAGCATATTTTTTAATCTAAACAGAGATCCAGAGCTATCATCTCCCATGACTTCACTCCTTAATGCTCTAGGTCTATCTATTCTTGCTTACATACCCCTCTTGATTTTCTTCTTATATTAAGGATCTGCTCATTATGCTGGGAATTTTACCTGGAGGCAAAATTTAATGGACATAGTATTCATCTTGACTTCATTTTGAAAAGAAAGAAACCAGGACTCTAACCTGTCCTATAAAGTAGCATTTAAGACGAGGCATTGGTATCAGACAACCTTGGTTCCCATCCTTGTTCTATCTCTCATTGCTTTTATGATCTTGAAATAGTCACTTAAGTAGTATTTAATTGAAAAAAATGACTCCATGTTAATAGTGGATAAATCTACTTGATGGTTATAAGAGCTTTATTATTGTCTGTACATTTGAAATTTCGTAATCAAATGTTCCCTGTCATCTTCTGCCTCTTCCACCTAATAAACATCCTTTGGTCTCTTTATCTTGGATTATTTGTTCTTTTGTGGTCCACTGTTAGGACATCAGCTTCTTTTCTTGTTTGTTTCCTTGTCTGGATCATCTTGCTTTTAGCCTTTGACCATGAAGTCTGTCCTTGAACTACAGTCATGCTACTAAAGAGGAGCCTTTCTACTCCTGCCACTGTGTGAACCCTTCCAAATCTTTAGCCTGTTGGAGTTTAGCTCTATGAAGGTTTGCTATTTTCTGAAACATAAACGTAGTGATCAACTTTAGTATAAAAACTGAGTGTGTATGTATTTCTTCAAGAACTTAATCTCAGATTTTCGAATCTAAGCTTGCTTAGATAGAACTACCAGCTAACTAACTGACTGTCCTGCTAGCCCCAAAGTTTTTTTGGGGAATTCTTCCATGGTATAAGAACCAAACTTCACAGTGACAGCCTGAGATGGCACCAACTCAAGGCAGAAAATTAAAAGACTCACATGTGTGTTGTTGTTCCGCCTTTTTCCTTTAATTTGAAAATTTATTTATTAGAGAACTCAAGAGGAAGGAAAAGGGGGAAAGAAAAAGAGAGTATAAATTCCATGTTTGGAGATTAGAGGACAACTTTTAGCAGTTCGTCTCTCCTACCATGTGCCTCCAAAAATTTGACAGATCGGCAAATTTGGTCAAGTCCCTTGACCTCCTACCCACCTCAATGACCCTTTCTTCCCTTTTTCTTTCTTTATTTTACTGGCAATAGGATTTTTCCTCACATACACACAAAAATGCTGAAACACTAATGTGCTTCAATTTAGATAAAATTTTGTGCTCCTTTTCCCCAAGAAATTCCTTCAGTTGTTCAAAATAACAAAAAAGAGAGTTCCTTAAACTTTTTACACACACGTGACAAAGACAGAGACATACACACATTAATGTGTATGTAAACCAGTAACACAACCTGCTTTGGATTTTTTTCACCCAAAATAGAAACATCTTTTCTGGAACAATGAATTCCTCTTTCCTTTTATCCTATTTTGGTGAAGAGTACGTGTTTGTTGAACATCTAAACCTGACATCCTTATTAGGTTACAAATGAGAACTGTTCTAAAAGGAAAGCATGATTAAATGATTAAATTCGTGACTTATTTTTTCTATTCCATCGTAACATGATTCCTCTCTTCTTTATTTACCTTTTTTTTCCTATTTATGTAATTATTTACTATTTTCCATATATCCACATGGTCATGTGTGTGTGTATGTGTGTGTGTGTGTGTGTTGTCTCCTATGTAAGAGCTATCACTAATTAAGCACCTATTATTTTCAGACACCATGCTAGAGATTCTTATAATACTCCTGAAAAATAAGAAATTCTAAGACACACAAAAAGTCCAAATTTAGTCATCGTATTTCTTTCTCAGGTCTCAGTAGGCCTAAGCATCAATATCTCTGTTTTCTGACAGCCACTGTAGACAGCAGCCTGGCATGGAGGGTCTCGCCCTCCCTTGGTCAATGGCAGAAGTCTCTGAGTCTCTTTCATATGCTGCACCTAACGGTCATATTTGGGCCCTTAGTATATTTTAAGAAAAAATTGGCCATTTAGATATTATTACCACTCACATATTTTGAAGGCTGCAAAAGTAATGGGTTAATCGGGCTATTTTTCTGTCTTATATTTTATTGGTTGGTTTTATTCATTTGTTTGCTGGCTTATTGTTTGGGGATTTTTGTCTTCAGTGCTGGGGACGGAGTCTAGGACCTGTGTATATTAGCCAAGTGCTCTGCTACTGAGCTGCAACCCAAGACCAAACCTATTATTTCTGATCAAAAATATAAGCGAGCCCATACTTGAATGAAGCAGTAAGTGCAGCTTTGAATTCTTTATCAGGCAGTCTCTTCCTCTCACTTTGGTTTTTAACACAGGGTCTTGCATAGGTCAGACTGATCTTGAACTCCTGTGTGGCTGGGAATGACTTGGAATTCTTGATGTTCCTGTCTCTACTTCCCAAGTACGAGGGGGCATGCACCGCCATGTTTGGTTCTGGGCAGGCTTTTGAAAAGTAGATAATCATAATGAGTCCAGGGACATGATATTAAACTCAGCACTTGCATTAGTTAAGGTAAATTAACAGCTGCTAATAAGAAGCTCCAAATTTTCAGAGCTGTTACACAGCTAAAATTTATTTCTAACTCAGAATAGTATATAATACAGATAGTCTTGTTCAGCGATTGATTCTCTCAGTTATAACAGAGGGTCTAGACTTCTCTGATCTTGCAGTTACACTGTCTTTGATCTTCAGAATCCCCTCTACTCCGTGAAGTTGTCAGATGAAAAGAGAGAATTTAGAACATTAAACAGAAGATTTTTAAACAGTCAGGCATTGATATCACTTTGTATCTACATTCCATCCTCAGGAACTTAGACGCAAGGCCATATCTAACTGCAATGAAATCTGAGAAATGTAGTTTATCCAAACCAGATAAGAAAAGAAAACTGAGAGCCAAGATGAGTAACGCACATCTGTGATGCTGGCACTCAAGAAACTGAGGCAAGAGGGTTGTGAGTTCAAGGTCAACTTGAGCTATACAGCAAGACCCAATTTCAAAAAACAAAACAGAAAAAAGAAAATTGGGTAGGTGAATACATGAATACAGCGCAAAGTATGTACTTTCCCTTCACCATTGTGTGTTACTAATGATCCCTGGAAAGATGCTATAAATGGTCATCCTTTTTGGTATATCTGCCACTATCTAATAATCATGAGAACCTTGTATGATACAAAGTCAGTATTAATTATGGACCATGATAATAAGACATGGCTTTTCCTCTTAAGAATTCTGCACTAACTGGGGAGACAGCTCAGGGGTTAAAACCTTTGCCACAAGGGCAAAAGAACCGGAGTTTAGATCCCCAGATCTCACATAAAAATTCCAAGTGGAAATAGCTGTGGCCTCTACTTCTGGCCATGGAAGGAGGAGCCTGGAAAACCCGAGAGTCAAAGCAATAAGGAAGTGAAGCAATCCAGGATAATTCCTAAAGTCACCCTGGGGCTTCCTCGGGCACATACACTCAAGTGCCTTCTGGTATACACATACACACACACACATGCACACACACACACACACACACACACACACACACACACACACTTGCATGAAAACAAAATTCTGCACTAAGATAAAGCTATAATACAAAGAACAATGATAAAATAGATTTTGTATATATAAGATTTGATTATATGTCTATCTGCTCTAACTTCAAGCCTGTCAAAGCTAATAATCTCGTTTGCATCAGTAGTCATTAGTAAGTGTCTGACCTACAGCAGGAGTACAGAAGCATTTTTAAGGGGCAAAAGGGATAACTGCATTGAAGGAGTTTACAGAACAGGATAATTGCTCATCACTGTGGTTGGTTAGATGTTGTACACTGTTCAACTCTAGCAGATGTAGTTACTGTTGTAGTTATCACGAGTATTAACAAAGTCGTGTAGAACACAGCCAGTAAAAATGAACATGGAGCCTGGAGAACAGAACAGTCAGGAAATGCATACAGGAGACATGCAGAATGAACTGGGGCACGCTAACCAAAGACCCTGCACACAGGAGACATGCAGAATGGACTGGGGCATGCTAACCAAAGACCCTGGATGGAAGTGGAGAGTCAAGAAAAGAAAAATCAAGCCGTTGACAACCATGCTGAGAAAGGGAGATTAATGGATGAAAGACATGGCTATTCAGTCATGGAATATGTTGAATGCTAAACTAAGTATGAAGAGCTCTTTTGGTAAACATGTGGGAGTTATCTGTTCATTTGGAAGGTCAGAGTTTATGTGCGTTGACCCACATTATAAGGAGTTCTTGCCTTCATGCAGAAGCTGGGCTGAGGAAAGAAAAGACAGACAGCAACTGGGAGGCCACCTCCAGAATGCTGCTGAGAGACAATAAAGACCCAGTGAGAAAATGACAAAGGGAACTAAAAGAGTAGAGCCAAAAGAACAGTCTAGCTTTCACAAATACCTGGAACAAGCCAAGAACTCCCTGCAAATGCCTGCAACTCCAGCTCCAAGACTGGAAGAAATACTGGGGCTCACTGGCTCCAAGTCTAGCTGAGACATGAGCTCAAGTTCAAGGAGAGATCCTGCCTCAAAGAACAATGCAGAGAGGGATGAAAGAGGGCATGCAACATCCTCCCCTGGCCTCCGTGCACACATAGCACATGCACCTACACACGTGTGCACCTAGACTCAAACAGATACATACATACATGCATACAAATAAAAATAAGTAAAGATCTCATCAAGCTCCCAAGAGAGAGAAAGATGATTTGTTAGCTATCAATCCATAGATAGTGGCATAATTCATATAGGCCAGCCAGGCAGGCAGCTTCTTTAGTGGTTCATAACAGTGTATACGTGTCAGTTTCATGAGCATCTTCATTCTTTGTAATCAATCTGCTTCTTAATACTCTGCAAATGGGAGGGTAATATTTCCTGAGTCTTTAAATAAGTGAATTATCAGTACTATTTCCAAGTCACTGTAGCTTGGCCCCTTTCTTCCTTCCCCAATCTCAGCTCACTTCGTATTGTTATCCTCATTTTCCCTTTCTCCTCTCTCTCCTCCGTTATTCAAATCAAACTTCAGAGCAGATTAAATTCTACCTCCTCCTAGAAGCCTCCCGTGCCTCTTCTGGGTCTCGTTGGCCTTTTCTTACATCACTATGTATGCAGAGCACTCATAGGTAAGGCTCACAGTTTATATTCCACATCCTTAACACACACACACACATACGCACACGCACACACATACGCACACGACTTCAATAAAATACATCCAGAATTTCAAAATTAAAAAATGCAGAATAATTTTAGTATATATAAATTTTGTGACATTCTGATAAATAACATTTATTACAGAGGAAGGATATGAAAATGAGTATACTTTGTAGTTGATAGTCTTTAACCATTAATTTTATACTTGTTACTCAGCTTCCCATCACTACGACAAAATACCTATGATAATTAACTTAGAAAGAGAAAACGTTTACTTTCACTTACAGTTTTGTAGTTTCTCGTCTATGATGCACAGTCTCCATTGATTCTGGGCCCATGGCAAGGCAATATGTCATAGTGAGATGAACAGGCAGAGCAAAACTGCTCACCTCACAGTCAGGAAGCAAACAGAAAAAGCTGCAAAGTAGAGATCAGGTTCCTAAAACCCCCGTTGGGGGCATGTTCCCAATTACCTAAATATCTCCCACTAGTCCCCACGTGCTAAATCTTCCACTACTTTCTAATAGCAGTACCTAACATGGGGACCAATTCTTTAGTACATAGGCATTTGAGGACATTCAAGATCCAAACTACAGAAATATTCATCTTTCTTCTAAAATCATGTTGTACTTAGTAAATTTCCATAGACACTTGCATTTAATTGCCATGTGTGTGTGTGTGTGTGTGTGTGTATGTGTGTGTGTGTGTGTGTATTATGTACTATTACAGTCAGTTTACTGAAATTAGCATTTGTGATTAGAATTGTAACTTTAACACTGACTAGCTTATTGACTGTACAAAGCATTTGTGGTAGATAGTCTCTGTGTGTGTGTGTGTGTGTGTGTGTGTGTGTGTGTGCATTTGAGCATGAGGCCCAAGAATAACTTCAGAATTCATCCTGGATTGCTCGACCTCCTTATGCTTTTTTTCTAAGTGCCTCCCAGGCTTTGCCTTCCAGGGACAGAAGTTCACACCGGTGCCATTTACACCTGGCATTTTTATGTGGAATCTGGGATCCAAATTCAGTTCCCAGTGCTTGTGAGGCAAAGACTTTATCCCCTGATCTATCATTCCAGTCCTATATCAGTTATTTTCAGGTGTCGCTTTAAGATTTGAGACTGAGCCTTTAGAAACATGTATGAGAAATTATATAGCTTAGGCAAGCCTGTAGGTTTAATTTCATGATGGATGTGAGACCATTCCCTGGACACATGTGTAAGACAGAAAGAGAAGTAGTTGTAGTTTGGCAAATGGGAAAGCATCATTGATCCCTGCCCGCTTTCTAAACTTGCTTGCACATGGTGGGGCCAATTCCTTCAGTTTCCATTGGTAACTTTCCTGTCATCCTGATCAGCCATGACCCGGAACTGTAAACCAGAATAAAAATAACCTTGTTACCCACTTGTCAGAATGGAACACAGTCCTGTCGCTGATAACTAAAACAAGAACCTAAAAAAGGGAAGGAAATAGATCAATAGGGAAAACGACCTATGAACAGCCTATAAACCTACGGTTAGGAAGATAATACACCAAACCGCTCTGTAAATAGCTGCTATTATACCCATAGATTTGAAGAATATTTAACACTCAGCCTAGATGTCTTCTACAACAGAGGTAAAGGACCTCAACACTTTGACAGAATGCAGCCTAGGCCAGCAGAAGAGCAGTGAAGTGGACATCAACGGCCAGCCATAATGCAGAGTACTGGTGACCCAGCAAAGCTCACCCAGAATCACACGGACCTAATCTCTCCCCATCCTAAGGCTTTGGGAACCTCACAGAAGAGGGGGCAGTGAGATTGTAAGAACCTTCACTACTGGAGAAGACATTCCTTTCAAGGCAGGACTGCCACATCCAGGAACTGACTGCAGTGAGACTCGTCCTTACCAGACCTGCATGATGACTGATATACCAACACGCCCCATAGACTATCAAGGAACTCAAGAGAGATGAGAACATACAGTGGAAATCTTGGTACTAAAACTAAATGAGTGAAGGGAAATGTCCCTATCAGAGGGTGGCCCAAAGAGAAGCAACTTGGTATGTCACAAGAAGCCTGAATCCCCACAAGAGTAGACAAGCCAGAGGGAACCCTGTGGTTCATGGAAATAGACAGGAGAGGGAGAGGAAGTGGAATGGATTGGTAAGGGAAGGGAGAGAAATAGGAAAGGGGGATAGAAGGAGATGGAGACAAGTACCCAATATGCTTGTAAAACTAAAAAAAAATTTTTTTAAAAAATCCTCATTCCCCTAATTGCTCAGGTCATGTAGTCATTGCAACTGTGGAATACGAAACTAAGATAATCTTCAATAGTGGTGTAATCAACTCCTTTCTCGCCGGTATTCTTATTCCACCCTCTACTAAAAGGTCAAACTTGTTTCCCCTTCTCTTAGGTTTTGATTAGCTCATGACTGCGTATGCTATGGACTGGCAAAAGCAATGTTCTGAGACCCTCTGAGCCCAGACCTGAGGAGTGCTCCTCAGAGCCAGCTGCCGTCCTGCCAGGGGCACGTGGAGGATCGTGGATGGGTTCTTGAATCCCTGCTGTTCTCCCCCACATAGCCAACCCCACCCTCCAGCCATCCTGTGAGCCTCACCAACTCCCAGAATCATTCCATATAACAAAATGGCAGTTCATTCGAGTTGCAGTTCTTGGGATTATAGGATTATAGCAATAGATAGCTGGAGGCTAGGCACAAGAGTGGAGAGGGTGGGAACAGGAGAGAAAATGTTTACTGGCTGTCTACCGTGTGCCAGGCCCCAGGCTAGGATTCGCTGACCTTCACGCGTTCCCACAGAAACCGTTAGGCACAGATTTATCCTCCTCGCCAAGTTGAGATTTCAAGAGACTAATGGTTTTACAATCAGAAAGCATGACAAGTAGGCTTCAAACTCCTGCCTCTGACTCCAAAGCCCTTCCTCTTCCCGTTCTTTTCCCTTCTTCCTTTCCTTTCTCTTCATTCCTCTCTTCCTCCTTCCCCTTCTTTTTTTCTTCCCATTTTTCCTCCCAACTTCCCACACCTCTGGATAGAGGGGCTTTCTGAAATCTTCCAGTGTGTGATTCCTGCCTTCAATGACAAGTAATGTCATCAGTCAGAGCCTGTTCAAAACAAAGCAATACTCTGCCTCTGACAGGGATACTGAGGAAAAGCGAAGACCATCCCCCAAAGTACTCCACTTCCACAAAGAAAGTTATTACAAAGGGAGCACAATGGATAAACCATTCAGAGAAGTAGTTATTTTTATCCTGTGTCGCTTTTCCAGGGACCAGTTTCCAGCCTTGCAAAGCTACACTTTCTTCTCTAAATACCACCTTCAACTCTCCGGGGCTGTCCCTCGAGCCTGAAAGATGTTGCTGCTTAATACATAAATGGAAAGTTAACTTGCCTTTCCTTTTCTCTAAGAGTCATGTGCTGTGTAAGGTCAGTATGCATCTGATAAGAAAACCTAAACTGGGCCCCTTAACCAAGCCTCCAAAGTCCTGGCTGAAAACTCACCACGGGTCTGTGTCCAATAATAAAATCCTCCTCAAATCTGGGAGCATTCAGCCCGTTCCTGCCTTCTCAATCTTTTAAGTGCCTCCTTCCCATGCTCTTTCTTTTCCTTTCCCTAGTCTCTTGCAAAATCTCGTTCCAAAATGTCAGTCAACCATCAGCTAATGGGATGAGAAGTTGCCTCACAATCGCAAAAACCTCCTGGTCCTGGCCCCGGGCCCCCCACTACTCCAGTGTCCCAGGATGACCTCCCAGCCTCATGACGTAAGAAGACATTTCAGAGCAGCTTTACAAATGGAGACGCTCACGCGTTATTTTTTCAAAGAACTAAGAAAAGAAAATGTTATGAGTAAGGAAATTGTTGGTGGGTCATTGGCCGGGATGCTGAAATTTGAACATTGAACAATTAATTTGAGGATAATATAAACAGGTTTCATTATACAGATTTTAGGAATATGATATGAATAGTCTGTTGTTTTTAATTCTAGAGTGTTCTTCCCCCTACCACATTCTGCACTACCCTCCACCAGCCCCACTCAGACTCTTCTGCTGGTCGTTTTCTCCATCCATATATGCTGGTCAACTACAAATGAACTCCCTCTCTGATTGGCTTAATGTGGTTGCCTTGCCAACATTATGGCTTCCTATTGTGTTGCTGAAACACATTTTTAGGCGTTCCATTATGTCAGGTTTTTTCTTTTGACCCATTCTCTTTAAAAAATTACTTTTCAGAAATAAGTCTCAAAAGCAAAAAAAAAAATTACTTTTCAAAATAAAGTCTTTAATTTTTTTGCTTGGATAAATAAGTTTCCTCCTAGTTCTTTGTCCTATTTCACAATTACCACCATGTAATTCATAAGGAATCCATTAATATGTGAGAGACTTTGAAGCTGCTAGATGTGTGTATATGGGGGTCTGTGTGGCATGTGTGTACATGTGGTGTGAGCATGTGCGTGCATGTGCATGTGGTATGATGTGTGGGTGTGGTGTGTATGTGGGGGTCTGTGTGGCCTGTGTGTAAGTGGTGTGTGTATATGCGTGTATGTGCATGTGGTATGATGCATGGGCATAGTATGTATGTGGGGGGTCTGCGTGGCGTGTTTGTGGCATGTGTGAGCATGTGCATGTGGTGTGTGTGTATGGTGTATACTAGTTATGTTCTCTTTCTCTCAGAATCATGTCACTGCCAAATGCTGATTTCGGAATGTTTAGGGGGATATGCCAACTCAATAATCAAAATCATTTTGGCATTTTGGTATTGTGAACCCAACCTAAGTCTCTGTAGACGAATGGAATTTATTGCCTGCTCCAGTTTATTAAGTAATAGTACCAACAACATTTTGAATAAAGAAGAGTCTGATAAGATGTGATAGATGTCAGGATAATTCATTTTGATCGTAAAACAATGCTTGTTTTGAATCTGAATTATTAGAAGCACAAATAGCCGGATGGCCATGGTCTCCTTCACTTGACCTGGTAGGAGAACGTGATTCATCGCTCCCTTCAGGAGAGAGACTGCTGGTTTTTTGCTGCATACACATCCCTGTTTCCATTCCACAAATATGTATCAAGGACCAAATGTGGAGCCAAGCACTGTGCTAGGCATTAGGACCACAGTGGCGAGGAAGGCAAACACAATTCCTGCCACATGGCACTCATTAAAGGGGCTATCTCAGCTTCATGGATTACTTCTTGCTGAGATGTTTGATGCACACACAAAAGTAGACTAATAGTGAGGCTCAGGCACTCTGCAGGCTGACTTAACTGTGCTATGCTCCAGGCTTCACCACACCAAGCTATTTTATCTTGAGCAATCACACAGTCTCACTAAGATGAGATCCCTAAATTGCACTAGTACTTTCTTCATAGGAGTCTGTGGAGGATTAAATGAGAACCAAAAACCCTTGTAACAGTGCCTGGCTAATATCCAGGAGAGATGGCTCAGGGGTTAAGACTCTACCTAACAAGTAGAAGGTTCTGAGTTCAGATCCCAGGTCTCACATAAAAATGCCAAGCAGAAACTGACAGCAGCCTGCACTTCCAGCCCTATGAGCAGAGCCTGGGAACTCACAGAGGGAAGCAAAAGGGAAGTAGAAGCAACTCAGGATGATCCCCAAGTCACCCTTGGTCCTCCACAGGGACACCCAGTGCCCTCTGATACACACACACACACAAATAAATAAATAAATAAATAAATAAATAAATAAATAAATAATAAATAAATTGAATTAAAAAAGAAAAGCTCACTAGTTACTTAAAAAAATACATCCATGAGTAGGAACAGCAGGAGATGGTCCATATTGACTTTACCAGAAACGACTGATGCCTCAACCTTAGTCTGCAGGTCGACAGGCCCAGCCATCACCAGGAGGTTAAAATTCGTTCCTCCCAAGAGTCTCTTCAATTCAAAGCATAAAGGGGAAAAGATTTGTGCAGTGCTCAAAACCAGATTTTCTGTCTTGCACGGCTATAATACCTTGTCTTATTGATCACGCAAGGAGGTACAGCTTCTTACTCCTCAGCAGCCCACTCAGGCAAGGTCCCCTCTCGTTACCTGCATCCTGACCTTCTGACCCCCAAAGGTGCAGCTCCTCTCATCTCTCCTGGAGCTTTTCGCCAGTCATCGTGGTGGCAGAAGCTGCCATGCTATCCTGTGACACACTCTCCCGACCCTCTCTGATCCTTGTCAGCACGTGTTGCATTCTGCCCACCTCGATCCCAGGAGCAGCATATCTGGACATTTCAGGGATGCCAGGGCGCTCCACAAGGAACATTCCTAATGATGAATCCTGGATTCTTAACTCCCTTGGGAAAGTTCTAGTTTCAAAACTTCTCTCCGAAAGAACACCCAGCAGTCACCATATCAAGGCTATCAATGATGTTGGGGCTGAGACATCGTGTCTTTAACGGCTAACCAGATCCTCCCACGTATGGTCATGAGGTGTTCCTCAGCACAAAAAGCCACTCAGTTCAAACCATAGTGTGGGGTGAGGAAGCTACATGAAGCCAGGCTGTCGCGTAGCTATCTATGTCTCTCCAGAACTGCCTTTTCTCTCCAGCGGGAAAAAGAAGTTTGCTTGTTTTCCATCCTTGGCAGCGAAGTACAAAAACAAACAAACCAAAAACTCATGGTAGCTAATTCGTCTATTCCCTTACTGTGAATAGAATAGGCAGAGAAAATCCCTCTGGCTCCACCCAGACCGTAGACTGCTAGAGACATTGTCACAGCCAGCTTGTGGAGAGAGAGCAAGTTCGAATGAAAGAAATGAGTTTGCTCCTAAGAATAATGGTTCCACCAACTCAACACTCAAATCTGTTACATGGCGACAGAGATGAGCCAAACCCTGGCAGCCTTCTTGGTGGCTTAGCAGGAAGCCGGCTGAACTGTTTTGCGTGTCAGGTGGAGAAAAGAAGAGGCTGATGATATCAGCTTCATCTTCTATAAAGGCTGTTTCTGCACCAATAAGTTCCTACCATTGCACTGTGCTGTTGGTGCCTGATGTATTTCTCTTACAGAACATAGAACAGAAGGGCAGTGCCATTCAAGATGCATTGAACTCTGATTGACCAAGCACACACCTCTCTGTTGATGGTTGCTGCCCAGGGTGGCCAAGCCTGCTGCTGCCTCTCCACATGGAAGCTTCCCCAGGTACTTCGCTTCACTATCCACAGTGTGTCACTGGTGAAGTGTGTGTCCCTGATACTTTGGTATGACGGCATCAGACTCTAGAAGAAAAACTGGGGAACTCAAGGTTCCTAATTCACAAAGAGTTCATGGTCACATGGAAAGAAATCAAAGTCAATAATAGATGCACAGGGCTGGAGAGGTGGCTCAGGGGTTAAGCCTCCGCCTTGCAGGCGGAAGGTCCTGAGTTCGCATCCCAGATCCCATGTATAGACGCCAGGCAGAAGCAGGGGTGGCCTGCACTTCTGGTCCTGGTAGGGCGGAGCCTGTGAATCCCGGGGTAGAAAGAGGTGGAGGCGTCCAGGGTGGTTCGTGAATTCGTCCGTGGTTCTACACATACACACGCACACATGCACATGCGCACAGTTGAATTAATAATAAAAAATTTTTTAAAAAAAGCACATAAAAAAATAATAGATGCACAGACAATTACAGAAGTAACTCCACCCCACTCCAGGCAATAGCTGAACCCATGAAGAGTGTTATGTTAACAATTCTCTACCAACTTATCAAAGTGTTATGGGGCTACTCCCTTGAGATACTGTTTTCTGAACTCTTCACTTTCACTTTCCAGGAAAAAAGATACCCTTACCAGATACTATCTTGGTAGGATATTGAAACCTAGTCCCAAAATGATAATGGTGATAGAAGAATAAATCATAGGGGAAAGTCCTCATGGGTGACATGGGTGTACTTATATATAAAAAGTTTCTTCATTCATTTTTAATGGAAGATGTTTAATACAGAAAATCACAAATGGTCAGCGTGCAGAGAATAAGTGACTAAACTTGATGATATAGGATAGCCAGCTGCTGTTCGTTTGAAGCATTCACTCCCCATTTGTAAGTTATCCTTTATATAGACTTGGATTTACTTTGGATTCTGATGTTCCACCAGGGAGTAACCAAGGACCTTTAGAGAACAATGGGTTCTGTTCACTTAAGGTTTGGAGATAATTGTGGGATCACACACAGCCATAATAAACAGTAGAGAGATCCCACACAACTCTTAACTGAGGCTTATTTGGGTAAGCCAGCATTTGTCAGCATGTGTCACTGTGCCAGACGTGAGGAGAACAAAGTTACTTCAGATGAGACCTGCTGTTAAGATGGTCATGATGAAAATAGACATGAATGAACTTCATTGTGAGAAGTGTCAAAAGAGATGAGCTTCTTAGAAGAGTCGTCAGTAATATCTCAGGAGAAAGAGGTGTCAGAAGGGAAGTTCAGGCAAAGAAGATGCCAGGGGCAAAGGCTGAGACGTAGGAAGTAGCACGTGTGCAATGAAGTCATTCAAGAAATATGACATGGATAAGAACAAAAAAAAATCAAGGAAAGGAATTCACAAGCATCTGAGAAATGAGAAGGGAATGTGGTGTGATGTGGTCTCCCACATTCTATGCTGGAGAAATGTAAAACAGATGGGAAATATACTCCCAAACATGGCCCAAGCATGGGTCCCAGAGAGGCAAGACAGAATACCATTCAAGTCTAAGGAACTCGCAGAAACCTTACTGCCAAGCACAGGGATGAGGTCCACTTCCTTTTGTGACCTACATGAGAGACCAAAGGCAGAAAGCCTAGCTTCTCCTTCCAGTGCATGAGAAAGTGTCTCTTCTCCTATATAAGGACAGCAATTAGAATGCAAAGCAAAGTGTCTCTCTCCCAACCTGGGCTTCCACATAGGTTGACTGATCCCCGGCACTATTGCCTTCTCAGTACATAGACAGTGTTTGTAAATCCTTCAATCCAATGAAAGCGTGGTGCTTAGTAGACAGTATCACTGGCAAGTTCAATAGAAGATATCTAAAGTGGCGACTTGCAGGGCAAATCACATGGGCAAAGATCAAATAAGATTCAGCAAGTTAAATAGAAGCTCCCAGATGCCCATGAAACTGAAGATAAAAAAGGACTTTCTAGTCACAGATATCCAGAGAAGGTTCCAGAAGAGTGAGGAGTGAACAGGCATACAAGGAAATCATTTCCTCAAAGACGATGGGCCTCCAGGAAGTAGCATGAGACCAGCACACAGATCAAAGATTCCCTCCAACCGCTCCCCTCCCTGTAACATGAAGGACAGCTAGAGACCATGAAAGGCAGGGGATACACATGCATTTCACACATGCACATTTCAACTTCCTTGTAATTAACCAAAATAGAGCTTAAAAGAAAGATTAGGAAGTGTACAAAACTAAGACTACTTCATTTTCTTTGAATAAATGAGCATATTGTATATAAATGATCAGCCTTGTAGAGGTGGCTTAAGAAAAATCCTGATGCAACAGAGGCCTGACTGCCCAGTAGAGCAGGCAATCTGGAAGGAATGGGATGGTGAGAGGGAGTGGGATGAATTGATGAAGGGAGGGGAAGGAGGGATGGGATGGGGAAGACTGGAAAGAGGGAGAAGAAGGGAGGAAGGGAACAAATTATTGGAGAAAAAAGAAGAATCCTAGGCTGGGGAGGTGATTCAGGGGATAAGCCTTTGCCTCACAAGCAAAAGGACCTGAGTTCAGATCTCTAGATCTCGCATAAAGACTTCGGGTAGAAATGATGGCAGCCTGTAACTTTGACTTTAGAAGGCAGAGCCGTGGGAACCCCAGAGCAAAGCAATGAGGATGTAGAGCAATCCATGATGATTCTTGAAGTCAGCCTTGCCCTTTACATGCACATCACTCAAGTGCCCTCTTCTAACACACACACACACACACACACACACACACACAAATAAATAAATAATAAAGAATTTTTTAAAAGGCCCATGACAGCAGAAAAGGGAAGAGACCTTAATAGGTAAGGAGATAGTAGACACATGTCATGTGAAAATAGAAGGAGGAAGTATAAGGGGGTTAAATGTTTAAGTGGAGAATGGAGGAGAAATGGGTAAAAGAGGAGTGGGGGTGGATTAGCCAAAACTAAAGATCGACCAAAAAGTCTTGTGCAAACACACTACTTTGTAAGCTAATTCAAAAAAAAAAAAAATGCAATGTGAAAAAAAAGCAAGTTCAAAGAGAAGTAACTCAAATGAGTAGGCAATGTTGTCCTCAAAGTCATGGGTTTTTAAACAGAAACCTCAGTGTCAGGTATGGAATACTTCCTAAGAGTTATTGATCACAGAGACCCCAAAAGAATCCAAAATAGCATGTTATCTCCATGACTGTTGGTTGTCCAAGCAAGACCTATTGCTAAAGATGCCTCATGCTTTGGTTGCAGGACATAGAGACATCAAGCTAGAACTGACTAAGAAAATTTCTCTCTGCTGTGTCAGTTATTTCTGTGTCAATTATTGCAGGCTACTGGTAGAGAAAGGACATAACTGGTTTTACTCAACATGTGACAATATTGATGGAATTTCAGGCAAGATGTGCTCACCAGTGTAATAGTGGCACAATGGTCATGAGGGTAAACAACCACTTTATGATTGGACTTGAGGTTTGTTCCCAGGAAAAAATGCTGTTTGGTACTGTAAACCCTACCAAAAGCCTCTAACCAAAGTGGTCATAGGCCGCTGGCTTCACTGCATGACTGATGACCCTCCAACGACAAAGCCACCTACTGTTCGTAAATTCATGTGGACAAACCACAAATTCAACGTAAGCGGCACTCCGGAACAGTATGTCCCTTATTCCACCACTAGAAAGAAGATTGAAGAGTGGGTCCCACCTTCAACACCATATCAGTAAAGACAATAAAAAAGCATTCTCAACATGTAAAATACAAGAAGTCCCATGTAGTTACACTTCTACTGCTTACCATTAAAATTGATTGACTAAGAAAAAAAAAAAAAAAAAAAAAAACAAAGTGGTCATAGGCTATGGGCAGAGAGCTTATACTGCTGTTCTGCTGAACGGAAACATTGCCAAACTGCAACGTTTATAGATTTGTAAACGTTTATTTATTTATAGATTCAGATTAGTGCTTCTTCCCATCTTAGTTGGAGAAGTGTCTCACTGCAGCAGGCAGTAGTGAATGCAAAGATACAGAACTGATGGAAGCACTGAGAGTAAGTCTTGCTAAGTGTTCATCCTTAAATGGGACACTTTCACCAACACCCCTCCCAAGGCCCACGGAAGGTAGGGAGGAGCATAGTGAAATGCTGTCTTCTGGACATGACAGGGATGTTGTGCTTATGAACTCACAAAAGTTGTGGTTACCTACACAGGATCAAGGTAGTCAACACGCTGGCATAGATGAGAGAGGAGCTTATAGGCCTCAGCCCTGATGAGGAGCTATAGTGGCAGCTGAAGGCTGCTGAGAAAAGAAAAGAATACATTTGAAATATTTTTGTAACTTGTCAGTTTGGTTGCGTGACTTCACATGACTTCACTGTACAAGGGTCTATGGCGGCTCGGTTCACTCTGATCACTTGAGAACTGGACCAGGCAGAAGAGTTGCCCTCTCAAATGTATCTGACTCAAATGTATTGTGCACAAGGGAAAGAAAAATACAATAAAGCATGTCCTGCTCCTAAAGCTTCTGCTCCCAGAACCTTTTATTAACCCAAGCAAGTCACATGGTATGCTAGGGATTTTTGTTTGTTTGTTTGAGGTTTTTGTTGTTTTTTTTGGTTTTCTGAATTTAATCCTCCATCCCTTGACTCTGAACATGTGCTTGTGTGCTAACATTTTTGTCTCTTTTGTAGCAGATCCTTTTTAAGCTGCTTTTGCTTAAAAAAAAAAAAAACAAACAAACAAAAAGCACTGACTCCTTAACGCAGGTCCTCAAAGTAACTAAAAGTAAGATGAAAACTTGTCATCTCCATCTTCATTTTGCATCTCCTTCCTTACTTAAAATTATTTATTTGAGGGCTAGAGAAATGACTCAGGTGTTAAGACTGCCTCAAAAACAGAAGGACCTGAGTTCGGATCCCGGGTCTTATGTAAAAATGCCCAGTGGAAATGGCAGCGGCCTGCACTTCAGCCCTGGTGGGCGGAGCCTGGGAAATAACAGAACAAAACAAAAAGGAGGTAGAAGCAATCCAGAAAGATTCCTGAAGTCACTCTGGTTCTCCACAGAGACACACAGAGCCCTCTCTCTCTCATACACACACACACACACACACACACACACACACACACACACACACACACATTACTTATTTGAGAGAGGGGACGTTGAGAGAGAGAGAGACAGGTTAGGTTCACGTGTGCCACAATGTGTCTGTGCATGTGGAAGTCCGAAGACAGCTCTCAGAAGTCAGTTCTCAACTACCACCTAGGCTTCAGAGGATTGATGTCAGCTTGCCAGATGTGCAGATCGCACACTTCGTGACCTGTTTCCTTTACTTTGATTCTGCATAAGCACAATCACTCCGAGTGCCTATCTGCCTAACCTGTCTCATCTCCCTGCAAGGCTGAAGGCACATAGATAAGCTTTTGTCCTGAACCTGCGGGCCACCTTGGATTCCAGGAATAGCAAATACTCACAAGAAAGATTATCCCCCTGATGAGAACCAACATCTATCATGAAGAACCTACGCCCTGCAGCAGATCATCTGGTAAGAACAAGATTCATCTCCTTGAATGATAACAGTGATTAATGGATTAACAAGTAATACTGGATTGAGTTGAGGCAATTATGGGTAGGACCCTACCTTGGACATGGATGCTAAAATATGTGTATGTCTTGCCCCCACCCTAGTTCTTCCTCTATTAAAACCTAAAGCTCATATTAATGCTCCCAGGATGAACTCAAGGTCACAGGACTTTTTAGTCATTTCTCTTCCTAACACATTGATTATATATTTTTTTCTGCATTTTGCATACTCGTCTCATCTGGCATATTGAGATGAATTACTGAATTTAGCTTTTTGGAGCTAATAGAGCTAGATTTTATGCCCTGAAACTCCAGCTATACTTGCAGAATAGCCTTAGATTGACCCAAAGGATAGAAGATCCAATGGATAGGGGCATAAGCAAGGTTATCCTCGGCCACCCTGCTCCAGTTGAGCCAGTTACCATCAGAGATTTGAGAGTATCTGAAGCCAATGCATTTGGGGGTTGATAGATGGTAAGAACTGGCTTATCAATATTTTTTCTTTAATTGGCAAAAGACCCATGACATTTTGTAAACTTCAATGTCTACCTCAATCTTAAATGTCATGACTGTGCTGTGATTTATCTAACCATTTTCTTCTTGCTGGAATCATATTGTTACCAAATGTGTGACATCACATTTATTACAGCTATAAATAACACTCCCATAAACATCTGTGTGTATATAGTGTTATCCAAGTTTCTGGTTATTTCATAGCAATAGAAACTTCTACTATAATAATAAACTTGTACAAGAAGAATTACCAGGTCTAAATTTAAGCCTCTAAATCTATACTAAATTACATGCTAAAAAGATTGTACCAATTTGGCATACACATGTATATATGGCCATGCTTTCATACATTCACCACACAACTATAATAAAAATATACATAATGAAAATATGTAAGCATAACCGTGACATTGACCTCAACCATCAATACTGACTGTGAGCCTCTCTGCTAATCCATTAGGATTTCTTTTTCATTAAATTTTAATTTAGTGACAAATTGAAGTTGAATTTGTTAACAGTTAAGAGTTAATCTTTGCACAGTACTCTGAGTGGACATGATGAACATTTGTGCAATTTTCTATATTAGTTTCACTCCATCTTGTGCCCTACAGGGCAAAATTGGCGAGAAGTTCAATATCCAGTCTCCTTTCTCTCCCTTAGATGGTGGGACTCTCAGAGCCCACAGGGCTGTATGAAGGAAGGTCTCATATCTGTCTCCATGCTGAGAGCAGAGAGATTTTTATAAAGGAGAACTTTGCCTATTTCCTATAGCCCTGAAGTGTTGGGCTCTTACACGTGCATGTCTTATTGATCTCCGCCTACCTCAAAGACACTGGAATGAGTGCATGTCTGTCTCCTGTTAACCATATGTTGTTTACCAATACCACCTTCTGTTATCACCATAGGAAGATGAGAGAGATGTGAATCTCTAGGTACTTGGCAAGGTTATAGCTTGGGAAAGTTTAAGTGTGGTATGTGAGGGTAAGGAGGAGGGGAGAATGAGAACAGAAGATTATGTGTGTCCAAAATTCTTTAACAAATAACAGACATTTCAAGAGACAGACATTTCAACTGTTTAACAGTCTAATACAAGCCAGGCATGGGGACATATACCTGTAATCCAAGAATTCAAGGAAGCTGACATAAAGCGCCATTAATTCAAGACCAGACTCTGTCTTAAAAAAAAAATCAAAATCAGGGGCCAGAGAGATGGCTCAGTAGATAGATGCTTGCATAAACCCAGGGACATAGGTTCCATCCCCCGGAGCCCACCTGGTAAAAGGAGAAAAATGGCTTCTGAATCTGATCCCCAGGAGTATTCTTTTTCCGTTTCTGTCTGTCTCTCCTCTCTCTTTCTCTTCCCTCTCTCAAATACACTATAAAAATAAAATAAAATAGCAACAAGGATATAAATGCTAAAAGATGAAGAAACCTGATTCTGATAAAGAGTTATTAAGCCATGAATCATCACATTTCTTTCATAATCAAAAATAAAAAGCAAGTCAGAGTGTAGCACAGTAGTATACACGCCTGACATGGGTTTGATACCCAGCACTGGAAACAAAAAAAATCACAAGATTTTGATTAAGATAGTACTATTTAAATCATATTAAACTAATATTAAAGAAAGTCAAACTGTGGAAGAGACTCCTTGAGTATACTGCCTGGCTCTTCTGGATTGCCATTCCTACTCAGCACTGATAAGGGGTCTCTCCGGGGTCTTTGTGTTCAGGAGTCAAAGACTAAAACTAGAATATGCATAGAGGATTAAGGCAGAGTTTATCAGAGGAGAAAAAGAAGAGAATTCATGGACATGAATCTGCGAGGGGCAGGAGGGCCTCCAAGAACTCACAGACTCCAGACATAGAACCCATGAAGGTGAGGGAAAGATGGACTCCAGACATGGAATTCCAGGAGGGGAAAGGGAGCTTCATTTATAGGCTTAAGGAGATGGGGGGCTGGAAGGTGGATTATCCTCATTAGTTAGCAAATCTAAGTGGAACTTTTGGTCCTCTACATCTCATTAGTCTGTTCGTATTGGGGCCCAACCTCCTGGTGGGGCTTATCTACAATAGAGAACTCCTCTCCATATCCTTTCATGAACAGAGGGTTGGGGAAAGTTGGTAACTTCAGGGTGTGTTCCTTCAGGGTATTCCCAGCCCTGGAGGACTTTCAGAGACCATCCCAGCATGGCTGCTCTAAAACTGCCTAAGCACTATTTTTTATCACCCTGTTGAAGAAACTTCGTTTCCATCAAATGTTGGGATTAGGCAGTTTTAGAGCAGGGTAGATCTTTGAAGGTCCCCATAGCTGGGATTACCTTGAAGGAACACACCTACTAATTTGGAGGAACTAATTTTAATCCTCCAGAGATAAGGTCACCAACTTCCCCAACTGTTTCTGAAAGGAGGAGATGAGCTCTCTGTTGCAGATAAGCTCAACCTCCTCAAAACAAACAGCTCTGCAAGGAGGTCAGTCACAAGATCAACAGGGTCGGGCACCAATATGAACAGACTAATGGGATGTAAAGGACCTCCTGATCAGGTTTGCAGAAAGTAGAGCTAACCAATGAGAAAGAGCCACTTTCCCCAGACTTGCCGACCCCTGTAAATACTCCTGACCATGGCGGCCGTCTTTGGCTCCCTTGCTCCTCATGGGACTCCATGTCTGGAGTGTGTGAGTGCCTTTCACATCCTTTGCCCCTTGTGGATTTCATGCCTGGAGACCATAAGCTCTTGGCCCCTCCCCTGGCCCTTGCAGAAGCCACGTCTGTGAGTTCCATTCTTTCTCTCCTCTAATGAACTCTGCAGGAATCCTCTATGCGTGTTCTGGTTCTAATCTTCGAGTACTGAACACAAGAACCTGGATGTCAAAACATCCGCCCTTACAACAGGAGGACCCAGCTTCTGATAGTCTAACCTACAACTGCCCCCCTCCCTTGTGGTAGTAGACAAAAATCCAGACAGATGCTTGTCACCAAGAGCATATAGCCTTGCCTTCGACTTGCCTTTCAGGTCAAGGCTGTAAGTAAAACAGTGAAGCTGTTGTGAAACCCACAGACTGGCTCTCCATTGCCTAGCTTGCTCCATGTCACAATGATCAGGCCAGACAGGGACCAGATTGTCTGCCTCAGTCAAATGAAAACGGCTTGTCACAGCTCCACTTCCTGTTGCTGCGAGCAACCAACAGGGGGGAGAGGTTCAAGCAACTTGTGGGGGGGGATGCATTTGGCTTACAGTTCCAGGCCTGGCGGGCGGCTTAGGTCACTGCAGACATTATGGAGGCTGAGAGAACTAGCTGCAGTCTGCAAGAACAGACTCCCGTGGGGGGTAGGGCAGGGTTAACCAGCCTTAAAGTCCCTCCCTGCGACTCGCCTTCCTCCCGCAAGGCCCCACCTTCTGAAGGTGTCGCAGCGCTCCCAGCCATTAACATCGGCTAAGGAGTCAAACACAAGAGTCTGCGGGGGACAAATCACATTCACACCACACTCTGGAGGGGGCCCCCGGAGCACCCTCATTCCCTGCACGTGCCGCTTTCTTTAAGGAGCCTCAATAAGAAGATAAGCTGCCTGCCCCGACCTGCGCTGGAGCTGAGTTGTGAACAGAAAAGAGGGTAGAGGAACCAGGCACTGGCAGGGCATATCGTGCCACCAGATCAGACAGAGGTTTCTAGAGCCGTTTTCCTTTCCAGGCCTGTGCGGGATCCTTATGATATTGACTCTCCACCAGAAATCCAGCCATGAAGAAACAGCCCCTCCTTGGAAGCAACAGAAAAGTCCAGAAGCCTCTGGCTTCCTCCGGGCACTGTGTCGAGGGCAACCTGTTCTGCTGCTTGTGGAATGATGAAACCTCACAGGCCGGGGGAGAATTCCACGGTCAGAAACGTGCGCTCCCCAGAGCTCGCCGATTGCCCTCATCCCCGTTAACAAAAACAGATGTGTGCTCGAAAGAAAAGTAAACACTCAAGGTCAATATATGTTCCTCTCCGCCGATCTAGTCTGGCACTTGGGTATGAGCAAATTGTCTCTGAGGCAGAGTGGAACTTTTCTATAACATGGTGTCGAGTGATGTGACTGGCATCTGTGTATTAGGTTAACTGTTACTTCAAACATCTACACAAGAGGCCTTTTTTTTTTTTTTTTTTCTGGAATGCTCTGAGCTGCAATGAGTCTACCGACATGGAATAAACAGTTATTCCCTATTACAGAAACAAGAGAGATTCGATAGCCTATGTTTGAATCTTTGTTTTAACTCCTGGCTGGGAGATGTCTATGTCTGTAGAATGGAGTTTTTGCTTTTTGAGAAAAAGTTTAGGATGGAAATGTACATAAGGTATTGTTTGTTTGTGTTATTTGTTTGTTTTTTTTTTTTTTTTTTTTTTTTGCAATATAGCAGAATAGGCCTTTGGGGGAGGGGTAGCAGATTTCCCTGATGAACAAGTCATTCATTCCGTGTTCTTGCTCCAACACTGTTCGGACACCACCACCATGGCCTCGCGTTGCCCAAGCTGCTCTGAGGCTCCACTCCATCCACCCACCACAAGATTCATAAAGGGCTGGTTCTCACAACATTCTTTTCACACACACCAGTCACTGTGAAATGGAGAGCATATGGTTTGTCTTTTCTACCTTGCACTTACCATAGGAAAATGTTGTCTCGTGTCCAGATTATTCTATAGCACAGAAGCAGCAGAAGCCAGGAAGCTCAGCTGGCTACGTGTGTCTTCTTTTGTTCTTTTGCAATATTGACTTAGGGTCCATGGTGAGCCACAATTAGAGATTCAGCAGTGACAAGCACTGGCTCACCTCAAAGTCATCATGAAGAATGCAGCTCCGCGGTTCACCTGTCACCTGTGTCACTGTCCATATCACCTGCCTTCCTGAGCTTGGCGTACTGGACCCCAGAATCACTTAGCATCCCCAGTAAAGACAGATTACAACTTCTCACCTCAGTCTACCGCATGTCATGGGAGGTTCTGACTTCCTGTTTCCTCGCTGGCCAAAACCAGAGCAGTCCAGTCCTTCCTATAGCCCTATCACGCACTGCCAGGGAAATCACAGATAGAGAAGAGTTCTGGAAACTGTGGTGTTACCCTCCAAGGGTTGACATCCAGGCCCCATGTAGCGGCTGCGAGAAGCCAGCCGGAGGCACTCATGACCTCTGGTGTGTCATGCGGTCATCCCAACCATCTCTGATGGACACATGAATCAGAAGCGAACAGCGCTACCACAACCTAATGAATAAGGGCTCCTGCTTCAAGCCCAACACTGTTTCACTGCCAGAGTTCCAATGCGAGGCTCTAGAGGGCGTGGGAATGGTCACGGCACAGGAGTCAAGGCATGCCTCAGCCTTCCCTGGCTGGGAGGTAAAGCAAAAGATTAGTGCAATACGGGAGGCGGTTGAGAAGTTCTCTGCGTTAGCTGCTACGTCTCTACATGCCTCCTGCCTTCTTGTTACCGCTCCTTCTTTTATCCATAAAACTCTCTGATTTTTTTTTTTAAACAGGCCATCCAGAATAATGCCTGTAACTTCCGGTTCCCTTTCTACTGTGATCAACGGACAGAAGCAGAAATGCACCTAAGAGAATTGACTGTCACATGTCCGTCCCTTCTGCCACCCTGCTGCTTGGACCTCACGGGGTGGCCGAAGCCCATCTACTGTGGATGTTGGCTACGAAACCAGGTTTCTTAAAAAGCATTGGATAGAGAAAGTACCTGGAGCCCCAAGTCCTGTGTAGAGCCAAACTTCTAGTCTTGAACTATTGACCCCTGAATTTTCCTGTAAAAGATATGGACTTCCGTCACATGAAATCATGCTACCTTAGATTCTGTTACTGAGAAAGGAGCCCTAACTGATACAAAGCTCATACATGTGGACTCTGGAGTTAGATTGCCCAGAGTCAAGTTAGATTTGTAGTGAGTGTGTTACTTCTCTGTCTCAACTGTAAAGGATACTAAAGACAGCTCCTACCTTCTATGATTGTTAGGAATAAGCTAAGATGCATGAAGCTCAGCATATGTAATGCCTGGTAGGTATATAACAAGTACTTGATAAGTAGAAATTGCTCTTAAAACTGCTTAATATGGCCTGAAGAGATGGCTCAGGGGTTAAGATTCTGTCTCACAAGCAGAAAGTCCTGAGTTCAGATCCCAGGTCCCACATAAAAATGCCAGGCAGGCCAGCGGCCTGCATTTCTAGTTTCTGGTAGGCAGAGCCTGGAAAACCCCAGAGCAAAGCAAAATGGAGTAGAAGCAAATCAGAATGATTCCTGAAGTCACTCTTAGTCCTCCTCAGGGTCACATACACACACACACACACACACACACACACACACACACACACCATAAATAAATAAAACAAAAACGCTTAATTTGTAAAGTTTTTCACAAAGAAACAAGATTAAAGGTTATTATCTAAAGTCAGAGGTAAGTTTTTAAATCGACACAGTAATAACAGCAGTGCTAGTATTAATATTATCCTTAAAACTGGGCTGGGAGGTCTCAGTGACTGAATACATGCTTAATAGTCACAGAGCTATTAAGTTCAAACTGCAGGGCCAGTAAATAAATAGGAATTTTATGTACATATTGCAGGAACATTTCCTTCAACCTGATGAGTTAGGTACTATTCTGAGACAGAGTATTTTTTTTATTATTATTATTATTTATTCAACTGTGTGTATGTGCGCGCGCGCGTGTGTCTGTGTGTGTGTGTATGTGTGTGTCTGTGTATGTGTAGAACCACGGACGAATTCGCGAACCACCATGGACGCCTCCACCTCCTTCTGCCCTGGGATTCACAGGCTCCGCCCTACCAGGACCAGAAGCGCAGGCCGCCCCCACTTCCGCCTGGCGTCTATACGTGGGATCTGGGATCCGAACTCGGGACCTTCTGCCTGCAAGGCGGAGGCTTAACCCCTGAGCCACCTCTCCAGCCCCCCTGAGACAGAGTATTTTATGTACATATTGCAGAAACATTTCCTTCAACCTGATGAGTTAGGTACTATTCTGAGACAGAGTCTCGTCACAAAGCTAGGGCTGCCCTGGAACTTGCTGTATGACCCAGAACTTGAACTCATGCCCCTGTCTCTCAAGCTCTGAGACGACAAGCATATGCTACCACATCCAGAGTTAGGTATTAGGACCTGCATTTTATGGAGTAGAAAACTGAAGCTCAGGGAGATTAAGGCTTTGTGAAGAATTGCACAATCGCTAAGGGACTACGGTGTTTAAACTCAGACCTTTCACCTCCAAATTTTCCACGTCTTCCCTTGCTCTTCAGTGCAAAGCATGAAACCCTTATGTGCTGTATTTCATCGCATGATGTCTGTGTACATTTTTTTTCAAGAGGCCAGATTTTCCTATTAGTAAAGAGTCACAGAAAGTATGCAAAGACCCATGTAAGAAATTGTATTTTCTTATTCCTGACAGAGTTCAGATGGAACTAAGCCCTTCATGTGTTTACATAAAACGTTAGCCCTAGAATATGCTTTGGAAAAGCAGATGTAACCAAGGCTTGGCTCAGGAGTGGGGTGGAAGACAAGCCTTGATCCATCTTGATTGCAGCCTAGATCCCCCGGCCTGATTCACGCTGAAAAGGGGCCCAGAGAACAGTGGGGCCTCTGGGTGGGGCCAGGCTTGAAGGCAGCGCATGTGTTTTGAATTGGCAATTCTTTTAACAGAAGCAGTTTGGAACCAAGACCACGGGGAAGCTGCTGCTAGTGGGACCGTTACAGCCATTTCCCACATCCCCACAGGGCATGGGGGGCTGTTCCAAGTGCCCCTGGGGGACTTCAGTTAGATGCTAAGAAGAACTTTCATGCTCTGATGGTTTGCAAAGGGAAGACAGGAATGGGGTTTAGAACAATGCTAGCAAGGAGGAGCTGAAAAAAGAATGCAAGGGAAATGGTTCCTAGGTACAAAATAGATACTGAGCCCCCTCCAGTAGGAAATAGGAAGCGAAGACATTTGACAGTCCAAAGTTTAAATCTCAGCTTATTAGTGCAATGACTTTGGGCCAAGTTTCTTGACCACTCAGACCTTTAGTTTCCTCTTCTATATTAAGGCAATCACAGTGTATCTACCTCTGTGAGTGACTGAGATGGAAATAAAATACATCCAATCCTGCAGGAGGTATTCAACAAATAGCCATTTCATCTTTTTTCGCATGAAGCTTTTCCTATTCTGTGACTCCGTGATTCAACACTTCCTGGAATTCTAAGGCACCAGTAACTTTCCAAGAGCTGAAACTGCCGCCTTTGGAGTTTCCAAGCTCTTCCCAGCATTACTGTGAGAGGCGAGTGGTAGCGACCGACCAGAGCCAGGCAGAGGAACTGGGCTTGGATGTCTGCCAGTGGACCACTCGCTTTGTGTTTTCTCCCCTATTCTTACCAGGACGAGAATAGATGGTCAAAGAGAAGAGGTTCTGTGAACCAGTAGAATTCTTGGGGGGGACACCACAGTGGTTTATATCCCTGCCCTCTGCTGACACCGAGGACCAGGTCCATTGTGGCACCCTGGAAAGACCCCTGGGGTCAGACAGAAGTTCAAGCACTGGTAGGACTGGAAGCCCCCTACCTCATTTGAGGACCCAGGTGGCTTGGTGCATACAATGAAGCGAGAAAGCTGGAAGTATGCTAAAGACCCTTGAAGCTCTAAGTTCTCTAGGCTGAAAGAGATTCTCTGTCCTCTGTTCGGGTGTATGGGCTAGCCTCCGATTCTTGTTTACACCTTCTTTTGAGGAAAAAGATTTAAAAGTCTATGCAAAGTCTTTTTCCTCAATAGCTTTACACAGGATAGTGTGCATTGGTGGGAAAGATAGGGCTTGACAAGGAAAACTATAGAGAAAACCGGCCTGCCGGGGATGGTGATGATGGTGATGGTGATGATGGTATCATGCTGCAACAAATCTCCAAGGTATCAGTGGTGGAGTTCAGTAGCACAATGTTTGCCTCACATACATAGTAGGGTATTCAATCCCTGGCACTGAATGAAAGGTTACCACTGTATCCATTACTTGTGTTTGACTTGCATGGAGCGGGATACCTGCCTTATTCTGCATAAGGTGGGAGGTTTGCCCCCAAAGCCTCTTGTAGCCTGCTCCATCATTACAAAGAATCAAGATAAGAGAAAAAATTAAATAAAAAAATGCATATCCTAAACAAGTCTCTTCTTTTCTTCAACAGTATGTATGACTGTCCAGCTGGTCTTGAGTCCTCATCCTCCTCTGCCTCCTGAATGCCGGGATTTAGAGGCATACACCACCATACTCAGCCTGATCCTTTCAAATGAGAGAACTGGTTGAGAAAAGAACAAGACCTTCCACTGCCTAATGCAGCTGTTTCAAAGTGAGCACAGACGGCTGACCAATAGATGGAAAGATTCACTAATGTGGCTTTTCTATCTCTAAAGATAAAGGGCAAAAGATAATCCTTAACCTGATTCTGGCCCCCCTTTTTTTTGCCAGAGGAAATAGAAACCCAAAAAGAAAAGGAATCGGTTCTCAGTAGCTTTCCATTCAGCTGGAAAAAGGATTGCTCAAGTCCTCTCTGGTTGCTGCAATTTGGGATTGCCCTTTCTTGCCAGGTTTGTGGAGTGGCCATTACAGCAGTCTACTAGCGCCCTCTATTGCCCATTTCAGGTAACTAGCTGTGATCCATGAACTGGAATTTCCCTACATTAAAACCTTTAAACTTTTCTGACAAATCTTAAAACTTCAAAATTATGATCCCGCCTTTGATCACCTTAGGAGAAATTTACAGACAAGTTATATGGTTATCTTCTAGATTTATATAATATCAGGAAAGTCTCTCAGAATACACTTAGCCTTTTTCTTTTTAAACAAGTGTGGGATTAGTTATGGCCATTAATATGTAAAATCGAAGAGGGTTGAAAAACGCTGAGTCCAGTAGTGAAAACTTAAACATGTCGGTTATCTTCTGCTGGCTTCTCAGAAGATTTCGCGTGGACTGTGTATCTCCACGGAGAATGCAATTTCCCAGCACACTTGACAACAGAAGTACTTTCTACATGAGATTCTGAAAGGAACCAAAGAACACGCATGGGAAGTGCAATGGAAATGTTACACCGATTTGCTGTCTGAGTCTCAGGGAAGTGCCAAAGATTCCTAAAAGATGGCTTCTTCACTAGGGCACACACACACACACACACACACACACACACACACACACACCCCTGACCTTTAGTGTTTCTGTAAAGCATGCCCATTTGTGGAACTTGGAATGACATTGCCTTCATCTAAAGGTATCAGAAAATCAAGTAGACCCCTTTCAAGTAATGCTCCAACTCCTTGGGGGAGAATTTGCTTTCAGTATTTAATCAGAATTCTCTGACTCTCCTGAAAAATGTTATTGTTACATAAAAATTATCTGCTCAACACCACTTTCAGCTCCTACACCGAGCACATATGCACAGGAGAATGAACCAATACAACGCATCTAATAAGATCAAGGATCTGGGGGAACAAGTTCCGGTTCTTCCATGTTTTAACTGTGTGACCTCGAAGGAGCTCCACATAACACCTTCTCCCCGGGGTTATGCTGAGGATTCCATTACACAACACACACAGATGGCTGGCATGGTGCCAGCATGGGGACATGCCATCAGTGTGCCACTCCATCATTATCGTCACTGATAACTGAGGTGTGGTCCCTCCCTCCGGGACTTAAGAGCCCACCTGGAGACAGATGGCAAGTACACTTAGACCTGTCGCACAGCAATCTAAGGGAATAGATTGGAGACCCCAACCAAGCTTCATATCACTTGCCCACTCCAGTCTGCCTTTAGCAGCTATTGCAAAGACAATTAAATTTCTCTTTTTTGATGTTTATCAGCATATACCAATTCAACATGATAGGTTTAATTATGACATTTTCATGATGCATTTCAATCACAGTCATCTCTTACAACCTTCTCTTGTTCTCCTTTCTTTCCTCCTCCCTCCCTCCCTCCTTTTCTTCCCTCCCTTCCTTCTTTTCTTCCTTTCTTCCTTCCCTCTTTCCTCACTTCCTTCCCTTTCCTTTGCTTCCCTTTTTTCCATTCTTTCTCATTCTTTATTTTCTTTCCATTTTCTCTTCTCTTCTCTCTCTCTCTCTCTCTCTCTCTCAAGATCGTCTATATAGCCCAGTCTGACCTCAAACTCTTGATCTTTCTGGCTGTCTTCCAGGGTGTTGGGATCAATGACATTCACCATTATGCCTAGCTACATTTAAATTATTTTGCTAAGAATGATTAAACCAGGCATAATTATCAAAGCTTATAATCCAGTACTTGTGAGACTATGAGAGAAAGATCACTAGCTCAAGCCAGCCTAGGCCAAGTTTCTAAAACACAAAACAAAGCAACCACACAACAGAAGTGGCTGGAGAGGTAGGGAGCTTAGCTGACATACACAGACCCTCGATTCAATCTCTAGCACCACAAAAAAAAAAGTAAAGAAGGTTTTGCCAGCTACAGACAGACTGAACAGTATTATCAATGACATTTACACAGGAGTGTGGGCTTTACGTTTGTGGCTATGTAGGGTATGTTTGTCATTCCTACCATAGTTGATGAAATGATTAGGCAAAACAATAGTTTGTAGAGGGGGAAAAAGAAGACTAAAGGATGGGCAGGTGATGGATGAAAGGCAGTGAAACAAAGGAAGGAGGGGCTCTGGCACCAGGAGCTCCACGAGTAAAAAGATAAAATCCAACATGGACTATTTGGGTGGCAATAAGTAACCTAATCTGTCTAGAGAAGGATCTGATGCTATTAGGTTTGTAAATATGGTAGCCAGAGATTCTGAGCTGGCCACCCAGCATCAAACAAGCTGTCCCATTGTTCAATAAGCTCCTTCAGATGCAGTGGGCCACGTGCCTGGATTTGAAGGACAGACAATGTGGATGTCGTTCAGGCTGCAGTAGCATCCTCCCTCTAGGAAGCTCGTCTTTCCCACAGCCCTTGCCCATGAAGAAAATTCTTTGTTGTGAAGTCCACGCTGCTCCTCCGAGCATCACCCTTTGTGCACTTTGGTAAGTGCTTATGACTGTTTCCCATCCCACTCTCTGCACATGGCATTACAGCCCTACACATCTGCATGAGCTTCCCAACAAATGCACATGCAAAACAACAACAGCAAAAAAAAAAAATCAGTCATTGAAAGTGAAAAACGAAGAATCAACCTACCAGAAACTGTAGCATCCAGGCATAGAATGTGTCTCTTCCATATGCAGGACTGTACTAGCTCTGGGAGGGATATCAAAGAGCAACTTATTAAAACCACAAATAAGGATGGGAAGTTTTGAAAATTTCCTGTTTGCAAAACTTCATAAGTTTGGCCTAATGAGATTTTATTCATTCATTCTTTGTTATAGAGTGTCTCCCATGCAGCAAGCACTTCTGTGTTAGTCAGGATTGGTTAGGGATCTAACTCAAATTCATTTAAGCAAAGGGAAGGGGGAGTATAAAGGATAATGAGATGGCTGTAAAATCCCACAGACAGTAATGTGCCCAGGGCTTTCAAGCAGATGGAACCAGGATGTGGCCATCATCCGAGGTCTCTCTGCCTTCTTGTTTCTGTGACTCCATCATTCTACATGAGCTTCATTCTTCACACGAGCTGGAGATCAGCTCTTTCCCTGTGGTGAGGAACATAGAGGCCATCAGCTCCTAAATTCGCATGTACCCTACAAGAAGACTAAACATCGCCTCTGGTTCCAGGACAGGAAGTTCCAGGAAAGATCTCTCAGAAGCAGCGTGAGTCACTCCAGTGCAGAGAGTGATATGATAGCATAGCAGTTTCTGTAGGAGCCTCGGAAAAAAAAAAAAAAAGTGGGGAAACGAGTATGACTAAGATACTAGGCAGCTAACATAAAGATGCCTCTTCCATTCTTTTCTTATTTGTTATTCTTCGTGTGGTTACGGCTTCCATGTGAAATGTTTCCCATGGGCTCGTGTCATTGAATACTTGGTCCCTGGCTAGCAGCACCGTTTTTGGAAGGTGGTAGAACACAGCCAGCACAAACAGGTTACACAGGGATGGGCTTTAAAGGTGAAATCTGACACTGGATCCGGTCAAAGCTTTCTGTTTCTTCATCCACCAAGACATGAGCAAGTCCTACTAGAAACTCCCACCCAGATGGACTGAAATCTCCCTGAAACCGAGTCAAAATAAATCCTTCCTCCTTTGGGTTGTTTCTATCGGGTGTTTTCTCACATCAATGAGAATACACATACCAGCTCAACTGAACTATCAATGAACAGTTCCATTCATGGAATAAGCATCTATGCACTTGCTGAATGTATGCTCCATGCCAAGGACTGAACTAGACTGAAAGATGCAAGGGGAATATGGTGCTTGCTGTAAACAACGTGCTTCACAGAGAGCTAAGCATTCAGAGTCACAAAGAAATATAAAATATACTTGGCTTAGGACTTTTAGGAGTTCACCTTGTAACTGGACAAAAAAAAAAAAAAAACTATATACCTGAAGAACCATCAAGTGGCTGGCTGTGTGTTATCTATCCTAAGAGTGGAGGGCTCCAGGTGAAAGAGATTAGCAAGTAGCAGTCCGGAGACGCACCGTGGAGCGAGCAGTATTTCCACGGGGTCTTCAGAGGGTGAGGAAGTTTTGTTTGCCAGAGCATGTGCCTACACTGCAGTATTTTCACAGCATCTGGAGGTACTCTGGAACGCAGCCTCCAGCCGTGGCCTGCTCCTTGATCAGAGACAGGGCTGCCACCCACAGTCCTCTGATAGCCTTGTTTTTAATTGCTCTGGCCTGTTGGATCAAAGCCGCTGAGTTGGATGCAAGTTCAAAATCATTTCCTTCAAGGATTAACTCATCTTTCTGGGCTTGGGGAGCTACCCAGCAACATCTGGTATGGCGTGCAGAGGGATTTTTCACCCAAGGAGTTTCAGATTTCAGCATGTGAGCCGTCCTGCTGAATAACATAGACGGGAAACGGTGCTGGGAGACCTTATCTTGTAATGAGAGCTCTCCGTCACGGCCGGCGGTCATGTTTTGCACACGACTGTAATGAATGGTGCAGACTGTAGCAGGTTCCTTATCGCTTTGTTCCTTGCCAGAGTGATTGAATTCCAGCTGTCGGGTTGAAATTCATTCCCTTGTGAGTTTCTGCTGGGGCAGTTCCATCGCCCATTTTAGGACTGCGAATAACACCCTCCCTGTGCATGAAGCCGTGCTTTGCTCACATTTTAATGTGGCCTCGGGGAATCTGTTGGATGGTTTCTATTGTCCGATCCCATCCACCACCTCCCTGTCTGTTCAGGCCTGTTGGCAAAACCTCAGAACCATCTCTGCCTCAGTAATTGTTCCACACTATGTGTTTGCCCTTCGCAGCTCTTTCCTCTACGTCCAATGGCCTAGTCCAGCTACACCTGAAATTTTCTTTGAGGATAATATTTTATACATGATGTTAAATGTAAGTCACTATGAAGCTAAGAGCTGAGTGTTCTATCAGAGACATAGAACTTAGAGAAGCACAATTTTCAGCCAGCAGTTACCTGTGGAAAGAGTCACAGAATGAGCAAACTGCCCACAGAAAGCTATCAAACCAGCCTATCTAGGGGTGGGGAAATGGCTCAGGCAGCACAGTGCTTGCCCACAAGCATGAGAACCTGAGTTCGATCCCCACACCCCATTAAAAAAAGAAGACGCTAGGAGCATCAACATATCTGTAATCTCAGCACTGGAGAGGCGGAAATAGGAAGATCTCTATGCTTGCTGCTGGCCAGTCCAACCGAATCGGGTAGCTCCAGGTTCATTCAGTAAGAGACCGCATGTAAAGTAAGTGACAAAATAAGTAGACGCTCAACGTCAACCTCTGGTCTCTACACATGGACATATACATACACACGCAAGCACCTGTACACACACAAACATGTACAAAGGCATACACACACACACACACACACACACACACACACACACGCGTACGCGCACACACTCAGAACCATGTCTAACATGTAAGTCTGTTTTCCTTCAGGAATCAATATGGAGATCCAAAGAAGTAGACTTGGTAGGCTTGACGTCACATAGAGGATGGAGAAGGATGGGGAAAAGAAGATAAGGCAAAAGGGAAGTGGCTTCCATTCAAAGCAGCGAATTGTAAGAGATGCCCGGCTCTGAGACGCGGCTGGGAATAACGAAGTCACTGGCATAAAAGAAGGCTACTGGCAAAGATTTTCAAGAAAGGGGGAAAAAAAGACCTTCAGCAGGTCCAGAGGACATGATAAGAGGGTAGGCAGGGATGAAATTAAAATGTCTAACAAATATCTTTAAAAATGTTCCACTTCTTTAGCCATCAGGGAAATGCAAATCAAAACTTCCCTGAGATATCATCTCATCCTCGGTCAGGATGGCAAAAATCCACAGTACAAACAACAACAAATGCTGGAGAAGATGTGGAGAGAGGGGAACTCTCCTACATTGCTGGTGGGAGTGCAGGCTCATACAGCCACTCTGGCGAGCCGTCTGGAGATTCTTAAAGAAATTAAAGATTGAAATACCATATGACCCTGCGATTCCACTTTTAGGTTTAACCCCCCACACAGCAGAGATTCATCTCAATAGCACAAGCACGACCATGTTCATAGCAGCACTGTTTACAATAGCAAAGACATGGAATCAACCCAAATGTCCAACAGTTGACGAGTGGATAAGGAAACTGTGGTACATCTATACAATGGAGTACTACTCAGCCATCAAAAATGATGAATTACTGGAATTTGCCAGAAATGGATGTCATTAGAAACAATTATATTAAGCGAAGTATCCCAGACCCAGAAAATTAAGCGCCGTATGTACTCCCTAATAGGTGGCTCCTAATACCAAACCCACCCAGCCCATCTTGAGACACTCATAGGTAAATCTATGTATTACCTACAGTAATTGCAAGGATTATGAACAGGAGGGATGGGGTTGGAGGGCCACACTAGAAACAAGGAGAGAAGTGACCAGGTTACAGTAGAGAAAATAGGCCTCCATCAAGGACTGCAAGAAAGTAATGGGACACCTAGTTAAGTTCACAGACATTTGTTCCTGATCATTTACAACTAAGGGGGTATGAACTCACCAGAAGGGGAGGGCATATAGTCTGGCAGATTAAAAAGTAACCATTTTGCAAATGGGTGATTGACCCCTCCCATTGCCAAATGCCATATGACCCTGCAATTCCACTTTTGGGTATAAGTATTACATCTACCCTTGAATGTGCTCTGATAATAAGACTCCAGTTTAACAGCTTTCTGTCTCTGGCCAGGGGGTGACATACAGTGCCCATCACGATGGAGTGACGGGCACTGCAGGAGCAACAAAACTGCAAAAGAAAATCAACGAACCACTATCCAGAACTTCAGAGACTCTATATCAACCACCTAGAACTAGGCCAGACTAATTTCTCCCCATTCTGAAGCTCAGGGACATTTGCGGAAGAGGGGGCGGTAAGAGTGTAAGAGCAAATGATTTGCAGGATACTCCACACAAGTTGGGGCCGAAGCAATCATGATTGGACATTGCATGCCCGGTGCAATGTCCAACACACTATTGACCTCACAAAGTCTAGCATTTGCTAAAGGCACCAAGATCCTTGGAGGCAAGGGATTGACAGCCACAGTAGTGTTCCTATGCTTAAGGGGAACACAGGAAAAGGTTCAGGGAAATGCACTGAGAGGAGGTCCAAAGGAGAGTCAGGCATGCACAAGAAAGGACTCTGGGAATTGGGGCGGGAGGCACAGGGGGACGGGGCGGGAGGGGTGAGGGGAGGGGGAGCAGGAGGAGGGAGGGAGGGAGCTGGTGTACCTATTAAGTTTGTATGAGCTGAAATAATAATAAAAAATGTATTATAAAAAAAAAAGAAGAGGGTAGGAATTGCAGACCCCAAACAAAAGAGCAAAGAGACCCTGGTGGAGGAAAGCAGATGGCTGCTCTGTGTCTGTTCAGACCTGCGGCCCAGGACCCGAGCTGGGCCAACCCTCCAGGTGACACTGCTGGAGCGACATTACCCCGTCATGACAGTCGGTGACTCCTGCCCGGCTCCTGAAATCCTGCTGTCACGCCCCGTGCCCTCAGGTTTGCAAAGCTCTCTTGGTGACTGTGTGTAGCCAGGGTTGCTGTGGATGGGGAAGACAGTTGAGGAAATGGAGTCAAAGGGAAAGAGTGCGAGATGAGATGATGGGCTCTGGCTGTGCCAATCGTGGAGCCAAGCCTGGGCTCTAGAAGCATTCATGAGCATTAGGATCCCCGATAAGCTCCCAAATGCTTTATTCCACTGAATGCTTCAATGATTACCTCCAATAAACTGTCAGGACAGGCAGGTGCCACCCTTAGGCTCATTTTACAGATGACACCACCCAGGATCAAAGTTGCCCGGCTTTCTTGGCACCCCAGAGCAAAGGGGTGGTAGAGTTAGAACTTGAAATTGACCTGACTCCAGAAGTACTGCTTTTAAGGAAAATACAGACAACAAAATGTGGTACTTCAACCATGTTTGTATGTTTCAATAACATTTGAAATGTTGTACCACCATAATTATTTTCCATTCCAGAACTTTTACACATATCAAAGAGAGACTCTTACCCACTAAATAGTGTTTTCCATCTCCTTTTCTCCCAATCTGTTTGCTGTCACTAGGAATCAAAGTGTGTTTCATGGGCCTCAAGAAGAAATGGAAGTGCTGAATTTGATCAAGATTTCCCCCTTGAATTGATGGTATCCACGGTCTATGTTCTCAAAAGAACTCTTAACTGCCTCCCCCCCAACATACAAGTATATTCCCCTCGCCCTGTGTCCCTGCACCTGCCAAGCATGCTTTTCCCAACTCACCTTCTCTTAGCAAAGTCTCATACCTCTGAGTTTCCAGCCGGATACGACCATGGGGGGGGGCGGTTGGGGATCTGAATCAACTCTTCGGCCAGTGTGTTCTCATGTGTCAAGGCTTCAAAAGCAGACATTCACTCAGACTTCTTGTGAAAAATACAAGCGCAGATTTGGTGAATCTGGTTCAGCATCCGAGGATTTCCTTCGTCCTAGGAAGCAGCCCCTTCGCCCTGGCGCATTTCACTAGTGTCCCTTGGCTGCTTCGGCACTCCACTGTAAATATCCCGAGGGCAGGATCCCATCTCATCATTATGTTCCCAGACATCAAACTGTGCGTGGCCCAGAGTAACACTCAATAAATGCAGAGAGAATGAAGAGATGAGTGAGCTCACAGGCTGGAGGGAAAAACAACCAGGTCTTCCCAGGGCCTCGAAGCCATACTAAGGAATTCAAAATTTATCAAGCTATGCAGAGTCACTGCAGGATTTTAAAAGAAAGAAAATCAAGTGTGGGGGGTTGGGAAGTGATATATATATATATAGAGAGAGAGAGAGAGTGTAGGAAATAACCAAGACTGAAGGAGATGACAGCAAACTGAGAAACGAGTTGAAGTAAATAACCATAAAGGAATAAATTTAAATAATGATGATGGAGCTGGAGAGAGGAAGACTATGATGATAGGTAGTTACTGGTGTCAAGTTGGCACCTGAAAACTTCAGCCTTGGGCATATTTGTTGAGAATTTATAGTTGAGTTAAGCCTTAAGCGAGTCTGAGGAGATTGTCTATTTGCTGGGTAGATCCAGGCCACGGAGGGCGGGACTAGTTCCCTGGACAGGTGCATAGGATGGAGGGAGCAGTTTAAGGAAGTTGGCATTTGTCATAGTTAAGCACAGGTGTCAACTTGACTCTTGAGGGTTTGAGCTCTGGGCACAGTTGTAGAGAGTTGATGGTTGAGTTAAGCCCAGAGCAAACCTGAAGGAGATTGTCTGGCTGCTGGGGAAGACCCAGCCCATAGTGGGTGGGATTAGGCCCTGGATAAATCACAGAGAGCTGGTTGAGAGAGTTGGCATCCTTCTGTATACTTGGCCAGACATGCTGGTCTGGCAAGTAAGGACTGTCCATCTCTCAGCCGTTATGGTGGCCAGTTCCCTCGGCCTTGGTGTTGGTGCGTGCTCTCCTGTCAAGTTGGACTGAGAACTGTAACCGGACTGTCGTAAGAAATTAAACTCCTTGTTTCCTTAAGCTGGTGATGGTCATTTATCAGCAACCATGCTGGTGAACTGCAACAGAATTTGGTACCAGGAGTGGGGTGTTGCTGATAAATCTGACCATGTGGATTTTGTGGCTTTTGAACGGTTCTGCTGGACAAAGTTGGAAATGCTGGAGAATTTTCACTTTGTGGATTTACAAATACCGTTCTTCAGAGTTCAGTGGGCCAATTGCTGAGAGACATTGTTTGGGCCCAATTTGTGATGAAGGGAACAAAGGCTTTGTTAAGCTGAATTTAAAGACGATGGACTGGTTTGCTTGACAAAGGAGAGCTGTGTTGGCAACCTTGAAGGTTTGGATGTGCAAAGGGCAGGCAGTAGAATATCTGCTGCTGTTGGACAAATGAGTATCAGTGAAGGAAAACCTAATAACTTGCATTGAGACGGTGGAGGACGTGGAAACCACCGTATGGCAAGTTCATGGTTTGGAAGCTCAGATTCCTTCAGGGGGCGAAAGCCCAAGTTCAAGCTGTTTCTTGCCCTTTGCAAGTTTGGTTGCCTAGAAGAGAGGCTTTTCCAGCGTCAGCGCGTTGAAGTTGATGCAGCTGTGGCTCCAGTGGACTAAGCTGCGTTTCAACCTCGCTTCGGAATCTGGCAGCGTCCCTCAGGTGATACTGGTTTTCATGTACTACTGAAGGGTTCATGGAGAGCAGCAAAAGCTTGGCACCAAGTGGCAGGCATAGAGTCCTGCAAGAGATGGTGAAGCTTAAAGCTGCAGAGGAGAACCCAGAGTTGTATTTGAGATGCCAGAACTGTGGGACTGCTGCTGAGGACAACTGCGAGTGGAGATTCAGCCTGGTTCAGAGGAACTCTGCTCTTACAACTTCGAGCTGCAGACAGGGACTGGGAATGACTCAAATCTTTGAGCTGCCTTGACTACGTGATGACAAAAGATGGACATTGAAGTACAGGATGCGGTGATTTGCTGGACTTTGATCTTTTTAATGTTTTCTTACTGTTTTAAGATCCTTCTGTTTTAATGTTTTAAAATATTGGAACTGAAGTTTTAATGAAAGAACATTTTAAATTTGTCCATGGAATGTATTTATATTTTAACATCTGTGGGGACAAGGAAAGGTTACAGTTTAAAAGTGCTATTGTTTTTGTGTCAAGTTGACAAGGGGTGGAGTGTCATAGTTAAGCACAGGTGTCAACTTGACTCTTGAGGGTTTGAGCTCTGGGCACAGTTGTAGAGAGTTGATGGTTGAGTTAAGCCCAGAGCAAACCTGAAGGAGATTGTCTGGCTGCTGGGGAAGACCCAGCCCATAGTGGGTGGGATTAGGCCCTGGATAAATCACAGAGAGCTGGTTGAGAGAGTTGGCATCCTTCTGTATACTTGGCCAGACATGCTGGTCTGGCAAGTAAGGACTGTCCATCTCTCAGCCGTTATGGTGGCCAGTTCCCTCGGCCCTGGTGTTGGTGCGTGCTCTCCCGTCAAGCTGGACTAAGAACTGTAACTGGACTGTCGTAAGAAAATAAACTCCTTGTTCCCTTAAGCTGTGTGATGGTCATTTATCAGCAACCATGCAGGCAGACTGCAACAGCATTCTTTGGCATATTTGGACAGACATGCTGTCTGGCAAGTGAGTTTTCCCCCCTCTCTGAGCAGTTCTACAAACGTGGTGTGACCAGTTCCCTTGGCACTTGATACTGGTATAAACTCTCATGCCAAGTTAGATTAAGAACAGTACCGCACAATCATAAGCAAGAATGACACTCCTGTTCCCCCTTAAGCTGTTTGGCTGTGACTTTATCAGCAGCAGACAGAGTAACTGTCACAAAGAGGATTCAAGACCACGTGACTGAACCTGATGGCACACGTCTCTGATTCTTGGGCAGAAGAGGCAGGAGGAATGTAACTTTGAGGCAAGCCTTGGCTACCTACAAAGACTTTGTCTCAAACAACGAAGAACAAGACCATGTGGATGGGTTGACCATGTGTTTCCATTTGCTTCAGACCATTTCTCTGGGGTATAATTAGCAAGAGTGCTTCTTTCATTCCTCAAAATGTCCTTATATGGCGGATGGCGATTTATCTGCCCATTCTGCACCTAGAACACAGAACTGATAGAACCTGAGAATCGGAGAAGCTGAGAGGTCAAGGGTGATTCTCAAGTGTCTGCCCTGTGTGATCTGTTGCTGGTGGTGATGCCACTGGATAAGCAGCAATCCAGGACATGAACAAGAGAAGTTTCTCTGGAAAATTATTTCCGTTAAAGAAGTGATGCAGGAGCCCGTGAAACAGAGGCGCCGGTTCTGCAAACCACTCCACCTGAGTTCTATCCCCAGAAGCCCACATGGTAGAAGGAAAGAACTGACTTCCAAAGTTGTCTTCTGCTCTCTGCCCATGTATGTGAACACGTGCATGCATTCTTCCTCCTCTCTCCTTTCTCTCTCTTTCTCCAGATAAATAATAAATGAAAAATTTTAAAGGGTTGTTGCCCACTGTTAACACGGCAGACATTGTGTAAGAGGCTCACAAATGGCTGATATTTGGAACCCTGATGGGAGGCATCATGAAATGAGAACATTTTCCCAGAAGCTTGGAATTGAACTAGTCCCAGAGCGATTTATTGCACGAGGAAAGCCGCTTTATTTGCTAGTCACTGTGACGGCGGATGGGATGTCAGAGAGGCTAATTCAATCTGGATTTTTTTGTTTCTCATTTCCCATTTTCTTCCCTTTAGATCACTGATGTTACTTACTGCCCCTGTTAGGAAAATACCCATGACTTCTGAGTCTCCTCATGTCCTTTATACAGTAAATGTAACTATGTACCACATCAAGGCCTGGTTATTTGAGTTGGAAGAACACATCCCCTGGTTTGGCAGTCCCAAGCCAAAGCTTGGGGATACCAAAATATCCTGCCTCATTTATAAGCCTCGTGACCCAAGATCCTTATTAATCCCTATTCATCCTTGCCAGCACTCTAGCTTCTGTGACCCCTTGCAACATGTCAACAACTAGGTAATTAATTAATAACATCGGGAAACATACCTTGCTTCTTCTCTTGGCCAGAGACATGGGATTTTCCCGGATTCATATTCAAGGTGGCTCTGACTTTACAGGTTCTAAGCGCAGTCAAGCAGAGGAATAAATTTGCCGGCTTCAGCCTTTTGAAAGAACTTTAAAACAATACTGTGACTTTTCAAGTATTAAGAAGAAGTGAAAGACTGAACTAAACTCAGCATTCATTTTAATGCATGGGTTAAAGGTTATATTAGCAGCTGTCAAAGCACTGGCCAATTCTAAATACATCATTCTTCACCTTAAATCAAAAGATTTGGTGGCACCCAGAACTAGCTTCTCCGAGTTAACGCTGACAAGACTATTGTTCATGAGGGTGAGATCTGCCTTCTAAGCTGTCCTGTCGCGTGGGTTTTGATATCAGCCTGATCAGCAAAGCAAAGCCCGAGAGCTGGAGCTGATCCCTTGTCCTACTACTTCAGGCTCAGAGAGCACTGCATGCCGGAAGTCAGGTATCATACAAAAGTGAACGCCACGAAACACCCCCAAGTCCAATCTGAGCCAAGGACTTTAGTAGGTATTTCTCAAAGAAGATCTATATGTACTTCAATAACTTAACAAGATTTCGATTCAGCATGGAAACAGACCTCTGGGTGTGTCTATGAGGAAGGTTTCAGATTAGCTTCTTTGAGGTAAGAAAAATCATCTTAACTGTGGGTGGCGTTATGCTATGGGCTGAGATCTGGGACTATTGAGAAAGGAAAAAAAAACAAAAAACAGCCGAGTACATGCAGCACTCTCTGCTTCCTGATTGCAGATGTCACGTGACCAGCTGCCTCAAGTTCCTGTTACCGCAGCCATGAACTCCCCAACATGATTTAACGGCCTGGAGCCTCAGGCCGTGAGCCAAGATAAACCTTTCTGTGCTTAAGTTGCTCTCATCTGATATTTTGTCCCAGCGACGCTTAATTAACTGAAACAGGAAATAAAACTTTAACCAAAAGCTTTTCAGAAAACCTAATTTCCCAAGCTATTTTACTACACTGGATAACTAAAGTGTCTGAAGCATAATTAATTCTTTGCCTGCATGCTAAAATTTCTGCTATTCTGTGTGCTTGCTAAAGTTTCTGCTGCTGCTGTGTGTGCGTGTATGTGTGTGTGTGTGTGTGTGTGTGTGTGTGTGTGTGTGTGCATGCAGGCATGGGTGCGTGCCTGTTCAAATACATGTACAGACCAGAAACCAATGTTGAATGTCTTCAGTGGCTTATCTACCTTTTTTTCCCCCAAGGGCAACTTTGGGAACCATCCTGGATTGCTTTTACCTCCTTTGTGCTTTGTTCTAGGAATTCCCAAGCTCCGCATGCCAGGGCTGGAAGTACAGGACACTGCTGGTTTCCACCTGGCATTTTTTACATGAGATCTGGGATCTGAACTCAGGACCTTCTGCTTTTTTTTTTAATTTTTTTATTATTTATTCAAATGTGCATATGTATGTGTGTATGTATGTATGTGTGTGTGTAGAACCATGGACGAATTCGGGAACTACTCCGCCCTACCAGGACCAGAAATGCAGGCCACCCGCCTCCCCCCCGCTTCCGCCTGGCGTCTATACATGGGGTCTAGGATCCGAACTCAGGACCTTCTGCCTGCAAGGCAGAGGTTTAACCGCTGAGCCACCTCTCCAGCCCCAGGACCTTCTGCTTTTGAGGCAGAATCTTAACCCCTGAGCCATCTCTCCAGCCCCTACCTTATTTTTTGAGAGGGTATTTCATTGAACCTGGAGTTTGCTGTCTAGATTAGACCAGTAAACCCCCGGATCTGCCCACATCCACTCCCTCAGACTACAGTTACAGATGCACACCAGTTACAGATGGGCTGCAAGGGGTACAAACTCAGGTCCTCCTGCTTGCATGGAAGGCATTTTACCTACTGAGGCAGCTTCTAATTTATTTTGGGGGGGTTGGATGTCATTATGTATCTCAAAGGCAGAAGGTCCTGAGTTAAGATCCCAAGTCCCACTATGGAACTCACTAAGTTGAGGCTAGCCTTAAATTCACATCCTCCCGTATCAGGCTCCCAAGTGCTAGAATGCTAGGTATGCACCATCCCTGGCTTGATTGCGGGACCACAGTGAAGGCCCACACGGGCCCTCTAGTGACCAAGTAAGAGAGGAACGCCAGAGTGAGCTGGAAGAGACAAGACAGGAAAGTTTTCTTGGCAAAAAGGGGAAACCAAAGTCTTGCCTGTAGTAGGTGCTTAAAATGAGAAAACAAAGAGGAACAATCAGTAGAAGGCCCTTCACCATGACAACAGACCTCTGTCTCATACCATCTGCCAAACCTGGAGTCACAGCCACTCCCTAGGAAAAGGTGAACTCATATTGAGCAGTCTCAGAGTCGAAGGATGTGGTCGTACTTGGAAACATCGTTAACGAAAAAAGTTCAACTGAAAAGGTTCCAACACCACAAGGACGATGTTGTTGCCACTCCCGTTTGCTCCTCTTCACTCATGGACATTTCTCCCACAGATTTCCTTGCACGCTTGCGACACGGTGTCATGGTCAAGCTTATTTACCTATAATCACAAAGCTAGGACACACTTGCTCGCTGTCATGGTTTGAAATGTGAGCTGTCCCCCGCAGCCCGTGTGCTTGAAGCTTTAGCGTTTGGGAAGGAGGTGGCGCCTTTGAGAGGCGGAGCCTTGCTGGAGGAAGGCAGTCACAGGGGGTGGGGCTTGAAGTTGATTAACCCCACCCTCCTTCCAGGAGAGGTCTGCTCTAGCAATGGCAGTCTTGCGGCTGTCAGCCTCCTGGATGGACAAGACTTAGGCTTCCTCCAGCTTCTGCCAGCCACCACGGAGGACTGTATCTTCCTCTGGAACCATAAGCTGAGTAAATCTCCCCTTTTCTCCCTTAAGTTGCTTGGCATTGAGTGGCGTCCCACCGCAACAGACGAGAGTAATTGCTACCCATGCTCATCTAATAGGAGACTTATTAAAAGGGGAGGGAGGGCTGGAGAGATGGCTCAGGGGATAAGATTCTGACTCATAAAGCAGAAGGTCCTGAGTTCAGATCCCAAGTCCCACTAAAAAAAAACACCAGGCAGAAATGGCTGTAGCCTGCACTTCTGGCCCTGGTGGGCGGAGGAAATCCCAGAGCGAAGCAAAAAGGAGGCAGAAGCAATCAGTCCAGGATGATTCCAGAAGTCACCTTGATCCTCCACAGGGACACATAGTGATACACATACACTAAATAAAGTTTTTTTAAAATGGTGGCCCCGGCATGCACTGGACAATTGTGTACATGTCAAATGCAAGGACGAGCTGAGCCGTGGTGGCAGCTCCTGCCCGTCATCCAGCACTCTAAGGCTGAGGAGGAGGATGGAGACTTTGAGACGAGCCCGTGTTACACATCAAGATGCTGCGGGAACCATCCCTTCCAGAGGAAGACCCCAGGGTATCAGTGAAGGAGACGCCTCCAAGACACATTGCAGAGTTGAGAAAAGGAAGGCTCGAAACTGTCTGTTCAACATCATACTTACAATTTTTTTTAACTAGAGATAAAAATCAAAAGAAAAACATTTAGAAATGTTCTTGCTTGTATCTTCATAAAAAGCTGATAAAGTACTTATCTGCAGGGAGCAGAGTAAATTGAATAAATGTGGGTAGTGGGAAGCAAAAAGACTTCTCAGAGGAAGTCATCAGACGTCACTTTGGGTGCGTGAATCACAAGTACATTAATTATTCATTCAAAAAAGTTTAAGTGCCAGCAAATGGTTCAAAGAATAAAGGCTGTGAATGTGGGTGGCTGAGTCCCACTTGCCTTGAAATTACCTTTCTACCTACATGAAAACTCTAGTAACAAGACTTCACCGTACTTTTGTATTGGGAGAATCCTTGGGTTGCTGTATCAGTCTGGAGTCTCACAGGTGTAAAAGTCAGAAAGGTAGCTCAAGCTAGGTAGGGCAGCTCACGCCTGTAATCCCGGCATTTCTGAGCCTGAGATGGGCGGAATGCTGAAGTTCGATCGAGGTCAAGAGTGAGGCCCAGGTCAGCCTCAGCAGCAGATGAGAGCTGCTGTCTCAAAACTTTATCCACTGAAGCATCCAGAGATGGAAACGGCTTGAGGGCTGGTGGAGCACAGAGCGTTGCTTGCCGAGAGGAACTGGCTGCCCTGTAGGCTCTCTGGGGACCTCTTGGCACCCTGGCTTCAACCACCAAGCAGATTGCTGGCGTCTCCTCTAGCCTTTTTCAAGAATCAACTTAGGAGGTCGCTGCGCTCTCCAATAGGCACTTGAGATCCTGCCGCCCTGCGTTTCAGAAAATGAATCTGCTGGGGGTGACCCAGGAGAGCCAGCCGCTTCTCCTCCAGGGTTTCAGCTGCGGTTCTCTTGTGCAACCGACCCGCTGCAGATGCATGCCATTCTGGACTTGAGAATGTAGGGCATTCAGAGCCAGACCAAGAGTATGTGTGTGGGGAGACGGCTGGGCTTTCCGGCTTGCCAGAATCAGGGAGTGGGAGAGAATGGAAGACCACTTATCTCCCTCCCCCCTCCCCTTTCTTCATTCCAGGCCCAAACACCAGACCAGCGTGTCTCTGAGTGAGTAAAAACTGGGAACATGGGATAAGGCCACATATAAAGGATGTTAGGAAATCCAAACGCAATACAGCCCTGATGTACTTAATTTGGTTTATAAAATGCAATTTGCAATTTCTGTGGAATCCTGTGTGTTAGTGTTAAAGGGGGTGAGGGGGAGGCCCAGTAGAGTTCCCAGCTGGATTCTGTTGCCATCTGGCTAGAACCACTTGCAGGCTGGTGAATCCCTCTTTGCATAAGTTTTCTCATCTGAAAGATATGATAGCTGCTATTCAACTTTACAGAGGTTAAATAAGAATAGAAGAGTCTTGGAAAAAACATGAGTGTGATTTAGACCTTAATAAAAAGCATCGTTTAAATGGCTCACTTTTACTTTTTGTTTTTTTTCAATCTGAAAAAGTTGCTAGCAAGGATCATTTGCTTTGCTCTATGACAAGTCAGGCTGGGCTTAAGAAAAGAAATGAGAGGCCTTAATTTCACAGTGAAATTCAGTGGGTCTACCTATCTGAGGTCCATTTCCTACCAGTTTTTTTCCGAGAAAGAACTTTCACCTATCATCAGCCCAGTGTTTCTTTGTTTTTTGTTTTTTGGCACAGTGCTGGCAGCTCCCTGAAGTGAATACGTAACTCTTCCCAGACAGCTATTCTTCTTAATAGTACCCAGGCAGCATTTTACAAAATAACAGAGACACAAATTGCTAAAATAAAGAAATATTTCATTTTATTTTACTCTTTCAGTCATGAGGTCCAAGGAAATACAAGTTTATAGAAATAAAAAACAATGCCAAAAAAAAAAAACAGGGAGAAGATCAACTTTAGAATTTGCATGGAATCAGCAGATCACGTGACAGTGGTGATTTCTGGCCTTCTCAGTTTGCCAAGACAGGTGTACCATTTGCTGTGGTATCTGTCCAGAAGAGAGTTGTCACGGAAGCCCAGACAACTAAAATTGCGTTCGATACACAAAGCAAAACAGTCAGCATTACCAGGTGACAAAATCGTTCCTTCACCAAAATTAACTAGTAAACTAGAGTAAATAAACCTCAACTATGACTATGCATTTCTTGATTGGCTCATTCATTTAGGAGTGCATTCAATGAGTATTTATCAAGCACCTATTGTGTGCCAAGAAGTACTGCATTAAATTCTGGATAAAGACACATACCCTGCCCAGAAAACGCTCCCAAAGTCACGGTGCAGACACGTGGAAATAAAAGAGAATTAATACATCCTGAGAAGTATTAACACATCTGCCCCAAAACAAGCCTAGCACGGATCCGTTCTAGCAGAGTGTCCATGGGAAAACGTCCCAGGGTTCCTCTTTCTCTTCAAGATGACAAATGCTCATGTTCTGCGCCAGCAGAACCTGCAGCATTGAGAAAAGCTACAATAGACCTAGAAATGGCCATCAGCTTCCACCACCCCACCCTTTGGGGAGACGCGGGTTGTCATGGCAGAGGTAGCTGCTGGACCTCCCCACCCTTCGCTCATTCGCCAGAATCTTAAGAAACTACCATGCTGTGTCCGCACTCACCAGGCCTCCTCCAAGGCTGCCCACACCTCTCCCTTGGGCACACTCCCTCACGGTCGCTCCCTCTGGGACAAACTTGGATTTGTAGCTAGAGGTCACGTGAACAGTCTAAGCACTACTTTCCCTCCATGTTGGCTTATTTACCTTGTGCCAATGCCATTTGGGTGCAAAGATGAAGCTTATAGGCCTCGCTGAACTGCAAAGGGCCTGTCTTTTCATTTCCTGTAGTGTTGTGGCATACTCGAGTCACAGGCTTTAAAAGGGGGAGTCCATAAACAGCACCCTGTTTCTTAGACAGTTCAGCTGTTCCTCTTCTTTCCCCTACCTGCCTTGGATCTGTGTTTCCCTTGACATTCCCACGTCACAAGACGAAGAGTTTGACAACATCTAATCTACACTGCTGACCCCGTCCTACCTGGCATTTCATTCACATGGACCACTTAGCATGGGGAGGGAGATACAGCCCGTGGGCGGGAAGAAATGAATTAGGACGCTGAATTTCCAAAAAAAGGTCTTCAATGTTCACTTAGAATTAATGTATATGATGAGTGATGTTAAGGCTTCACCCTACAAATATTTTCCTTAGTTTATCTAGGAGTCAGAACAGTTCAGTGTTAATTTAGTAGAAAATGTTCAACAATCAAGTACATAATCACTATAAATTGAATTTTATAAATGTTCTTGTGATAAACTGCATACAGATGATTGTCTAACAATTAAAATTTAAAATGTCTAGCTACCTGATTTGACTTCTTTCAATAAATGTGCTGAACAAATTTTTCATTCAGTGTATTTCCATAAATCTTTCATACACACACAAAAAAACAACAGCATCTGTACAAAATATAAGAGTGCTCCATTTTCTGTAACACCTTATCTTTTCCATATATGAATTTTTTTCACATAAAAAGGGTCTTAGAAAAATATAAAAAATATTGCTACAATGTTATAAATGTTCTACATCCTCTAGGAAAACATACCTCTGTAAATAGAAAAACTATTAGGAATTCTTAATAAAATTCAAGTCCTGGATGTGCTGCAGATGCGTCCCAATCAGGTTGACATCCAAACCCATCTGTTCTCTGTGCCACTTCCAGATACTGTTGGCGACATTCATTGAGCAAGACAGGGTTCTCTTTTCTTCAAATGTCATCATTGATTTCTGTGGATATTCTTAGGGTGACACTCTAGAGAGGGAGGTATCAAAGAAGCGAAACTACTGCTAGCTGTAACCACGAAAGTTCCAGAAGGTTTACCCCACCCGACAAGTGACTTCACTAAGTGTTTGTGTTGTGCTGGATTTGAGTCCTAAAGAACTTTCTTGGCTCTTGAATTGTTTTAGCTAATATTTCACTTGTTTTGAAATGTAAGAGCTCATCTGTGGCCAAATCTGCTAAGGTCTTACCTTCTTTCTGACTTGGGAACATTTTTCAACAACATACTTCTTTCTCTTTTAAAAAAAAAAAAACACAAATACATATTTCCCATTTTTTTAAATTAGTGAGATCTACTTAAAAACAATCAGGACTTTGAGCATCAAATGTTAAGAGAACATATGAAAGTTTCATTAGCCAAGTGTCCTGCTAAAGATGCTTCCCTTTGGGGATGATCTAATAAACTAAGTTGCACAATACCTTTTTTATTAAAAAAAAAAAAAAAAAGGCCTATTAAGGGTAAAAAGAATGCTTTCCAAAATGTAAGAACTTTTCTGAGTTCTTGCTAATTCTTACTATCAGCATTTCACATAAAATTTAAACAAATAGAATCTTACCTGGAAATCTTGGATGAATGTTAGGAAATAGAAAATAAAACCAAAGGCCACGGTCCATTCACAAATGGCGCTTACCACGTGAAAAACATAATCCTAGCAGCAAAAAGAAACAAAATTTAGCCTAAAAAAAAAAAAAAGACCCACCCCAAAGAAATCATATGAAAAAATAACGAGTCAGACCACACCATAAAGCTGCCCAGTCCACGCAAATCAAGAGACTCGAGGAAACACCAGAAGCAAAGCCCCGCGGCCAGGGGTCATAAGTTTGCATAAGTTACAACTGGAATGCAAATACCTCTTAATCTACAGTTGCCACATCTGCTCTATATAACTTTAGAAGGCAAAACAAGGCCCACAAAGTAATGGAGACTGAGAAGCAAATTGGGACTCCACAGAAGAAAGAACTTTGCAGGCAATCTGGTATTTTTCATAGTTGAGGTGGACTCCAAGCTTCTTATAGACACGCTTGTAAATTACCCAAGCGTGTGCTTGAAGACAACACTGGCTGGCTACCCCACTCGATCTTAAGTTTCCCTGATACTATAGAAGATGCTAGAGCAGCAGACAGCTCTGCTTGGCGTGACAAGATACATGGAGCTGCACAATAAGGAGACATTCATGTGACCATTGTGCATCCTCTTTGGGAAAAGGAGAAAATGGAGGCCAAGAATGAGTGCCTTTACCTGGGGCTTCCAATTTTGGCTGCATCCAGAGGCCAGAAAATAATAAAAATAAGTGAAACAGATGGTTGTTAAAGGATGGGAGTCCATGCTTTGAATGAATTCTGTTTGATTTTTTTAAATTTAACTTTTACTTTTTAGTGCATATGTACAGAGGTGAATTTTTTTTCAATTCCAGAAAGGCAAGTAAAAACATCTTTCAATTCTAAGTTGAAAAGTGCATGTCTGACTAGCTTACATACCACATAAGGCCCGTAGACCCTTAGTTAGATTTCCGGTAATGACTGAATTATCTTTTCTGCTTCACTTTCTGCTCTGCTAGAGGATATAGATATGAGTCACTAAGTGTGTGCTAGACAGGGCAGGGCTGCTGCATCCAGGAATTCACTGCAGTGAGACTTGTCCCAACCAGACTTGCATAATGACTGATACCAGCATGCCCCCAGAGACTATAGAGGAACTCAACAGAGATAAGGACATACAGTGGAAATATTGGGGACTACAGCTAGATGTGTGAAGGGAAATGGCCCTATCAACTTGGCATGCCATAGAGGCCTGAACCTCCACAAAACTAGACAAGCCAGAGGAAACTCTGGGGTCCACAGAAGTGGACAGGCAGGAGGGTGGAAGGGAGTGAAATGGATTGATGAAGAGGAGGGAGAAAGGGAGGGAAGATGGAGAGAAGCAGGAACAAGAACTCAATATGCTTGTAAAACTAGGAAAATAAATAAACATAGAGGGCAAAGAAAGGTGGGGTGTTTAGCGTGATATTAATGACAGTTCTTTTAACCAGGAATCTCAATTTCTCCACATACATGTGAATGGAGACAAGCTCTGATCTCATTATATAAATGAATCAATAACATTATAATTCTGACTCTCTGTACCAAATAAATCATAATGTACAGTGAAAGTGCTAATATACTACATGCAAGCTTGAGCTAGTGCCTAAAATATTATTTTATCCAGATCATTATAGACAATCTCAGAGTACCATAGTAAACAAATATATATATATTCATGCTTTTATTTTAAAGACTGTATCTCCCTAAGTGGTCCAGGCTAGTCCTTATGCCTCAACTTCCTGCATCATGGAACACCCCGCCCTGCTGTTTTCTATATTTTCAGAGAAAAAAACAATAGGTAACAGGAACAATGAGATAGCCCAGTAGGGCTGAAGTGCTTGTTGGCAAGCCTAAGATCTAAGTTCCATCCAGGAGACCTACAAAGTGAAAGAAGGGAACCAACTCAAGCAAGCTGTCCTCTGATCTACACACGAATGTGGTGGCGTGTTAATGTATGTGGGCGTACGCACACATAATAAATAAATAAATAAATGTAAAAAGATAAAAATAGAAGATAATGGCTTTTTCAACTGCCTAGAGATAAATTTTGCTGCATAGTTAAGCAATTGATTTGTGGTGGAAGACCGCCACCTCGTGGCATATGAGGAAACTACACTGGGATCCGATCTGTCTGGTCAATGGGAAAGAGGAAAGACACAGTTGAGATAGAGCTGGGGGTGCAGGGGCGGGAGAGGAGGGGACTTTTACCTAGTTCGAACCTACTGACTCATTTGACCATTTTGACATTCAAAGGAAGCATGTCTACACTTTTTCTTCAGCATCTTCTGTAGGACCCTCGTCCTTGCGGTTTCCACGCAATCTTCCATTTCAGAAAGTCTTTGCTCTGACCCTGTTGCACCAAACGTCCAACCACTGCAATGCTGCTCTTCCTCGCGCCTCCAGTCCAGAAGGGAGAAGCATTTAAGCTGGAAGCTGGATGAGCTGGCTGCTACTCTTGTCGTTTTGAAAAGCATCAGTAGCTCTCTGACTTTGGGAAGTCAGAAGCCTCCTTCCTAAGTCCATTCAGCTACACTTTCCATGATTGCTTTTCTGGCCCTTGGAAAGCGTCTTCCTCCCTAATTCTGTAGAATGAACTGCCAGTGCCTCTGCATTTCTGCGTGTTGCGTGGCCTTCAGAACTTCTCTGACTCTTCAAAGTGGTATCTTTGGCAGATGCCAACCACTCTTTGTCCCCACTGAACTCTAGACCTTTTGGGGGCCCCACTCTCCCATCGCTCTCCTTCCTTCCCTCCTCCCCACAGAGTGTCTTGTGACACCGTCTTGCATAGATCACACTGTTCTGTCAGTCCATGATCCCGTTTCTTTCTTTTTGGCCAGAGACATTCCTTTACCACCCTTTGGAAAGTGCTGTGGTTATTCTTCCATCTCTGCCCTTTTTCCATTTGTTTTCCCATGTGGCACCTGCAGGAACCACCATCTCGGGTATCTCAATGCCTAGCCGTCTCCACTCCACACATCTGCTTGCACGGGTTCTGATACTTGGCTCGACATCACCAACCCCGCTGCTAACCTCCAATCCTGCAGAGGCCTGGTCCACATTTCTAACTGGACATTTCTAACTGGACATTGCTCCTGTATGTCTGACTGTAGCCTTACAGTCAATGATTCTAAAACAACTCCTCTTCTCCTGCAATAAAACATGTCTCTGTAGAGACTTTAATCTCTAACCAGGAACAAATTCTTGCTTCCTCTGAAAGATTTGGAATTCCACTCTGAATCATCACGTCCCTCATTCTCGAATTCAAGGACCCTCCAAATACTTTGCCATATAATCATCGCAACCTAGGCTGACAGCAATGGACTCTGAGCTAGTAAAGCGTCTCCTGTCTTTCCAATGCTAGGTTCTCTCTTCAGTCTGTCCAGTTGCTGCTCTGCCTTACACCCATCTATCATTCTCTTCATTCACTTCCCCATTCAAAGGCCTCCAAGGTTTACGCTGGTCACCCCAGACAAGTATGCACCTCACTCCTCCTCCTTAAATCGCTGCTCTCTATCCTGCAACGAAACATATACTACATCTATCCTCCAGCTAATGTTGGTCTTGTTGCTTAACATTCTATATACATATTTCCTATATCCTCCAAAACCTTTCATCCATGTTCCCCTAGCCTATATAGTTTAGGAAGCAAACGGGAATTCAAATTATTTTAAAACAATGCCAGGACCTATTTGAGATTACGTTAAGCAAAAATCATGGGAAACTTTCATTTTGAACTGAGTTCCTGCCGTAGGCAATGTGCTTGCTAAGTGTCGCCCAGTGTTTGTGAGCCTTTTACAGGGATATAGTCTCATAATGTTACCCAAGATATCTTGGAACTCACTATAGAGATAAACTGTCCTTAAAGCTACAGTTATGCTCTCCCCTTTGATTCCCAAATGCTGGGATTACAGGTGTGAATCACCACATCTAGCCAAATGATGCTTATTAAAGAAACAGATAGATCCCCCAAACTGACCAGTTTTCCCAGAAACAGAAGATTCTAGTTTGCCTGAGTCAGTGTAAAAGAAGTCCTTGGCTTTGAAAAAAAAACAAAACAAAACCCACTCTTCTGCCATTGCTTAGTTATGCAGTCAGCAATCTCTCTCTCTCTCTCTCTCTGCATTGGGGGTCCTAGCATGGCTTTGGATATGCTAGCCTGATACTCTACCATCAAGTTACATTCCTATAGGAGAACTTTCAATGTTTTATAGAACAAATTCCACAAAGTGAATTTATAATTACAAATAAAAGCCAAATTTTATCAATAACTAAACTTGCCATAATACTGTCTTTTGAAGGTAGTCACTAAATACAAGGCCAAATAATGGACGGGCAAGTTGATTTCTATCCCGTATTGACTCTATGCATTTCAACTTATTCTAAGCAGCGACAGTAATCCTCCTCCCTAAGATTCACCCAGCCATGATCTCACAATCATATTGGGACTAAGCAGTTACCTTTTCTTTTGGATTCCATTCCAGCTTCGTGATAGAGATGAGTGAGGCACAGGCAATCACTTATTAAAAAAAGATTGTTAAGAAAACTACAGAAGAAATGGGTGATTGACCCCTCCCTCACTGAGGTTTCCTACTTTTATTACATCTACCCTTGAATGTGCTCTTATAACAAGACTCCAATTAAAAAAAAAAAAAAAAAAAAAAAAACAAGACTCCAGTTTAACAGCTTTTTGTCTCTGGCCAGGGGGTGACATACAGTGCCCATCAGGATGGAGTGAAGGGCATTGCAGGAGCAGCAAAACTGCAAAAGAAAACCAACAAACCACAATCCAGAACTTCAGAGACTCTATATCAAACTCTTAGAACTAGGCCAGACTAATCTCTCCCCATCCTGAAGCTCAGGGCCATTTGCGGAAGAGGGGGCGGTAAGATTGTAAGAGCACAAGGATGGGAGGAGCAATGATTTGCAAGATACTCCACACTAGTTAGGGCCGAAGCAATCATAATAGCACTTTGCATGCCCTGCGCAATGTCCAACACACTATTGACCTCACAAAGTCTAGCATCTGCTAAAGGCACCAAGATCCTTGGAGGCAAGGGATTGACAGCCACAGTAGTGTTCCTATGCTTAAGAGGAACATGAGAAAGGGTTCAGGGAAATGCCACTGGGTCCTTGTACGTCATCAGAGAGGAGGGCCCAGAGGAGAGTCAGGCATACACAATAAAGGACTCTCTGGGAATTGGGGGGGAGACACTGGGGAATGGGGAGAGAGAGGAGGGAGAGTAGGGGATTCGGGGGGAGGAGGAGAGGGAGGGAACTGGTCTACCTATTAAGTTTGTATGTGCGGAAATAATAAAAAATTATAAGAAAAAGAAAACTACAGAAGAAAACAGGTCCTTTAATATTAAGACAATTCTATGAATATAATCATTACACAGTGTTGAAATATAAATGCCAACATTTCTATAAGCACACCACCTGTACTAGCTTCTGCTAATTGCAAACCGTCTGTTGCAAGAGCAGCTAAATTATGGTATGAATGTAGCGCTCTTGCCTAACACACGTGAGGCCCCAGGTTCAATTCCCAGTACCACAAAAAATAAATACATAAATAAAACAAGTACAGCATGTAAATGCAGTCATGGCCTAGCAATACTTTTCCAATTATATGAGGCTTTAATCTATGTCTATGTTTTGCTTAACCCTGAGTGTGACTGGATATTCCCACTTAAGCAAGCTGCTTAAACCTGGGCCAAATGGCTGGCACAGAAATTCAAAATGGGTCCTTCTAGAGTTCTCGCTACTGAATAAAAACACTGTTTCCCTAAAATACCACTTTCAAGGTAGCAGGTTTAAGAAAAATTTACCATCTAAGCCAGGAACGAAATCCCACACATGGGCAACCTCAACATTAATACAAAAACAAGCTACTGGCATACAACCTATTACTTTTAGAAACAAACTTTTGTAGGGTGTGGGTGGGGTCTGTGTCAAATGGAGCCCCTTCCTCCCCACCCAGAGTTTACAGATCAAAGAGACTTTGGAGAGGAACCGTGGCCCCCTGCTCTACCTGGACACTACTGTCTCGCAAGGTAAAAGAGAAAGCTACAGGGAAATAGAAGACTCTCTTTCAAAACACAGAGACTTCAAAGTACTGAGACCAAGCAATGGTGCCAGCCCCCTCAGCCCTGAGTCAGCACATTCTCCCCAAATCCCCTCCCTTCATATTTTGCAATGCCTGACACTTTCCAGTTTCTCAGGATAAAAGCAGTAGAAAGCACAGAAGAGTCTCTGATCTTGTCAGAGAACAACTTGTCAGAGAAACTTCTACTAGTTTCAAAGTCTCCTAGTTCTCTCTCAGTTTAATTATTATTTTTTATGTTTTCTAGTTCCATCCTTGATGCACCAAGTACCACACTGTCTAGGGATGCAGGGGATTTGGTCTTAGTTCCCAGAAAATTCATAGGACCAAAACATGGCATGCTAGAGAGAAAAGAACATGGGACAACAATGACTCAGACAGGAAACAGTTAATTCAGAATGGAATGACCTTTGAGGTGTCAGGGACCGACTGCATCAGAATCAATCATCCTCTAAGCAGGGAAGCTTGAAGATCTCTCCAGAGATCCCCATCTCACAGAACTATAACGTGTATCTTGAAATTTTCCAGTAGCCACATTTGTAAAGGCTAAAAAGAACCTAATGGAATTAATTGTAATAATATATTCTCACATATGAAAACATATTGATATATTATCTGATGTTATATCTTACCAACATACTGAGAGGTAACATATATCCTATTTAAACCAACATCTCAAATGCTACAGGTGATAATATTGTTGTGTCAAAGTTTAATAGTATAAAAATTATTATTGCAAACTAGCTGAGATATCCCACATCAGTAACTCTAACATTTTGGAAACATGAGGAAGAGGATCACAAGTTTGAAGATAGCCTTGGCTACAGTAAGTTTAAGGAGAGCCTAGACTGCAGACTGCATAAGGAGACCCTGTGTCAAAAAGGAGAGGAGCACCGGAGAGATAGCTCAGGAGTTAAGACTCTGTCTTCAAAGCAGAAGGTCCTGAGTTCAGATCCCAGGTCCCATGTAAAGACAATTCCAAGTGAACAGCACTTTTGGCTCTGGTGGGCGGAGTCCCAGAGCTAAGCAAAAAGGAGGTAGAAGCAATACAGGATGATTCCTCAAGTTACCCTTGATCAAGGGTAACACACACACATAACACACACACACTCAAAGATTTTAAAAAAGTAAGGAGGAAGATGAAGAGAGAGAAGAATTAATGCAACTGTCTACATGACTTCTTTTTCTTATTGAGTCTTTGACTGTGTGTTTTACAATTATGAAACATCCTAGTTTGGGTTAGTCACATTTCTAGTATGCAAAAGTTTCATGTGGTTACTATGATGGGACCAACAGTACAGCTCTAGAAAGATGAAGAAAGAGTATAATCCAGCTTATGAGAAGAGTGTGGGCAAAAACAGAGAATAACATAATACTAGGCCTGAAATGGGGGTGGGGTGGGATATGAGAATGAGGCTGAAGAAATAGGAAGTTTTAGATCATGTGCTTTGTATTCAGGAGACTGAGCTGTTTACCACTTGAGTCTATATAGAGCCTCCCCTTCTATCCCTCCTCTTCTCTTCATTCCTTATCCCTTCCCTCCTCTCCTCTCTTCTCTCCTCCTCTTCTCTCTCTCTCTCTCTCTCCCTCCCCCTATCAAGTTTGTACTATGCACACATACCATCATGTCTGGCTTCAGTGTAACTTTCAGAAGCTTTACAAGCTGGGGCACAATGGGCCAATATGCAGGAAAAGTTTGGCCCCTGATTCTAAATGACAGACTTTACTCCATTTCTTCAGAAGTCAAATATGACTGTTTCATAGAACTATTCCAGGAGGGAAAAACAAGGGCATTTTTTTGAAAGAAATTCTCTGTAAAGAAATACTACTACCATGATAAATTCCAAGCCCAAAGACTTCTTTATACAGAAGAATTTACTCAAGCTGCAGGGCATGGCCTGTATCCGTGTGGGGCTGCTACCTTTTGGAATGGCTCATAAAAAGATCCTTCCCCAATGAGAACTGTTAGTCTAGGAAATTGAGGATGGGAACGTTCATCCTCATGAACTCTCCAGTTTTAATATCTAGAGACCTAATTCTAAATGCCGGAAGTGAGGAAGGCCTTTCTGTAAAGACATTTTGCAACTTCTACTTAAGACATTTTACAGCTGATACAAGCTAAAAAGGCCTTAAGAAAACATATCCGAGGTTTACAGCATCTTAGAACTGCAAACAGAACATCAATGTTGAGGAGGGATTATCTTGGGAACAAGGGTGTGTAGTTTGTTGGCAAATTTCTCATTACTTATTAGTCTTCCCTGCTTCTTGGAAATATCATAATTAAGTTTCTCTAAGAACTAGTGGATTCCCAACTTGGCAGCTCACACCTGTAATCTCCACACTTGAGAGGCTGAGATGTGAAGAGTGCTGCACATTTAAGGCCAACCTGGGCTACATGGTGAGTCCCAGAACAGCATGGTCTACAAAGGAAGATCTTATCTCAAAACAGCAATAAAAAATGAAAAAGAAATGTTAAGAAAAATCAAGGGAAATGTCTCAGAAATTAAAATAGTTGCCCTGCAAGCAAAAGGATCAGAGTTCAGATCTCCAGATCCCATGTAAAATGTTAGGCAGGTATGGAGTTCACCTGTAATCTAGCCTCAAAAGGTAGAGACCAAGAATCCCCAGAACAAGCTGTCTTACGGGACTAACCCTATCAGAGAGCTGTGGGTTTAATTATTCGCCCTGCATAAGGTGAAGACACAATCAGGGATGATTACCAGCATCGATCTCAGACCTCCCCTGTGCATGTGTGCACGCGTGCAAACATGTATACATACACATGAAAAGCAGAAAATAAAACTGTACTCAAGCCTGATACCTGGCTTAAATTCTATTTTATTAGAGAAATAGAGTCATTGTTTAGAAGCACATGATACATTTAACTTAATTAATACAAGAGCCTGAGACAGATAGGCTACCATGGCTTTGAGTCTGGACTACATTGTAAGTAACAGGATAGACCTTTGAGATAAGGTCTTCCTTTGTAGACTACGCTGTTCTGGGACTCACCATGAGCTACATAGCATATACCATATATCCGCCTAAGTTCTATAACAAGACTCTTCCTTTAAATCACAATATAGAAGCATGATTAAAATTTTCTTTTCTTTATTCTCATTACTGAATTACAAAAGGAGGTGAATTTCATTTTGAAATACAATTGGTAACTAAGAAGACAACATAGTTCGGATGACCTAATAATAAATGATGGAGAATTTAGAAGTTCTCTCAATATGGGCAAATCAAATTGTCACGTCCCCAGCCGGCATGGGGGAAGGGGCAGGCCTGCATTCTCGGGACTTCACAGGCTATTGCTCTAAGTACAATACCAATATTTTATGTCTTTAGTCAAGCACTACAAAGAAAAATAAACATTTTCATATGACTTGTGAAACCTTCTTTCATGAGAAGAACAGTGAACAGGTTGAAGTGCTCCTATTTTTCCATCCCTTTCATTCCATTCTTTCCCAAGAGATTCTTGCAATCTAACCAAAGTCAGATACTTTCTTAATGATAATACTTTTATTTAAACTTCTCGAGAACATGAAAATGTGGCCATTATTCTCTTTTTTGTTTTATTTTGTTTTGTTTTAAGCCTTTCACTGGGTAAAGTGGGGGGAGGGGCCGGGGGGCAGCAAAGTTGCTGGGACACTGAGCAAGGATTTCCTACTTAGCCAGACAATCTGGATCCTGACCTTTTTTCCCCAAGCTCACCTGTGCACGTCAACACAAAGAACTTTGCTAACTCAAACTTACTCGAATCCCTATTATGGTTAGATATAAAGGGCCCCTTTGTAGCAAAGATTTTTATGTTGGGAACTTGGGCCCATTTGGTAATGCTAGCTTGGGAGGTCCTGGAAACTTTATGAGGTCCAGGTAGGTAGACTACTGGAGACAGGTTCTTCAGGTGGGGTATCTTGTCCAAGACTCCTTGACTTCATTTTTTTTAACTTTATTTATTCATTCACTTTGTGTGTGTGTGTGTGTGTGTGTGTGTGTGTGTGTGTGTGTGCGCACGCACGTGTGTACATTGTGTGTCCCTGTGGAGGACCAAGGGTGACTTTGGGAATCATCCTGGATAGCTTCTACCTCCTTTGGGCTTCACGCTGGGACTCCCCAGGCTCCGCCCACCAGGGCCTGAAGCTCTGGATCTTCTGCTTGCGAGGCAGAGGCTTAACCCCTGAGCCCTCTTCCTTCATTTTCCCAACATACACACACAATAAGACCTCTTCCCCACGTCCACCAATCATGATGTTCTGCGCAGGCCACCACAGACTGGCATTCGGAGACAGCCAAATAAAGCCTTCATCCCTTAAGTTGCTTCTGTTACATATTTTGTCACAGGCACACTCTTGGTATCTGATCATCCTGGTTATCTAAACAAACTCCTCCTCCTCCTTTTCCTCTTCCTCCTTCTCCTCCTCCTCTTCTTTCACCACCACTACCCAAGTGATATGTGATCACCATGGCCTGTGCCTTCTCCAAGACCTTCGCCAGGTGGGTTTAGCCAGCATCCCTTTCCTTCTTTCATGTGTCCTCTTACTATTTTCCCACCGCTGACCTCGAAGTATTCCCACTGGCTCGCACACAGCTGTTGCTACGGCCCCAGAGAGAAACTGTTCCTCCCTCTACTTTCATGACAGCCACTGAATTCTTATTATTACTCTATTGCTCTAAAGCTGGCAAGCTGTGCAAAGGATACTGGGGACAACGGCTGCGCAGGAAACGGCAGAGATGGCCATCCGTATGTGGCACGTCATGAGGCTGTTCCACTGGGGACACGATTTGTAAGAGATGATGGATTGCAGGAGTGTGTACACCACACCGCAGACGAAAGCCAACAAGGCCCCGCCGTCGTGCACCACGGGCACAGCTAGCTCCTGGAGAGGGCACAGATGGGGCGTTAACTCTGCAGGAGCATACCAACCTCAAGCCACCAGCTCTCTGGGATGCCCAAAGCCACCCAGCACGTCCCAGATGCGCTTCTCCTTGAACACATAGCTGCTTAAGAGGAAATCCTCCTGTTGCCAGTTGGGTTACACAGTTGAACATGTGGGACAAGGAAAGAACAACATCCACCTCTTGGTGGAAATTGACAGCCCTGAATTTCCAGAGATGTTTTCTCATAATGCCTCCCATTGACCGAGGACATCTTTCCCTTGTGAGGTGCGGAGGAGGTGTACCCATGAAGCACGTGGGTGCAACTCAAACTGTGGTTACTTGGACCATGGTCTAACTCCATGAAGGTACAGATGTCAGAATAGATGTAAACCTGCAGCTATATCAGTGTATGATAGGCGCTTCAGCAGCCCAGGAGGGAATAGGCTGCCACCTTTTTGTGAAAAGGCATCACACAAGATCACCTCTGGCGGGAATGAATTCCATCCTGCTCTTACATGTAAGACGACAGGTGAGGGAGAGTATAGGACCATCATAATGTTATAACCATCATAATGGTTATAACCACTGTACCCTCAAAGTACAGGCTGGTAAGTATGTTTATCGTCTCATCCAATCCTTGCAATAATGAGCACTATTATCATTCGTGTTAATGTGAAATTCAACAGATATTCCTAAAATATGAAATAGTACCCCAAACATTAAACAGCACCTCCACAGGAAACGATAAGGGATGAACTGCAGTTCACAAATTAGCATAATGACTATTTATCTCCAAACACTTCTCGCAACAATACTTCAGTCAATCAGTGCATGTTATTCTGCTCCAGTGGGATCATATTTCAGTTCTGCAATTAAGTAGCTGAACAATGAGTAAATTATTTCATCTCCACAAAACAAAATCCTCACCAGCAAAAGGAAGAGGTCAGGTGCTTCTCTTTGAGCACCAGATGGATCCTATCTAGCATTTGCCAGTAAACATCCATTCTGAGGGGGGAAAAAAACAAAACAAAACAAAACAAAAAACATTTCTGATAGTTAAAGCTGCTCTCCCTTCAGACTACATGAATATGAACAGGGAAGTCAGGATGGTGCCTCAGAAAGGCAATTCCTATCCTCAGGAGACTGAGGTAGACTGCCAAGAGTTCAAGGACCTATCTAGAAAATGGAAGCAAGGTGCTAGGGAGACAACTCAGAGTATGTAAAGTGCCTTGCATGGCAAGCAGGGGGCCTGAGTATGGATTCCAAGAACCCACATAAAGCCAGATGTGGGTCTGTAGTCCTAGCACTCAACAATGAAGTGAGAGATGGAGACAAGGGCAATTCCTAGGTTTGTAAACCAGCTAGCCTGGCATATGCAACAACAACCAATAAGGACCCCACTTCAAACACAGTAATCTGTGTTTGTCCTCTTACCATACACACATGTGATGACATGCATGCATCTACATTCACACATACGAACACACATACACAATTAAAAAATTAAATAGGAAGAAAGAGCACAAAGACAAAAAATGAAATAGGAAGACAAAAAGGATGAATGGAGCGTACAGTACTGTTTGAGATGTGTACATTCTCATTCCAAAAACCAGACCAATTCAAGTTTTAGAAACTTGTTGCCCCCCCCCCATTCAAGTCTCTTGGCCCAAGCTTGCTTCCTGCATTCCTTTGAGGATTTCCACTCCCACACATTCCATCGATACCCCCAAAAGTCTCAGTCCATACCTGAAAATTGGCTACGATGCCCATTCCAATACACCCCACCAATCCAAGAACTAACGACACCAAGTTAAAAACAGGACTGCTGAAATAGCTGGTCTGGTTTTGCTTCTCCACAATCTTATATCTTGTGTACATCGTGGCTGCACCTGCAAAAGAGAAGGACACTCTGATGAAGCCACTGCCTGGTTGCTAAGGACCAAAACAACCACAAGAGAAGCTCTGACTCATTTCGAAAAGTGTCTTCATTGCGGCTAGTAATACAGTTCAGGGGAACTGTGCTCGCCTAACATGCACAGGTCTTGTGTTTGATTCTCAGCGCTGCAAAGGAAAAAAAAAAAATCCTGATTGTGGGAGGGAGATGGGGATGGAGGGAAGCAGGGATGAGTACCCAATATGCTTGCAAAAGCAGAAAAATTTAAAATTAATAAAACAATCCTGATTTCAGTACATCTTTGTTCTTATCCTCATTGTGAACACACACACATACACACCACACACACGCACATGCACGCATGCACACATGCACACATCATCTTAATTGACTTTACACACAAATACCATTATGCAACATGTGTCTGTGGCTTGCTTTTCTCACTTAACAGTGTACAACAAGGAGATTTTTTCCAAGTCAATACAGAAGAAATCCATTCCCTCTTTTTTAGGGGAGTTCCCCGTGGTCTATAAGGTAAACTATTTATTTCAACATTCTCTTATAACCTAAATTTTCTTTTTTTTTTCATTTTTTTTATTAAAAATTTAATTATACATTTTAAAATTTTTTACCAGTTCCCTCCCTCCCTCTTATAACCTAAATTTTCTATTACACTTTGTTCTCTATTCTTTCCAATTATAAAAAATACTCAAAGAGGGCCATCTAGCCCCTCATGGCCCTCTAGCGCCATGAGTCTGTTTCTTGTTCCTTGCGCCTCATGAATTCCATGCCTAGGCACCGTGAGCTCTCATGGACTCCCTAGCCCCCCCATGGCACTCTATTGCCATGAGCTGTTTTATTTCTGCTTCTCATGGAAGCGACCTAGCTCCTCATGGCACTCCACGTCTGGAGGCCATGAGTTCCAACCTGTCTCTTCTCTAATAAACTCTACTTAAATCCTCAAAAAAAAAAAAAATACTCAAAGAACATCTTTGACATGTAACTCTTTGGGCACATTTTCTGGTGTTTCTTGAAGAACAATTCCTAGAAGTCGTAGTATAGGGTAAGAAAAAAAAAACATACATAATTAAAATATTGAAAAGTCGCTTTAATTTTCTCTGAGACCCATAGCGACTTATAACTCCATTAGCAGAGTTGGGAGAGCAGTGCTATGCACCTTGCCTTTTAATAACTATCTATTCAAGAAGAGAAAGCTGGAAACTTGTTGGTTTAGTTGACATCTCCCTGGTCATTAGTGAGCATTAGCAGTTTTCAGTCTGCAGTGTATTTGCATTTCTTCTGAAACTTGTATGATCATAAATTTTACTTATTTTTCTCTTGTTTTTGACACATTCTGTGTACTAGTCTATTGTCTGCTCTGAATATTATAAATTCTCTTCTGAGCTATTGTTTTGATTTTCTTAGACCTTTCACCATTCAAGTTTTATTTTTTGCTTACTTGAATCAGATTTTTGTTAATTTTGACAGCAAGCGAGTGAGTGAAAGAGAGAGAGAAAGAGAGAGAATGCCATAACACAGCACTGCACACATAAAGATGAGAAGTTGGTTCTGTCCTTCCCTGTGCTAGCTCCAGGGACAGAGCCCAGGTGGCCTCTCCAGGTGTGTGCACAGACATGTTCACCTGAGGAATCACCCTGTCAGTCCTGGAACTTGGCAATTCTTATTTCTCTTCTGTATTTTGTGCACATTTACATAAGCTTTTTATTCCAAGATTTTTCAAACATCATTTTTTTTTTCGATTTTACTTCTCATGTTTTGCTTTGCTATTGTTGCTGTTTATTTGGGGTGTCTTGTTTTGCTTCGTTTGGAACAGGTTCTCACAGTTTCACCCTAGCTGGCCTGGTACTCATATGGTAACCCAGGAAAAGCCTCTAACTCATGAACTTAAAATACCCCTCCTTCCTGAGTGTTTGGATTGTAGGCATGTAACCCCCATGCCCAGATCTCATTTAGCTTTTTGTTAATTATGAATTGTTATTATATATAGCATAAGGAGAGTACAAGTAAGGGTGACTTTCTAAATAGGTATTCAATTAATGTATTCATTTAATGTTTAAGAAAATAATTTGACAATAGGATGCAACTTACAAAATAGCAGGGCCATGTTTGTTTGCTTGCTTATACTGATTTTGATACTAACTAATCACAAACAGAGTTTACCAGGTAGTAAGTACTTTAGAAAGTGAATGTTCAATAGATGGATATAGAATTATTCTGACTGAGGCAAACTTACAGAAGAAGAAAAAAATAACACAGAGGCCTTATTAAAAAGATGTCCACTTTAATATAGTTGCAAAATAACAGAAGCAGTCTAAATATTTAACAATAGGGGATTGATTAAATAGACATTATAATATAAACATCCCTGGAAGAGAAACCATGCCTCTTCGGAAAGGATAAAGTAGATATATATGTAACGGTGTAGAGGAGACCGTAGTATTTTACTGCATTTGCAAAAGCAGGCATGATGGCACAGGTTTGTAACTCCAGTTATTCAACAGATTGAGAGGTGGGGCAAGACCTGTGCAGGCTACAGAGTGAGGTAAGGCCAGCCTGGGCCACTAAGAATGATCCTGTCCCAAAATTTAGACAAGCGAAAGAAAATCAAGGAATCCAAAAGCAGGCACCACAATGCCGTGGCACGTGCCTGTAGATCTGAGCACTTAGAAAGCCGAGGCAGGAGGGTGGCAAGTTCCACATCAGTAGGGGCCGTGTAGTAGTCTGAGGTGGGTCTGGGCTATAAAACGAGACCCTATCTGGAAAAGGAAAACAGGCCAAAAATGAATACTTTCCCTAATTTTAAATGGCTATATTTGTGCTAGCTTCTGCCTTGTCTAAAAGCAAAAAGCTAGATCCAGGGAGGTAACTTAGCAGTTAAAGCATCTGCTATACAAGCAAAAGGACCAGAGTTCAAAAATGCCCAGATCCCCAATAAAAATGTCAGATAGATGTGGCAGCCCAGAAAGTAGAGGAAGCAACTTATAGGCAAGCTCTGAGTGTCACTGGAGGCCCTGCCTCAAAAGGAGAAGGTGGAAGAGCAGTCGAGGATGATTTCTGATATCAGCCTTGGGTCTCCACACACATGCACATACATGTGGGAACATGCATATATACATGCAAGTACAGATGCATACATGAGAAAATAGAAAAAAGTATAAAACCAAAAAATTGTAATTATCATTTGCTTGTTATAAAAAAATTCTCAGAGTTCCAGTCTGGACTCAATCAAGGTGCTCAAGAGGCACTAGGATAGACTGGCACTATATTTCTCTTTTCCCTTTTCTCACTTCCAAAAACTTGGAAGAAGAACTCACAACAAATGTGCGATGAGGTGAAACCACCTACTAAGTGTGGTTTCTAGAAACTCCCACTGCCCACTCTACACAAAGAAGCAGAAGCAAGTGAGAAATTATGGAAGGATTGAGAGAAGAATCCCTACGCCTGACATCTACGCACCAGGATCTACTTGTAGTACATTAAGTTTTACATCAAGAGTAAAGCAGTTGTGAGCAGTATATATTATATTAGTTGGCTCATGATAGGATTGCATCTAGTCAACTGCATCTGAGGTGCTTCTAGGAACTGAAAAGAAAGACCACACCCAAGTCAGAGACAAGATATTCCTTGTTTCACATTTTGCCATTTCTCCTGTCAGTAGTTCACAAATTGTAGTTTATCAAAGTAACTCCTTAGTGTGCTTTTTATTAAAAAAAAAAAAAACCTCATGGTGCTTCATGGTGCTAGGAATGAAACAAACCAAGCAAGTACTCTACCACTGAGCCACAACTCCAGCACCAAGTACTTGTTTACAACACATGTCCCTGGGGTCCCACCAGAGGTCCTGATTGAGTAGCTCTGTAGGGAAACCTGGGAACACGCATTCCAACCAACGCTCCAGATGACTGCATGCAAGCTGCCTTCAGAACGCTCAGAGAAACAGTGCTTCATGTACTGACTTATGCCAGGGCCTTGCCTATAAATAAGCTTTTGAAAATTAAGTTACAGATGTGTAACTCCACGTCTGGAGTCCATGAGTTCTGGCTTCCTTGTCTCTCATGGGATTCCGCGTGTGGAATCCATGAATTCCTGACTTTTCCTATCACCCCCTCATGGATTCCATGCATGGACTCTATGAGTTCTCCAGGGTTCTCTTGCCCTTCACAGATTCACATCCGTGAGTTCTATTCTTTCTCTCCTTTAATAAACTGTCTTAATCCTCAAAACAATTAAGCTACATTTCAGAAGTTTAAGATTAAAAATCACATCCCATCAAACCTGTTATCTAATTGCCAGATAAAATAAAGGTTAGTTCTACAGTGAGGCTACAAATAATTTGGATTTTTAAACACCTTAGTATTTCAAAATAGGCTAATATTCTCCTCACAGAGGTTGCATTTTTTAAAATATATAGAAACTGGCCCTAAAGTCTCTTCACACATGTAGCCTGTGAGTCTCTTGCAATGTATCCTGACTTTACTATCGCTTTGCTTTGAATAAAAGCTTTCTTTGTTATTTTTGAAAAAAAAAGATTATACTATAAATATATTATTTATTTATAATAACTGTGTACTTACCAAGAAATGCGGAGAAATTTATCATAAATCCAAAAATACCACTTTCTGGAGGTGTTGTTCCTGTGTCACTAAGAAAGAAAATAATAAATGTCTGAATTAAAAAGGGTATTTTATTTCCGACCCTTAAGCATATGATTAACATGCATTATATTGTTCCTTTTCAGTATTCAACAACTTTTGAGTTTGGAAAATTTGACCTGCGTTTGCACTAAAATATTTTCATTAAGGCTCTGAAAAAAAACAAATTTATTTTTCTACCATGAAAGACCACATTTATATTTTTCTCATCGATGAAAAGCTAGGCAATATTTAAAATGAATAAGTAGCATTGCTGATTCTCAATGATTCAACCTGGATGTGATTGTTTTGAAAAGTAGCTGAAAATTGTATTTGAAAATTCTACATGATATTAAATGTGCATAAATATACCACTATCTCTTCAATGTTTTTTGAATTTAATTTTGTGAGTGTGCAAGCTGGTGCCACTCTTGCACAAACTCAGCAGATAAAGAGGCTTTCTTAGTAGCAAGTGTCTTTACCTTCTGAGCCATCTCACTGGCCCAAAGGGAAGTCCACACTAAAGAACTACACAATTGAGTTTTAGGTAATGTTGTGTTTGGCTGTATGCATGGTTAACCTCTTTGCAGCCTAGGGGGCATGAATTGGACATACCCGTTAAAAGTACTGAGGATACGTTAATTATGATGAATTGTTTTACCAAAAAAAGAGGCTCTTATAAAACCAAAATCTCGGTCACCTGCCCCTAATGGCACTCCACATGTGGAGTCCCTGCATTCGTTTCTAGCTGCCTGCCCCTCGTGGATTCCATGCCTGGAGTCCATGAGTTCTATCCTTTCTCTCCTTTAATCAACTCTACCTTGATCCTCAAAAAAAAATAATCTGAGGCACAGTCTACCAGTTCTCAGATCATTCATAAAATAATGCTGGAAGTGCATCTCACTAGTAGACTGTTCAGCCAGCATGTACAAGACCCCGGGGTGCCATAGAAAGTGTCTGGTATGTTCACTGGTACCAGGTCAAAATTGTTCAGGCTGGGCTGGAGAGGTGGCTCAGGGGTTAAGACTCTGTCTCACAAGCAGAAAGTCCTGAGTTCAGATCCCAGGTCCCACATTAAAAAAAAAAAAAAAAAAAAAAAAAAACACCCAGTGGAAACAGTAGAGGCCTGCACTTCTAACCCTGGTGGGCGGAGCCTGAAAAATCCCAGAGCAAAGCAAGAAGGAGGAAGAAGCAATCCAGGATGATTCTTGAAGTTACCCTTGGTTCTCCACATAGTGCCCTCTGACATACACATACACACACACACAATAAATAAATAAATAAATAAAGTTTAAAAAAAAAAAAAAATTGTTCAGGCTGTGCTAAGCATGGTTTCCAGTTTAAAAATGAGGGCATAAGTGCTCCCCCACATGATACAACTTCAGCAGGGTTTGAGTACTTCCACACCTAAAAATAGCTCTGACACGTATGTGTTGAAACCTCATCTTGTCGAAAAAGGCACACTTTTGAGTGTGTCGAGAATTTCTCAAGAAGCCTGTGTGTGCTGAAAGCAGGAACATGTGACTTTTGTGAACACTTACTACTTGAAGAGGCTGTTCAGAAGCTAACAGTCCCTTACGGCAAATGCCGTCACTCCCCTGTCCTTCTTGGGGTTACAACCTGAAGAGCTTACAATGGAACATTCCCATTGCCCCACTTTCTCACTCTCAAGTAAGCTGAAGAAGGGTGCCAACCTGTGCCATGTCCCTTCAGAGCCCTGGCAAGAAGGAACAAGAACCAGGAACGGGGCAGTGGCAGCCACGTTTGATTAGAATTAGACAAAACATCAAGGCATCCTGACACAGCCTCACTGAGACATCCAGAGAACCTGTCACTCATCTGTCACCTCAGAAGAGACACAGAGAGCAGCAGTGAGGGTCGAGATGTGCCTGTGAAGAGAAGGTGTTGGAAGGATAAGGGGGTGTTCAGGAAAATATGTAGCTGGTGAATGAAAATATTCTAACAGATCATGAGGAAAACCACTGGACTTAAGGACTCTATTGATAGCAAACAGGCCACATGTCAAAATCTCAGAAGCACAATGCACGTAACATCAAATAGGTGATCTGAAAGCTCAGAATTTCAAGATGGTGTTCATTCTTATTTAGCTTTTCATTTCAAACCACACAGTTACAGTTGAAGGAAGTAAGGTTTTGAGTTCAATTTCCAGGACGGGGAGGGGCATAAAGCACTGTATAAAATATCCATAACTATGCCATATGAATTTATTGAATGGATGGTTGTCATCCTCCCCCAAAAGTTGCTCTTACACATTTAGCTCACTGAATATTTTAATTATGCACCAGACACTGTTTTGTGCTTTCTGTATATTACTGAGTTTCCTTTTCATAAGCCTAATTAGAGAAGGTCCCACGGCAACTCCATCTTTCCAGGGAGGAAATTGGCTCATAGAGAAGCTGTATCTCTTGTTCAAGTCACAGAGCTGTATAGAAGAATCTATATCCAGTCCTAACTCCTTGACTACTTTTCTCTACTTCCTGTTTTCCTTGTCTCCCATGGCAGTTAAGGATCAACACCTTTGGGAGAATGTCGGTGGGCAGGGACCAAACACCCACTGGTGTGCTTTGTTTAATAGACACCTTTGGAGGGTGCCTGACTTGTTAGCTTTTGCCAATTGCATGATGAAAATACACCCAACATGTGAAAATTCAAGGTACCAAAACTCAAGACCCTGAACAATGAGTGGTAAAGGAAACATAATTCATTCTCAGGAGTAGATACTAGCTGATTGTAGTACACCATAGAACAGAACAGCCAAAATAATGAGAAAAAAAAAAATCACTGTGCCATGTACCAGGGAGATATCAACTAGGCAAGAACTTACAAAGTTTTTCAAATAACAGAATTCATATTTTTAAATTTTTATTAGTTATTCATCTATTGTGTGTGCATACACACTTGTGTGAGAGCTCATGTCTGTATGCCTATATGTGCCATGACAGTATATGGAGGTCAGAGGACAATTTTCAGGAGTCTGTTCTCTCCTTTTATTACATGGATTCCAAAGATTGAACTCAGATTGTTATGGTTGGTGCCAAATGCCTTCATCTATTGAGCCATCTCTCTGGTCCCTTAAATAACAATATTTGATTGTAAAATCTCTTTGAAAAATACTACCATGCTGTATCTGATTTTTCTCTAAGGTTATGGAATCTATAACATTCAACATCAATACATTGATATAAAAAGATTCATAGTCCTATATTCTTGTAAAACACAAGCAATTACACAGGCAATTGTTTATACAGCAAAATTTGCATTAGAGTCATAACCAGTTGCTTGATTAAACTGCCTTCCATTAAACTTTTTGCCATGACTCTCTAAATACCCATAAAATTTATTTATTCACCAAAAAAATTAGATACAATCAGATTTTATTGACAAGATCTGTGTATGGAGGCTTATTCTTGTAATCCTAGCTGAGGCAGGAGGAATGCTATGAGTTCAAGGATAGCCTGGGCTACAGTATTTCATCAATGAACTATTGATTAGACCAAATTTGAATCACATTTTCCCAAATTTATTAGGTAAGAACAGTCAGATGTGCTAACTTCCACTGATGAAATAACACAATAACCAAAATTTCACTCAGGAATATTTCACTGGGCCATGAGACAGTTTATCAGATAAGGCACCTTTGCTTAAAAAAAAAAAAACAGGTGATTTGAATTCAATCCCTGGAAAGTTGATTTTTGAAAGTTGTTCTCTGACTTTCAATACGGTGTACATGGGTCTTGTTCTCTATCTCTTACAAACAATATTTTTAAAACAAAATTTCATAGAGACTTTCAAAGTAGTAAATGCAATTTGAACATGGTTAAGACCTTTTGAACTTTTCTTAGTCTGCTGAAATGGGGAAAAGAGGAAGAAGAGAGGTAATGAAATTTGGGTGATGTGAAAGCAGGAGAGGAACTCTCTCTCTCTCACACACACACATACACACACACACACACATACACACACACACACCATAACGAAACTCATTACTTTGTAGGTTAACTGAGAAAATTGAATAAAAAATAGCATTGCTTGCTTATTATCAACAAAAATAAAAGACTAATCTATTTAAAATTTATTCAGAAGTCTGTCAAATCTCTCATCTTACACAGTATACCATAAGAAAGATTTTAAAATGTCTGCCTGATGTTCAAAGAAGATAATTATCAGTTGGAGGAAACTACAATACTCTGTGGTTAGCCTCTATTTTCTTATTTAACCTCAAAGTGAAAGATACCATCATATAAGAACAGAGACACTGGGGCTCTATATCAATCAGCTCAACCAGGTCAGAATATAAAACATTTTTGGATTACACATGCACTGAATACACATAGACCTTTTTCTTGTCATTATCACTGAACGGTCTTAAACAATATTATTGTTATTAAGCAGTATAAACGATACTGTTTAACAACTTTTTGCATAGTATTACAGTGTATTCAGTGTTACAACTACTCCAGAGTTGGTGGAAGGTATGCAGGAGGATGAGTGTGGATTCTATGCCACCCTGTGCCATTTTATATAATGAACTCATGCTCAGAATTTTGTATCCACAGGAAGTCCTGGGACCAGCCTCTCACAGATACCACAACTGGTTGACACGGCAGCACATACAGGGCTGATTCAGAAAGTTGGAAAAAATGGGCTGGAGAGATGCTCAAGGGTTAGCCTCTGTCTCAAAAGCAGAAGATCCTGAGTTTAGATCCCAGATGCCACGTTAAATAATACCAGGCAATGGCCTCCTCTTCTGGCTCTGGTGGGCGGAGCCTGGGAAATCCCACGGCAAAGTGAGAAGGAGGTAGAAGAAATCCAGGATGATTCCCAAAGTCACCCTTGGTCCCTCCACAGGGAAGGACACACACCACACACACACATACACACAATGAATAAAAGAAAGCTGGAAAAAGTGAAAGGAGAAACTAATGTCTTCCTAATCTGCCAGCCTTCTACCAGCATTTCACATCACATACTTTCCCAGAATGCTTGGCCCTGCCCCAATCCCGCCCACCACCTCACTGGCCTTTCTGCTCAAGGAAGTGCTTAGGACACCAGTGAGGTAAGTGGGGTAATTTTTCACTTGCCTGTGCTTTAAATGTTGACAGCTGTCCTAGGTAGTTTCCCAGCATGTCGTGCCTGGGAAATCAATTTATACTGGTGATTCCTGTGTTTATACTTGCAAGTTAAGCCCAAGTGTGGAAAATTCCAAGAAGTTTGAGGAGCATGCTCCAAACTAATTTATAAAACTAAGGTGCTGCGTAATCACTTAATGCACAAACAGTACAAAGAACACCCGTCTGAGACTTTAAGACATCCCCAAGTTGGACAACTGCTCCTTTTTAAAACACTAGATATATATGAGTCTATCACTCCCAAAGCCTATCAGGAGGATTGACATGTGGACCAGATACAATGTTATCTGTGTCTTCCACTCAGGTTTATTAGATTATGTTAAAATCCTACACCTAATGCTTGGAAGACTTAGATGCTGAGAAGGATTTAGAACCCCCCAAAAAATCAATACATCAGTAAAAAGATCATGAGTTCCTTAATCTTTATAATATTTAACTATATTATTTAAAGATGATTAAGTGCAGGTTATAGTTACACATACTTGAATACCCTGAATGAATGTAGCGACCCAAAGAACTTAAAGAAACAAGGGGTTTTAGTCTTGCTTACAATTCTGGTTACAGTTCATAGTCCAGTTGGTCAGGAGTGTTCAAATCAACATCAGGATCCGAAGGAACCAGCCACACCGTATCCATAGGGAATGCTGAGAAAGAGGCAGAGCTTCTCGTTCACTAGATTGCAAATCCTCCAAAGTCTGCCAAACTACGGAACCAGCTCTCCATCTTCCGCACCTGTCCGGGAAACTGTCTGATTCACCATAGACTGGGTCTTCCCACATCTATTAGACAATCTCCTACAGGCTTACTCAGGACGACTTAACTACAAATTCTTTGCAGATGTGCCCAGAGCTCAGCCTTCTGTTTTAGTTAACACCTATATCTGACTGGCACAGTATAAAAATAAGTTATATTGCATTTTTTAGATACTGCTAAGTTATTACAGATAACTGTGACTATGGTAGGTTCACTTAGTGATCGGTGACTATTCTAGGTATATTCTGCAGATGAACTGCTTTTAAACTCAAAAGAACTTCCTTCTCACAAATGCAGACAACTTGCTTCCTTCACATAATATGCATATGCAGTTTTCCCTCTACTTATGCAACAAAGTTTTTCTTTTTTCAAAAATTGTTAAGCTTCTCTTACATGACAGGAATTGGGTGACAAGACTACAAAAATGAAAGAAAAATCCACGACCTTAAAAAAAAAAAAAAAAAAAAAAAGACCAGGATCTGGACTGGAGAGATGACTCAGGGTTTAAGACTCTGCCTGGCAAGCATGTCATTTCCAGGTGGAAATGGCAGTGGCCTGTACTTCCGGACCTTAAAAGGCAGAGTCTGGGAAACTCCAGAGCAAAGTAGAGAGTAGGCAGCCGAATACAGGGTGATTCCTGAAGATACTCCACAGATACACGCACAAAAACACACATATATAGACACATACACAAAAATAATTAAATAATTTTAAAAATTTTTTTTATTATTTATTCAATTGTGCGTGCGTGTGTGTGTGTGTGTGTGTGTGTGTGTGTGTGTGTGTGTGCAGAACCACGGACGAATTCGGGAACCACCATGGACGCCTCCACCTCCTCCTTGTTTACTCTGCCCCGGGATTCATAGGCTCCGCCCTACCAGGACCAGAAACACAGGCTGCCCCCGCTTCTGCCCGGCGTCTATACGTGGGGTCTAGGATCCGAACTCAGGACCTGCAAGGCAGAGGCTTAACCCCTGAGTCACCTCTCCAGCCCCATAAATAAATAATTTTTTTTAAAGAAGCATAGGACCTAACAAAAAAGATTCCCTGATTCAATGTGTAGTTGCTGATTTTACCTTATACATAGCTGGCTATTTTATTATTAGTCACCCTAAATACAGTATAAGTTAAACGAAATGTCACCAGACATAGTGGCATACGACTGTAACTCTAGCACTTGGCAAGCTGAGGCAGGGGATCTCAAGAGCAAGGCCAATCTGAGCTACATGTTGAGGCTGTCATTCAAAAATACAAGGGTGGGGCTGGAGAGATGGCTCAGGGGTTAAGATTCTGTCTTGCAAGCAGAAGGGTGAGTTTGGATCCCAGGTCCCACGTAAAAACACCAGGCAGAAATGGCTGCGGTCTGCACTTCCTGTCCTGCTAGCAGAGCTTGGGAAACCCCAGAGTGAAGCAAGGAGGAGGTAAAAGTAATCCAGGGTGATCCTAAAGTGTCATCCTTGGTCCTCCATAGGGACACACAATGCCCTTTGAGGCACACACACACAACACACACTCACACAAACTAAAGTAAATTAAAAAAAAAAAAAAAAAAGAAGAGTCTCTAGTTTAAAAAACATTAAGGGGAAGGTGGATAGGAGGACAGAGAAGAGCAATGAGCTGCTTCCTGTGTCCACAGAGGTGACTCCAGAGAAGGGAGTAGACAGTGCAAGCCTCAGGTAGCTCTTGTTAGAAGAACCCCCAGGAAGTAGGGATAAGTGGAGTAAGATGTAATAATGGGCCTACTAAAGACTCCAGATGCTCTGCTAAGCATGCCCGGAAGTGGCTGAGGACAGAGAGAAAAGTCACGTAAAGTCGATGGTGGAGAAATAGAGAGGCCGCACTGGACCGGCGAGGCTGTTAGAAAGCTATCTCAGTAGTTTGTTAATAAGTTACAATGGCCTAGACCTGGGAGGGAAGAGAGGTCCGACTGCAAAGTTTTGAGGAAAATCTCTTGAAACCTTTATACTTACAGAGGTTAATGGTCCCAAAAGAAAACTAGGAATGAACATCTCTTTACTATTTACACTCTGTCTGGCACATCTTGGTTCATCTTTACAACAACATTATAAAGACCTCACACCTGTGATCCCAACATTTGGAAGGATGAGGCAAGAGAATCATCGTGAATTCAAAGACATCCTGGGCTAACGGTGAGGTCTAGCTGGCCTGTAATTCCCTGTGTAGCCCAGGTTGGTCTTAAATTCATAGTGATCCCCCTGTTCGGCTTTCCTGATGCTGGGATTACAGGCATTAGCTACTGTGCTTAAATGACATTTTAAATCTATGCTACAACTACTGTTTATGTATTGGGATTGAGTTTTTAAATTTTTTTTTATTCAATTGTGCGTGTATACGTGTGTGCATGTGTGTGCGAGCATGTGTATGTGTGTGTGTGTGTAGAACCACGGACGAATTCGGGAACCACCATGGACCGCCTCCACCTCCTCCTTGTTTACTCTGCCCCGGGATTCACAGGCTCTGCCCTGGGATTCACAGGCTCTGCCCTACCAGGACCAGAAACGCAGGTCGCTTCTGCCCGGCATCTATACGTGGGGTCTAGGATCCGAACTCAGGACCTTCCGCCTGCAAGGCAGAGGCTTAACCCCTGAGCCACCTCTCCAGCCCCAGGGATTGAGTTTTTGGGGGTTTGTTTTTACAGAAAGGTATTTGTTTATTTGGGGATTTTTTTTTGGACGGGCTTTCACTATGTATCCTTGCCTCACCTAGAACTCTTCCTTCCTTCCTTCCTTCCTTCCTTCCTTCCTTCCTTCCTTCCTTCCTTCCTTCCTTCCTTCCTTCCTTCCTTCTTCCTTCTTCCTTCCTTCCTTCCTTCCTTCCTTCCTTCCTTCCTTCCTTCCTTCCTTCCTTCCTTCCTTCCTTCCTTCCTTCCTTCCTTATTTTTTGCTTGTGTATATGTATGCACACACCTCTGTGCTTATGTGCTTATACCAAAGGGCACTTATAGGGGCCAGAGAAATGGCTCATGGGTTAAGTCTCTGCCTGGCAAGCAAAAGGTCCTAAGTCTCGGATTCCATGTATAAATGCCAGCCAGAAATGGCTGGCAGCCTGTACTTTTGATCCTAGAAGGCGGAGCTTGGGAATCTCCAGAAAAAAACAAACAGGAGGTAGAAGTAACCCAGGGTGATTCCCAAAGTCACTTAAGCCTCCACAGGTACACACACAGTGTCCTCTGATAAACACACACACACACACACACACACACACACACACACACACAAAGGCACTTAAGTGTCATGTGCCCTGAAGACCCAAGTGTGACTTCAGGAAGCATCTTGGATTGCTCTACTTCTTTATTGCTTTGCTCTGGGGTCTCCCAGGCTCTGCCTTCCAGGATCAGAAGTGCAGATCGTTCATTGCTGCTGCCATTGAAATCAGGCAGTTCTAAATGCGTTGCCTGGCTTCTCTTTTACTGTCTTCCATCTAGGAGGCCTTGGCCAAACTCCTTTTGAGGTTTCCTTACTTTTGAGATAGCACTATTAAGTACCTTTTCTTTTTTTTTCTTTTTCTTTTTCTTTCTTTTTTTTTTTTTTTTTTTTTTTTTGAGACAGTCTTATTCTACAGCCTTGGATCACCTGAAATTCACTATGTAGCCCAGGCTGGCCTCAGCCTCCTTAGTGCCACCACACCCAGCTGTGACATTTCAACTTAAGGTGTACAAATACATACAGAGTCACTCAAAGCCATCTCAAGAACATCTGTCTTCTGGGCATGTCAACTTCTCTATTCTCAATCATCTTATTTCCAGTTTCACTTTTGTTCTGTTTTGTGGGTATACGCCCATGCAAGAGGACACGCAAGTGTGGGGGTGCCTGTGGAGGTCCAAGATGACACTGGTAATCATCCTGGATTGTTGTTTTTTTTTAAATTGTGTGTGTGTGTGTATGTAAGAGAGGTCACGTATGTCCCTGTACAGGACCAAGGATGACTTTGAGAATCATCCAGGATTGCTTCTACCTCCTTTTTGTTTGGCTCTGGGATTTCTCAGGCTCTTCCCACCAGGGCCAGAAGTTCAGGCCACCGCCCTTTTCCCCTGGCATTATTTTACATGGAACCTGGGATCTGAACTCAGGAAGCTTCTGCTTACAAAGCAGAGTCTTAACTCCTGAGCCATCTCTCCAGTCCTGTTCTCTTTATTGCTTTGCTCTGCTTTCTAGGGCCGGAATTACTGGTCGCCTGCCATATCTGTCTAGCACATTTTTGTGGAATCTGGTGACTGCTCAGGTTCTTTTGCTTGTGAATTAAAGGCTTGAACCCCTGAGCCATTTTCGAGCCTAATTTTTTTTTAAACAAGATCTCATTAAGTAGCCCAGTCTGGCGTCCAACTCCAATTCTCTTGCCCCTGAGTCCATAGTGCTAAGGTTATAGATGTGAGACGCCTCCTTTGACAGAGCCAATCCTGAAGACACTTTCAAAGCAATCCAAGTATGGAATTTGTCTAGGCTTTTCTTCAACCAGCTTTCTAGAGCCTTAGAAACTGACTGCAGTTTTGTCTCTCTTGCGTTTTTCGAAAGCATTCAACTGGATTTCTTTGTTTAAAAATTACAATTCTCTTTTTGTATTAATGGAACTGCAGAGGATGTGTATTAAGTCACACGACTGTAATTACAAATCACAATAGCAAAAAATGTTTATAGAGAACTTATGTTCTCAGCCCAGGGTGTTAATGAGTTCTGAATGAATGCATATGTTAATCCGTTAATTAGCTGCTGTTAATTACTGAGCAGAGAGAAGTCAAGTAACTTAAGACATCTGGGCCACATTCTCACAGGCTGTCGGCTCCAAAGCTGCCTTAACCTTCACGCCAAGTATGATCAGGAGATCTCGTAGATATCTACTCATAACACAAGTCAAACTGACTACAAAATGAGGTTGGAAAAGTCTTCCAACAGGAAGGAGTTGATGAAGTCAACAGAAACAGTTGAGAGAGCAATTTGGATCACAACCAAATCAATGTACAGTACCGGCAGACGACTGAAGAGAGGAAAACCCTGAGCAGGTTTAGAAAGCAAATGACCCATGTGGGTCAGCACCTGATCAATATTTACTGTGTCAACAATGTGTCAAGAACTGTTTCAAGGCTATAGGTACAACAGTGAACAAATACCATAGGCCTAGAGCATGTGTTTTGTGTGACAGACAGTAAACTAAATCCATAGCCTCGCCTATAACTCGAGAGTGGCTATTGAAAGACCCGAAGACTTCAAACAGCTTTTCAAACATTAGCCTCTTCATAGATCCCTTCAAAAACCAAATGTGAAATAAAGGTCTTTACATCATAAAACTGTGTTTAAAGGAAAGAGGAAGAAGGAAGGAAGGAAGGAAGGAAGGAAGGAAGGAAGGAAGGAAGGAAGGAAGGAAGGAAGGAAGGAAGGAAGGAAGGAAGGAAGGAAGGAAGGAACTCAATGGTAAAAATCAGCATCTGAAGCTTTTTTTCATTACATGAATTATTACAGGGGCTGGTGAGATGGCTCAGGGGTTAAACCTCTGTCTCGAAGGCAGAAGGTCCTGAGTTTGAACCCCAAGTCCCACGTTAAAAACTGGCACTGGTGGGCAGAGTCTAGGAAATCCCAGAGCCAAGCAAGGAGGTAGAAGCAATACAGGATGATTCCTCCACAGGGACACACAGTGCCCTCTAACACACACACACACACACACACACACACACACACACATACACACACACACACATACACACACACACACAGAGTAAATAAATAAATAAATAAAATTATTACATAATTGAGATTATAAAGTGTGTTACTGTCAATTGGGTGCGAGTTAAAATAGTTATCGTCCTAAAGTTTTAGCTGAAATTTTTTGGTTTTGGATACGTATTTTGGCCCAGGCTGACCTAGATCTCACTGTATAGCTCACTCTCCTACTTCAGCTTTTCAAGAGCTAGAACTATAGGTGTAAGCTACCACACCCAGTCAGATGTTTTGTTTTATACCCCAGGCTAGCCTCAAATTTGCTATTCTCTTGCTCCATCATCCTCATAAGGTCTGAGGTTACAGGTCTGTTCCTCCACACCCCAGATTTTTATTTCTTTTTTTTTTTTGAGACATTGCCTTGTTAGGTGCTTCTGGCTGGCTCAGAACCCATGCTAGTCTTGAACTTGTGATTCTCCTGCCTCCGGGCTCTCAAGTACTGAGCGTAAAGGTATGAACTACCATACCCAGCTTAATTTTGTTTTAAAGTTAAAGATTTAACCCCTTTTAAGTCATCTACTATGTAATCTGTCTCCCTGGCTTAATTCTAGATGACTCAAGCTTTCTGCAGCTCACAGAGCAGAGACAGTGATCAAGAAGAATAATGTAGGAGATCAAAGACTAAAAGTCTGTCCAGCAGAATTGTATTGCTACAAAAAGCAGGATATTTACAGAAGACAGATCTAGAACCCAAAACTGACAGACCTTTAGGAGTGTCAGATTGAAGCTGGAGAGATGACTCAGGGGTTCAGACTCTGCCTTACAAGCAGAAAATCATGAGTTTGGATCCCAGGTCCCACTTAAAAAACACCAGGAAGTAACAAATGCCTGCACTTCTGACCCTGGTGGGTGGAGCCTAGGAAATCCCAGAGAGAAGCAGAAAGGAGGTAGAAGCAATCCAGGATAATTTCCTGAATCACCCTTGGTCCTCCTCAGGGACTATAGTGCCTTCTCATACACACACACACACACACACAAAGTAAATAAAGTTTTAAAAAAGTGTAGGGTTTCAGGAAGGAAGATTTAAGAGAGTGCCCCAATATGTCACCTCTGAAAGCTGATAAACTGATCACAGATAGGGATTCAGTACTGAGAAACTCCAGGTGAGCTTGGATTGTACTTGAGAATGCAGGTGTGCTGGAACCAGGCCAGCCTAATCTCTTCCCATCCTAAAGCTCAGGGAAATTTGTGGAAGAGGGGGCGGTAAGATTGTAAGGACCTAAAGATGGGGAAGAGCAACAATACTCAAGATACCCTACACAAGTTAGGGCCACAGTAATCAAAATAGGACTTTGCATGACCTGCACAATGACCAACATATCATTGAACCCCCAAAGTCTAGTATGGTCACAGGCACTAGGATCCTTAGAGCAGCCACAATAATGTTCCTATACTAAAGGGGAACACAAAAAAGAGCTCTAGACAATGCTGAGGAGGACTCAGAGGGAAGTTTGACAGACACACTAAAGGATGCTCCAGGAATGGGGAGGCCCACTGGGAGAAGGGGAGGGAGGAGAGGGAATGGGCTACTTATCAACTTTGTATGATTGGAAAAAATTAAAAATTAAAAATAATTTTAAAAAAGAGAATGTAGCTGTGGTTTTGTAAATATTTAATCTAATCTATTGAGACTCTCATTTGTTCTTGGTTTTGAGTGTACAGAAATAATGCTTTAGGGCTGCAAAGATGGTTGAGGGGTTAAAGCCTTTGTCTTGAAAGCAAAAGGACCTGAGTTCTGATCCCCAGATCCCATGTAAAAGTACCAGATGGAAATGACAGTAGCCCACATTTCCAGCCCTGGAAGGCAGAGCCTGGGAAACATTACAGCAAAGCAGTAAGGAGGAAAAGCAATCCAGGTTGATTCCTCCCAAGGCATCCTGGGCCTTCACGGGTGCAAACAGTGCCCTCTCTCTCTTTCTCTCACACACACATACACACATACACACACACACACGTGCACGAACATGAAAGAAAGAAGGAAGGAAAGAAGGAAGGAAGGAAGGAAAGAGAAAGAAAGAAAGAAAGAGAGAGAGAGAAAGAAAGAAAGAAAGGAAGGAAGGAAGGAAGGAAGGAAGGGAGAGAGAGAGAGAGAGAGAGAAAGAAAGAAAGAAAGAAAGAAAGAAAGAAAGAAAGAAAGAAAGAAAGAAAGAAAGAAAGAAAGAAAGAAAGGAGAAAGAATCATTTCACATTCCAACTTGATACAATTACTAGGTGTCTGAAACCATGTTTTTGTTTAACTTTAGGATGGCCAGGATGGCTGAGTGTCTAAAGCACTATGTTCAGTATAGGGAGCCCATCCATTTGGCTAAACAAATGAAAACACACGAAAAGATATACCAGGAAGATTCTTATTATAAAACTTATGTCTTACTCCTGTAAAAAGAGAAACCACTTTTGTTAGTCCACTGAGGGAGGGTGTGAGAATTGATCCCAGAGCTTGGCTAAGCAAGCCTCTATCCCTGAGCTACCACTTCCAGACCTTATTAGCCTCTTGTTTGCTTGGTTCTTGCCTTATTTTGAGACAAGGTTTTCCTATCCCAAACTGTCCTCCAATATTCCAGGGGAAGATAGCTGGAATTATCTTTCTGCAATCCTCCTGCCTTTGCCTTTTGAGGTTGGGACGACAGTTGTGCATACCATTCCCTCTTATTAGTGTCTCCTCTTTTGTGCGAACTACAAATGGTCTACTTTATTTTGTAGCTCTTTTCCTTCAATGTAACAATGTGTTCCAACTCTAGAGATGTTGAAAAGATAAAATATAGAAAGTTCTTGCTGAGGCATTGAATTCTTTGAATAATCTATTTATTTAGCCAGCTCTCTATTACAAACATGTGAATGGTTTCTAGACTCGTTACTGAAAGCAATGCTGACCGAGGGTGTAATACAGAGGGGGATCTCGCAGGGTAGATGAAGGGTTGTAAGGAGGAAAGGAGGAGATGGAATTGTGTGAAAATACCATAAATTCACTATATTCATGTATGTAATACTAAATATGTGTGCACATGCACACTAGAAAGAGGGAGAGAGAGGGAGAGAGAGAGAGAGAGAATAGAGACAAAGTGCCATGTGGACTATGGTTTCACCTGCCTGTAATCACAGTACCCCAGAGTGAAAGCAGGATTGTCACAGACTCAAGGTCATCCTACCCCTACTTGGTAATTTTTGAGGCTAGCCTGGGCTACATAATTATGTAGCAAGATCTGTGTCTTACAAAACCAAAACCTAACAAAATTAAACATCCCAGAGAGACAGAGAAAAGAGTGCCAGTATAGCTGGAGGAAGTAGAGAGAGAAGGGACAGCAGAGGAGGAAGTATGAAGATCCGCCATAATAGAGGACTTTTGTCGTTTTGCAGTCTTGAGATTGAATCCAGGATCGCGCCACACATTAGGCAAAAAGTTGCCTTACCACTGAGCTACAGCACAGTCCCATGTTACTTCTTTTAAAAACTATTTTATTGGTTTGTTTGTGAGAGGGAAGAGGGAGCTCACGCATGCCATGACACACGGGTGGAAGTAAGAGGACAACTTTCAGATGTTCTCATCTTCTACCTGTGGGTTTCCAGGGTTTGAACTGAAGTCTCCAGGTGTGTGAGCAGGATGTTGTTGTTACCTACTGAGCTATCTCACTGGCCCTATATTACTTCTTGACGTCTACTTCTTATCTACATAAGAACTGGGTCAGAGATTTAGAGATTAGCTGAAGAGCAAACAATTCAAAATCCTCAGGACATATTTAGACAATCCAACATGTTGCTATGTTGCTAGCTAATGGTTCTTTCCAAAAGGAAGACTTTTTGGAAAAAAAAAAAAAAATCTCGTGCCTTTGTGTCCTTTAATTCCGCCTTCCTTGTTAATCTTTTAAGCCCCTTCCTTAGGTGCCTGTGATCTGAGCATTCCACAAGCGATTTGTCGAAGTCTAGAACCTTCCCTGGCAGGCCCATGGAGGAGAACTTAGACTTCCCAAGGCTCTGCTATTAACAAGGGACAGATCTGGATGAATTCTATTCCAATCGTTTGGTAGCTTCGACATCGGTCTTCTATCGGTATTTTGTCATGTTTAAACCTCCATGCATGGAAAATAATCTAAGACACTCATTTCAAGAAATGCTAGAAAGTGGAGGCAAACTATCTGAGGTGTTTAGCATATTCCTCGATCTACTTCCTCACAGTAAATGGTATCCACCAGGAACCATCCTTATTTCAATCCAGCCTGGTGTCTTCCCAAGATTGGGTCCCATATACATGTCTAAAAGCACCAAGGGTGTCCTGGAGTCCTTCTTGATGGCACTCTGGCTAGCTTCGGAGTAACAGCTGTAACTGCATGTGCATCCCTTCCCGCCTGATCACGCGGGGCTGCAAGGACACCTCGGGACACCTCCGGTGCGTCCGCCTGGGACGCCTTTCCTTCCCAGGAACAGCGCTCCGGGATGAGCCTTCTCCTTGCTCCCCCAGCCCCTGGTATCCAACCCTGCCCCTCACCTGATGTAGGGGAGTAAGGGATTGACGTGCCCGGACAGCACCGCGACCACGTAGGAGATGATGAAGGCTGCGGACGACCAAGTCACCAAGAGGAAAGGGATAAAGGCCATTCCCCTGAGGAAGCACAGCATCGCGGCGCGGCGGGGCGCAGGCTTGCTGCGGACTGCTTGGAGGAGCCGGCGGGACAGCAGGCCCAGCCCCGGAGGGAGGGAAGCGCGCGGAGCCCAGCGGGTGGCGGGCGCAGAGGCAGCGGGCCGGGGTGGGTGGGGCGCGGGCCGCCCGGGCTTGTTGCGAAACCGGTGAAGTCACAAAGCGGCCCTGGCGAGGGGCGTGCGGCGATCTCCCGGGACACGCCGCGCCGGGCGCTGGGTCGCGGGCTTCCTTTCACTTTTGGCTGGGACGCTAGTGGGTGGGCGTAGCGGGGGACGCGGGTGGGGATACCCGACAGGTGGTCCCGCCCCGTCCAGCCCAGCCCAGAGTCCCGGTCTGGTGCAACTCCGGAGCTCGGATCGATTTCCCGGGCTCCGCCTTCCCTTGGGGTTTCCCGCACTCTGGGCCGGCCACCCACGCCAGGGCAACCCTCCTGGGTCCTGGGGTTTGTCTCTTCTCTGTGTCTCCTCCGGGAAGAAGGTGGTCTCCGCCTGGCGACGCCCACTCCACCCTGTAGCATTGTGACCGCGGTGGGTTCTCCCGGGATGGGAGTCTGGACGTGACGCTCTTGCCCCAAGGCTTACAGCACCAAGTGACACCCACCAGGGCGTTCCACATCCTAACCCCACGCTTCCCTGCCAGACCTGGTAAAATAAGCCTGTCATTCCAAACACTCAGGAAGTTGAGGCTGTCCGATCCCGAATTTAAAAGCCCGGACAATTCAGTGAGGCGCTGTCTTTCGAAGTCTGGGGGTGTAGCTCAAGGGAGTAGCGCTTGCTTAGCTTCTAGGTTCAGTCAATCAGCCATAGCAAAAGAATCCAAAGACGTCCTTTCTGCAGGTGCCCCGAGGGGTTGGATTCCGGGCTTGGCACTGTCTGAGAGTCCCAGGTGCTACCAAGGCACGTCTGCAGAATGCCGCGGGATATTTGCATCTTCACGGTAAAATAGGATGATTTGATCCGCCTCACATCCCGGATTAAAATGGGATCGCTATTCCTAAAGTACTTGTCAACATAGCGATTTCGAGGAATCGTTAGAGGATTCTGAGCCACACCACCCACACTGTTCAGTCATAAAGAACCTCAGGTGAGTCCATTTTGGCTGTAAGGAGTACCACACTGGGCTAGAGATTACTCTCATAAGTGAACACCATCAGAATAAGGAGACTCATCTATAGAATAATTGTATAGAACGGGGTTAAAAAAAAAAAAAAAAAAAAAAAAAAAAAGACATGCCCAGAGCTGGGAATCCAGAGATCAGGATCAAAAAGGTTTTTCAAACAATGGCAGTGTTTACACAGGACCTCCTCTGCTGTTGGGACACGCCCCAACTCCCAAAAGAAATTATTAGCCTTACAAGGTGTCAGACCAAGGAAACAGCAAGGGCAAGCTGATGGGATCTGGAGCAAGGAAGACCTCTAAACACTTGTGAGCCGGGGAGCAGAGAAGGGTTTATCTTAGTCTTTGCAGGATTTGAGGCCCAGAGCATTGCCAAGAGTTCAAGGCCAGCCTTGCCCACAGAGTGAGAGAGGTTTTTTCAGAAAAGAAACAAAATTTGTTTTTGTTCTTGTTTTGGAAAATAGTGAGGAACATAAATATGCATTTCAGGAGATCTCACGGCTGGGGAGTGAATGCTTACTGGCAATTAATAAAGTGATTAAGGTTTTTTTTTAAAAAAAAAAAAAACCTTTTACTTGTGTGTGTGTGTGTGTGTGTTTGTGGTGTGTCAGAGGGCACTGTATGTCCCTGTGAAGATCCAAGAGGACTTGGGAATCATCCTAGAATATTTCTACCTCCTTTTTGCTTGGCTCTGGCATTCCCAGGCTCTGCCTACCAGGGCCAAAAGTGCAGGCCACAGCCTTTTCTGATTTTTTGCATGGGATCTGTGATCTGAACCCCAGGACCTTCTGCTTGCTAGGCAGAGTCTTAACCCTTGAGCCATCTCTCCGACTCATAATTTAAAGTGTTTTAAAAATCACCAAAAACTGGGGCCCATCTAGCATGCATAAGGTCCTGGGTTGTCATAAACTGGGAATGTGGTACTGATACAGGTTTATCTCCTGGTTGTGCTCACCAAAATGATGGGGGTCGTGGCAATTTATGTGTCCAGTTCTTGTTTTCTGGAGGTCAAAGATTGAAACCAGAACACGTACAGATTAAGGCAGAGTTTATTAGAAACGAAGAACAGAACTCACAGACATAAATGCCCAAGGACCAAGAGAGCCACCAAGACCTCCCAGACGTTAGACATGGAATCCATGAGCGGCAAGGGAAATGAAAGAAACTCAGGACTCCAGAATGAAGGTAGAGAAAACCAAAGATGGTGCCCAAAGATGATCAGGGTTATTTATAGTCTTAGGCAGGATCAGGAAAGGTGGCTTTTCCTCATTGGTTGGCTGCAGTTTCTGCAAACCTGATTGGAGCTTTTGGTCCTCTACATCTCACTGGGCTGTTCTTATTGGGGCCCAACCCAGTTGACCTTGTGGCCAATCTCCTGGTGGAGTTTATCTCCGTGGAGAACTAATCTCCATAACCTTCCATAAGCAGATGATTGGGGGAAGTTAGTGATTTTATCTGTGGAGACTTAAAATTATTCTAGATAAGTAGGTTATGTTCCTTCAGGGTAAACTTGACAAGGGTGGGGGGTGATCTTAGAAGACCTTCAAAGACTCTCAGCAAGGCTGCTCTAAAACTGCCTAGCATAATATCCATAATCCCAACACACTGATAGAAGAGGCTCTGAGGACCAAAAATTCAAGGTCACCTTCAACTGTATAGCAAGTTTGAGGCCAGCCTGGGCTACTATTGCTTGGTGTTTTTCCTCTGGGCATAATTTAGTGCCAACTTGAATTTTGCCCCCACTGTACCCTAAGGAGGATGTTGATAGCAATTTGAAATAGGTTCATTCCTGAGGAGGTCTCAGAAAGTAAACAGTTCTTTAGTTTCAGGAAATTCCTGAACTATGGTGTGTGTGTAGGGGGAAGGGGTCTCAAGACAAAGAAAACAGTAAATAACTAAGTAACTACTGAAGGGAGAGACTACTGGCCTTTTAACAGTCTGGAAGAGATTGAGCAGTGCAAACGTCTGGAAAAGAATTCTCCAGGGAATACACAGAGCACTTTAAGGTTACAGCTTTCTTAAGTCTCACCCAGGCTCAGAGTAATCCTAACAGTGGGGTTGGGGGGTGACCTTCGAAGACATTCAGAGATGGTCCCAGTATGGCTGCTCTAAAACTACCTAAGAATCACTAGTTATTTACGGTATATATATAATAGAATTGTGGAGCTCAGGGATTGGGACTCTGCCTTAAAAGCAGTAAATCCGAGTTTGGATCCCAGAGACCACTTAAAAACAAAACAAAACTGCCAGCCAGGTAGAAATGGTGGTGGCCTATACTTCTGGCCCTGGAAGGCAGAGCCTGGGAAACACCAGAGCAAAAGCAAAGACGAGGTAGTCAATTCAGGGTGATTCCTAAAGTCACCTTTGGGCCTCCACAGGGGCATACAATGCCTTTTGATACACACAAGCACATGTGTGCGCGCGCACACACACACACACACATACACACACAACACACACACACCAATAAACAAATAAATAAATAATTTTTAAAAATAGAATAGAATTGGAAAACAATCTGATAGTTAATCTAGTTAGTTAATCCGATAGTTTGATTGGATTAAGGCATTCCAAGGGTATTAATGAACACCCTTTGGACGTAACCCAAAGGATGTTTTCAGACAGGTCTAACCTAGGAGGGAAGACCCACCTTGAACCTACTCGGAACAGAGGCAGGCAAGCATAGGGAATATCTAGCAACTTGGGCTTGAGGTATATACACACATTTCTTATAATGTATTCGGTAGCCTAGGATTCTTACCTTCGTGTACAGTCCAGGCACATCTCTTCTCCAAACAATGCACCCAGCACCCTCTCCACAACCTAGAACCCCATTCAACTACAGGTACACTCCACTATGAACAACGGAACGAGTGACTCCTAACCTTTGTGGTCATTAAAGGCAGATTCTATTCAAACATATTCCCAACATATCCTGGCAGCAGGATAAGAGGGTTAAGCTGACTCTGAGTGGTTTGGAAAGCATGCAGAGCAATAAATTTTACACATAAACTTTTAGGGGAAAATCCCTATTTACCATCTTATGCCTATGCATAATTGAGTGCACATGTGACTACAATCCGAAACATCATTGGAAGGGACATAGACAGTGTGCAAAGACTTGCATAATCCAAGCCTGTCAATCAAAGCAGAGAACCACATATACTACACCTGTTAGCAATGGAACTCCTCCTCTTGAACCCCATAAAAGAAGGCTTCAGACATTAACAATGGGGGGCCTTGAGTACTGTGGCAATTGGTTTTTAGGGATCAATTGAGAAATGGGCATGGAACGTGTGAAGAATTGTTTAGGTAAGGCAAGTGTCTGACAAGTCTGCAGGAGATTGTCTAGTTGACAGGGAAAGCCCCAGCCCGTGGTGGGCAGGACCATTTCTGGACAGGTGGATAAGGTGGAGAGTTGATTGACTTTGGTAAGCAGAGGCTTGTTGTCCTTCATGACGATTTTGTTCATCATACAGAGCTTGGAATGCATGCCAGAGGACCTAGCGGGTAAGGTATGACCAACAAGGCAGCAGTCATGGAAAACTGGGTCCCTATAACTGACCACATGCGTGCACGTAGGACGGTTTGTCAGGCAGTCTGCACACATTGCTGCCTCCGCTTCTGAAAGTGTGCCATGGTGCAACTCATTCCACATGGTCACATTGCAGGCATGTGTCCCCACACCTGGTTCTTCCTTCTTTATTTTAAATAGCACTTAAAATATTTTGATTTTCTATATTTCAGTTTTCCATGAGGAATTGCTTTGCCAAAAAGAAAATGAACATCTTTCTCTCTCTCTCTCTCTCTGTGTGTGTGTGTGTGTGTGTGTGTGTGTGTGTGTGTGTATCAGAGGGTGCAGTGTGCCTAAGGAGACCCAAATTGCTTCTATCTCCTTTTTGCTTCGCTCTGGGGTTTTCCAAGCTCTGCCTTCCAGAGCTGGAAGTGCAGGCTGCCACCATTCCTGCTGGTGTTTTTAGGTAAGATCTGGGATCCGAACTCAGGTCCTTCTGCTTTCAAGGCACAGTCTTAACCTCAGAGCCATCTCTTCAACCCCAAACTAACATCTTAAACTTTCTGGACACTTCCTGATTTGGTTGATAGGATTGTAATTCATCTAATTTCATTTATTAACATGAGTAACTCAGTCATTAAATACTATTTACTTTTTAGTACTTTCAATATATTCTAATATAGCAGATACAAAATACTGATGAAGTTTTAACTCATACTTCCCTACTTCCTTCTTCTGTGTGTGTGTGTGTGTGTGTGTGTGTGTGTGTGTGTATGTGTGTGGCAGCCAGCACCTGCATCCACAAAGCCACCCTACTGGCCTCGTGCTTCCTTTTAAAGTTAGAGAAAGCTCGTTTCGTTGTTGAAAGATTTTGCTACTTATCTATGACAATTTCCTTTCCCATTCTCAATAGCGGGATCCTGATTTGTAGTGAATTTTCTCCTGCCCTGGAAAAAAAAAAGACTACATATTTTTGACTTCCTTGTAGGTAGGAAGTAGCTCTCTGACTTGGTTTGCAAATGTGGTACAGAATAAGAAGTATCATGTCATATTTATAAGCCGATTTATGATGAGATGGTTGGACTCTCGGAGTATCTTGGAACATCGAGTCACTGATCTTAAGGAGAGAAGTTATAAAACGGAATGGTAGAGGAAAGTAGGTTTCTTTCAGACATCACAGAGCTTCTCCATTGCCTCGCTCTGACTGTGTTACATAAAAGAGAAACTTGGACGAACCACTATTACTTGGGAGAGTCTTTCCACAACTAATACTTATCCTAATTGATTTAATTATTCTCTTTATAATGTCTCTGTCACAGTTTGAAATGTGTCCCCCATAGTCTCATGTATTTGAGAAGGTCATGGCACCTTTCAGAGGTGCAGCCTTGCTGGAGGGAGGTGGTCACCAGGGGTGGGCCTTGAAGTGGACGAGTCCCGCCCTTCCTCTAGGAGAAGTCTGCTTTGCAGCAAGCAGTCTTGTAGCTCTCAGCCTCAGGGATGGGAGTGACTTATCTTGTCTCCAGCTTCGGTCAGCCAGCCATGCCTCCTCCACCATGAAAGACTGTTTCTCCCCTCTAGAACCATAAGCTAAATAAATCTCCCTGAAGTTGCCTGACTGTGAATGTCCTCTCACAGCAACACACAGAAGTAACTGTTATAGTCTCTAAATCCATGGAATTCAATTATAATGTTAGCCACATTCCTTTACAAAATTGGGTATAAATTCAGTTTTTCTATATTTCTTTTAAATGCTATCCTAACTCCATTTATACATTACCCCCAAAGTTATCCCTTTTGTAAATCTCAGATTTCCACCTGCTAAAATTGCTTTTGAGGGCCTTGTTTCTTCCTTCTGCCAAAGCCAGACATTTTTGTAGATTCAAACTGTGGCCCTTTTGTTTCTCTCTTACTGGCTCCTGATCAGTCTCTTCAAACTTGCTGGGCCCGGTGGTGACGTCAGCACTCAGGAGGCTCATGGGATCTCATGGGCTGCGTAGTGAGACCCTGTCTCAGAAAAACACAACAGCAACAACAATAAGGCAAGATCCTGAAAAATGAGAAAAGACTTAAGAAACTGAGACAGGCTGAAAAAAAGGAAAAAGACACAATGACTCAACCCAGTCTGGAATCTGAGACTTTAAAAGAACATTAATGGCATTATAGTTACCATTCTTTTTTTGCTGTGAGACAATAATGCAACACTATCAGAACAAGAGAAATGGGAAATATTTGGTTTAGAGTTCCAGAGGGGATATAGCCTATAACAGTGGGAATTGCAAAGCAGGAGGCTGGTTAAGGTCACAACAGTTAAGTGGGGAAGCAGAAAGGGCGAGATGGCAAGAGGAAGTAGGGCGTGGTGCAACTCCCAAATCTTAAAGCCCACCCACCCCCTGCTATGTTCCTTCCTACAACAAGGCTCTACCTCAAATTACTAGAGACACAGGGAGAGAAGAAATAGAAAGAGACAGGTAGAAGACATAGCACAGTTTCCCGAAGTCAGTTCTCACCTCCCACCCTATGGGCTTCTGGGAATTAAACTGAGGTTGCCAGGTTTTCCAAGCGGCACCCTCCCCACTGAGCTGTCTCATCAAAAGCTCCATGATGCCATGATCTTCCAAACATTAACACCAGCTAAGGATTCACACCCCTGAGCTTATGGGGATAACTCACACTCAAACCATGACAAGTACAAAGGAAAAAAAAATCAGTGAAATCTGACTAAAGCCTGTCTTTAATGGATGATAATGTAACAATGATAATCTCTTTGATGAATGTACCATGGTTTCTTAAGATATAAACAGTAGGAAAGAATGGGAAAAGGTATGAGTAATCTTGTAACTTTTGTTACTTAGCAACTTTCCTATATATTTTAAATTATTCCCAGGAAAGGATTTTCCTGAAAAAAAAAAAGTTGCAGTGAATTTTTTTTTTAACTACAAACCTAAGATTAAGTTCTTAAATTTTTTTGTATTATTATTTATTCAATTGTGCATGTATGCTTGTGTGTGTGTGTGTGCGCGCGCGCGCGCGCGCGTGTGTGTGTGTGTGTGTGTGTGTGTGTGTGTGTGTGTGTGTAGAACCACCATAGACGCCTCTACCTCCTCCTTGTTTACTTTGCCCCAGGATTCACAGGCTCCGCCCTACCAGGACCAGAAATGCAGCCCCCCCCTTCCGCCCGGCATCTATACATGGGGTCTAAGATCCAAACTCAGGACCTTCCGCCTGCAAGGCAGAGGCTTAACCCCTGAGCCACCTCTCCAGCCCTTTTTTTAACTTTTTTTGTTTTGTGTGTGTATGTGTGTGCGGTGTATATATGTGTGTGTGTGTGTGTATGTGTGTGTGTGTCAGAGGGCCTGTGTGTCCCTGTGAAGGACCAAGGGTAACTTTGGGAACCATCCTGGATTCCTTCTACCTCCTTGTTGCTTCCCTCTGGGATTTTCCAGGCTCTGCCTTCCAGGCTAGAATGGGACCTGGGATTCAAACTCAGGACCTCCTGCTTGTGAGGCAGTCTTAACCCCTGAACCATCTCTCTAGCCCAACTTTTTCATTTTGGGGGGTGCTAAATTTCAAAGCCAGATTTTAAATGCCATTTAAATTTTAAATGCCATTTGCTTGTTCTGTCACCATGCTATACCACCTGCAGTTTTCAACTTTCTCACACTTAAAATTTCATATATCGAGCTGGAAAGTTTAGTGCACATCTGTACTTCTAGCACTTGTGTACTTATTGCAGAATGTTCAGGAATTCAAGGTTGTCCTCAGCTACATAGGGAGTTTAAGATTAGCCAAGAGACCCTATCTGAAAGAAACAATAAAAACAAATATTCCTACTTCATTAACCTTCTTAGTTAAGTTCCAAAAGACAGAACAAATCCAAGATCAAGGTGTCAGCAGATCACTGTCTGGAAAAGACCTACTTCCAGATTTACGTCCTTTTATTGTATACTTATATATAAGAGAACAGAGAAAAAAGGTATTATGGTATTTCATTTAGTAATGGTTAATCTTTACTGTCACTTTGGATCTGGAATCAACTAAAAGACATGCTTCTGGGTGTGTCTGTGAAAGCATTTGCAGAAAGGCTTAACTGAGGGGCGATGACCCTCCTCCAGAATGGGGGGCCTTTTCTGAAGGACAGTCCAGGTATAAAGTGGGCTGAGAGAGAGAAAAAAAAGCAGTATTACTTGCCTGCCCGCTTTTGCTTATTACTGGCAAGCTTTTTAGTAGGTTTATTTTTTATTCTTTGATACTTTCATACATGAATACAACGAGTGTGCATGTGCTTTCAATCCTTACTACCCAACGCCATTAATCTTCCTCTATCCAACTTCATACTTTCTCCTTTCCAGCCAGTCTCCTTCCTGCTTCTATGCCTTTCTGCATGTGTGGCCCACTGGGTTTCATCTGAGATGTCTGTACTGGCAAGTGCCTGAGTATTTGCTGGGATATGGATGACTTATCAGTGGGCAATTCATTCAGGAAATTAGCTCCCCTTCTCCCGTCTGGCATCAACCTTCAATAGTCTCTTGGAATGTGTAGTACTCTTGAGATCTTTCCTCTTTGATGCGGAAATGTTGATAGGCTAACTCTTGAGCAAGTCTTGTGGATGTGAACTTCACTCTTAACCTTTGGCTGACCAGGAAGTATTTTTTGATTTACCTAGTTTGAAAAGGGGTGTATCTTAAGCTGTTCCTCATTCCTGAGGGGCTCTGCCTTTACCCTGGAGGAATGAAAGCTGTAGAAAGACCAAGGATGGTCAAAACAGAGAGACCTTGTTGAGTTTCCCCACTCAGTCTGGTAATTAGCATCAGATCGTACTTGCCTACTCCTTTCTTCCAGTAACATTGAAATTGTACATTACAGGCTTCAGTCATGCTTGTGCATTGAAGTTTTCCTAAGAACCCTAAAGGAGCCAGATGTGGTGCATGTCTGTAAGGACAGAACTTGGAAGGCTAAACTGGGAATACTGAGAGTTTGAAGACAATCTAAACAACATGATAAGACTTTGTCACAAAACAAAACAAAACAACAACAAAATGGAAAGAAGCTAAGAAGGGAAGAAAGGAGGAAAAGAGGAGAATGTCCTTCACATTCACACTTCTATGTATTTAAAAAAAAAATCTACACTTTTTTCAAGTAGATGTCACCATTCTCCTTCAAATGGCCTTTTGAAAGAGGCAAGTAAATTTCAGTGCACGAGTGCTTGAAAAGGAGCCCACATAGACGCACAGTCTAGTTCTTTTAAAGGAACCATGCATATTATAAACTCTGCTCTTTTCTTGGTGTGTGGTAGGGCAGCTTGAACCAACAGCTCTGTGCATGCTTTGTTTTTGTGATTTAGAAAAAATCTGGGCTGGAGAGGTGGTTCAGGGGTTAAGCCTCTGCCTTCCAGGCGGAAGGTCCCAAGTTCGGATCCTAGACCCCACGATAGACGCTGGGCAGAAGTGGGGGCGATATGCGCGCGCACACACATACATGTACAATTGAATAAATAATAATAAAAAACTCATTTAAAAAATGTACAATTGGGGGGAGAAGGGGGGAGGGAGGGGACTGGTAAAAAATTTTAAAATGTATAATTAAATTTTTAATAAAAAAAAGCAAAAAAAATGTACAATTGAATAAATAATAATAAAAAAGCTTATTTAAAAAATAAAAATATAAAGTTGTCTCTGAAAAAAAAAAAGAAAAGAAAAAATCTGCTCTTGAGGTCAGAGATTGGATAGAAAATCTTTTCCTTGTATTGTGACTGATGGAATGAGGACCTGTCACAGTGGGTGTCAAGACTGGCATCCAGCCAAGGCAAGTTGGCAGTGTTTGAAAAAACAGAGGAAGAAGAACAAGGGGCAGAGGTGGGAGATAAAAAAAACAGGAACCCAAACTTTATTCACCATTCACATAGACTGAGGTTTATTCTGGAAGCTCCTCCAAAATTCCATGGGGGGAGCAATTTCCCCTTCTGAGGGAAATGACTACTGAGCCAGGAGGACAAGCTTTGATAGTTGGAATGCTGTGAAAGGAATTTTGAGTTTGACTAGTTATCAGATTAACATTCTTGGTGGGGTCTCAGGTGAAGAATTATTTTATCTCAGATTTATCATGTGGGGGTCTCTGGCTTTAGGGTGGGATCTCTAGTGGATATTTCTCAGGTGGGGTTTCTGGTTTCTGATTCTGGATCTATCAGGCAGTTACCAAGTGAAAGACATTCTCATATGTTTATATTCACTTACATGTTCCTGCATGCACACACGTGTGTTTTCCATAGTGACACACTTGAACTGTGAATAGATTCTGGGCCCTGTTCCCAAATATGCTGGGAAGTCATTCTTCTGTATATAAAGTCGGGAAATTTTAGTGCAGTCTCAACATGTTTTTAAATAAGACAGGGATTACATAGTGAGCTTGACTTTTCTAGCATTTAAGCTCTCTATACTCATTTGTTTTATATAATTAGCCTCCAAAGATGTGGTGTTCTTTTTAGGTTGTTGCCCTGGTCAATGCTGTTCTTTTGTTTCAGATCGTTCTCACTAAACAAAGGTAGGAAGGCCATTCTATTTTACCCTGGCTGTGCCTTCAGATGTGGAGCTGTTTTATGCAAGTGCTTAATATGCATAGGGTGAGTCATTTGCCTGTGCAGTGAGCGGCCAATGGAGACTCTCTTCCCACTTCCAGCATCTGACCTTTGTGCTACTTCTATTTCATATTTCACAATGTTGACATATCATCCTACCAATCGGATCCTAAGGGCTTTGTGAGCAGGAATTGAGTCTCCAGTGTTTCTATTTCCAGCGCCATGAACTAGCACAAACTAATTGGTGAATAGATATGGAACTGGAGTCTAGGGAGATGGCTCAATGGTTGAAACCTTTGCCTCCCAAGCAAAAAGACCTGAGTTCAGATCCCCAGATCCCCCAGGAAAAATGCTGGACAGGTGTGGTGGCTTACCTGTAATTCTAGCCCTGGAAGGTGGAGCCTGGGAATCCCTATAGTAAGCTGGCTAGCCAGACCAACTCTAGTGACATGGAAGAATGATGAGGGATAGTTCACATTATCACCCTTGGGCCTCCACAGGCACACACACACTCAAATGCACTGGTGTACACACACACACACACACACACACAAAAGAAAAAAGGGAGGAAAAAAAAAACAAATGAAAATATAGAGTTGAATGCTTGATACTAATTCAGTCCTATTGCTTAGCAAATCAAGTCTCATATTAGTATCTCATAAAAGTTACTATCAACCCCATTGACCATAGAACTCAAAAAGAAGGGGCCAAGGAGATGGATCAGTGGGCAAATTTTGCTTGCTGCCAAACCCAATGACCTGAGTTTGGCCCCCTGTAACCCATGAAGCAGCACGAGATAGAAAGGAAAGAACCAACTATGGCTCCAAATACATGATGTGATGCATACACGTGTGTGTATGCGCAGACGAACTCACAACAATCAATTAATTAAAGCTAATTTAAAAATTAAAACCAGAAAGAAGCAGCAAAGTATTAGATATGTCATTGACTCAGAGCGGAACAGTCTAAAACTGCTATGATAACTTGGCCAATGCATCTGATACTTCTGTTTCATAATAGTTTCTGGCAACTGATTTTATTAGAGTTAAGAAGAGCACTTCTGAGAAACTAGGGAATTTCCATTATGATGATGAATTTGAGAATCATGTCAGTTTTAAGAGGTCAGTTTTTTTTCCTCCTTCCCCTTCTACATAGTTTCTAAATTAACTCACAAATATAGAAACTCACATGATCTGATTTTCTCCATTTAGCTAACCTCGATCTCTTTTGACTTTGCTCTTGAGCGCAGTTCATGTTCAGTTGTCATTAGATATGGAAATCCTGAGCACAGTGTTGACATTGGCAGAGGTCACATGGATTTATTTGTCCATGTACAGATTTTGCATAAAGAGAGGAAAGCTTCCTGTTAGATCTTCCATTTTTGGAATCTACATGCATCGGACAAAACTTGAAAAGAGCTGGGAAAATGACAGAAACATAAGGTCACTGGCAAATGCTAAGTGATTTTTGGAGGGAGAAATGTCTTTAATAATTTACACAATGATTAATGTTTTATTGAGAAGACAAAAATTCATAATTTAAGATTGACTCATTCATAAAACATGGCTTGAGGACTGATAATTTGTCAAGCTTTGTGTTTTGTGATGAAGGATCTATAAAGAGAACACTCGGTCTCTGAAATCAAGGTTACAGAGCTTCAATGATCTTGATTTTTCCTTTCCTCCGTGCTCTGGATTTTGCTGTAGTATTTTACAGTGAAATCCAGGCTCTCTCACTGGAGTTCACTGGTTTAGGAAGCTCTATGGAGCCTTCTGCTTCGGATTACAAATCAACCCCAGGTTCGATGAAGAGATCTTGTCTTGAAAATAAAGTAGGGGGCAATTTGAGGAAGATACTCACTGTTGACCTCTGGTCTCCACACATGTACACACACACACACACACACACACACACACACACACACACACGCACACATACGCACCAGAGAGAGCTTGGTGAAATCCAGAGCAAGGAGAAAGAAAAAATGGGTTGGGACAAATTAACAGTCACTGACAATCTTCACGAGAATTTCAAAAGAATGGGACAAAGAGAAACTGAATTACACTGAACTAAGGAGTGAAGACGTAGGTGATTAGGCGTGACATGAGCATGAAGAAGAAGCGTGTCTTGTATTCTACCACTTTTAACATTAAGTGTATCTTGACCAGGAAAGTAGAGAGTTAGATGACATGAGGTAAACAGGGAAACTGAATTCTTACCTAGGTAGTTGTGTCTCCGTAGGGTCAGATGTACTAGAAGCTGATTTTCCTAATTATCTTGGTACATGCCCACCACCAAGCCTCCTGATAGAAAGAGCAGGAGGGGAAAAAACCCGGAGGCATCTTGATCCAGAACATGCTCCATAGAAAGGGGTGAAACCAAATTGGCACCCAAGAGAAGAAACTTAAAAATGACATCATCCATGAGAGGAGACCACTAAAAAAAAATCTTGACATTACATCACTCAGAACCCACTGGACCGTTTCCCCTTCCCCTCTCAGTCCATTCCTCTACAATCTCTGGAGTGGATGCTTTTCTTTGCTTTACTAAACAAGCTTTTGCTTGAACTGTCTATGTCTCTGGGCTGAAAACGTTCTCTTTCAAAGATAAGAGCCAAGGATATGTCAATCTTCACCTGGTGGGTAACTAAGGCAACTGATTCAGATTTCTATTTCAAGATGACAAGTAGTAGAAGAAGGTGATAAAATAGAAATGTATTTGTGCTTAGGACAGAATCCCATGTGAGGAAGAATTTAAAGAGCCAGCAGAGGAAGTAAGTATAATGCAAGGTGATGAAAGAGGAAGAAGAGAGAGAGGAAGAAATAGAAACTAAAAATATATTTAGTTTTCAGGAGTTTTCAAGGTTACCCATCTAGTCATGTAGCTTCTCTGCTTATACTTAGAAGTGATGTATGGTTCAGGGGTTCTTTCCTACTAGCCAACTTTAATTCCTGAAGAGGGTCCAGAACCCCTTGTGATGTAGTCCAATAGAGTAAGAGGTTAATAATATCTGACCCATGAATAGCAGTTTTCTGCTTCATTGATGGGCATTTAGCCATCAGAATATTCTAGAAAAAAAATCAGTGATCCATAGGCAAGTTCCTTGGATTATGTGAGGAGGTTACAGAAGTGGGATAATACATGTGTTCAAACTCACATGGCTGCGAAGAAGCAGGATTGCCACCATTGCGATCACAACTCATATGATTTAGCCCACGATACTTGAGCTAAAAATGGTTAAAAATTTTGGGGCTGGAGAGGTGGCTCAGGGGTTAAGCCTCCGCCTTGCAGGCGGAAGGTCCTGAGTTCGGATCCCAGATCCCACGTATAGACGCCAGGCGGAAGCGGGGGCGGCCTGCGCTTCTGGTCCTGGTAGGGCGGAGCCTGTGAATCCCGGGGCAGAAGGAGGTGGAGGCGTCCATGGTGGTTCGCGAATTCGTCCGTGGTTCTACACACACACGCACACACACACACATACAGACACACATGCACGCGTGAACACACGCACATGCACACATTTGAATAAATAATAATAATAATAATAAAAATTTTAAAAAATGGTTAAAAATTTTAAAAAAGGAAAGCCTTTTGGACACTGGCTTTAATTATTCACCATAATCTGTATCATGATTTCTGTCAAGTCCAGTTATCTGTATTTTTTATTTTTTAATATTTTTGTGTGTGGTATGGATGTGTATATATTTGTGTGTGTGTGTGTGTGGGTAGAAGAAGGCACGCTGTGTGCCTGTGGAGGACCAAGGAAGACTTCAAGAATCATCCTGGATTGCTTCTACCTTCTTCTTCTTTATCTCTGGAATTTCCCAAGCTCCGCCCACCACCACATTTCTGCCCAGCATTTTTAGGTAGGACCTGGGATCAGAACTCAGGACCTTAATCGCTTGCATAGACAGAGTCTTAACCCCTGAGCTGTCTATCCAGATCTTTTTTTTTTTTTCTGTAATTTTTTTGAGGATTAAGTAGAGTTTATTAGAGAAGAGAAAGAATGGAACTCATGAACTCCAGATATGGAGTGCCATGAGGGGATAGGGCGCCCTGGAGAATTCATGGACTCCAGGCATTGAATCCACGAGGGATATGGAGCTAGAAACAAAATCACAGACTCCAGTGTGGAGGGCCATGAAGGTCAGGTGCCTGTTTTCAGTATTTTTGTTAATCATCATCATCACTAATATGCTGAGCCCTAATATTTTATTTAATAAAACTTCAATACTGTACCTTATCTATGTGAAAATGTATAGCTTCCTCTTTTTAAAATACATACTTTGTTTATTAGAGAAAGCGTGCAGGTATGTGTATGTTATGGGTAGAGTCAGAGGATAGCTTTCAGAAGTCGGTCCTTTCCTTCCCCCATGGGGGTCCTGGGATTGAACTCAGTTGTGAGCAGGCGCTTTTACTCACTAATGCATCTTGCCATCCCTGAAATGCATGGTTTCCTGATCTTCTACAATTTATTTAAAATAGAAAGAAGTAGGAAGACCCTCAAAGGGTGATGTAGCCAGTAGAAGATGATTGACACACTTTCCCAGATTTGAGTATTTTGAAGACATGATCTTGCTATGTAACCCAGATTGGCCTTCAACTAGAGATTCTCATGCCTCTGACCGGAGTACTAGAATTACTGTCTCTGCTGCTGAGCCTGACTTTAGTTAGTTTAGTAGTTTAGTTTTCATCTCTAATTTATTCCCTTGTCTTGTGATAACGGTAGAAAAGCATTGCCTCACAATGAAAGAGAGGGCACTAGCTAGCGTTAGGTTAGGAGAAGAAGAATTTTTCTTATGGCAGCGTGGGGTGGGGATGCAGAGTCCTTCTTTGATAAAGTGACTATAGAAATGTGACAAGACCCTAACTAGACAAAGCCAGTCTCCGGGAGTGGCTAATAAGCCACATGAAAGCTTTTTTCCCCAGACATGTGTTTTGGAGAAGTGGAAACTTGGTGGCAGAGAAGTGACCAGGGTCTGAGGATGACAGTAACTGAGTCTCGAAGGGATCCACACATAACCAAGGGTCTTTACTGGGGTGTACAGGTGTCTGTTGGGTGACGAAAGCAGAACGGATGAACTGTGGCATATTGTAAATGTCACTATATTTCCTGAGTTTGAGGTCGGTTCTGAATGAATGAAGGAAGGGACCTGAGAAAAGCCAGCCCACCTCAGGTCTGTGTTTACGCCTTAGCTAAGGTTAATGTCTGGGAAGCTGGAGGACAGCAGGGGCCAGGGGGTGGGCCTTGAGGTTTTGTGGCTTGACTTTGTTTCCGCAGTTGGCTCTTGCCCCCTCTGCCTCCGTGACGTCTGCAGTGACCTAAGCCAGCCTCCAGCTTCTGCCACCTGCCATGCCTCTGCCGCCTTAACTAGCTAATCCCTCCTAGGTAAGTCCAGGCACCCGCCTCTGAGATATCAGATGGACATTGGAGACTAAACCCCCTGGGTACAGAGTGAGTTTAGGGCCAAGTTGGGGAACTTAGTAAAACTCTGACTCAACATAAAAAGTAAAAGATAATGGACTATCTCCCCTCTGTAACCATAAGCCAATAAATCTCCTTTTTGCCCTTAACTTGTGTGTGACTGTTGTAGCTGCGACAGCATTCATCCTTCGCTTCCTGCTCTTAACTGTGGACGTGATGTCACAAGCTCCTGCCCTGTGACTTCCGCACCGTGATGGACTGTACCCTACCTCTGTGACCAAATAATCCCTTTTTTCTCCTAAGTTGGATCAGATAGGTTATTGCCACCACAAGACACAGAACCGAAACATTGGCCTTGCGCTTCACCTCCTGCCTCAGACTTAGAGCTGGAATTTCAGCCATATACCACTATGCCTGGCTGGCATGAGCCTTTAAGAACTGTTTTATCTTCTTTCTGCCTTCATGCTCCTACCACGGGCAGCCGCTGTGATAGCAGCAGTACCTACAGGCCTGATTACAGATGTGCACGCAACTGGGCAGACAGATCACTGCAGCAATTTCGGGATTGACTTTTCTTTCCTCCTTTGTTTCTTGTCCTGAGTACTGGATGTAAGACCTCGTCAATGCTAAGGTGAGAGCGGTAACACTGCGCTATCTCCTCAGAACTCCTTGTCAGGGTTAGGCACAGATGTCAACTTGATAGTTGAGGGTGTGAGCTCTGGGCACATTTGTGGAGAATTAGTGGTTGGGTTAAGCCCAGAGCAAACCTGCAGGAGATTGTCTGCCTGAATAAAGGCCCTGGAATGAAATACAGAGAGCTGGTTGAGACAGTGGGAATCCTTGTGTTTACTTGGCCAGACATGCTGGTCTAGCAAGTAAGGATCGTCCCTCTCTCAGCCGTTGTGTAGAGATGGGGTGGCCAGTTCCTTTGGCCCTGATGCTGGTGTGAGCTCTCCTGTCAAGCTGGACTATGAACTGTAACCAGACTATCATAATAAAATAAACCCCTATTCCCTTAAGCCATTTGATGGTGATTTATCAGCAACGATGCAGGCAAACTGCAACGTTCCTTTTATTTTTTATTTTAAGGCAGAATCTCACTAAGTTCTCCAGACTGGCCTTGGACTCATTCTGTAACCTAATCAGGCCTTGAACTTGAAATCTTCCTGCTTCAACTTTCTGAGTAGTGAGAAGTATAGACCTGAACTACCAGATAGTTACTGGCAGCTTTTCAACAGTTTGAAAATTTTGCCAAAAAACCTTGAAATGTTTGCAAGTTGCCAAGAGAAGCACAATTAACTCAGCTACATGAAGTTCTTGACCAAGAATCATCAGCTAGCAAAACCCATCACAGAGAACAAAGAACACCTGGCTCTAGAATGAAAGGCAAAGAAGCAAACGAGGTTGAGGATGGAATAAGAAAATCTTCAGCAGAGGCTGAAGGGTAAAGAGAGAGAGTTAAGCTCTTGTCACTTGGAAAAGACTACTTTCTAGGCCAATTAGAAATGTCACACAGGGATTCAGGAAGGTGTGGCAGTTAGTGTCAGGTGTCAGGTTGAAACTAAGAGCTGAACCTTTATGTGCCCCTATGAGAAATTAGCTGGTAAAGGCAAACCTACAAAAATTGGCTTAATTACATAAGTGGTATGGTTAAACCCCAGACCACCATGGATGGACGATTCCCTGGCAGGTGGATAAAGATGGAAAGCGTGGACTCAGTAACAGGTTGAGCTTATACTGCTGCTTAGGAATGGGTTACTGTGATAGGATGATAAATAATGTTAACTGTATTCATTTCCTGGAAAACCTGCTATGTTGTCTGTTGTGCATGTGATATTGAGCTTTGCCAGTAGATGGCGATAACGGAACACCACAGACAACAAGGGGTTCCTCACCTGGTTGCGACGTGTGGCTTTTACTTTTCATTTTTCCTGCTACATGCTACAAATGCTATTTTGACCTGTCCAAACCATATATGCCCAGAGAACAAACTCTTATGACGTTACCACCCTTGCAAGGGGTTGCTGACCTCCTGACCACCCTTCCTTTGAGGGGGGCTCAGGATGACCCAGCCTGACGCCACAGAAACCCCATAACTTCCATTGTGCAGCTTCATCATGCCAGTTTCTGTAGGATGCAACAAAACTAGTGCCTGGAGGGAAATTTATGCCTTCAAAAGGCTTTGTAACAAAAATGAATTAAGCACTGGGTTCTACTCCCAGCACTGCAAAACAAAGCAAAACAAACACAAACAAATGAACTAAGTATTAAGTATGTACTAAGTATTGACTAAATATTTGAGAGACTCATTCAAGAAGAACAGAATAAAATGAGATTAGGGCAAATGGAAATCATTAAGATAAAGGTCAAAATTATTGGGGAAAAATAAACAAGGAGTGGAGGGATGACCCAACTGGTAGAGGCATCTGTGTGCCAATTTGGTGATCTGAGTTCAATCCCTGATTCTCATTGAAAGGAGAGAACTGACTTCCACATGTGTGCTATGCCATGTATACACTCTCACTCTCTCTCTCTCTCTCTCTCTCTCTCTCTCTCTCTCTGTCTCTCCTGTCTCTTTCAAATAAAAAATGCAAAGAGTTTGATGTGGTGGTACATATCTTCAGTCCTGGCATTTGGCAAGTACAGGCAGGAGGTTCAAGAGTTCAAGGCCAGCCTGGGTCACATTAAACCTTGTTTCAACTCCTGCCCTCCCTACCAAAAAACAAACAAACAAACAAACAAACAAACCCTGTTTCAACTTCCCGCCCATCCACCCACCTAAAAAAACTCACAGGAAAATAGAGGGGATGAATGAAAGAACACATAAAAAGTACAACAAAGAGTGAAAAAAAAAAAGAACAAACATAGAAAGATTTTTTTGTTGTCGTTTGTTTTTTAATGCAGACTCTGGGCTGGAGAGATGGCATAGGGGTTAAGAGTACAGATCTCAGGTCCCACCTAAAAAAACGCCAAGCGGAAATGATCAGGGAAATCCCAGAAGGGGAAGAAGGAAGTAGATGCAATCCAGGATGATTCCTGAAGTCACCCTTGATCCTCCACAGGGACGAACAGTGGCCTCTGATACACACACACACACACACACACACACACACAAACAAACAAACAAATAAATAAAAATTTTAAAATGCAGACCCAGTTGCCTTTGAAATTGCACTCCTGCCTCAGCTTCCCAAGAGGTAGATTAAGGTTAGTATTATGATGTCCACTACCATGGAGATTTTAGAATTTAGATAATGAGTGTAATCGCCCATACAAAAGTAACCCAGGCTTGCCCAAACAATTTTCCTATTGAATTCTACCTGAAATTTTCTCGATAAGGGGGGAGGAGGAGGAAGGGAGGGAACTGGTGTACCTATTAAGTTTGTATAAGTAGAAATAATAATAATAAAAAAATTTTCTCCGTAACATATTTCCTCTAGTAAACCACTGTTAATTCATCAAAAACCATTAAAAAGGGTGGACAGGGAGCTAGCTCAACAGGAAAAACATGTGCTGTGCAAGTCTGAACACCTGAGTTCAATCCCTGGAAGGTTGAAGAAGGGAACTAGCTCCGTAAGGTTTTTCTCTGATGTCTCACATATCCTGGATGCAAACAGGCAATGATATAAAAAAAAAAAGGATTATATGCCAACTCTGCATAATTTTTTTTTGTAGAATTCTTATATAAACTTGGCGACCTTCTGTCACCATCCTCCTGTAAGGTGCCCCTCTTATACCTGCCCTGTTTCTATCATAACATATTTTTGTCACACGTTTATCTCTACACACCTTGCACATGGGAGCCAATGCTAATTCATTGTGAATATCAAACAGGTAACTATTCCGGGCAATGAGTACTACCAAGAGTTAGTAAATAAATGAATGAAATTTGGTTTTGGAATATTAATTCAAAAAAAGTCTCGAGCAATATGGTTGTGTGCGCACACACTTGGTGCCATGAAAATCATGCTTTCCTGTTTAAGTCCAGAAAGATATTTTGTCGTTATTTTCATCGTTTTCTTTTTGGTGCTGGGTGTTGAACCTGGCTGGGGCTTCCCATATGCTAGACCAATGCTCTACGACTAAGCTACTCTCAAGCCAGATGAGGCTTTTTGTACAAAACTATTCATGGTATTGTAAACTAAAGTTCTCATGAAGAAAAACTGCACCCCTATTTAGGATTCTACAAAATCAAAGAGCTTCGTGATTATGGAGAGAGAAAAAAATGTTGCAATTCAGAGATATTATATTAGTCCTTTTGAAAGCCACCGGTCACCTCTGTATCTGGTCTAACGTCCTTGTTACTATCAAACCTTTAAAATGTATTCTCATGGAGGGAAGACTGGGCTGGTATTGAGGGTGCTGCAGAATGCCTTCTTATCAACCGCTTCCCCTATTACATGCTAATGTTCTAACCCTGAATTTGCTTTGATCTACAATTAAAGTCTAAAATAAATTTTAAAAAAAGGTATTCTCAGTGAGCCAACCAGCTTCCACCATCCCCAAAGCGACGGCTATCATTAGCATCTGACACCTGTAACCTGCCTGCGATTCCTCCCATTGTTTGATGAATGCCTGGGTTTACCACCGCCTTTGTTTCCGTTAACCAAGGCGACCTGTCACCTGTGTAGCCCTGATGTCCGCTCACACGTCACAGGAACGTGTGGTTTTGTACACCTTGAATGCGCGTTCCCGGGCTCGTGTTGTCTCCAGGATGCACACTTCATCCTCTCTGGGGCGGGAGCTGTGCTTCTGCCCCGTGGCAGCGGACAGTCGGCCCTGCGTGCGGCGTGCAGACCTCCCCGGGCCGACCCCGCGGCTCCGCGGCGCGTTCGCGTCCCACCCCCGGCTCCGCGGCGCGTTCGCGTCCCACCCCCGGCTCCGCGCGGCGGGCCGGAGCGCGGCGCACGCGCAGCTGCGAGGGCGCGAGCGTGCCGTCGCCCCTCCGGCCTGCAGAGGGCGCTGCTGACGCCGCGCCGCCGCCGCCGCCGCCGCCACCGCCTCCCAGGCCGAGCCGGGCGGCGCCGGCCGCCTGCGGGCCGCGGGCCGCCTCCCCCGTGCCGAGGGCGTGGGCTCCGGGCTCCCGGAAGCGGCGGCCGCGGCGCGGAGCCCAGCGGGCGTCCGATCCCGGAGCGGCGCGGCCATGCGCGGCGGCCGGCGGCCGTGACCTGAGCGCGGCGGCTCGGGCGTTGGGGGGCGGGGGGCCGCGGGGCGCCCCCTCCCCCCCCGGATGGCGGCGGCCCGCTGAGGCGGCGGCCCGGCGGCGGCTCCCGCGGGCGCGCGGGCTGGCGGGGGTCGGGGTGATGCTGCTCAAGCTGCTGCAGAGACAGACCTATACCTGCCTGTCCCACAGGTATGGGCTCTACGTGTGCTTCGTGGGCGTCGTCGTCACCATCGTCTCCGCTTTCCAGTTCGGAGAGGTGAGTGGCCGCGCGCGAGCCCCGCCGCCGCGCGCGGCCCCCCAGCGCCGCCCCCGCCGAGCCCCCCGCAGCCTCCGCGCCTCCTGCCTCGGGGTCCCGCGGCGAGCATCGCGTCGGCGCCCCGGGCCGCCGCAGCTGGGGTGCAGATCCCGGCCTCGCAGGGCTGGGGTGCGCGTACGCGTGGCGCGAGTGCTCGCGGGGTCCCCTTCCGACCAGGTGCCCTCGGATCGGTTCGCTTTTCCACTTGGGCCTTGCGCTCCGCGGGGACGCTCCCTCCTCCCGGGTCCTGGGGTTTTGTCTTTTCCCATTTTCCCCCAGCGCTCCTCAGCCCTCTTTCCCTCTCCAGTTTCTTTCCTCGGTGCCACCGTACGAATCTTACCGCTCTTCGTGAAGCACCTTATCTTTGCAATCGGGGTTTTTTTTTTTTCTTGGATCTCACTCATTTTGATCAACAGACCCTGTGCATTTTAATTTGCAGTGTGAAAGGGGCTTTTTCTTTCTACGTTTTCATTTCTGCACGGGGATGTTCCCCTACACACTGATGGGAACCAAATCTCCCGGTTGAGCTGTGAGTTACTCTTGTCAGATGACTACGGCTGTTTTGGACTCCAGCTCCGATCTCTTGGGTCATAAGACATGCTAATAATTTTTAGATCGTGCAAGCTGGTCTTTTTTGATCTGCGCTCAGTAAATGTGCAATAAAGTAGGAAGACGAGGTTGTAAACTCTGCAAGGGAACCGAGCCACCAGTGTAGGAGGTGATAACCACTAAGTTATTTGAAGACGTATCTTAAATATTTCCTGGGTTGAAATAACTCTTTGGTTTAAATCTCATAGTTACTTCGTTCTTAGCAGTCTCACACAAGTGTGCTTTGTCTTACTGTGCAAAGGGCTATGAAGAGTTCAGAACTGGAAGAGTTGTTGCACACCTGCGATTTTATTGCTTCAAGCAAAAGGGAGAAAACTGTTCTTCAAAATTGATCTTCCTGGGCGACCTAGCCCCTCATGGCCCTCTGGTGCCATGAGTCCCTTTCCAGCTGCCTGCTTTTCATGAGTTCTCTGGCGCTCTAGCTCCTTATGACACTCCAGTGCCATGAGTCTGGTTCTTGTTTTTGCTCCTTATGGATTCCATGCCTAGAGTCCACCTAGCCCCTTATGGCACTCAGCGTCTGGAGTCCATGAGTTCCAACTTTTCTCTCCTCTAATAAACTCTACCTTAATCCTCAAAAAAATTTATCTTTCTGTTTTATTTTCTTATTTATAAGGTTTAGGGTTTAAAAATTAACAGAATATTTTTTAGTTTTTTTTTTTTTTTCTTTTTGCAGATAGGGTCTCATATAGCCCCCAATTTGTCATATATCCAGGGATGACCTTGAACTTTGATCTTCCAACCTCAGTCCCCTAAGTACTAGGATGAAAGAAGACATGTGCTATCATGGCTGGTGTTATTGGTGCTGGGGCTCTGTGTGTGTGTTGGCAAGTACTCTACCAACCGAGTCACATCCCCAGCCCCAGAATGCTTTTTTGGAAATGCCATAGTACACATGCGTATGTCTCTCTTCAGTCTAGATTGTAAGATCCTTAAAAGGTCCTGTCTCTTAAATGCTGTCACAATAGCCCAAGCACAATGCCAGCTATTGCAAGTGTCTACATACAGACTTAACATTTGCCTAATGACTGGGTGACATATTTCCAGGTGCGTTCTTTCTAGGTACTAGAAAGACAGACATGTAAGTATGGTATATCTACTTACACTTCTTGCTACTCTATTTTGTGTGTGTGTATGTAATAACTTAGTGCATGTATGTATAATCAGGTGCTTTGTTGCTTTTAAATGATCTCACCTTTTTTTTTTTTTAGTTTATGACAAGGTTTTAACTTAAGTACCCCAAGCCGGTTTTGAGCTTTCTTCCTGCCCCGCTTCCCCACCGCTAAGTTTATTGTTGTATACCACAGGCCTGACCTAGATGATTTTTCTTTCACCAGGTTCATTTTATGTGAGCTGTCTAGTAACATTACTTAAAGGTATTAGATGTTAGAATTTTTCCATTTCATACCATTTTTCACTTAATTCATTTACCAGAAAACAAACAAAAAATAAGAGTCCTATCTCTGAAGTGGTTGCAGATCTCAAAGTTTGGAACAAGTGAGAGGAATGGGGAGGACCAAGATAGTCTGCAGGGGTGTGAGCGGTGCAGGCAGTTGGTCTGTGGTCTGCTTGTGCAACACAGTGGAGAGGGGCAGCAGAGGAGGCAGGTCTGGATTTGCGTGGTAGCTCCGGTTCCCAATGGTCCTGCCAGTGCTGGTTGCAGCCCTTTCCGGATGCTGTGCATTCTTGGTGTTGCACCCTAATTTAATCCTCATAGCATCACCCGAGAGGAGTGCATTATTTTACCCATCTTCACAAGTGATAAAATTGAGGCATTTGTAATTCATGGTAGAGATGGGCTTCAAACTTAGGCAGTTTACACTTTCATATAATCATAATCATAAGTATGCCTCTATAGTTTCTTTTTTTAATCTTTTGCTTGCTTGCGCTCATGCGCCTGTGTGTATCCATCTGTCTGTGTGAATCAGGGCACTGTGTGTGCCTGTGGAAGCTCAAGGATGACTTTGGGAGTCATTCTGGATTCTTTTTTCTCCTCTGTGCTTTGTTCTGGCGTTTCCCAGGCAGTGCCTTCCAGGGCTGGAAGTGCAGGTTGCCACCATTTCCACCTGGCATTTTTACGTGGGATCTGAGATCGGACTTTGTGCTTTCCAGGCAGAGGCTTAATTTCTGGACCATTTCTGTAGCCCAGTTTCTTTCTTTCTCCCCTCACCTGTTGCTGGACTTAGACAGACCTTGTATACTCTAGACAGGTAATCTACCGAGCTACAACCCCAGCTGTTAAACAGCACAGGCTGTCCCTTGTCTGATATAGGAAAGAGTGCCTAACCTCTCTCAGCTTCCTCTTCTGTAAGTGAAGGCAAGAATACCTTCCTGGCAAGGTGGACATTTGGGATTAAATAAAACTGTGTGTAAAGTAATTCACACCATTGATAGCACATATCCGTCATTATAGCATCGGGGTTGCTGTTACTACTTAGTGCTAGGATTATCATCAGCAGTCCCTTGTCCTCAGTCCTTGCTTTGAAATATGCCCTTGAAATAATACTTTCATTATACAGTTAACAATGCAGCTCATTAATTAGTTGTGGCACATACAAGGGCTAAAAAGATCACTGTGCATTCTCAGTTTTTTTTTTTCCCCTCTTAATATAAAAGGTACTGGCTCCTGTGGTTTTTCTTTTGTTCATTTGTTGTTATTTTAGAAGGGACATCATCTAGTTCAGTCTAGCTTCAAACACTTTGGACAGAGGATGACCTTGAACTTCTGATCCTGCCACCTCTAGTGGTGGGATTATAGGCATTTGACACCACGCCCGTTTAGGCAGTGCTGGGGATTAAGCCCAGTTGTTTGTGTATGGTGGGTAAGCACGCTCCAACTAAACTGTGTTCCCAGCCTCAGCTTGCTATTTTTTAATTTTTAAAAAATGATTATTTTGTTTACTTTTACTTTTTATTTAGTGTGTATGAGTGCATGTGTGCGTCCCTGTGGAGGACCAAGGGTGACTTCGGGAATCATCCTGGATTGCTTCTACCGCCTTTTTGCTTTGCTCTGGGATTTCCCAGGCTCACCAGCATGGGAAGTGCAGGCCTGGCAATTTTTTTTTAGGTGGGACCTGGAATCTGGACTCAGGATTTTCTGCTTGGGAGGCAGAGTTTTAACCCTTGAGTCATCTCTCCAGCCTAGGATGCTGTTTTTTAATAAGTCAGTTAAATACTTATCCAAATTTTGAAAGAGAAAAATGTAACTGAGGTGAAAAAAGTACTTAATAGTGTGTTATCTCCTTTAATTTGAGCTAAGTACGTTCTGCAAAGCACTGGGTTATTCTGGTCAAACAGAAACAGCCAGATTCAAAGGTGATACTCCATGGCTTGAGCCCTTACAGTGGGGGCTCTGGGATTGGGCATTAGGCAGGGGCTTTTCTGTTGTGAATGGTTGATTTGGGAATGGACTGTGGATCCCCAGAGCTCTTGTGAAAGTGGGTAGATGCGCCAGCTGCCTGAGTCCTGATGTTGGGGGCAGAGTCGGGGTCTCCCAGAGCAAACTGGCTAGCTAGTCTAGCCACTGGGGCTGTTCATTTGAGATATCCTAACTCCATACATAAAGTAGAATTGAGAAAGACACCTCATATTGACTTTGGGCCTTCTCTCTCTCTCTCTCTCTCTCTCTCTCTCTCTCTCACACACACACACACACACACACACACACACACACGCACGCACGCACACACCTACCTACCTATCTTTTAAATTCAGAAACTTCTGACTTTGCTGGGCATGGTGACGGATGCCTGTAATTCAGTACCTAGGAGACAGAGGCAGGGGGATTAAGCATATGAGGCCAGCCTGGGGTACATAGTAAGATCCTGTCTCATGGAAAGAGAGAGATAGAGATAGAGAGAAACTTCTGACTTTAATGTTTTATCTTGCTTGTTACTATAGATGTTTAAGACATGCTTCTGAGATTAAAAAAGTGTATCCCAGGGTCATTACTTAGTTGAACTATTTATGTATGAGCTTAGCAACCCCTTTTCTGAAACTGCTGTAGTACCTTATAATTAAATGTCAGTATTTTTCAGTTTTTATTTGCTGTTATTGTGTGTGCATGTGCGCGCATGCATGGTGTGTATATGTTTGTGGACACAGATGTGCCTCTGCATGTGTGTGGAGGTCAGAGGACAACTTTGTGGAGTCAGTTTTCTCCTCTCACATTTCTGTCGGTTCCAGGGATTAAATTCAGGTTGACAGGTTTTCAGGGCTATGTGGTATGCCCCAAATATTTACATTCAGTGAAGAAGTTACAGTTTATGAATAGCCTTTTGTCAGGTAAGGTCAAGTTTTGTCACCAAGTGAATTCAAGTCAGGTTATGTTTTGCTTCCAAATAAAGTACAAAAGCATTTCTGGTGTTTGAAGTTTTTTGGATTTTAGGATTGTAAATCAAGGGTTGTAGATTACTGGTTTATTATGTATATATGTGCACTCGAATATGCGTGCGTGTACATATATGTGTGTAGAAGATATTATTTCCTTCTCTGAACTAGGTATGGAAACAAAATTAACTTACATGAGGAAATCAGATAGGTTCAGATAAAGTCTACTTCCACTGTATAACTTTCCCCCTATCTCTCTGTTCCTCTGCTTGCCTGGTTTCTATCAAGATTCTGGGTTAATGAAATACTCCTGCTTAGTGATAAAGAGGTTTGGAAGCTGGTTTCCAAGCTCAAGTTATGTCAATGACTAGTTTCCTATGCTGGTCCAATTTCAAGAAAGAAATTAGTTACCATGTTTGTAGTTGATTAGTTTACTCATTAAACCAATGGGCTTTTTTTTTTTTTGATATTCAAAAAATATTTTTTATTAAGACTTTTTCATCTACAACCAGAATGAGTTCATGTCCTTACGCCATCCCCTCCCATTCACCTCGCGTTCCCCCTCCCCTTCATTTGCCGCTCTAACCCTGGCCTTCCTGCCCTCCTGCCCCTCTGGCTGTGGATCATCAGACTCTTTGCAGTGCCTGTGCCAATAAGGAACCAGGTAGTGTATGTGGCTCTTCAGTGGGCAGAATTCCCAGTGGAAGAATTTTGTCCTGTACCTGCCCTTGAGATTCTTTCTGGGTGTGGTTGCTTCTCAGGATTGGTCCCTGGGGACATTAAACTTACAGATATTTATCTCCTTTTTGAGATGAGGAAGAGTACAGCCCTGGTCTGATCCTCCTACGCAAACTGATTCTCAGCAGGGCCCAAATTGGGTCTCTCTCATCCAGTTATGTGGGTTGTAAGCTCGCTCTCTTACTTTGTTAGGATTTCCTTTTGGGAGAAAAATACTTTACTGTTAAAAATATGGTTTTAAAGTGTTAGTACTAGGCAAGGTGATCCAGGCCCCTTCTACCTATTTTAGTGTTATGGTTTAGTTACTACTTTTTTTTTTTTGTAAGAATCATGAACTATGAAGCATTGCTCTTAGAGATTCAGAAACCTTTTATTTTAGGCCCAAACTTTAGGGTGATTTGATTTTATGGAGGAATAGGAATCTAAACAGAAGAAAAAAGTATTTGGGGTTACTAAGATATATATGAGTATTTGAGCCTCATCTTGATAATATCAAAAGATGTGATCCTTTTTACAGTTTGAATTACTAGTAGTTGAAAATTACTGGGCTGCAGGTGACAGATCCTACAACTCTAGACCTGGCTCAAGAGACAGGTAGCTTGTTGGCCGGTGTAGAGGAAGGGTATAAGGTGAGCCTTCCACTGAGTTGGATGAAGGTATCTGGGTGGTGTTGTCAGGAAGGAATCTGTCCTGTTCTGCAGCTCTTCTTTGGTTTACTTCTCAACCTGCCTCTCATAGGAGAGCAAAGATTGCTGCTGGCAACCTCAGCTTGTGTTTTACCAGGTCTGTTTCTGCAGCAGCTCCTCGCTCCTGAGAGTCAGGCAGACTCAGAGCTGTTTGCATATCCCAGGGAGCGACGTCCTTGTTACCGCTTGTTAACCACCTGGATCATCTCCAGAGCCAGGCGCTGGGCAGGCCTGAGAGGCACAACTGAGCTAGCAAGGGGCTGAGCGGCATCCGCAGGGGCCGTCCCCAGGCTGTTAGGAGAGGCGGCCAGGCAGCAGATGTCCCTGACGCCAGCCGCAGTTCAAACAGACTCTGTTCCCTTGACCTTAATATTATGTCCATGATAAACATTAGGTGCTGGGTTCTTTCTACACTTAGTGTTTTGTAAAGTACCCTATCTGTGAAACTTTTGTTCTTCCATGGGTGTATTACTCTAGGCTTTGTTAAATGCTGCTCACATGTGTCCTTGTAAATCTTTTAATAATTTAATTAAATATAAATTAAATTTATGATTTACCATAGTGATTGCATTTTGTTGACCTTTGAGGTCTGAACAGTCTCTTGATTAGTGGATTTTGTCATGTTATCAGAGAACTTAGTCTATTTTGCTGCATGTGACACTCTTTGGAAATTCTCCCTCTTTCTTCGAAGCAGGCTTACTTTCTCCTTCTTTCCCTCTTACTGACCTCAGTCTTTAATGCTGGGGTTTACAAAGCTACCTAGTTATATGCCTCCCACTCCTTTCTTGTGACAGACAGATATATTTTTTCAAGTTAATTGACTTTTATTGTCATTCACATATTCCATCTAAAAAAAAAAGTAGCAAATAGGTCCGGGCTGTATGAAAAACACACGCAGCTCGGGGCATTGGGACAGGGCACTCTGTTTGCACGTGGTCTGCAGGGCGGTCCACAAATCAGGCTCAACAGTCGTTCTTATCACATGCTCCTTTGCAGCCTTGGGCGCATTTGGAGCGACCCTGGGGCAGCAGGAGCAGCAGCTCTTCCTGCAGGAAGTGCACTTGCATTCTTTGCAGCTGCAGGAGTCCTCCAGGGGCCACCCGTGGCGCAGGAGCAGGTGGGTTCCGCTTCCGATAGGCTCTAGTGAGTTCCATTTCCAAAAGGATCTAGTGGAGGTGCAGAGAAAGCGTCAAAATCCGATCAGGTTTCATGACAGATAAACATTTAACATGGTGCTTTTCCTCTCTAGTCCCAGAAGTAACTTCAGAAAAAATTCTCTAATAGTTTGCAGCTCCTCCAGTGTCCAAGAGCTGGTCCAGAAAATGGAGGAAGAACTTGCTCAAGACCTCAGCAGTCCTTTCATGGCATTGTCCCCAGTTATGTCATGGGGCCAGTCTCAAAGGAACCTCTATACATTTGTGTTGTGTGGGTGTACTATTTATGAATAGGTAAGAGACAGGGTAGGTCAAGGGTATGCCTGTGGAATAGTAGACAATCAGTTACACCACGACATGTGTGGTTTGTTAACACAACATCGATGGTCACTTCAAACACCGTCTATAATGTTACGTCAATAATTAGAGTGGTTAGTCTCCAGGTGTAAGGCACTGCAGGGCTTCCAGGTCTCCTTCCTAGCCTGGTCCAGGCAGCAAGTGGTGGGGCAGCCACGTGGGCTTCCCTTTTCCTTCCTTCAGGGCACCTCTTTTCCGTTAACTGTTTCTGACCTGTAAGTGTGTAGAAGGAGCAAGGAAATGAGGGTGGGGGTCCTGCCTACACAGGGCAAAGGTCTGTGTCCCCGCGCTTGTTCTTCATTTGGTCAGCTCTGATGAGACCAAATGCCCCTTTTGTTTTGGTGCGTTCCTCACTCGTAAGTTCCAAAGCCCCTGGATTTGGATGATACTGGAACTTACTGTCTCTTTGGCGGCGGTGGGGGGGGTTCTGGGTGACACTCTGTTGGTTTTGTCTTACATCCTCAGATACTTTGTCCTTGATGCTTCTCAGACATGAGCTAGAAGACTCGTCTGCAAGTATCACAAGTTATATAATAAATCTCTTCGTGATCCTGAGCTTGAGGATTTGGAAAGGTTTCTACATGGGTTCTTTTTAATTGAGCGTCAGTCACAGAACGCCACTCCTAAACAGCTCTCCATTGTCTTTCACCCATGAGTCTTTATTCCATGACTGGGATGAATTTTCCGTCATTCTAAGGAACTTGGTGTTTGCGTCCAATTCTTGCCCCGAGCACGTGTTAGTAGTTTCTCAATGCAACCGCCATTTAATGAAGTTTCGTCAGGAGATGACACTTACTTCTCATTCTGTGCTCAGCATCCTGAGCATAAGGATGGGTCTCTTTTAAAAAGTATGTGCCCTAGCGGAATGCCTGGCCCATTCATTCATTTAGGAAATACTTACTAAGCACTGAAACTTGAAGTTTGGGAAACACTGGAGAAATAGACTAAGGCTGTACAGCTGGAGATAGAAAGCAAGACAAGCAGATGCGAGGGTAGCTGGTGTAATCGTGTTGCTCTTTCCCAGGATGTAGTGGATCAGATGTTTGGAACTGATGTGTGCTCAGTGGAGGCCATTGAAGGCTTTGTACTGACACCCAGTAAGTGGATAGCCAAAATACTGCTAAATCTTCTATGATACATCGCACAGTGGTTGCAACAAAGAATTAGCAATCCAAATACTTATGATGCAAAAGTTAAGATATCCTGAATTAGACCAAGAATGGCTGTAGGGTTATCTGCAGGAGCTTTGGACTAGACTGGTAGATGGGCATAGAACTCTTTCTAGTGGATAGACTGGAGAGGTTTAGAAGACTTGGCCCTCTGGTCTTTGGGTCTGTGAGATACTCCACTAAAATTTTGCTTGGCAAAAGTGAGCTAGATAATAAACTCGTCTGTGCCCCAGTATGCTAATGGTAGGCACTGTAGGCATAGAAACTCGTTTTTGTTCATTGACTGTGACTGCGCCTAGTGGACAGGTGGGTTCAACGAGGTGTCTAATGTATACAAGACACTTTGCAAAGCGCTTGGTGGGAAACACTCAGCAAATCCTAATGAAGTGCCATATGTCCCCTCTGGAGACTTTTCTTAGCCACGGTGCTCATGTAGACAGAAGGAGACCTGCTGTCTCCACTGATGCCTGTCAGTTGTTCCCTAGAGAAAGAGCAGAAACGCTCCCGATGGATCACTTCAGTGTGTTGTTATGATGAATAGTTCCTCGGAGAGGGAACTGCTTTATAAATTTGAAAAATTAGAAAAGTATAAATACTTTGTAGATTTCCTCTCTAATTCCTCCTACAATGTCTCCAACCAGTATACGGAACAGGTGATATATGCACAATACGCCTTTTAAAATTTCCCTAGTCTTTGGACAATTTGTTCCCATCTTGTGATTCAGATGGCAGTAGCTTTAGCGGGTGATTAGTCAGCCTATGGCTGACTCACGATGTACTAAATTAAGCAGGAAAAAGTGATCTTTCAGAACTACTACTGACTAAATCTCCCTGCATTCTGTGATCAGACTGAAAGCCATATGGCCCACTTCAAATTTCCAAATTTGTTTCTTCTCTTGGGATTCTCATTTATCTTTCTTCTCAATATGCCTGTTTTTCTTCCTTCATTACCTCATTGTCTTAAACTCATTTCTGTCTCCAATTTGTTGCAAATTGGTAAAGCTTCGTCCAACTTTCGGAAGTTGTACACTGTACCCATGAATTGTGGAGACATGTTGACTCTGCTGCGTACTTGAGATTGGGTGAGTTTCTTTTTGATTTTGAGGAGCTTGGGGAGACTCTGCTTCACAAGCAGAAGGACCGGAGTTTGAATCCCCGATTCCACGGAAAAACACCAGGTAGAAAAGGACCTGCGCATCTGGCCCTGGTGGGTGGAGCCTGTGAATTCCAGAGTGAAGCAAAAAGGATATAGAAGTAATTCTGGATGGTTCCCAAAGTCACTCTTGGGCCTCCACAGGCATACATAGTGCACTCTGTCACACACACACACACACACACACACACACACACACACACACACACAATATAAATAAGTAAATAATAGACATTTCGATTTTGAGGAACTTGTGACAGGGAGCAGGACATGGGAGGAGATTTAAGATGCATCGTGGAACAACACGGCAAAGAGAAGATGATTAAATTCAGCTTCGACAGAAGATGATGGCAGAGGGGACCACAGTCAAAAGAAGAAAACAGTCCCCAGGATGAGCCTGGAGAGAAGGAGAACTGGAGGGGAGGAGGAAAGGAGAGGGCCACGGCCTTCTGATGCGAACCACTGCCCCTCTGCCGCCCAGCACGCCTGCTGCCAGTTCTTCTTTACCTTCCTTATTTCCAGAACAACTTTTACAAGCACAGATTTGATTTCACCGATCCTAAAAGTCCTTGGATGTTCCCATTTTCTTCAGAATCCATCCCAATCCTTAACACCACCCAATAAGTGAGTCTTAAATTGCTCCCTGTTTGCCTCTCCACATTCAATCTCAGTGTTTAATTCCTTGGTGATAATCGCTCTCAAGGTCATTCTTTTGCACCCACCGCATCTCTCAGTTTGAAAGAAACGAAACAAAACAAATGGCTCTCCTCTGGCCCCGTTTTCAAGACCAAGTGCAGATGTCCTGCTCCCTTTAAAGACATGTCCTTACTGGAGACTGTTCACCTTCTTCCGCCACAATTTGCTTTAAGATTAGTGTCATTCAGTGAGCACAGCTGATACTCGAGGCTTACGTCCTCCCGTTCTTCAGACCCCGAATACCTGTCACCCAAGCTAGAGGGTCTTCCGAGTAGCCTGCCAACGAGAGACTGTGACGCCAGCTGCAACAGCGGCACTGTCCCAGGAGGGAGAAAATCATGTCGCTTTCAACTGCGGTTTCTAGAGGTTTTGAAAAAGAAGCTTTTGGGGGTTCCACATATCCGCCATTCTGATGCTGCTGGGGCGTCTACGTTGCATGATGGTGACAGGAGAGGAGTTAATCCATCTGGCTGTGGGTGCCCAGCCGCTGACAGTGGTCCATTGCGGAATATGTCTTTTTGGATAGACATTAGCTCCAAAACTTGTTCCTCCAACTTGGCTGCCTCCAGATGATGGGGGGAGGGGGAGTTAGTTCTGGTGAGACAGACATTAGCCCCTGTCACTACTCATCCTTTTTACCCCATTTTAACCAGTCTCCATGCTACAGCCAGAGCACATTTTTACATCATGGCAATTGCATGTAGTAGAAAATAGTAGAAAATCCAGATTCGTTCGCTAGCCTGGACAGAAGGCCCTAACTCTGCTGCCTGCTCCGTCCAACAGCCTGTGTTCTGTCACTGCTGTGCATTGTGTAGCTATTTCCACAAAAGTGTTCCATGACAAACTACTGTAAAATTTGGTGACTTAACAGAGGAACAGAAAATATGCCCATTTTTTTAGGCTGGAGAGATGGCTCAGGGGTTAAGACTCTGCCTTACAAGCAGAAGGTCCTGAGTTTGGATCCTAGGCCCTACATTGAAAACGCCAGGCGGAACCTGTATTGACTGTACTTCTGGTCCTGCTGGGTAGAGCCTGGGAAATCTCAGAGCAAGGCAAAAAGAAGGTAGAAGCAATCCAGGATGATTCTTGAAGTCATCCTTGGTCCTGTACAGGGACACAGTGCCATCTGATATACACACACATAACAAACAAATAAGTTAGGGAAATATGCCCATTTTTTAATGATCTATTCCCTAAGGATTTTTTAAAGTTTTTTTTTAATTGAAAGTGATATTTCACAGCAATGTAAAAATGACATGAAACTCAAATATCAACATTGATAAATTGAGTTTTGTTGGAACAACCATGTTTATTCATCTGTGTGTTGTCTCTAACAGCTTTCCTATTTCACAGTGGCAGAAGTGAACACTTGAGACAGAAACTATGTGGACCAAAAGTCTGAGCTGTACTTACAGGAAAAAGTGTTGCAAACCCTCTGCTTGAAATGACAATTACTTGTTCCCTGGGACACGGAAGTCAGATGGGAGTTGACTGCAGTTAGACGGGTCGGCTCTGCTCCGGGTGTCTCCTGTCCTGGGTGGGCTGAGCCAGCCTGGACCTGCTCTCGCGGTAGTGGGAGAGGCAGAGCCGTGCTTGCAACCCTCCGAGGTTCATTCTGCTGTGTTCCTTGATGCCGTCATGCGTGTTCTCTGGCGAGCGCTGGCCCAGCTGTGCCATCGGCCTGCAGAGGCTGCCACATCACTGATCCGATTGTCCCGGGAACTGTCTCCTTGCCAGAGAGATCTCAGCCCAGAAACAGCTTCTCGCTGGGTCTTCACCACATCACCTAGAGCCTCTGCCGCGCTTATTGTGTTCACTCTTTTTTTTCCCATTTCCTTTCCTTTCCCATTCTTTTCCTCTGACTTTCTTCGGTTTTTGAGGTAGGTTCTTGCTCGAAGCCAGAGTGGCCCGGACCTCACTGTGCAGCCCAGGCTGTCCTTGAACTTGAGACCCTCTTGCCTTAGCTTTCCAAGTGCCCCATGCCCAACTCTTGTTTCTTTTCTTTTCAGCCATTTCTCAACCACCTCTTTCCTTCTCTTCTTTCATTTTTCTGAATTCGTTACATACAAACTTATTTATTTTACATTGTGTGTGTGTGCACGTGTGTGTGTGTGTGTGTGTGTGTGTGTGTGTGTGTGTGTGTGTGTGTGTGTGTGTGTGTGTACCAAACAGTGCATATGTGGAGGTTAGAGAACAACTTTTGGGAATCAATTCTCTTCCTATTTTCACCTGGTACACTCCAGGTATCACCACACTTTGTGGCACGTGCCTTTGTCCTCAGCCACGTGACTGGCCCACATGACTGTCTTAATCTTTCTGCTGAGTTCTGAGGAAGCAAAGACTTTTCTGTCTTTTTTTATTTAGCACTGTATCTTCAGCTCCTAGAAGTCTGGCATCTAGAAGTAAGCTGGGCTTCGAAATATTGTCTAAATATGGAAAGGTCCCTTGAGCAGTTTCCAAATTTGAGCTTGAAAGAACATTGTGTGAGTTCAATGTGTGTGTATGAAATTTTAGCAGACTTGACATTTTAGAGCAGTTTGAAAGTACAGAAGAGCCCCATCTCCCCCTTCTTTCCCAGCATCGCCTCGCTTATTTTTAGTGACTTCTGTTCGTGCTACACTTGTTATAATTGATTTGGATTCATTCTTTGGGTGAAATTGTTCTACAAATTTTGCAGACAGTTTTTTTTGTGTGTGTCTGGGCCTGGTTTCTTTATAATTTTAGCCTTTAGCTTTTATCATTATTATTTAGAGAAGGATCCAAAAATAGAAAGTTCTAGATAGAAACTCTGGCGTGTGAATTGTCCCAAATGTTGTCTTTGCCGAACCATTGACTTGTCATTCATTCTGAGAATGTCTCATTGTTTGGTGCCAGGAACTGTGCAAAGTTCTAGAAATAAAATAAGAAAAGAGTTCAGATTCTTTGAGTTGCTTTGGATGTAAAGATATGTCCTGTTTTTTAATCGATTTTTAATTTGATTGCTTTTAATTTATATATAGAAATTGTATATATTTATGGGTTACTATGGGATATTTTGATAAATATTGTTTAAAGCTTTAACATATTTTAAAAGCTAAATCATAGTATTATTGTAAGTGTTGTTTTTTGGTTTGCCATTAGTATTTTGTGACACAAGTGATGTTATGCAAAAGGAGAAACTAAGACTAGGAACATATCCTAAGTTTATATTAATAAATGTATCAGATTTAAACTCATGTCTTCTGATTGTAAATCTTATGAGCCTGGGTCCTTGTACATACTAAGCATGTATCCTACTGCTGAGCTACATCCCAGCCCTATCTCACTTCTTAGTAATTTCTGTCCTCTTATTTAGATTGTGAACTTACTATTCACCATTTTTCTATTCTAGCATACATTTAATGTGAGTTTGAGATAAAAAAATTTTCAATTAAGGTGTCTCCTTTTTTTTAATTTAAAAAAAGAATTTCATTTAAAAATTTTAGCAATTGTGTAGGACTGAGGGGAAAAAAGTTTATTTGTATTTGACTGTGGTCATTTATAACCGTGTCTAGGAAATAGTCCCGGGTTATTGGATGAGTACTGAGTTAGATAATACCGGTTTCAGAGTTGTGAAAGGCTGCATTCATCAGTGTGCATTTGACGGAGCTGACTCTAAAATAAGTCACAAGTGTTAGTGTCAGGTGACACTGCTCAGCCATGTCATGAGGCAGGGACAGTCGACAGAGCTTCTGTCTGCAGAATCCATATCTGCCTCACAGTTGGCAACATACGGGCTCTAGAGGGGGTGTAGACTTTCTTTGGCCCCTGTTTTATAATGACCAAGCAGCAACTGATCTTGAATACTTTGAATACTGTGATTATTAAAACACAGCCCTAGAAACGGGAACCATGTCGGCTGGGGAGAATACTCTGTTCAGTGCTTGCCACGCGGGCAAGAGAACCTGGTTTTGGATCACCAACACCCATGTCAGAAGAGCAGGCACTGGAGCTCGTGCTCAGTGGGGAAGTAGAAACAAGTGGATCCTTGAGGTTTGCTGGCAGCCAGTCTAGTGGATCCGTCTTAAGAAATAAGGTAGAGATTGATTGAGGAAGACACATGACTGACCTCCACATGCACCTGCATGCACATGCATGCACCTGCATGCATACATGTACACATATAAACACACGTATGTGCCACACTAAAAGCAGGAATGTTTTTGTCTGGTAGAACAAACTTTCAATTATATTTATACTTTTTTATTAATAGTATGTTGATTTGTGGACTGTCTGAGTGTATTTTCATAAACAGTATAACAGTTGGGTCTTGGATTTTACCAATAAATTACCCTTAATACTAGAGAAAAGTAAATATTTTGAGGCAAATAATCTAGAGAGGAGGAGTCTGGAAGAAAAGCTCTTCAATAGAAAGTAGAACTTTTGAGAGTCCGTATTATATCTGCAAAATGATTTTCATATAAAATTTGGGTTTGCATGAGTGCCATATAGTGCTTTAAAAGTATCGCCACTATAATAAGAGTTCTACAAGGTATGCTTTGTTTGTCCAAGACTTCTTTAGAATGCCATAGTAACACAGCAAACAGATAGGTCTGAACTTTTGTGACACAGCTAATAAGTTGAACTGAAAGTATCACAAATTCCCAAACCCACCTTTTTTTTTTCTCTGATACCTTAGCCAGATATTTATTAAGGAGGTCTTATATAGTGAGCTGCTCTAAATGTGCATTAAATGACCAAAAGACTTGTTAGAATTGTTAAGTAGTTCTCTGCTCTCAAAAATTTGTAGTTTGGGTTTAAGATCATGTTAGTCAGTGGAGACAGATCATTAGGAAGTTGCTAGCTTGAGAGACAAGATAACAAGAAAGCTAAACAATGCATGGGATGCTACCAGGCAATGGGTGGTGTCCAAGTTGGCAAGTGAGATAAGAGCGACTTGCAGTTGAGAAGGGAGCATTCGGATTGAATGGAGGATGTGGAACTGTTTTTCTAATACATCAAAGCTCTCTAGAGAGCCATTTTTCTGGTGTTGGAAGGAACGTCGGGGGAATCATGCACTTTCGAGAGGTACACTCTATGCCTGCTCTTCATCTGCTGGACAACCAACCCACTAGCCAAGAACAGTTTATTGAGCCTAATATTTTCATAGTTTGTTTTGCAAAAACTGGTAGTCCTATGACAGACTACACAAAGACGATGATGGAGAATTGCTTATATTTATATGAAGTTAATAGATATTTATGCAATTCTACAGAAATAGGCACATTTTTATTCATCAAGGTAAATAGCTGTGGACTTGATGCTTTGCGTGATATCTAAGAGGGAGTTCTTTCCCCCTCTTCTAAGAATTCACAGCTCAGTTGGAGAGGCCTGCACACTTAGTCTCATTTACTCTAATGATAACAAGACCATTGATCGCATCCCCTCCACAGTTGTTCCTCCCTAACAGAACCTCACTGACCACCATTAATTCTCTTCTCTTCTACTCCTTTACTCCTTCATCTTGTCTGGTAGTAAATCCTTCCAGGATGCCCTTTGCTTTCTGGCTGAACTACTGTAAGACCACCGTTTCTCCTTTGAGACTCTGTGAACCAGCCTCCTTAGGGAAGTCTTTCTTGGTGTTTTTCTAGAAGGGTCTGACACACTGTTCACAGCACAGCTGCAGCTAGTAGTCAACCTAGGCACTAAAAATTGACAGTAGGAAGATGGAGAGTTGGTTGTTGGACAAGCGGGACAGAATTTCAGCTAGACAGAATGAGTCCATTCTGGAAATCCATTGTATGGCACAGTAACTATGCTTAACGATAATGCGTTCAATGATTAAAAACTGCTGAGAGACTAGATCCTGAACAAGCTGTGAGATGATGGATATATTAGTTTGCTTCAGTCACAATATACATATATCAGAACATATTATACATCGTAAGTGGACATAATATTTTGCAAATTATATATTAATTGACCAGGGGAAAATGATCTTGTGTAGTCCTTGAAGTCAGGAAATTATGGCTCTTCATAATCCCACAATCAGGCATTCACTAGATATTCGTAAGTAAATATGTTGAGTGAGGGAATATTAATTTGTGGTGCTTGCGAGGGCTTGCCAGTGGAAGAGGCTGTAGGTGGGCAAAAGGCAAATCTTGAAGAGTCTGAAGACCACGAAAAGAAGTAAGCAAAGGTCACAGGTAACACAGCCCCATCAGCAGCCACTGTGGTGATACCACTAAGTTCTGGCCAAGGGAAACTAGTGGTCTCCATGGAGAAGCACATCTTTCTTTCTGCTGACTGAGCGAATCCACATGCTGGGAATTCCATGCTCCAGATGCTGTAGAACAGGCGGATCCCAGGAGCGGAGGAACAGGAAGCTGGAGGAAGCTGTGGCAGGAAGGCCAGCATTCCAGGGTGTGGGATGGAATGAAAGCACACATTTATTCATCAGACAGAAGAGGGCCTTGCAAAGGAACCACCAGAGCAAAGGGAGCAGACAGAAGGGGTTTCTAGAAAGAGGGACAGGGCGGCTTCCAAGAACTAAGTAGGAGATACAGACAATGCCATTAGATTTGGCAGTGTGGAGCCTTGATGGGCCACCGAGACGGGAGAGTGGAAGTGGTATGGGACGGGGACAAGGGTTTCTCAGAGAGCAGAAGACAAGCTCGAAAGGTACTGAGGATTTGGGAGACAAGAACAAGCTAGAAGAGAGTGACGGGAAGCTTTTCCAGAAGTCCTAGAATGAGTTTATGTACAGACTGGCAAAATCTTGCTGAGAGAAAGAGGAACAAGCCAAGGCCGTGAGGACACCGCTTGGTGAGACCCAGGGCACATGGGCAGAGGCAGGATGGGCAAGCAGCACTTTCTTTAGGAACAGGTGTGAACGATGCAATTGGCTGAACGTGTGAGTAGGTTTATGCAGCTTCCGTGTGAAGCAATTCCATCTTCGTTAAGTATTTATTTAGCAAGGTTTTGGGCTGAAGCTCGCAGGTAATAAGGTCACTGTCTCCATATTTTGTGTCAAAATGTTTGTTTGTGCTCTTGCAGTGGGATGAGCCCTCCTCAAGCTTTAGGGGGTGCACGTAGCTGCCACACAGTCCTTCTGTTTCCGCTTCTGTCACGTAGCAGGCACACCATGCTCAGGCCCGTTTTCTGCCCCAACCCCATTTCTCTGCACAGATGGCAAGCGCAGAGTTGGCATCACATTACCTATGGATGCTGCCTAACACAAAAGTCATAAACTTGTTTAGAATGTTATGAGATTCTTTGGGGTTTTCTTTTTGTAATTGGTGAATTTTGTAGATGACATTATCATACTGCAATGTCAAAAGGTTGAACATTAAGAGGGGGCGGTAAGATTGTGAGAGCACAAGGATGGGAAGAGTAATGATATGCAAGATACTCCACACAAGTTAGGGCCGAAGCAATCATAATAGGACTTTGCATGACCTGTGCTATGTCCAACACATTATTGACCCCTCAAAGTCTAGCAGGGACTAAAGGCACTAGGATCCTTGGAGGCTAGGGATTGACAGCCACAGTAGTGTTCCTGTGCTTAAGGGGAACACAGGAAAGGGTTCTGGGAAATGCCCCTGGGTCCTTGCACCTCATCAGAAGGAGGACCCAGAGGAGAGTTTGGCATGCACAGTAAAAGATGCTCCAGGGATTGGGGGGGCACTTGGGGATGGGAAGGGAGGGTAGAGGGGAGTGGAGAGCAGGGGGGTCGGGGGCAGGAGGAGGGAGGGAGGGGACCGGTGTACCTAAGTTTGTATGAGCGGAAATAATAATAATAAAAAAAAAGGTTGAACATTTTCTGGAACTGGTAGACTGTTGCTATGCAAGGCCTTACCTGTTTCCTTAGCAATTAGTAGTGAGTTAAAATGAGTTATACCAAACTCTTAGTTTTTAATTGAAAGAAAGCATTGTTTCTTATTTTATTTTATTTTTTTATTCCAGGTAGTTCTGGAATGGAGCCGGGATCAATACCATGTTTTGTTTGATTCCTACAGAGATAATATTGCTGGGAAGTCCTTTCAGAACAGGTGAGATGAGACTTATGTTATGTGGATTTATACAAAAAATTATGAAATCCTTTATGTTTTAAATATAATGGTTAAAGATCTTTATAAGTTGCCAATGCAAAACACATCTCTCACTTTTATTTTCTTCCTTTTTTCTCTTCCTTCCTCCCTCCCTCCCTTCCTCCCTCCCTCTCTCCCTCCCTCCTTCTCTCCGTCTTCCTCCCTCCTTCTCTCCCTCTCTCCCTCCCTCCTTCTCTCCCTCTCTCCCTCCCTCCTTCTCTCCCTCTCTCCCTCCCTCCTTCTCTCCCTCCTTCTCTCCCTCTCTCCCTCCTTCCTTCTCTCTCTCTCTCCCTCCCTCCTTCTCTCCCTCTCTCCCTCCCTCCTTCTCTCTCTCCCTCCCTCCCTCTCTCCCTCCATCCCTCCCTCCGTCCCTCCCTCCCTCCCTCCCTCCCTCACTGTCTCCCTCCGTCTCTCCCTCCCTCTTTCTCTCCCTCTCTCCCTCCCTCCTTCTCTCCTTCTCTCCCTCTCTCCCTCCCTCCCTCCCTCTCTCCCTTCCTCTCTCTCTCTCTCCCTTATCACAGGGAACTGTGTGTGCCTGTGGAGGCCCAAAGGTGACTTTGGTAATCACCCTGGATTGAACTCCCTCCTCTTTGCTTTGCTCTGGAGTTACCCAGGCTGCACCTTCCAGGACCAGCAGTACAGATCACTGCCATTTCCACCTAGTGTTTTTTTGTGGGATCTGGGATCCAAACCCAGGACCTTCTGTGTGTGAGGCAGTCTTAACCCCTGAGCCATCTCTCCAGCCCAAGATAGCTTATTCTTGAACCAAATGTGATTGATCCAAGAACACAGATTCAGATTGACCCAGATAACATGTTCTTATGTGGGAAAAGTTTTGTAAAATTTCTAAAAATTATAAAGCAAAAGAACAATCTGAATCAAGCCATTTTTCAAATACATCTGTAGAAACATCAGACAGGCAAAATGGGGAAAATTCTGCTTTGGTTTTAGATGACAACATTCTTAGCTTTTGGGTTAGTGGAAGTTAGTGGTCTGTTAGCATATTCCAAGAGGTTTATACCGATAGCCACAAGATCATTAAGTCAGACACAGGGTGAGCAATGAATGGTTATCAAGAACACTAAAGATAGCCTAAGATAATTTGTCTCTAGACCTGCAGCATTCCACTTCTCCACAGTCAGGAAGTTCTAATCAGTTAGTTAGCTCCTAGAATCTTTCACATCTTTAACAGAGGTGTTTTTTTTTTTTTGTTTGTTTGTTTTCTGAGAACTTCAGTTCACTTGCATGTGGTTTCATATATTTAAGAATATATATGCTTTGGTTGGAGAGATGGCTCAGTGGTTAAAGCTTTTGCCTTGTAAGCAAAAGGACTTGAGTTTGGATCCCCAGACACCACATAAAAAAGGACAGGCGAATATGGCGTTGGCCTGTAATTCTGGCTCTGGTAGGTGGAGCCTGGCAAATCCCAGAGCAAACCAGTAAGAGAACCTAGGATCCCGGTGTCCCCCTGGGTCTCCACAGGCACATGCATGCTAGTGCCCTCTTGTACGCATGTCCCTCCCACAGACATATAATTTCTGTTATTTCTTCAAGACATATAATTTTCATGTGTCTCTAATTTCATTTTAATAACAGTTTATTTGAGACAAATTTAGATTGACTTTTATTCTACTTAAGCACTTACTGTGTGTCTTTTGGAAACTTACTTATTTGCTATGTGTGGGAGTGCGTGCTTTGCGTGTGCGGGCATGCGTGTCAGGGTGTTCACGTGGAGGTCAGGGGACAACGTTGTAGAATTTATTGGCGGTCCAAAGAGTGAACTCTTCAGGCTTGCAGAGCAAGCGGCCTGAACCACCATTAGCCCTGCTGTATGTCTTGTATGCTCTGTGCAAATGATGTACAGATATGTAAGTGTCTGACTTGAAAGATCATCAGACTTGTAGAAAAGCTTATAACGCTGTCTTCTTAGCAGATTTAGCATGAAATGCTAAATGAATGAAATGCTCCTTTTAATCTTTCGTGTGTGTGTGTGTGTGTGTGTGTGTGTGTGTGTGTGTGTGTGTGTGTAGGCCCAAGGATGACTGCAGGGAATCACCTTGCATTGTGTTACCTCATCTTACCTTTGCCCTGGAGTTTCCCAAGCTCCGCCTTCCAGAGCCAGAAGTACAGGCTGCACCATTTCTGCCTGGCATTTTTATGTGGGATCCAGGACTTAAACTCAGGACCTTCTGCTTGTGAGAGATAGGTTTAACCCCTGAGCCATCGCTCCAGTCCTTAAATGCTCTTTTAAAAAAAATTATTTATATGTGTGTGTTGTGTCTCAGAGGGCACTGTGTGTCCCTGTGGAGACCAAGGGTGACTTTGGGAATCATCCTGGATTGCTTCTACCTCCTCCTTGCTTTGCTCTGGGATTTTCCAGGCTCTGCCCACCAGGGCTAGAAATGCTGGCGTGCCTTTTCTGTGGTTTTTTATGTGGAACCTGGGATCTGAACTCAGGATCTTCTGCTTTTTAGACAGAGTCCCTGAGCTATCTTTCCAGCTCCATTAAATGCTCTTTTTAAAGAATCAAAATATTTGCCTACCTCCTTCTTCCTTCCTTCCTTCCTTCCTTCCTTCCTTCCTTCCTTCCTTCCTTCCTTCCTTCCTTCCTTCTTCCTTCCTTCCTTCCTTCTTCTTCCTTCCTTCCTTCCTTCCTTCCTTCCTTCCTTCCTTCCTTCCTTCCTTCCTTCCTTCCTCCTTCCTTCCTTCCTTCCTTCCTTCCTTCCTTCCTTCCTTCCTTCTTTCCCTCCTTCTTTCCCTCCTTCCCTCCTTCCTTCCTTCCTTCCTTCCTTCCCTCCTTCCTTCCCTCCTTCCTTCCCTCCTTCCTTCCTTCCTTCCCTCCTTCCCTCCTCCTTCCTTCCTTCCTTCCTTCCTTCCCTCCCTCCTTCCTTCCCTCCTTCCTTCCTTCCTTCCCTCCTTCCTTCCTTCCCTCCTTCCTTCCTTCCTTCCTTCCTTCCTCCTTCCTCCTTCCTTCCCTCCTTCCTTCCCTCTCCTTCCTTCCTTCCGTCCTTCCTTCCTTCCCTCCTTCCTTCCTTCCTTCCTTCCTTCTTCCCCCTTCTCCTCCTTCCTTCCCTCCTTCCTCCCTCCTTCGTCCTTTCCTTCCGTCCTTCCTTCCTTCCTTCCTTCCTTCCTTCCTTCCTTCCTCCTTCCTTCCTTCTCTCCTTCCTTCCCTCCTTCCTTCCTTCCCTTCCTTCCTTCCTTCCTGCCTTCCTTCCTTCCTTCCTTCCTCCTTCCTTCCTCCTTCCTTCCCTCCTTCCTTCCCTCCTTCCTTCCTTCCTTCGTTCCCCCCCCCCCCTTCCCTCCTTCCTTCCTTCCTTCCTTCCTTCCTTCCTTCCTTCCTTCCTTCCCTTCCTTCCTTCCTTCCTCCTTCCTCCTCCCTCCTTCCTTCCTTCGTTCCTCCGTCCTTCCTTCCTTCCTTCCCTTCCTTCCTTCTCCTTCCTTCCCTCCTTCCTTCCCCCTTCCTTCCTTCCCTCCTTCCTTCGTCCTCCTTCCTTCTCCCTCCTTCCTTCCTTCTTCCTTCTCTCCTCCTTCCCTCCTTCCTTCCTTCCCTCCTTCTTCCTTCCCCTTCCTTCCTCCTTCCCCCCTCCGTCCATCACTCCTTCCTCCTTCCTTCCCTCCTTCCTTCCCCCTTCCTTCCCTCCTTCCTCCCTCCTTCCTTCCTTCCGTCCTCCTTTTCCCCTTCCTTCCTTTCCTGCCTCCTCCTTCCTTCCTTCCTCCCTCCTCCTTCCCCCTTCCGTCCTCCTTCCTTCCTTCCTCCTTCCGTTCCCCTCCTCCCCTCCTTCCTTCCTCCTTCCCGCCTTTCCTTCTCCTTTCCTTCCTTCCCCCTCCTTCCTCCTTCCCTCCTTCCATCCTTCCGTACTCCCTATTTCCTTACTCCTTCACTCCTCCCTCCCTCCCTTCCTTCCTCCTTTTCTTCCCCCCCCCCCATGTAGTCCATACTGGCATCCGAGCACCTCCCTGCCTCAGTCTTCAGAGTGCTAGGATTGCAGGTTAACAGTTTTCATATGTAGTTTTTCTTAATTTTAGATCGTATTAAGTACAGTACAGCTTATTGAAAGGTTTCATTCTTTTGATAGTTTCTGTTTAATTTGGAAGGGCATTATTTGTCCAGAATGAGAAAGAAGTCCTATTTTCTGTGTTGGTAAGAAGTGAGTATATAAATAATAAATTACTGTTAATTTTGAGGTGATCGTTCAGTCTAGTGCTCCATGTCATCTATAGATTTTGTGTAAGATCCCTTCCATTTTTTTGTTAAATAACTTTTTGACTCTGTGTGTGTGGGGGGGGTATGGGTGACAGTGCCCATGTGGAAATCAGAGGTTTGTGAGAATGGCTTCTCTCCTAGTATTTGGGTTCCAGAGATCAAACTCAGGTCACCAGGCTCGCTGGCAAGTGCCTTTAGCCACTGAGTCATCTTGGCAGCCGTCTTCTGATTATCTAAGTTCTGTTTTCTGGCCTACTGCATCAAAGGTAAAACCAAGGGCCCAAGTGACTTTAATAGTCACTTCAGCTACACACACTGACTAAAATAAAAATTCTAAAAACATTTTTGTCACCATTGCTTTCGTTCTGAGACCAAAAGATTTACCCTCAGCTCTGAAGTAAAGGCTTCTTTCTCATCTGGGAACCAAAACCATGATAGTGGTTGGAACTAAAGGCTCAGACCCCCCACTGCCATGTCTAATAGGAACGTACGTGACTCATGACCTTGAGCGGATCACATGGTCTCCCTTGGGTTTTCAGTTTTACCACAGAATTAGAATTAAGTCGTGTAATAACAGGCTTATTAGAAGAGCCAGTGTACAAATAAATGATATACTTGTTTTCCCCAATTGAACAAACTTATACCTGTATCTTTTGACTTTTATTAAATATCATTAAGTGCAGGTAATTAGTTTTACGGGAAAACTTTAGAATAATCAGCCATGTCTTCAGCTCCTTAACCTTCTCTTTTAAAATGTTTCTGATGTTGAAAATTCAGAAGAAAGGCTAAAATTCATTTTAATCTGAATAAAGACCACTTGTTGGAACAGTTGGCTTTAAATAATCTAATGTGAGCATTGTAAATCAGATCTAATGGTAAACAAGTGTTACATGCTCAAGAAATAAACTGTAGTTCACACCATTCACGGACCAGGCAGCATTCCAAACTCTGGGCATATACTGATAAACAGAGTGAATCTCATGTGTAGAACTGGCATGGGAAGATGAAATACAGCCACATGTCAATCAGCTGTTCTCAGAGTACAGCTTTGCACACTGACAGTTACATTACCTTAGAACAAGGATTTCTGAGACTCCCCTCTAGACCTACTGAATTAGAAACTGGGGACGGAGACTAGTAGACTAGTTCAAGAAAAATTTAGATGAGGAAGCTTTAGAATAGTGTTGTAATAGGGAGAAGCTAAGGATGGAGGGGAGAGAGGGAAATAACGGATGAAGAAAGACACGAAGTGCATGGCTTCCACACTGCTCCTTAGGAACTGATTTGGCGGAGGATGCACATGTATGTATAAGAGTTAGTGTAGCCCAGTGTGCTAAGAACTCCTTCAGGTACAGAGTACTGTGAAGCTGCTGGGTGCTAGCAAATTCTCTTCGCAGGGGGAGCGGGGCTGAAGAGTCAGAGCAGAGGTAGGGAAGGAGCGGTTGAAGGAAGCGAGGAAGAAAGGCTATTCTAGACGGGAAAGGCATCATATGTGGTGAGGTGAGCAGTTCAGTCCCAAGTTGCAACTCTACAGACTTCAGCTCCTGGACTCCAGGGCAGCTGGAGCCTTGACAGAACTGGCAGATGCCAGCTCCCCACATGCCAGAGATGGAGTAGAAGGAGCTTTCATCTTCCCAGTGGATTTCGGGTGCTCTGCTGCCTCTCCCACTGTCATTCCAGTCGGATGTTCCCATTTGCTCTGGGTCTCTGCGCTGAGCGCCGACCTACCCTGACCTCACACAGCCAAACGCGTACCTCTTTCCTTCCCTGACTCACTCTTCCTCCACCTACCTAGCTGCCTGCATCCACACTTCTCACATCTGCAATGCTGCCTTTCCACGTGTTTTCTCTCCAGTGCTGAGTCTGAACTCTGGACCTTGTACTAGGCAAGCACTCGACCACAGAGATGTCCCCCAACCCCAAATGCCACACTTGGTGAGGTCCTCTCGGGTACTCATTTTTAAATATGAATACGATTCCCCGCTCAGCCGTGTTTTCTATCCCAAGTTTCTGCTTTATTTTCTCTGTAACATTTATATTTCTGACTTTTCTATTATTTAGTTTATTTTCTACCTAGGATATAAACTTCACATATTAAAAAATATTTCATTTGTTGAGAAACGATCTGATTTCCCTGTTGCCTAGGCCGGCTGTGAACTAAGATCTTCCTGTCTTAGCTTCCCTCGTGTGGAATCACAGGCATGGCCCACCATGCCTGGTCTGCTCCTTTTTTTTTTCTTTCTTCCGTGGTGTAGGTGTACGGGGTGTGTGTGTGTGCATGTCGGTTGGACGTCTGCTTGTGTGCGGTGAGGGTCTGTACCCGTGGTGGCCCGAGAGCGATGCTGGGAATCATCCTTCATTGCTTCTCCCCCTCCCTGTCGTGAGTCTGGGTCTCTAATTAAACCCAGTGCCCCGGGGATTCCCAGGCTCCTCCTTCGGTGCCAGAGCCCAGGCTGCTCTGTATCTGCCCCACAGTGTTTTTATGTGGGGTGTGGGGTCCTAACTCGGGTTGCTTGAGCGTCACCTCTCAAGAGTCATCGCCTCAGCCCCTTACTTTCCTCTTTCAAGGAAAAGATGGTCATCACTTGGACTGCTTCCCCCTGGCATAATCAACCCTGCAATGCAAGGTGTGGTTGTAGCCCAAGTCCTAATTCTGTGGTGGAACCGTGAGGGAGCACGGAGGGTGTGTGAGCTGCTTTTCTCATTGCTGTGGCCACATCCCCGACAAGGAGTAATTGAAGGGAGGAGGGCTTCTTTGGCTCTTGGCTCACAGTGCGGAAGGCGTGGGTGGCAGCACGCAGGTGAGAAGCTGAGAGAAGGGGGCGCAGTGGTTAGCTCTGTCTTCATTCAGTCTGTGACCCCGGCCCACAGGAAGTGTGCCACTGCACTCAGGGTGGGCTCCCCCCTCAGTCGCTCCTCTCTGGAAACGCCCCCACAGATACCTTTAGAGGTGTGCTTCACCAGGCCCTGGGAGCTTCTCCAGCTAATCAGCCTGATGATTAGAACCATTGCCAAGGCTAAGCTTTGGAAGCTGGCCAGAAAACAAGACAGAAGGGTGCAGTTGCTTAGGAAATACCAAGCTTGAAAAGAAAGCCAAGATAGTATCAGCATCTAAATGTAGACGTGAAGTTCTGTGTCACAGGTCAGAGTGGTGGGTGTAATGTAGTGAGAGAAAGGAGAACGCTTGGTTTTGGTGGAGTAAAGCCTGAAATGGGCAAGGCTCAGGCCTGGCTCCTCGTTCTGAGCACATTGGGTAGGGATTCTGTCCTCTGGTCTCCTCCACACGGTGGGCTCATCATAACCCTGCACAGCTCGCCAGACACGGAGCTGCCTTCTCAGGCACTTTAAGAGAGAGTAAGACGGTTTCCTTCCTTTTTAGAACTTCCATTCATGAGAGAGAGAGGTATAGCTTACAGGAGAGGCCTTTCTTCCTTCTCCCTCCCTCCCTTCCTTCCTCTGCAAGCCTGTGAGAGAGAGAGAGAGAGTGCGTGTGTGTGTGTGTGTGTGTGTGTGTGTGTGTGTGTGTGTGTGTGTGTGAGAGAGAGAGAGAGAGAGAGAGAGAGAAAATGTGTGTGGTGGTAGATTATCCAATCTAAAATGAACTTTTAAGAATATTCCCTCGGGCAGAAGAGATGACTCAGGGATTAAGACCCTCTCTTGCAAGCAGAAGGACCCGAGATTGGATCCCAGGTCTCACGTAATAATGCTGTCGCCTGCACTTCCAGTGCATTTCCTGGTGGGCGGAACCTGGAAAATCCCAGAGTGGAGCAAATAGGAGGTAGAAGCAATCCAGGATGATTTCCAAAGTCATCCTTGGTTCTCCACAGAGACACATAGTGCCCTCTGAGACACACACACACACACACACACACACACACACACACACACACACACACTAAATAAATTACAAAAAAGAATATTCCCTCTGTTCCCAGATAATCTTTATTCTCACTCTTCAACAGTTTTTCATCGAAGCAAAGCACACGTGACATGAAGCTTGCCATGCTAACTCTTTCAGACCAGATAACTTTGCAGCATGAAGGGCGATGCCGTGTGACCGTCACCACCATCTCATTCCCAGAACTTCCTCATTTCTGCAGTGGAAACCTGTGTCCACTGACCACTATTCCCCACCCAGCTTCTAAACAACTACTTTGTCTCCTAGACTTACCCTCAATAATGTTTGCCTCTGTTTCTTCCACCGAATTATCTTCACATTGGAAAGATATCAACCTCTGATGAGTGTTGGTATGCAAATTTTAACATTTCTGGTGAAATGAAATTCAGAAAGAAATATTTGACAAATATTAGTTCCTCCACATTCAATTTTAGGAAATCACTCAGTTCTGTGGTGTGTGCCAGTCTAAATTTAATGTCTGTTACAATCTTTCCTTCAAATGAACGGGGACGCTGAGCTAAACTGAAGGGCTTGTTCCCCTAGGCTCTGTCTGCCCATGCCAATCGATGTGGTTTATACCTGGGTGAATGGCACAGATCTGGAACTGCTGAAGGAACTGCAGCAGGTCAGAGAGCAGATGGAGGAAGAGCAGAAAGAAATGAGGTAACATGGATTAAAAAACACAACCTGTGTGAGTTGATTCATTTGAGAAAAATAATCCTTCAGAGCTAGTTAACTTCCCCTCTGTCTTTGCAAGAGAAGCTGGTAAAGACCTAACCATTTATTTCTTTATAAATATTAGAGGTACATCCATCAGTTGCCGGTCACTGGCTCCTTATACCACAACCAAGTCTTTCTATATTAGACGATATATGATCACTCCCCTCAATGCATGAAAATGAATGACAGTCTTTTTAAAATTTATTTTTATTATTTTTCTAGTTTTACAAGCATATTGAGTACTCATCCCTGCTTCCCTCCATCCCTTCTCCCTTCGACTGATAGTCTTATTCCATGTTTTACTAATAAAATTAAAAGATTGTATTTTAATTGAGCCTTCTTGGTTGTGTTGGAGTTGTAACACTACAACTGCTAATATTTTATTGGAACATAATTTATCTGTAGTTTGAATATCGTAGCATCATGATGCTTCCTACCACTATATTACTAGCTTCAATGAAGTAGCTAAGAAAACAACATTGTAGAATTCCCCATACTCAAATTTGGGACTAGACCAGCTGGTACTTGTGTAATAAGTGATGTTTGCTTTTCATTAGGGAAATCCTTGGGAAGAACACAACAGAGCCAACGAAGAAGAGGTAAGCACGTTGGTTCTTCTCAGAGCTAAAAATTGAAGGACTGAAGTGGAGTTTAAAGACTGGATACACATTCTATTTACTACTGCTTACACTCAGCTCCTTAGCTACTTTTTTTGACTCCAAATTAAACATATCCACCGGATAAGAGACTTTGCGTTGCTGAAGAGCAACTGGTGTTGCATTCTAGCCAACCAAAGCCTTATTTTTGGCAGAATTAAGAGTACTCATTTTTCTGTCTTAGTGCCTTGTTCACTTGGCCTTCTTAAACTAGTAATACCCAGTGTTTTGACTATAAAATTGTATCCATAATTTCATTTTATGCTCATTATCTTTAGAAGCTGTCAAGTTGTGTGTATGTAAGGACCTGGTGGGAATTTGTGTTTTGCTAGATATATTTTATTTCAGTCATAGTTGGCTCTGATAAGTTCTTAAGGCAGACTCTCACCGACAAGCAGAACTCTCTAACTGCCACTTTCCCATTAAGAGTTTTATTCTTTAAAGTATTTTACTTATTTGAGAAAAGCAGAAATAGAAAGACAGAAACAGAGAATGCGTATGCAAGCCCGTGTGTCAGAGGACAACAGATTGTTCTCTCCTTCTGCTCTGGGCTCCGGGGACCAGACTGGAGTCATCAGATCTGCGCATAGGCGCTTCTACCTGCTGAGCCATCTCATTGGCTACGTAGACTTTCAGTGAAATTAACTTGTAGAAATAATCCTAAGAGCCTTCGGTCATCCTTTTATTTTAATTATGTAGTTATACTTGTTAGTTATGCAAGTGTTAGTACTTTAAAAGAAACTTTTAAGTTACTTAAATAAAATCAATGGTGCAGAAAGGTTGAAAATGAAAAGAAAAACATTCACATATTTCTGTAACCTTCATTACCTCATTCTGCCAACTCTTGTTCTTTTTCTTTACTTTTCTTCCTCCTCCCTGTTTTTTTTAATTTGCTTATTTGTTTGTTTGAGACATATGTAGCCCAGGTTGGCCTCAAATTCAGCAAATGCAACTGAGAATGGCCTTGAAACTGTATGTTTCCACTCTCAACTACATGATTCTTTATCATTACTTTCCATGCATGTTTCAGTAGTCAAAATTCTAAGAGTATTTTGCATCCTGCTTTTTAAATTGTGCCCATTCTTCCTATCTCCCAGTATATTGAACAGTTGTCAAGTATAACATGCACATTTATTACCAAATTGCATTGTGCTAGAGGGATAGGATTACCTGCACAGGCATTGAGTCATCATTTTCTGTGGGGTGCCAATTGAGCAAAGGGTGGCACTTCTCAATTTCTTTTGCTTTTTCTTTGATCAATAACTAAGAAAGTTGAAGATAATGTTTTACTGGTTGTTATTCCCACTTTGTGCATTGTCTATGTTCTTTGTCCATTTTTCTGTTAAGGTAATTTTTAAAAGTTATTTCTTAAATTCAGATATCTCATTAGGACCATGTTATATTTGCTTTTATTTTCATCAGTGTAATGTGCAATGTATTTTATTGTGTTGACTGGAATTGGTAAATCGTATCTAGTAGTAAAACACCATTAGACAGAATCTCTCTACTTCTAGTCTGCCTAAATGGGCTTCACTGGGGTTACAAATAGTCAAAAATGACAATAATGAAGTGTAAATTTTGGTGGCGATCTAACTCTATTTTTTAATTTTTTGTTTTTTCTAGACAGGGTCTATGTACTCCATGCAACAGTAAAATTCATGGTCTTCCGGCCTTTAGTCTCTCACTTGCTGAGATTACAAGTGTGTGCCACTATACCTGACTGGTGATCTTTTTTTAAAGTTTGAAAAGTCTGTCTTTATTTTATTCCACACTTGGCTGTCCAAGATTTTATGTTCTTGAAGTAAATTTCTTATTTATTAAAACATGATATTCTTATGTAAAGTACATGATGAAAATACCCTCCGTCACTGTGGGAGATTTTACAGATGCAGTTAGTGCGTGTGGTTTGTCTCTGCAGTGAGAAGCAGCTGGAATGTCTGCTGACGCACTGCGTCAAGGTGCCCATGCTCATCCTCGACCCCCCGCTGCCAGGCTACCAGCACCCTGAAGGACCTGCCTTCTCTTTATCCCTCCTTTCGTGCTGCCAGCGATGTGTTCAATGTTGCAAAACCAAAAAATCCTTCTACCAATGTCTCGGTGGTGGTTTTCGACAACAACAAGGACGGTAAGCTTGTTTTGTGGATATTTTTGTTCTCATCCACGTTCAGAATAACAAAATTCTGAATGGAACAGAAATGATTCACCTTTTTTCTCAACTTGCAAATGAAAGCAAAGAGCTGCTGCTGTGTTGTGCTGATGTCAGGAAAGGATTGCATAGCATTCGCTCCATGTATACACATGCCTGCCCCTGCTGAATACTCTGGGAGGCCCTTTGGTGGTCTGCTGCTCATAAGTACCTTATTCTCCTAGTTCAGTATTATTCCGGAGGCCATTTTTCTAATAAACTCTCAACAAAGTTTTTTTCTGAAGTTTGGACAGAATATACCTGGTACATTCATGCGCTCCATTCTGAAATGGCTGATTTATATAGATGGATTGAATGCTTGTTTCACATGCTGGATTATAATTCTCAAGGGTGTGGTCTAGGAGGTGGATGGAGGTGATTAGGGTGTGAAGGGTAAGTGTCCATGGAAAGAATTAGCACCTTTACAATGCACACCTGAGACTTCTTTTGCCCTCTCCTGTGGGACGTTAACAAGAAAATGACTGACTACAGTCATGAAGAGGTCTGCACCAGAGCCAAGCAGTGCTGGCATCCAGCCTTGGCCTTTCAGCCTTTAGACCTGTGAGACATCCACTTCTGTTGTTTATAAAGCAACAGGCAAGATTTGGCTAGGTGGTGGGGTTAAAAATCAGGATCGCTGGCATAAAGCTGCATCCACACTCAGAGAGATCCCATTTTTCATCTGGATGAGCTGCAAGCTCATCCTATGCCCAGCTCTGGTCACCTGTTCTCTGCCTTTCTGCATTGCACGTCTCCTAGAGGCCCTGTGGATTTTACCTGGGTACCATGAACGCTGTCACACTCTCTCTGCTACACGGAGTGCCATTCATTCGTTCATGCTGTAGCTGCCAGATCAAAATTTTGGAATTGTCTTTCCTCTTACCTACTTCTTCCCTCATAACTGATCATTAACCTCATCCTATCACTTGTTTTGTCGACAATTCTTAGATTTCTGCCTGACCTCATTTCCTTCACAGACTCCTGTAGACTCCTAGTAAGCTGCACTGGCCAACACACTGTCTTTGGAGAATGTACTTCAGTAACATCGTTTGCTTTTCATAAGGACATAAACCTCCTCCTGCTTGGTTGTGCTTTGACCCTCCCTGTTCTCTATGCAATGTGCATCACACGGAAGCCTTTCAGGGTGGTCATTCTGCAGGTGTCAACTCAAGCCTAAACCCTTTCTTAGCCACCTCCTGTTCTCACCCACCGTCTTGAGTTCTGTCTCTTCTGTGGAAGAGACTCCATTTGCAGGAGTTTTGGTGGTCTGCTTAGTTTCTTGATTGAGAAACAAACCAGTGTATATTCTGAATAATGTCAAACGGGGTTGGTTGCTCCTACTACTGAAGTTATTTTTAATTGGAAAGAAATTCTAGCCGTTTGGAATACAAACAGACCTCTCGCGGGTCACATGGAAGGTGCATTCAGAACTTTTTTGTACTTTAGCAGTCATCCGGTTCCTCCCTATAGCCTGGCCCTAAAAGCTCCCAGCAAAGTGGATTTTCCAGTCAGGCTTATACTCTTTGATTAGAACAATACACAATGCTTCCTGTAACTTGCACAGGTGAAGGAGGTTATCTTTCCCCCTGGGAGTGTTCCTTTCATTTTGAATCTTGGTTCTAGATTGTTCTCAAGTTACGTTTACAGTATGTCTTCTGAGCTAGGAATATAGCTCAGTGGTAGGGGATTTTCCAACCATGTGTAAGACCTGGACTTAATCCTCAGCACTGTGGGGAAAAAAAAAAAAAAAAAAGTCTCAACTGGAAGCAGCTTTCTGTTTCCTGGGACTCACTGTGCAGTATTTTATTGTCTGCTGCATACCAAGCACTGTCCACAGTGATACAGGTGGGGTGGAAATCACAAATCGGGTGGTAGAGGCAGCCTCCAGGTGACGGTGACTTTCAAATGAAATGCGAGGGTGAGGGAGACAGCAGTGTAAGTAACTGCAGCAGGAACGATGGTCTGGGAAGCAGCACGGCTGGGTCAGGGCCGTGAGGCGGGCGTGTGCCTGGCATGTGAATGAATGAGATGAACAAGAGAGAGGGCAAGAGGTGAGTGTAGAGAAGTAGGCAGATGGCCATGCACCCATCGGGGACTTACCTTTAACCCCTCAGGAGAGTCGGAGTAACAGCAATCTGACTTTGCTCCGTCCACTGCTGTATGCGTGGTGCGAGCAGATGAGGAGGGACAGACTGTTCTGACCCATTGCAAACACCTGTAGTACAGAGGTGCAGTGGAGGTGAGAAATGCTCGAATTCTGATATGTTGAATTCTTCAGGGAAAGTATGTACTTGTAGTCAGATACCTCTGTGTGTGTGTGTGAGAGAGAGAGAGAGAAAGAGAGAGAGAGAGACAGAGAGACAGAGAGAGAGAGAGAAAGGATACTGTGGATGCTCAACAGTGACTTCAAGAATAATTCTGGATTGTTTCTACCTCCTTTTGCTTTGCTCTGGATTTTCCCAGACTCTACCTTCCCGAGTTGGAAGTACAGGCTGCTGTCACTTTTGCCTAATGTTTTTATGGAATCCATAAAACTCAGGACTTTCTGCTTGTGAGGCAGAATCTTAATCCTGAGCTATCTCTCCAGCCCCTCAAATATCTCTTGAAGCTTAATGTTTATTTAATTGGCTTCTGGTGCCAACTTGAAGTTCTTAACTGTTTTTTTTTTTGTTTTTTTTTCTTTTTTAAAAAAGGGGTGGTTTTATTTTGCAAAAGTTTGGTCTTGACTCCAAGTAATGAAAATACTGGAGAATTCTTAACTTTGTTATACCAGACAGCAGCTGTCAATTTTGTCCACATGTTTCATACACTTCCTGTTTCTTCCAAAACTTTATGTAGGGTTCAAGGCAGGAACTTGTGATGGACGTCTGAAGCTCTCCTCCATGTTGTTGTGCTGTATAGCTATGTATGCTTCAGTCACAATGGATTAGGTCGCAATCTACCCTGCTGAATGTGTATTACAAGCACGATGATATAAGAATTCTGTGAGGACTTTGCTGACATTTGCACACAAGTGTACATTACATAGTCAGGACATGTGAGAAATCTCCAAATCACCAATGTAGAAACCACTACAGAGTTGCCTGATAAATTTATTTGGAAGTAACTTGTTCCGAACACCCACCCAGTGTTGCTGTTTTGTTTTGTTTTGTTTTTTTTAAAGAGTAATACTATATGGTTCTGGTTGGCCTATTTACTATATAGTCTAGCTGGTCTTGAACTCATCACAATCCTTTTGCCTCCTGAGTGTTAGATTGTGAGCAACACAACTGTCCCCATGCTTCTTTCAAAGAGAGTGTGTATTCCAAAAGGTCCTTTGCTGCAGTATTTGCCAACTGAAGGTCTACGCCCCCCCCCCTGCTCCCACCCATGGTCTTGTGCATGCTGGGCAGGTGTGGTCCCACTCCGCCCTGGGCCCAGCCTCAACTCTGTTCTTACAGTGTCTTTGAGACTCTGCCCAGTGCTTCTGTCCACCTTCTCAGGCTGTCATTTACAGAACCTGCCTTCTTTGCCATCTGAAAAGTCAGAATCAGAGTTGACACCCCAAGGTTGCCCTCCTCCGCCCTGGATGTGGTAGCACTTTTGCTGAGTCACTTGTCCCCTTTGCTTCAGACTTGTGTCATAAGTGGCCTTTATCCTCCTACCCCAAACTAATGTGCTCAGTTCAGCATCACCCGATGAATTCCAGGCTTTCATTGTAAGAAAGTTGCTTCTTAAGGGAACATGGGCCTTAAGGTGGCTGGTTCTTGTTTAAGCCGCACGCCCTGTCTGGTTCCTTTGATTGCTAGAATTGCATCCCAGAGGTTTTTCAAACAGACAATGCTCATTTTCCTCCTATGTTTGCTCTTACATCTGCAATTTTTCTGTCATTTTCATTTTTGCAATCCAACTTAAATTTATTTACTTTATAAAGCCTTCCATGTTTCTGCTGCCAGTAGAAATTTGTTTTTTGGCAATGCAAAATTTAATGTCTAATGAGTTTTATATTGTTCTTCTTTTTTTAATGTACTTATTTTTTCCAGCTACCTTTTTTGAAAGTATATATTTTGCTACTTTAATAGTTCTCAAAAATGTGTGTGCAATGTTCTGCCTAATTAAGTATTGTTAAACATAAGCCTCTTCATCGTGTCATTTGTTGTAGCTGAAGATGCCCATGGTGGACTGTTTAGAGTAAACAGCAAGCAGACAGTGTGGCGGGGCTACCTGGTATGTCATTTCAAATTGATTTCACTCCTGCATGAAACTAGAATAAATATGAGGAAGAAATTCTTTTTTCTTTGAGAAACTTTTTTCCTTCTTCTTCTTCAACTTTATTTATTTATTGTATATGGTGAGAGAGGAAAGGGGGAGGGGGAGGCAGAGAGGGAGGCAGAGGGGGAGAGGGAGAGCCCTGCGGAGAACCAAGGGTGACTTCAGGAATCATCCTGGATTGTTTCTTCCTCCTTTTTGCTTCCATCTGGAATCTCCCAGGCTCCTCCCACCAAGGCAGGGCAGGTGGTCAATGCTGTTTCTGTCTGGGGTTTTTATGTGAACCATGAGACCTGGGATCCGAACTCAGGTCCTTCTGCTTGTGAGCAAAGTCTTTCTATTTATTTATTATGTACGTACGTATGTATGTATGTATGTATGTGAGAGTCAGAAGGCACTATGTGTCCCTGTGGAGGACCAAAGGTGACTTTGGGAATCATCCTGGATTACTTCTATTTCCTTTTTACTTTGCCCTGAGATTCCCAGACTCTCCCCACCAGGGCTTGAAGTGCAAGCCACAGCCACAGCTGTTTCTACCTGGCACTTTTTACGTGGGACCTTGAATCTGAACTCAGGACTTTCTGCTTGTGAGGCAGAGTCTCTAATCCCTAAGCTATCGCTCTGGCCCCCCTTTTTTTTTCCTTTTTGAGATAAGATTTCACCATTTAGTCCAGGTGGTCTTGAACTTGCAGTCTTCCTGCCTTGCAAATGCTGGGATTATAGTATTGGGCCACCATATTGTGCCCCTGGAGAACCTTTTTGTTTTAGACCATTTTACTGGTACTAACGGGTGTCAACTTCATTGATGTTTCTTACTCTAAGTTGGACAACACAATAGAGCTTTATTAGAATCTCAGCAGTACGTTTTCATCAGCTTCATGATATAGAAAGTGAAGTTTTTTTCCCCCTCTCTTATTTCAGACAACAGATAAAGAAGTCCCTGGGCTAGTGTTAATGCAAGATTTGGCATTCCTGAGTGGATTTCCACCAACGTTCAAGGAAACAAGTCAATTGAAAAACAAACTGCCAGAAAATCTGTCTTCTAAAATAAAACTGGTAAGAACAGAAAAAGAGAGTCAACAAGCTTGGCACATCTGGTTTAATGTGTTGCTATTTTCACAAAGCCCATATTGTTCCAAGTATCACCAGCAATCATAATAAGCAAAGAGTCACTCCATTCTGTCACAGTGTGCCATCAAGAAAGGTAACTCTGTAAATAAAAGCTCCACTCCTTGTCCTTGCTCCGGCCTCCTGAACGCAGGGATTACAGATATATGCTACCATATCCAGCTCTGTAAATCACTGTTACTATTTTATTTTTTACTTACTTATTTTTGTAATGCTGGGGATCACTGAGAGACATCCCTAGTCCCTTTACTCCTTGCTCTTGATTACAGCAAAACTCGAGAAGTCTTATTTGGCTTTCTGATTTCCCAGGTAGTAACAGGCTTCATTTGTTTAACAAATGAGTTTTTTCAATACAGATGTGCAGTGCTGTGGTATAAAAGATAGAGGCCTGGAAGAAAGAAAAAGGGAAAGGGATAAAAGCAGTAAGAACTTACATGTTCATGAAACTTTTATTTCTAAGGGAGTTATGCCTCAGATATTTATAATGTTTGATAATGTGAAACTCATTCATTCATTTATAGCTAATTGAGGTGTTGTTATGCTTAGAGTGTGTGTATACTTTTTATCACTTCAGCCTTGACCTTTGATTGTTTTTGTGAGGGTCGACTTCAGAGGTTGGCCTGTGCCGGGCCTTTTCCTTAATATTCATTGTTTTCCAGGATATTTATATGCCTGACAGATTCAGGATTCAGTTTATGTGGATGTGCTTTTTCCTTGCCCTGCTGGTAAAGTGCCTGCTGTTCTGTCAAATGTTCCAGGTGGTAAAACATGAAGGCCTTTTCTCTCTCTCTCTTTTTTTTTTATTTCCACTCATACAAACTTAAAAGGTACACCGGTCTTCCCCTCCCTTCAACCCCCTATCCCCCTGTGCCCTCCTGTCCTCCCTCCTTCCTCCCCATCTCCCAGTGCCTCCCCCTCCCATCCCCAGAGCATCCTTTAATGTGCATGCCAAACTCTCCTTTGGGTCCTCCTCTCCAATGAGGTGCAAGGACCCAGTGGCATTTCCCAGAACCCTTACCTTGTTCCCGTTAAGCATAGGAACACTACTGTGGCTGTCAATCCCTTGCCTCCCAGGATCCTAGTGCCTTTAGCAAATGCTAGACTTTGTGAGGTCAATAGTGTGTTGGACATTGCGCAGGGCGAAGGCCTTTTCTCTTGGTGAAGAGGGTATCAAGTCCTTGACTCAGAAACTGATTATTGATAATGTAAAGACAGGCTCTTTGATTTCCGTCACTGGATTTAGCTTTCTTAATTCCTTCTCCTTCCTCTCCTTGTGCAACATTTAACAATTGGGGGAGATTGTTAATGGAAGGGGAGTGGCCATTAAGTGAGTTCTTACTGGTTGATAAGTTACGTTAATCACCTCATCCCAAACTTCTCTTCAACTCATTTTTTTTCCCCTTTCGCTGGGTCTCACTGGTTTAAGATGCCTTGTATTGCATCTCTAATAGAGTGATAGTATGGCTGGCATCTGTTTCTTCTTTGTTTCCTATAATCACTAAACGGATTTGCCATTCCTGGGCAAAGAAAGGAGTGGGAAGGGTCCTTTCCCAGCAGAGGGAAGAGCCTGGGAAGGGGCTGGAGCTTGCAACAGTGTCTCCAGCAGTCACTTCCTAAATCTAGTGCTGGCAGCGGTTTTGTTAGGGCTGGGAGCGGGGTGACAGGTAGACCAGTTTTGGAATGATCTTGACTTAGACGAGTGTTAGTGATGGTGATTGTTCCAGAAATAACGGAAAGATTCTCAGCATCACATGCTGGTAAGTTGTTGAGGAGAAGGAAGAATGAGAGGGGAAGTGGATATTTTTAGTGAAAAAGGAAGTGATGGCATTAACCACACTGATCGACAGCGGGAGAGGCAGAATTGTGGTAGAAACGAGCTCTGTTTAGATGTTGCAGTGGAGGTACATTCAGAATGCACTAGAATGACCCATTCGGCATTGAACTTCAGGACACGAACAGCTCGACCCCTTCATCTTCCTGTGCCCCTCCAGAAGGCCTTTGCTGAGGTCTGGGGTCCGGGAACCACTCCGTTGTGTGCAATAAACCCTGTCCAGACCCCGAGACCTCAGCACAGACACTGTCTGTTCACCCTTGCAGCCTCCACAGGGAATTACCTGGTACTCAGGAGGCCACGCAAGAAGTACACCGACCTGTGGCTGTGGACACTGCCCGCGTGCTGGCCTTGGAACATAAGGGAACCTTTGCATACCATATTGGTTTTGGTCCAGAAGTATACTGTTGGTCGTATACATAGATCTTTGTCTATTTATCTTGCTTAAAGGAGATCACATGGGACTAGAAAGTGGCATTTATCATTTGTAAGATAATAGATTTTAATTCATGCAAACTTTTCTGTTAGCTTTAGTCTTATAAGTCAGTCTTTTCTCTCAGAGATGTTCTGGTTTGAGGTGAACCTCTTACAATCCAATTATCTACTGTCTTAGTTATTTTCTTTTGTTGTGACAAAGTGCCCTGACGAAGCAACTTAAGGGAAAAGGGATCTGTTTGTAGGGCAGTCACAGCAACAAGAGCTTGAAGCAGCCGGTCACATCACATCCACACTGGAAAGGAGAGAACAGTGAAGGTTAGAACTTAACTCACTTTCCATTTTACACAGCCAGGATCCCTGTCCAGGGAATAGTCCTGCCCACTCTTAAGCTGGCTCTCCCATGTCAGTTATCTCACTCCAGATAACCCCTCACAGTTGTACCCAGGAGTCCCCTGGGCAGTTCTACATCCTGTCAGGTTGGTAATTATCACTAACCATCACACCTACTAATTATCTGTGGAATTTTCATATGTGGTAAAGAATTCACCTCTTCATAAACCAAATTATCCATTGTCTTTACTTTTGGTTCTTTCTAAATCGTTCTACTTTCATTCACGGTGGGTTTGTTCCATTTATTTTTGGTCTCTGTCTCTGTGGGAATTATTCCCAGAGCACTTGAGCACAATCTCACAGTGATCACAGTTTTTGGGTGGCTCTACAGGAGTGGAGGCTATTGACTCTGGCTCAAGGATTTAAATCGCGTTCTGAAGCAAAGGAGCTGCCTCTGAAGCATTTGGGGGCCAAAACAAGATATTATTCCAGTAACTGATAGACTACTACAATCTTTCAACTGGTGGTATTTTGAATATGAAGTGGATCCAGCAGGCTCATGTATTTGAACACTTGATCCACAACGGGTAGTGCCATTTTGAGAACATTTAGAATCTTTAGGAGGGTTAGCTGGATGAAGCCGGTCACTAGTGCGTGAGCCTTGACGTTATAGCCCAAACCTCTCCTGTTAACGTTTCTGCTTCCTGGTCTGCCGAGGTGGGAGCGGCAGCCTCATGCTCCCGGCCACACTTTCTTCCCCATGAGGGACGGTGCCCTCAAACTGTGAGCCAAACAAAGTAAATCCTTCTCCCTAATGTTGCTTCAATCCAGTATTTTATCCCAGAGACAACACAAATAACTAATGTACATGTGGAGACAGGAATGGTCTGTGTGGATCAGAAACCTAAGGGAAATATTTAGTGATAGGTTGCTGCCCGGGTCTTTGGAGCTGAGTAGCTTGGTTATTGGTTATTTAGGTAGCAAGAGTGGTACCGTTGGCAAATTGGTAGCAGCATAGTGTTTCACCTGCCCCTTCAGAATTTTGTTCAGGACCTGTTTAAGGTCACCAAACTATCCTGTGAGTTTAGCTGTCCTAGTCTGAAAAATCCAAACTCCCAGATGCTCTGAAATCCAAAGCTTTTGAGCACCAACATGACACCATAAACACTAAATTAGGTATCTGACCTCAAGAAATTTTGTTTCATATACAAAATTATTTTTAAAAGTATGGTATCAAGGGCTGAAGAGATGGCTCAGTTATTAAGACTCTTGCCTTGAAATAAGAAGTTCCTGAATTCTGGATTCCAGATCCCACATAAAAATGTCAGGCAGAAATGGCAGTCTTGGATGATTCCTGAACTCACCTTTGGTCTTCCACAGGAACGCATGGTGCCCTCTAATACACAGAAACAGACATAGACACAGACACACACACAAAACAAACAAACAAACAAACAAATAAATAATTTTGAGAAGTTATTATTAATTCTGTCCTAATTCCAAGTCAAAAGTCATTGAGCAATTTTCTTTTAAAGAAACTCAAGCCAGTAACTCACACAGAAGTTTCTAAAATCAAACTCTAAACTAATACAGGCCAAAAACAAACTAGTTTGATAAGTTCTGAGGAATTATTATAGGAAAATATTAAAAGTCTTTGATCGCCATAATCCACTATTTTTATATAGTCCCCTGCACGTGCCTGATCTCATTTAAACCGTTGTTTCTATAGAAAAGAGCTTCGTATGTGCAGTGAAAACTGTTCATGGTCTGCCGTAGCCTGGTGCGAGCCAGGGTATTTCAGGCTACACTCATTGCACTGCATGGAATGACCGCATGCTCAGTGCCAAATGTGTATGTTGTGGGTGTAGAACCAAGCCTGCAATGGCATCATGGGATGCCGTTCTGCCAAGTCCTGCCAGAAACACCTGAAATTCATGATGTATTTGATTTCAAATACATTTTTGCTCATTTCGTGTTCACAAACCAAATTTTGTGTCCCCTTGTCTATGAGTTACGTGATCCCAAAGGGGGCAACCTACCGTTTAAGAATTGGTGTTCTGGACCACGTTACAGTAATTGACATCTAGAAATCCCTTTGACTTAAAAACAGCACATTTAAGTCCTCCTGCATCGTTCGTTGTGGGCCTGGAGGGGGTGGATATGGAAGTGGTTTTCTCTGAGAATCTTGCAGTTGAGAAAATTTTATACACTTAAAGAAGCAGTTCTCTGTGGAAGCGGTTGCCCATGATTACCCAAGTTCAAAACTCTAACCTCAGACGGAAACTACAACTGCTCAGCCTCATTATAAACCAATTTCCAATAATAAGTGACACTTTGTGGTAGATCAGAGTTGGACGGGTTTAGGAATATGTTAGCCCAAGATCCTTTTTAGCAAAAGTAATGGAGATGTGCAGGATTCGGCTGCCACCTAGTGGATAGCAAAGATCTTCACACTTTTTGTCACTGAAATGCCATAGCTTTACAGCGGCAGGTTATCTTTCTGTTTACAGATGTTTAGTTCCTTACTTTTAAAAACCTCTCTTCCAATTATTATGTAGTTACAAAAGGATAAAAATAAAATATAAAATAAAAAGTGCGTCTGTGAGGTAAAGATGTTTCTTCTTTGAGGTCCAGTTTTCTTCATGTGTAACTCTCCTGTTTTCTGGCAGCTGCAGTTGTATTCAGAGGCCAGTGTAGCCCTTCTGAAACTGAATAACCCCAAAGGCTTCCAAGATCTGAACAAGCAAACTAAGAAGAACATGACCATTGATGGGAAAGAACTGACCATAAGCCCCGCATATCTATTGTGGGATCTGAGTGCCATCAGCCAGGTAAAGGGTGCTCTTTTACAACTCAGATCGTTATTTTAGATTGTTAAAACAGTACAAGTCACGACTAAGGGAAGGTAGAGGCCTTGGAAGATTGCTCAGTGATCAAAATGTTTTTGACACAAGCAAAAGGACCATAGTTTGGACCTCCAGATGTATGGTGGCTTGTCTGTAAGTCTAGCCCCAGAAGATAGAGCCTGGAAATTTCCAGAACAAGCTGAATAACCCTGTAGGAAAGCTTTCGGTTTAATTAGAGACCCAGTCCCAAAAGCTTAAGATGGAAGAGTGGTGGAGGTTGTTTACTGATGTCAACCTTAGGCTTCCACTTGCACATATATACATGTGCCCCATACATGTGAACATGATATACACACACATACACCCCAGACACGTACACATGAAAGTCAGGAGGAAAAAAACGAGATGTTTGTAATTTTCTAAGTTTCTACTCATTGCCACTGACTTGGTGGCCACTGACAAGAATAAAAATCGGATCTAAGGACCTTTTTGTAACATGGTAGTACAGAGGGTTTTTTAAATACGCTGTATTTTTTGCGGTGTTCAAGCTTATAGTTTCATCTGTGAAGATCAGCGGAAGCACCTGAGAGTAGACTGCAGAAGGGTGTGAGGAGGAGGGAGCTGAGCCTTGAGTAATTCTTGCCTTTGTGTGTTTCATGCTTTCCACTCCCAGTCCAAGCAGGATGAGGATGTGTCTGCCAGTCGCTTCGAAGATAATGAAGAGCTGAGATACTCCCTGCGCTCTGTCGAGAGGCATGCGCCGTGGGTTCGGAATATTTTCATTGTCACCAACGGGCAGATTCCATCCTGGCTCAACCTCGACAACCCTCGAGTGATGATAGTAACCCACCAGGTATCCCAGGATCGTGGCTTCCCATTCTCGTCTCAGTATGGTCCAGGGATCTTACTTTACTCTGCTTATTTTTCCCACCCCCATACCTACCTTTTTTTAAAAAAATAACTTTTCTACTCTTTCTGCTTCCTTCTTTCTAAATGCCAGAAAGAAAGCAGAAAGAGTCGAATAAATGCCAAATCAGAATAACCATTCTTCACCTTCTTTCTCTCTTGCATGTGTGGTTTGTTTTCTGTTAAAAGGACATATTCCGAAATTTGAGCCACTTGCCTACTTTTAGTTCACCTGCTATTGAAAGTCACATTCATCGCATCGAAGGGCTGTCTCAGAAATTTATTTACCTAAATGATGATGTCATGTTTGGAAAGGATGTGTGGCCAGACGATTTTTATAGTCACTCCAAAGGTCAAAAGGTGAGTGCTTCAAATGGGTAGGTACCTATCTGGAAAGTCACTAGTAGATGAAAAATATTGCTTATATATTCAGGTATTAACAAATAAGCACTTCCAACTTCAGACCTCAGGAGCATCAACAGTTAAGCAGCAAGAAAATTTACCCCCCTACATTTTCTACTATAGCAAAACCACTTTGCATCAAAATTGTGAGTAGAGTGACACAAAATGATAATAGAAAATTAATTTAAAGTAGTGTTTAAAAGTATAGGTGAAGTTTATGTAAGGTGACCTGTCTAGCTCTGGCTTTGTAGAAATAGGTGGTTAAGGAACTGTTAAGCTTAACTGTTTAGCACAATCCTGGGCAATCATTGCCCCCATGTATTCCATTTGCACGGTGAGGAAAGTCCAAATGTCCCCATACCATTGACTAAAGGATGTAGTGATCAGTTAGGGTTACCACCATAAGCGTGTGAGCTCTAGAATTCTTCAATCTAAGCACTGGTAGCACAAAGCTGCTTTTTTGATGTCTACACCATATCCGCTGGGCTCATTCTCCTGTTCTCTAGATCACTTGCCTCCTCTGTCAGAGGCAGGGCTAGGACATTGAGCTTGTGTTTAATAAGGAACTCCTCCACCCCCCCCCCCAAAAAAATCAGTGTGTCAAAACAAAGTAGGCGGTGTTTGTTGCAAGTGACTTGTTAGCTGTGACAACCCTCAGTAACTGCGCAGTGCCTTTCGCGCTCACAAGCAAGGCCTGTGCTGAGGATCGAGCCTAGAATAGGCGATGCTAAGCAAGTACTTTGCCACTGAGCCACATTCCAGCTATGGACATGAATTATGAAGTTTCAGTTTAGGTTAAAAAAAAAAAAAAACAAGGTATTCCAAGTAGAATTAATGCACATTGGAACTTTGAGAGCACGCATCTTTTTAATGATTCTACAAAATAGTCACATATCACATCATTCATTTGGGGAATTCAGAATGCAGTGCTACTTAGTCACAGACCTGAGCATGGAGGCAAAGGCTCCTGAGTGCTCTTCTGCTCCTTTTAGCCCCGAGACTGTTTCTGTTAAGTGCGTTCAGGAGTGACGCAGCTAACAAGTGGCTAGTGGCATACTTACCACCTATGTTGACATGTTTTATACTCGCAGCAGTCTGATATAGTGCCATTTCCTTTCAAAGTAGATTATAAGACTGTACAGGAAACCAATCCATGATACGTAGCTTTCATCAGCTTTTTTTTTTTTTTAATTATTTATTCAATTGTGTGTGCATGTGTGTGTGTGTAGAACCACGGGCAAATTCGGCAACCACCATGGATGCCTCCACCTCCTCCTTGTTTACTCTGCCCCGGGATTCATAGGCTCCGCCCTACCAGGACCAGGAACGCAGGCCACCCCTGCTTCTGCCCGGCATCTATACATGGGGTCTAGGATCCGAACTCAGGACCTTCCGCCTGCAAGGCAGAGGCTTAACCCCTGAGCCACCTCTCCAGCCCCTACATAAGTTTTTTTAAGTAGTAGGAAAGCGTCATGTGCTCAATATCATTCTGAACTTCGCTATGGGCACAGGCTAGCCCAGAATATATATGAACATAAGCATTCTCATTCATCCCTTGGAAAACTTTACTTTCCTAGAAGCTCCATGTGTGTGTACAGTGGTGGGGGCTTGCATGTGTATATGGTCTCATGTATGTGAGTACACGTGTGTACAGTACAGACGCGCATGCACCTCTGTGAGCATGTGTGTGAAGGTTCAAAGTTGACATGGGTAGCTTTCCTCAGTTGTTGCCCACTTTATTTCTTTTTTCTAAATCTGTTTATCTATCTATATAGATATTTATTTCGCGTGTGTGTGTGAGAGAGAAAGAGAGACAGAGAGAGACAGGGAGAGAGGGCCTTGTATGTCCCTGTGGAGGACCAACTGTCCTGCATTGCTTCTACCTCCTAGTGCTTTATTCTGGGATTTCCCAGGCTCCACTTACCGGGGTTGGAAGTGCAGGCTGATGACATTTCCACCTGGTGTTTTTACTTGGAACCTGGGATCCGAACTCAGGATCTTCTGCTTTCGAGGCAGAATCTTAATCCCTGAGCCATCTCTCCAGCCCTCACTTTATTTCTTGATATGGGGGTCTTTCACTGAACCTGAAACCCACCCACTAGCTGTTTGGCTCTGGGGATACCTTGTGTCTGCCTCCCAAGAGCTAGGATTGCAACTGGTTGTGAGCTTTCCTGACTTTTCCATGGTTTCAGGGTGGAGGGGTGTTGAATTCAACCATTTCTCCAGCACTTCAACTTTTTTCTAAAAATATTTAAAAGTAGATTTGAATCCCAAGAGTAAAAAGTCATTGTAGTTTGTTGCTACTGTCCTGTAGGTTTATTTGACATGGCCTGTGCCAAATTGTGCCGAGGGCTGTCCAGGCTCCTGGATTAAAGATGGCTATTGTGACAAGGCCTGTAATAATTCTGCATGTGATTGGGATGGTGGCGATTGTACCGGTAAGGACGTATTAAGTGTTATTTGTGGACTTACCACACTGCATGTTGAAATAGGGATCTAGACATGTTATTGTATCATGGAGGGTATTTTCAGATATTTGCCCTGTATTCAAACTTGTCTTTTCTTATACTTAAGAAGATGCAAATCTAGATATTCCTAATTATGTAAATACAAGAATCACTGTAACTGCTTCTTAAAGGAATCTGTGGCAATAACTTTTAATAGCCAATTACAATAGGTCGTTGAGCAGAGATGCAGAATAAAATAACTCTTCTTAGCAAATCTCGTCCCCTGCCTTACTTTTGGACTTGATACTGGCAGTGTGTCTGCATTTACTTATTTCCTTTCAATTTATAAAGCACTAAATAGTGGAGCATTATTCATTAGCCACTTGAGTTTTTGGTCACCTAAGAATGAGAGAGTGCTTAGACGTAATTGTCCTTGTGTTCCATATGAGGAAATAAGTGTGGAAATGTGTTAACTGTTAGAGGAGCCAAACCTTGAAGCTGTGTTTCAGTCATTTTATCAGACACACTTGTGGAAAATATAAGCAGGTTCAGGACGAGTGCACAGGTGTGCAAAGCAGACCTAGGGAACCATTGACGTTTGAGAATGCGGGTCCTTGTTGTCTGTTACCCGCCTCTGGACACGGCTTTGGCAGTTCTGGTAGTCGTAGTCCTTGGAGTAATCTCCTCCTCTTCCCCAGACCTGTCTTCACTGCTGCCCTGTGTGTTTCAGCCGTGCGCTGTGGGCACGAGAAGCTTGTTGCAGTTGTTCCTCAGTACATGGGATCTTTACTAAAGTTTGAACTATTCCGACTGCAGTTCTTGCATCAGTCTAACAAACATTAACAAGTGAAGAATTGTCATTCTTCAAAATTGTAAACTCTTCTAAGATTCTGTCTTCCTTCTCCATTCACAGGTAACAATGGAGGAAGTCGCTTTGTTGCAGGAGGAGGGGGTACCGGGAATATTGGAGAGGGACAGCCCTGGCAGTTTGGTGGAGGAATGAACAGCGCCTCTTATTGTAGCCAAGGATGTGCAAATTCCTGGCTTGCAGATAAGTTCTGTGACCAAGCCTGCAATGTGTTGGCCTGTGGGTTTGACGCCGGTGACTGTGGGCAAGGTATGTTTATTGCCCTGAGAACATATTAGAAATAGCTGGGTAAATATTGACAAATAAAGGAGCAAGCACTTGGTAGTGTTTATTACTTAAAGTAATTCTTCTCTTACATCGTTTTTCTAGCCTTGCACACAAACTAAGTGTAATTTAAAAGAGCGAGAGAGCACAGATATTTTGAAAATTGTAGACCTTGGGCTGCATCTTCTCTCGTTGCTCTTGTCTGCTTTCTTCAAACCAAGTTGACTTACCTAAAAACAGGCTGTGATGTTTTAATTTCAGAACAGCAAGAGAAGGTCAACAATAAGAATTACACTTCATTTTTGTAATGAGCCAGTAAATTTCTGTGATTGTTTCAGATATTAAAATGACCCATATTCCCAAAGCTCTTATATTAGAATTTCTGTCCTCCCCTCCCCCACCTCTTAGTACCTCCTCCCCCCCATCCCTGGAGCATCCTTTAATGTGTATGTCAAACTTTCCTCAGAATTTCTGTCCTTTTAAAAATTAATTTAAATTCAACTTAGAAAGCAAAATCAAATCCAAAAAATTAAGGGAAATGGAGTAAAAAAAAAAGTCTTGTTAAGAAAATCATGTCTGTGTTTTTTTTTTCTCTAGATCATTTTCATGAATTATATAAAGTAACTCTTCTTCCAAACCAGACTCACTATGTTATTCCAAAAGGTGAATACCTGCCTTATTTCAGCTTTGCAGAAATAGCCAAAAGAGGAGTCGAAGGGGTCTACAGTAACAATCCAATAATTCGGCATGCTTCTATTGCCAACAAGTGGAAAACTATTCACCTCATAATGAACAGTGGAATGAATGCAACCACAATACAGTTTAATCTCACATTTCAAAACACAAAGGACGAGGAATTCAAAATCCAGATAACGGTAGAAGTGGACACGAGGGAGGGGCCCAAACGGAATTCTACAGCCCAGAAGTCCCATGAAAGCTTTGTCAAGCCGGTAACACCACAAGTACAGGAAGAAATCCTTTTTGAGGATGTGCCGGAAGAAAAACGTTTCCCAAAGGTCAGGAGACATGATGCTAGCACAACAGGAAGATTTGGACAGGATATTAAAATACCCCTGGTGAATGTTTCCCTTCTCCCAAGGGAGGTCCAGCTGAGCCTGAGCAATTTGGACTTGAAGCTGGAACACGGGGACATCACTCTGAAAGGATACAATTTATCCAAGGCGGCCTTGCTGAGAACGTTCCTGACGAGCTCACCGGATGCTGCAGTTACGGCTCAAAATGAACGAACGAGTGAAATAAATGGCAATGTGGAGGCCCCGCCCGAGAAAACAGTTCACAAGAGCCCAAACCACTCGGCTGCTATTCAGAGATCACCCAGGACAGCCGTCCCAGCAGAGACAGTGACAGGGAGTGATCACGACCCGCATGCGAATCCACCCTTGGACTTGGGGACCAAAGCAGGATTTAAGTTGGGCACTCAGACCCAAAGTACGTTAGGTGCGAGTGGGCCCCGTGCACAGCTCTCATCTCAGACTATTGCCTCGGCCAGCCATAGAGCACAGGGAAAGCCCACAGAGAGGGAAGCGAACGGAATGGAAGGAAACACTGGAGGCCGCGCAGCTGCGGATGAAGTCGTGCGTGGAAGAAGGCTGCAGAGCCACACAGAAAGTCACCTGGGCTTTTTTTTGCCTTGGGAAAAAAAAAAGTATTTCCAAGACCTTCTTGATGTAAGTCAGATCCAGCCTTATTTACTGTCCTATTCTGGAGAAATGAACAACTCCCTCGCTGCTAATATAGTAACTGCTACCATGTACGCAGTACTTTAAATTGCTGTCACTGAACTAAGTGCTCTTCTTACGTGGTTTCATTTAATTTTCTCAGTAACAAGAAAATTAAAAGTGCCACATAAGTCTCATTTTATAGTTTAGGACCAGTCCCTTGTGTGAGTATGGGGTTTAGGTCGGGGTCTAGCCTGGGCAAGTGGGAGAACAGGAGGAGCTCTCTCGTCTGTAGTTAGGGTGTAAGAGCTGAGTGCTTCCACTCTCCCCCCTGCAAGTCAGTGGGAGCCAAAGCTCAGAGTCGGAGTCTTGTGCCGGCCCGGCCTCCGTTGTGCCTTGGGGTCACCAGTCTCCCAGGTGCTTTCAGGGTGCTGAACAGTGGGGATGCGAGGCAGCCTGCGCACGGTCACTGCTCCGTGGGGGAAGAGATGCTTGTGGCCCGGAGTAAGTGCGGTCGTGGTGCCTGCGGCACTGGGGAGAGCGTTCAGGAAGGGACCTGTGAGCTGGCGCTCGGCCATGGGAGCTGACAAGCCATGTCTGGGGAGGGAAGCAGCTCAGCATGGCCCACATGGCCAGACAGAGGAGGGAGCTGCGTGTCCTTCAGCATTTTGGGAAGGGATATTCTGCCTGGCACACTAGACATGTACTAGTTGGCGAGTGAAGTACAGCAGAATTGTTCATATTTCTTTCTAGACTTTTCTACTTTTTCTTACAGAATTGCCTAGTCTTAAAAATTTCAAGCAATATAAAAATATATCATAAAAAGAGAAGATCTTCCTCAGCTTTCTTTAAACAGCTCTTCGTAGCGTGGTGGGTCTCCTTTGAGGATTTTTCTGTAGATGAGCAAATACTCTGCTTATGCAGTTTCTGTCATGTTACCTTTTGATTTCTAGAATGGGAGCAAACCGCCCTGGTCAGCGTTGCTGTTATAGCTGCAAGTTGTTTTCAATGTGGCCCTGAACTCACGACCTGCCCCAGCACTGCTCTTCCTTCAGAGGCTGACCGAAGGTTCCACAGCCTTCCAGGAGAGGACCCACAGCTGGGGACCAAGTGTTTAAACGCATAAGCCTGTTGGGGGACATTTTACATTCAAGCCACAATGGGGAGCAAAAGCGTTTCTTCTTTAAAGTGTGCTCAAATTCTCGGCCAGTTTTCTTTGCTCCTTGAGTTCTGCTTTTTGGTGGCTTTGTCTCCATAATATTTACATTATCCTATAATCAATTTTTTGTTCTTTTTTCAAAACGCAAGCACTTGCTGCCTTGATGATGCCTGCAGAAGTAGCTTGATATATACAATTTGTATGAAGATAATTTTTCTAAATATTGTGTTATATTGGCTTTGAAATCTTAGGGTCAGTCACTAGTTTTGAGAGCATACCCTATATATAGACATACAGCTGTTGTTCCGAATCCCATACTGATTAATTCCATGCACTGAAATCCTTTTAGTTCTCCTATGATTCTAAAAATGACCTGCTATAAGGAACGTCATTTGTGCTCATTAGCAGTTAATGATTAGTTACTACCAAGGTGTCTTTATCTCTCAAACTCTTTGGCTGTAAACATAATGTTGAACTAGGTGGGATTCTCCCCTCAGGAAGAAGAGTCCTTGAAGACGCAATTGGCATACTTTACTGATAGCAAGCATATGGGAAGGCAACTGAAAGATACATTTGCAGATTCACTCCGATATGTAAATAAAATTCTGAATAGCAAGTTTGGATTCACATCCCGGAAAGTCCCTGCACACATGCCTCACATGATTGACCGGATTGTCATGCAAGAACTGCAAGATATGTACGTTCTGCTTGTACGTCTGATGCTTGCCCTGATCCAAAATTAATTTGGAAATTTGTTTATTTGCTGTGCTGTTGTGACTTAGTTTTTAACTGATAGTTTTAAAAATCATGTTAAAGTGGGGAGAGAAAAACTATCTTCATAAACTTTTGATGCCATAAATGCTTTGAATATCTAGAGCTCATTGTATGTTATATTTGGACAGGTTCCCTGAAGAATTTGACAAAACATCATTTCACAAAGTGCGCCACTCTGAGGACATGCAGTTTGCCTTCTCTTACTTTTATTATCTCATGAGTGCAGTTCAACCCTTGAATGTTTCTCAAGTCTTCGATGAAGTTGATACAGATCACTCTGGTATCTTATCTGACAGAGAAATCCGAACACTGGCTACCAGAATTCATGATCTGCCTTTAAGCCTGCAGGTACTGTATTGTTTTAGTCTACTAAGCTCCACAGTGTTTTAAATGAAAATTATAATTTTGATGACGTGTCTTTTTCTACTGCACTTCAATCTAATACAAGTAAAAATAATTCTGAGTATTAGGTGAGTAGGCTCATAATTAATTCATTGACAGAGCCAGAATTAAAACCATTTTTGCATTTATCTTTTATGAGATTGTATTTATGGGTTTCAGTAGAGAGCAGTCTGCTCTTACATGGGAAAGAGCCAAGTGGTAGCTACTTGAATGTGGTTCTTACGCCAAGTTCAGTCAGGGCCTTCAGGTGTAGCTAACTAGAGATGTCCCCCAAGCCCCTCTCTCAGAGCATCCTTCAGTCCCAGAAGTTGAAAACTGACAGCATCCCTTCTTGACTGCCCTGGACCACCTTGTAGATAATGGGTATGTCATAGGCCTTACGGCTCTTCAAATGAAGATGAAACATTGCTCTTGGCTTGTCTCATTTTGCTCTTTTGAAAAAGGTGTCTTTATATTTAGGAGTCATATTATTTTTAAATCATTTTCAGAGATTATATATATATATATATTAAAATTAAAGTTATTTATGATGTTCATAATATATTTTTATTTTGTTGTGTTAGGATTTGACAGGTCTGGAACACATGTTGATAAATTGCTCAAAAATGCTTCCTGCTAATGTCACTCAGCTAAACAATATTCCACCAACTCAGGAAGCATATTATGATCCTAATCTGGTAAGTGGCTGGGTTTCTTTTATATATGTGCTTATCAAGTAATATTTGCACCATTTCTGTGTAGCACATCACAAATTAGAAGCATGCTCTATATTTACATACTTGTGGTGCACAGCAGAAGCACAAATAACCCAGGATCTTTCCCAGACTTTGGATATGTAAACTACTATTTAGATTGGTTACTTAGATTCTCTTAGCAGATGGGATGGCCAAAAATAATGCCAGAGCTTTCCCTTGGGAAGGAAGTACTCCAGGGATTGAATCGTCAGATGATGTGCTGCTGGTACTCCTGAATATTACCAGCATTGGTAGTGGACGACTGTCATGCAACTATGTTGGAATGAGATGTGGCTGAATTAGAAGATTGTTAATCGTAAGAGACATCCCTGTTTCAGAGACATTGTAATATGGGGGGAAAAGGTGTATCTAGAATTGGTGAATGGGTATAATATAGTATATATATGGTATTTACAGTTATAATTTACTGGAATGTAGAAAAATAGTTACAGGCAGTGGAAGATCAATGAAGAGAACAAAAAATGGCTGCCAGAATGCAGAGTCCTGGCGACCCTGCAGTGCTTCCCCCTATCAAGCCAACCTAATCTCTCCCCATCCTAAGGCTTAGGGAACCTTGCAAAAGACAGGGTGGTAAGATTGTAAGAGCCTAAAGATGGGAAGGTCCACCGATGGACAAGACACTCCACTCAAGGCAGGACTGCTGCATCCAGGAATTCACTGCAATGAGACTTTCCTTACCAGACCTACATAAAGACTGACATGCCAACATGCCCCCATAGACCAGTGAGAATCTCAGGAGAGATAATTACATGCAGTGGAAAACTTGGGGGCTGGGTAAAGGAGAGTGCCCCAGATCCCTCGTTATGCCGTAGAGTCCTGAATCCCTACAAGAGTAGACCATCGGAAGGGAACCTGGGGCCCATAGACGTGGACAGGTAGGAGGGATGGATTGATGAAGAGTGGGAGAGAGGGGGCTGGAGAGGTGGCTCAGGAGTTAAGCCCCCGCCTTGCAGGCGGAAGGTCCTGAGTTCGGATCCCAGATCCCACGTATAGACGCCAGGCGGAAGCGGGGGCAGCCTGTGTTTCTGGTCCTGGTAGGGCGGAGCCTGTGAATCCCGGGGCAGAAGGAGGTGGAGGTGTCCATGGTGGTTCGCGAATTCGTCCATGGTTCTACACACACACAGACACGCACACACACACAGACACACACGCGCGTGCACATACACAAGCACATGCACACAGTTGAATAAATAATAGTAATAAAAAAAATTTAAAAAAAAAAAAAGAGTGGGAGAGAGGATGGAAAGTAGGAGAGGAGGAAGGCAGGGATACGTACTCAGTATGCTTGTAAAACTAGGAAAAACATTATGAAAAGTTACAAAATAAAGTTAAATGAGGAAAAGTAGGTAACAGCATACACACAAAATTGCCAAATATCTTCCTCTGTACTCTTCTAAATTAACACTTAACATGCTTGGAAGTAATAAACAATAGGTTAAATCCCAGATAGTTTTTAATACTCTTGTCTTTCACTTGTGTTTTTCTACTTTTTTTTTTTAAATTTATTATTTATTCAGTTGTGCATGTGTGTATGTACGTATGTGTGTGTGTGTGTAGAACCGCGGACGAATTTGGGAACCACCATGGACCACCTCCACCTCCTCGTTTATTCTGCCCTGGGATTCACTTTAATGAGTAGCTTTTGTATTGATAATCAACAAAATATAAGTTTTTGAATTTACTATTTGGCATCTTCAAAACATGTAGAAGAAATTCTGAAAAGATGAAAACCAGCCTTGTAGTATTTACCATGCAGGTTGGAATTGTGTTTCTCAAGGAGGTCCCCGTGTGACAGGTGGCAGCTGTGGTAACAGAGGCCAGGGCAGCAGCTGTGGAAGCCACAAGTAGAGTATTAAGTACTGGTGGGTACACGAAGCTTAGGTTAGTAGGTGACATGCACCAGTCTACAGATGCATGCTACTTAAGATCAGTTTCTAAGTATGTTAAAACTTCAAAAGTTAGTGAAGTTGAGATAAATAGAGTAGTTGGATCCAACCTAGTTTTCATAGTAAGTTCTAGGCCAGCTAGGGCTATATATAGTGAGATCTTGTCTCAAAAACAAATAATAAAATAGAAAATTTTTACTTGTGTATATTTCAGGGTAGCTAAATTTCTGTCAGTTGCCAAGGACCTGAAGGAAAAGTTGGCGTCTGGGAGTGACAGGCCCTCCCTCATCTTTTCCTGTGTCTTTGTGTGCACCCCAGAGTGTGGCCAAGACAGAGGGCTGAAGGGTGCTGGGCTTGTTTAAGTTCTCATTCAAGATTCTTTCACCCTCCTGTTCCCTTTCTGTTCTTTCTATTGTCTTTCTTCCCTTGAGTTTTCAGTATGATTTTTACCCTTACCAAATGCATACACTTGAACACTTGTGTTCATGTGCTCTTCTCTACGTATAGGTGAGGGATTTGTTTTCTGATGGAGTGTAAACATCTTCATTCAGTAGGATATTTGAGTGTTTTCCTGATTTCTGACATGATATTTAGAATCAGCAAATATCTTTTGATTAATTTCATTAATTCATATTACCTGAACTAACTTGTGTAAGGTATAGACTGCATTACTATAATAAACAAATGATGTAGAAGATGAAAAAAACTTTCTTTTTTTAAAAAATTTTTTTATTATTTATTCAGTTGTGGGTGTATGCGTGTGTGCTCATGTGTGTATGTATTTGTGTGTATATAACCATGAACTGAATTCGGTAACCATCATAGACTGCCTCCACCTCCTCCTTGTTTATTCTGCCCCGGGATTCACAGGCTCCGCCCTGCCAGGACCAGAAACGCAGGCCGCCCCTGCTTCTGCCTGGCGTCTATACGTGGGGTCTAGGATCGGAAGTCAGGACCTTCTGCCTGAAAGGCAGAGGCTTAACCCCTGAGCCACCTTGACGTTATTTTGTGTGTGTGTGTGTGTGTGTATGTATGTATGTATGTATGTATGTATCAAAGGGCACTGTGTATCCCTGTGGAGACCCAAGGGTGACATCAGGAATCACCCTGGATTGCACTACCTCCTCTTTGCTTTGCTCTGGAGTTTTCCAGGCTCCACCTCCTAGGACTGGAAGTACAGGCTGCCACCATTTCCACCTGGGATTTTTACATGGGATCAGGGATCCCAACTCAGAACTGTCTGCTTGCGAATCAGTAGCTTAACCCCTGAGCTATCTTTCCAGCCTGATAAAAGCTTTATTACAGTACTTCAAGAATCACTAAGCTTATAAAGTCTAGTATCAATGGAAGTTAATTTTAGTTCTAAAAAAAAGTAACATCAAATTAAGGCTATTTTAACACAATACAGAGTGATTTGCAATTTAAATAAGATTTTTTTTAAAAAAAACAGGTGAATAGCCCATGAAATGTGGCATGCCAATGCAAAATTTTTAAATTACATTAAGATATCCACTGCGCTTGTGAAATCTTTTGGCGTATGCCTCATTAGTCTTGTTCCTGATGCATGTCTGACATACTTGTACTTTTTCATAGCCACCAGTCACCAAAAATCTAGTCACCAACTGTAAACCAGTAACTGACAAAATTCACAAAGCATATAAGGACAAGAACAAATATAGGTAAGTAATAAACATATCTTCTCTTTGCTCAGTGTAAGAATAATTGTAATGTTCATAATTTTACAGTGTTTTATCTATTGTGCACTCATAATTTATATAATATAATATTAATATAAAATGAATTTATATTAAATTGTGTTCTCTAGTAAAATTAAAAAGTTCAGTTAACATGTTGAATCTATTGAATCTACTAAAATTTGCTTTATCTTATTGACATTTTGTTTTTCATGTTTATATAATTATTGAACTCTTTAAACATGTTTGACAATTAGGTTCGAAATCATGGGAGAAGAAGAAATTGCTTTTAAAATGATTCGTACCAATGTTTCTCATGTGGTTGGCCAGTTGGATGATATAAGAAAAAACCCAAGGTACTGATTTTTTTAAGAAAATTTTTCTGACTTGAAAATTTATCTTTTTCATCACGCACCTAACTAAAAAGTGAGCAAGGGAGGGAATGTCTTAGCTGAGCTAAGGGTTGTGTGCGTGCATGTGTATGTGTGAGCTGAGGGTTGGGGTCAGTTCCTCCACATGAGGGACAAGCCCAGACTGCTGAAGCTGGTGGCACCAGCTGTTCAGTGAGTCGCAGTCACTGTGTGGGTTGGGTGGGAGGGTGTGGGCAGCTGGCAATCTTGGCATTTCTAAAAGGCGCCTCCAGAGCAGTTGCTTTTTCAGTTGGATTTATTTTCATCGTGCAATATCAGGTACAGATGACGTGCTGTGTACAAGAAGTGAAAATTACCCAGTAAACTACAACCATTCTGGATGATTTGAATAAATTCTTGAGTTACAGAAACCTTGAAAATTCCCAGCTTGACCCTAACCATTGGCTGTTTTGACGAACAGTGCTTTAATAGCTCTGGTATTTTAAGGACTTTTCTTTCTGTTTTTTGCAGCTGGGGATTGAACCCCGGGGCCTTGTCCATGCCAAGCAAGTGTTCTACTACTGAGCTACATCTTCTAGCTGTTTTTTTGTTTTTTTTTTAAATGGGAACTAAATTTATTAATTAATTAATTAATTAATTTGTGTGTGGGTGTGTTTGTATGTGTAGAACCACCAAGGACCACCTTGTTTACTCTGCCCCGGGATTCACAGACTCCGCCCTACCAGGACCAGAAGCACAGGCCGCCCCCGCTTCTGCCCAGCATCTATATGTGCGATCTAGGATCCAAACTCAGGACCTTCCGCCTGCAAGGCAGAGGCTTAACCCCTGAGCCATTTCTCCAGCCCCAGGAACTAAATTTTTTTTTATCCGTTTCCTTGGGGATGGGATGCTGTGGCATATAAAACAAATACTGGTTAAGTGTAGTACTATGAGCCTATAATCCCAGCGGTCAAGAGGGTGAAATCGGCAAATTGCCAGTGGAAGATCAGTGGGGCTTTCAGTCTCAAAGAAAATCAAAAGAAATAAAGGGGTGCATTTCCAAGTTTTGCCTCATTTACATTGGGATTTTAATGATTGGAGTTTGAACCAAGGGTCGCTAGGATACTAGACTGGCATGCTAACCACTGAGCTATAGCCACAGCATAGGATTTTAATTATAAATGATAGAAATACAAACTTTCTGACATTTTAAAACTATTGTATTTTTTCTACAGTTACATTCTTTACAGAGGAAAGGGATGAGAAATTGGAATTTTGAGAAAAATAAAGATACCTTTAATGCTTGCTTACATGTTCAGTAACCCAATAAATATTTTTTTATAAAATAACCAATTCTTACAAGCCTAGAAAATGCATGCTATTTCTTTAGTTTAGAACTAAATTTAATTTTTTAACTTGATTTTGAAAATTATTTTGTGTGTGTGTGGGTTTGTGTAGCAGAGGGCACTGTGTGTCTCTGTGGGGGACCAAGGGTGACCTCAAGAATCATCCTAGCTTGCTTCTTCCTACCTCCTTTTTGCTTCGCTCTGCGATTTCCCAGACTCTGCCCACCAGGGCCAGAAGTGCAGACCACTGCCTGTTTCTGCATGGTATTTTTACGTGGGGCCTGGAATATGAGCTCAGGACCTTTTGCTTTCAAGGCAGAGTCTTAACCCCTGAACCATCTCTCCAGCCCTAAAATTTTTTTATATATGGACTTTTAAAATTATTTATTTAGGTATTTATTTGAGAGAGGGGAGGGAGGAACATACACACAGAAGACACACACACACACACAGAGAGAGAGAGAGAGAGAGAGAGAGAGAGAATATGCGTGTGTGCATGTCATGACCCATAGGTGAAGTCCATTTTTTTCTGTCCATTTGTGCTCTTGGGAATGGAACGCAGGTAGCCAAGTTTGCAAACAGGTATCTTTCCTGATAAACTACACCTTTGGCCCCTACTTTATACTTGCTTTTTAAAATTATTTATTTATTTATTTACTTACTTGTGTGTGTTGTGTGTGCGTGTGTGTGTACACGTGCACGTGCGTATCAGAGGGTACTGTGTGTCCCCAAGAGTGATTTCAGGAATCATTCTGGATTGCTTCTACCTCCTTCTTGCTTTGCTACGCCCACCAGAGCCAGAAGTGCAGGCCAGCTGCAGTTTCCAACTGGTTTTTTTTTTTTTTTTTTTTTTAATGTGCGACCTGGGATATGAATTCAGGACCTTCTGCTTGGGAGACAGAGTCTTAACCCCTGAGCCATCTCTCCAGCTCCCTACTTTATACTTTTAAAAAATATTTGTTAAATAAATAGAGAAGGGGGGTTCACAGAAGGAAACATGTGCGATGACATATTGTGAAAGGCAGAGGACAGCTTTCAGAGGTTGATTTTTTCCCTCCACCTTGTGGGCTCCAGAGCTCAAACTCTGGTTCTCATGCTTAAGTACAGATGCCTTTACCAGCATCTGATTTTAGGAATCAGTCAGGATTCTGCCAGTGTACCCCACTAATGATTGACAGTAACAATGTAAGGGTTTGTAGTTTTTTAAATTAGAGCTTGTATCTTTATCTCTGCCAATTTGAAAGTTGTTGAGTGAGAGAATTCAGACATCTTCATGGCACTTAAAGAGACATGTGGCCACAGCAGAAGCCTTAAGGACTACAGCTGGATGAGTGAAGGGAAATGCCCCTGTCAGTAGGGTGGCCCAAGGAGGGGCAGCTTGGTATGCCACAGAGGCCTGAACCCCATAAGAGAAGACAAGCCAGAGGTACCCTGGGGTCCATAGAAGCAGCCAGGCCAGAGGGTGGGAGGGAGTGGGATGGATTGATGAGGAAAGGAGAGGGAGATGGTGGGGGGTGGAGGGAAGCAAGGATTAGTACTCAATGTGCTTGTAAAACTTAGAGAGAGAGAGAGAGACGGGTGGCACGCTAAGCCTTTAACAGCAACGTTTGCTCATTTTGGCATGGGAACCAGTCTTCACGCTGGCTACAGCTACAGGTCACTCTTTAACAGCGTTTGGGATAGGCAAGCCTATGCTTACCTCTGCTTGGACATTCTCAGCTCTGCTGCCTTGTCTTCTATAGTCTGTAGACCTTGAACACGTGTCCAGGTATCGTGACATTCCTTAAACAATGCCACCCAAGCCAGTTACAGTCATGTTGTCCTGTTATTATTTTTCAATTTAAATTTCAACAACAGGATCTTACATTGTAGTGGAGGTTGGCCTTGAACTCATAGGAGTCCTTCTGCCTCAGCCTCTCCAGGATGGAATTTCAAGTGTGAGCCTCCATACCGTGTTTGCTTTTAATTTAGTCTACAGTCAGGCCTCCTATGTAGCAGTTTTGGTTGCCATTGGTCTTGAATATTGAGTTTAGAATTGATGGTGAATTTCATTTATTATCACTTCGTTTGAACACATCCCCCTCATTGACATTTACTGCTTGATTCATTTTAGGTACTTATTAATTTTTTTCCTCGTTCTCTTGCTTTACACATAAGGATTTCCCAAAGGAAAATTGCTCCCCCGAGAACGATATCAGCAAATGTGCAAACTTGAGGGCGCTAGTTCATTTAAACTATATTTGGGATCAACATTCCATAAATTTTCAATTCGGGATTTGTGCTTGTGATGACCAAGGACCATGGCTCTTTGTCGTTTCAGGAAGTTTGTTTGTCTGAATGACAACATTGACCACAATCATAAAGACGCCCAGACGGTGAAGGCTGTTCTCAGGGACTTCTATGAATCCATGTTTCCCATCCCTTCCCAGTTTGAGTTGCCAAGAGAATATCGGAACCGTTTCCTTCATATGCATGAGCTGCAGGAATGGTAAATTCTCATTTTTCATATATGTCTAGATATATACATCTATCTATTTTTTAAATGTAGACATTTCTTTAATGCTCTGTAATTACTTGGGAAAAGTAGTTATACTCTCTGTTGCATTTAATATTTAAAAGACATTTACTGACATTTTAAGGGGCTTAAAAGTGTGAATGGGTTTTCAGCTTTCTTGAAATGCCATTTGTTTATTCAACCATGTGTTGATAACTGTAGAAATGAAAGAGACCAGTGGTATGAAGACCTTGCTGATTTAGTGCAAAATGACAAGTGTGTGAAGGCGGTGTGGGCTGGCTGGACTATCAGACTCGCTCTCAATACCAACCTTAAAATTTCCTAGATAGTAACTGAAAAATTGATTGATGTGTGGTAACTGTTGTTTTGAAATTGTCTGATCGAGTTGTGAAGGATGAAAAACTGAGACAACAGACATCAAGGACAGCATTTTAAAAAACTGGAACGAAAACATTGACACCCTTCATTTTAAGCTATTCAGTTCACTGGTATTTATACATTCGTAATCTGTGCAGTGTCTCTCAAGTTTGGAAACTTTTTCATCACTCCCAAGAATTCCTAATATTCATTAAACAGTCATTCTCCATCCCCTTTACCCTCAGCCCCTGACCATTCAACTGCTTTCTTTCTCTGAATCTCTTCTCATTCATATTACCATGTAATCTGTATGTCTGGCTTCTTTTACTTTTGGGGAATAAGTGTCTTCCTTATTTTTATTTTATTTATAACAAGTGCTGTTTGCAACCAGTCATAGGAGTCTTGAAGAACATCTTGTTCCTAGGAAGATGGTCTGAATTTGAAGACTGACTGGCTCTCGGGGAGGATCTCAGAGAAAAGACAGTCAGATGTTCCCAGAGGTTTTAAGCCTGGTTATCTTAGAAACCCTGGTGTTACTGGCCTGTAGCAGCATCGAGAAGGGCACAGAGTGCAGAGTGGTGTACCGGCAGCAGTCAGAGTGGCACTGCAGAGATGAAGGTGGAACTGGGAAGGCCTAGTTCAGGAAACCAATTTTTCATGTAACTTACAGTAGAAATCATGATCCAAAATGAGTTGTCAGCAAGTGAGAGCTCAGAGAGAATCGTAGAGTCAAGATGGAACCTTTGAAGGCCTGAAGAGAAAAGCCACCAGAAAAGCGTGAAGTAATTCCTAATTATCTGGGGGAAAGTACAGCTCATACAATGTGGCCATTGTATTTTCTTTCTACTATATTTAATGTTCATTTCTGTATTTGTTCAGCCAATTGATTTATTACTTGCTTTGGGAATAATGAATACTGTTTAAGTAAAATGCCAAGAACTTTCCGTTCATGTTCTTACTTCTGCCAACTGTGTGGAGAGTCCATTTATTCTCATTCTATATAAGAGAGATGTGCGTGGAGATGAGAGGTAACTTACACAGACTTTTTGGGTCAAGAGTGGGGATCATATTATCTATTCTAGTTTCTCCAGTCAGAGATCCTGTTGAGTGATTTGCAAGTAACTGGCAAGTGATGTGTGTTTTCTTCATTTTTATTCTATTGTCATTGCCAACATTTAATTGGAGAGGCAACTTTATCTTTGAATTTGTGAAGAGTTTTGACCCTTTGCCTACCAAGTGTTAAGAATACAGGATGAAGCATAAAGAATATTAGGTTTCAAGTGTTCACATTCTATCCTGGTGAAAGGCGACATGTAAATTGTTCTAATACAGAATATCAAATTGTGACAGTAGAATTTGAGGCTATTGATGCAGTTAGGGCAATTATGGAAGAAAGTGACATTTGGATTTGATTTTGTTGATTCAAAACACAATTCTCACCTCAAAAGGAATGAGTTTATTTTTAAGTCAAAAATAAGTGACGAGGCTATGACCAAGGTTGAGATTGTTCTAAATAATGTATTCCACTGTAGAAATGATTTCATGAAGTTTCTGTTCTTCATGAATTTACAGAACAAAAGGATGCCAAAGGTAAAGTATTTTTAAAAATACGTAGTGGAAACATCATGTAAATGTCTGACAGCAAAGCAGGGAGATTTCTGCTATCAGTCTCAGATGTTACCTGATGACATTCTTAGCTTTTAGTTGGCAAAAGGTAATGGTCTGTTAATACGTTCTTAAAATTTTACCTGCTAGTTGAAAGATTAGTAAGTTGGGCACAGAGTTGGCTAATGAACAGCTATAATGGAAACTAAAGGTAGCCTGAGATAATTTGGCTTTGGATCTGCAGCATCTCATTAACTCTCCACAATCAGGAAGTTCTAATCAGTTAATCAGCTTTGAAGAATCTTTAACACAGGCACAATTTTTTTTTCCTGAGAATGATAGTTCACAATTTTAACTTATCCGAATCAGCTTTCTAGGTAGGAAAGATTCATTTCTGGTAAAAGGTATAATGTGTTTAATACATGAATCTAGGAAAAGAACATATTATGAAGGGCTGTATATAAAGCATTAACAGCCTTTCAGGACCCAGGAGAGTTTTTCATTGTATGTTATGATCACACTAGGAGGTTGGACTGGTAAGGAAACTGTTTGGAGTGGGCCACAGTTACATGACACAGAGTGATAGGCAGACAAATTATAAGTTTCAGTTGACTTAGAAGCAACAAATTCACCCCAAGGATAAATAAGAGTTGAAAGTGGAAGAGAAATTGTCAGATCTTGACAGCATGAAAGAACTTCTTAGTGTTTGTCATGGTTAAGCACAGTTATCAACTTGACTGTTGAGGGTTTGAGCTCTGGGCACAGTTGTAGAGAGTTGATGGTTGAGTTAGCCCAGAGCAAACCTGAAGGAGATTGTCTAGCTGCTGGGGAAGACCCAGCGTATGGTGGGTGGGATTAGGCCCTGGATAAATCACAGAGAGCTGGTTGAGAGAGTTGGCATCCTTCTGTTCACTTGGCCAGACATGCTGGTCTGGCAAGTAAGGATTTTCCGTCTCTCAGCCGTTAAGTGGTGATGGTGTGGCAGTTTCCTCAGCCTTGGTGTTGGTGCGTGCTCTCCTGTCAAGCTGGACTGAGAACTGAAACCAGACTGTCGTAAGGACATTAATCCCTTGTTCCCTTAAGCCGTTTCATGGTCATTTATCAGCAACCAGGTGACTGCAGGTGGACTGCCACAGTGTTCTTGAGTTGGATCAAGGAAACAATTAGTGTGCTTGCTGCCAATGTATTTTCATTTTTCGTAAGGAGACGTTATGACTAAGTCATAAGTTCATGTTCAATAATTGTCAAGAAATGCCTTCTCCCTGTGATTGCTTTCCTAGAGCTCAAAACGTAAAATTCTTCAGATGGCTGTAAGTGTTAATTTTAATTCTTCCAGTCATTTTGTGACTAAGTTTGTCTTCCACGGCCCAGCTGAATAAGTAAGGGGTGGGCTTCAGAGTAGTTCCGGAGGACTTTGATTTCTGTGTCATGCAGATGACAGAGTTGGGGGCTTCAGACTCTCATCATGTTCAGCCTCTGTGTGGTCCCTTCTGCTGACCCACAAGAGTTATACTACTTTCCGGAAACACTCCTTTTTCTCTTTCTTCTCCTTGGGTCCTTGACTTCTTTTTTCCTGTTCCTACAACACACCTTGGTCCATTTCTCTGGCCTACCACTTGCTGACCAACAGCCATTTGTCTCGCTGATAAGCAGGCCCGTCCAGAGAGAAAATATTAACTTACTTCTGCACCCCCATTGCCTCCCTTGTCATAGTATAGGGAGATGGGTTCTTTGACTGTTGGGGGCAACTGACTGGCTGTTTGATAGCCTGCGACTTCGTAGCTGTCCTAGAACTCACAGAGATCTGCTTGCCTCCGTCATGGTGAGTGCTCCGTCATTGTGAGCCACTATGCCCAACTGGTTACATATGTGATATGTAATGATTAGTCTTACTTGTTAGTTTGACGTGATTTAGAATTAGAACAGCCTCTGTTCATGTCTGCATGAAGATGGAGAAAGTTTGCTGAGCAACCGCAAGGGAGCACGCGTTGATTCACAGCTCTCTGCTCTTGACTGTGGGCACGTGTGGTCAGCTCCCTCAGGCTCCTGCTGTGCCTTCCAGCACCATGGACCGGAACCTAGAATTTTGAGCTAAATAAACTCTTTGTCAGGCTATTTTATTGCAGCAACAGGAAGGGACAGTGGAACAGTATTTAAAATAATGGGTTCATTTTAGCACTGTCGCATGTACTTTGCTTTCATTTACCCACCTTCCCTACTACCCTTCCTGCCCCTTTCTTTCCCCACCTCAGGTAGTACCTTTTTCCTTCATGTAGCAGGTATTCCATACCTTCTCTCTTTCTTTTCCTATTCCCTCTCATAGGCATTTCCTAGTTTCATCACAAGCACACACATGTGCACACACACACACACACACACACAGACACGGACGGGGTAGGGGTACTAACATTTAGGATCCACATTGAGAGAAAGGATGTGCTGTTTGTCTTTCCGAATCTAGTTTATTTCACTCAACTCCATGATTTCTAGTTGTTTCCATTTTTCTGCACATAATTTTTCTTTGCAACCTAAAAAAGTTTCGTTGCATGCGTGTGTACAGCTTACCCTTCTCTGTTGCTGTGAGACACCACTCAAAGTCAAACAACTTAAGGGGAGAAAAGGCAGATTGGGGGGGGGCATGGTCCATTATGGCAGAAAAGGCCTGGCTAATGGCAGAAGCTGGAGGTGGCCCAAGTCACGTCCTTCATGGAGGCTGAGAGCTGTAAGACTGCAGACTGCAAGGGCAGCTTCTCCCAGAAGTAGGGTGGAGCTAATCCACCTCAAGGCCCACCCCTGTGACTGCCTCCTCCAGCAGACTCCACCTCTTAAAGGCGCCCTGACCTTGCCAAGCAACTAAAGCTTCAAACACATGAGCCTGTGGGGACGACTCACATCCAAACCATGACAACATGTCACACATTTTCGTCCTTCATCTGTTGTTGGCCATCTAAACCGGCTCTGTTTCTTAGAAGTTGGGAGTGTAGAGACTTCCTGTGGAGCACATGGATTCTGAACAATACTGCAAACATGAAAGCTGATTGAGCTACTAGTAAGCTATCGTAGACATAAGAAAGGTCGGAGAAAGGACCATATATGGAGATCATATGGGAGAGGATGTGACTTAAGTTAGACACATATTCCTAAAGAGTTGTGAGAATCTGGGAATGGCAAAAAGTCTGAATTTAGTATAAACCTTAAGGTAAGCATTTTTACTGAATATCCTTAACAAGTGATAAATCATTTTCAAATGACGCGTGAGAAAACTGTTCCTTCCTCTTTGTCAATAGCCTATTATCTCCAGGTCACTGGTTCTGCCCTCAGAATGTCTCTTGTGTTTTATTTCTTTTTTCCTCACTGTCCCGAGACAGCCACTCAACTCTTTTCTCACGCCTCAACCAACACTGTGCTCTGTACCTTACTTGTCTGCCCCCTTCCCAGGGCCCCCACTTTTACCCTGATTCTGTGGCATGCCCACCCCACCCACCCTCTGTGCTTCACAGGCACAGCTGGTCCCAGAGCCGCGTGGGCAGCTCCTGCCGCTGCCTTCCTGTGGCTCAGCCCCTCCTGGTCCCACCTGGCCCCCAGTGGACTTGTCCTCAGCCCTCACCTCCCTCCGTTCGAGGCCTGAGGAAGCGCGGCCATCTTGGTGGAGCCGCCCTCTTCTCTCTGTACCACCCCCACACACACCATTTTGATCTTGAGGATACATAGCCTGCTCATCCGGTGTGATGGCGTCGTTGCTGGTCACTGTCCGTGTCTCTGAATGCTTTCAAGGAGGAATTTATTTTTGCCCATCCCTCTGTAGCTACAGGAATTTTTTTTTTTCTGGAATAACTGAGTGAACAAATACATACATGATGAACAAATAAAAGGATTATGTTATTTTAAGGTCTACAGGTAATTTACTTTTGAAGTCTGAATAACTTCTACTACTTGAAGTACAGTGCTTATTATGACATAATAGCAAATGTGAACTCAAGTTAGAAATGTTTTTTGTATTTCAGCACTGTCTACCAGCAATGTTTGTGCTTCACAATATTCATAGTATGCTTTTGTAAAATTAGAATGTAAATAACTCTTAACTCTTCTGTCTCTGAACAGGAGAGTATATCGGGACAAACTGAAGTTTTGGACTCATTGTGTATTAGCAACATTGATTATATTTACTGTATTCTCATTTTTTGCTGAACAGGTAAGTTTCACATGTCTTGCATGTGAATATTATATAATATTTCTGGGTATACGAGATTTGATGCACTTATTCCCTTAAATAATATAGGAAATTAAAATTTATTTTCTGTCTCCCATTATGTAGCTAATTGCTCTTAAGCGGAAGGTATTTCCCAGGAGAAGGATACACAAGGAAGCTAGTCCTGATCGTATCAGGGTGTAGAAGATCTTCATTGGAAAGTCACCTACCTCAGCCTTTCCTGAGCACTCACACCTCGCCATGACGCAGATGTCTCTGTGACGTCGCACAGCCAGCTTGGCTGGGAGGAGAGAATACATGCACACGGCGCACTTCTGTGGCCTGAGCAGAGCCACTGGCCTGGGATTAATGTGCTCACTGAGCACTTACTTGTATTGGCAGCTCTGCTCAAGGACCTGTCAGCGTGCGTGAAAGTCTCATTGATAAGCTGCTCGTTTCCTATCATACCCGCCGCAAACTAATGTAGGAGGCCCAAAGCTAATTCCGGAGCAGTTGCTGAGAGACCCCAATCTTTGCATTCCAAAGCCTTTGGTATAAATTTTCATCCCCCCCCCCCTTTCTCTCTCTCTCTCTCTCTCTCTCAATTTCCCATTTTTAAAATAGTTACTAAGGTAATAGTTATTCTTCTGAAAGAATGAATCAGGATATCTAAGTATGTTTTTAATGGATCTTATTTAAATAATGCAGAAATAACACTTCTTTTGGCAGATCTAAATTATTGATTTTATTAACACTTAAGTGGTCTTGAATCACTAGTAACTACTGAAGAACTCAGTAACTGACATTTAAATACTTGGCGCTCGCTTACCATAGTCCCTGAGAGTACTGTGATCTCATACAGACCTAAGTACAAAGGGCTAGTGTAAAGTAGCAGTGCTACTTAACAGATGTAATTATGTTTTGGAAATATGTACATATTAAACAGAAGTGCCTAACCTTAGAAATGAGTAGTATTGGCGGCCCTGGCACATTACTGTGGTGTCCAACTTAATACCAGTATATTCCCATAGCTTTCTGTCAGTTGATTGTGTATAGAATTGGGGTCCACGGTCAACCAACTTGTTCTGTAAAAGGCCAAATAGTAAATAATTTTAAGATATGTCTGTTTTTGTCACATATTTTTCTTTGTGGTTCCTTAGGATTTTTTTTTAACACAACCCTGTTAAAACATAAAACCCAGCTTTAGTTTTCAGCTATAGAGAAACAGGCCCCAGTTAGACTTGATGCCTAGGCCATTGTTGGCAGAGCAGAGAATCAGCCTCTTTTTATGTGTGGGTAGACCCTGATGTTCAGCTGTGTTCTCCTGTGTCATATGCAATGGCTTCATGGAGACCAGGTACCATGAGTGCTTTTTGAACTCTCTGCAGGTATGTTAGATCATGATCTCAGCAGTGTTCTTCCAAAATGGCACATATGTTTTATAAGAAGAACTTGAAATGTACATACTGTGTTTGTGTTGTAAGATTTATGTATTTCAAAACCTGCAATCTCATAAAAATTACATTTATCTGATGCTTTGAGTTTTAAGTCTTTGATGATTGGCTTTATTGTTAATCCAAAGTCAACAGTCACTTGAATGGCTCGATATAATGATGCTCCTAGCTGTCAGACTGTAGTGAGCACTGCTAAAATTAAAGTAGTGGATATTGTTGCTTTATAGGAGAAACTAGATTATAAATAGAATTTGTTATGTAAAAAGTTTATGGGGTGTCTGGGTATCATTACAAAAGTAAAAATTTATTCAGGAATGCTTGTGAGGAATGGACATTTAGATGTAATGGACTCTTCTGCAGTTTGATGCAGTTAGATGAGTATAAGCTACACCTAATGAGTTTGATAATGGCATGATAATAGAATGTGAAAATTATAATCATTGTAGATAAATACTTAGTGGCCAAGAATTTTAAAGCCTTGAAACCATTAGTTCAAATGAAATTATACAAAGGGTCAGAATGTGACTTAGTTCATTTGTGCTACTGTAACAAAATGTAGTATATCTATGATCCTTGTGCTCAGGGGTTAAAGGCAAGAGGATTGCCATAAATTCAAGGCCAGCATGAGCTACATAATGTGTTCCAGGAAGCTTAGGGTACATATTGACCCTGTCTCAAGCTACCACGGCAACAACAACAAAAAAATGAGACTAGGTAATCTAAATGAATATAAATTTATTTCCTCGTAGTTCAGAAAGGTGAAGCAAGGTACGGGCAGGGCAGGTTCATTTATCTGGTGAGGGTGTCTTTGCTTCCAGGTTGATAATTTGAATGTTGTGTTCTTCAGAAGTGGAGAACATTATGTTTAGACATGCAGAAAGACCATTTTTCTGCATTACATGGAAGGACTTTTAGTCTTTTACATTGTTCAGCTCCCCATTTCTACCGAGAGTTTTGCAGTTTACCAGAGCACACCATTGTTTTATGCCACTAGGTCTTTCCACAGCTCCATGCCATTTTTATAGTCTGAGTTGATACTCCTCTCTCAGTATACTCCTGTGTCTTGGGCAGTTTTTCTCCAAGTTTGTGTTTCTCAACTTTTTGTTGTTGTCTTTCACCCTAAAATACACCTTTTAAAAAAATAAAGCTTTAGGGCTGGAGAGATGGCTCAGCGGTTAAGACTGTCTTCCAAGAAGAAGGTCCTGAGTTCAGAGCCCAGATCTCGTGTAAAAACGCCAGGCAGAAATGGCCACTGCCTTCACTTCCCACCCTGGTGGGCAGAGCCTGGGAAATCCCAGGGCAAAACAAGAAGGATGTAGAAGCAATCCAGGGCGAAGCCACCTTGATCCTCCACAGAGACACATGTGCCCTCTGATAACATACACACTGAATAAATGAATAAAGTTTTAAAAAAAAAAATAAAGCTTTGGGTCCTGTATGTATTCAATTCTTTCCTATCATGCATTCTTTATAGCTAGAACACTGACTTCATTCCAGACCCCTAGACCGTAACAACTCTTTGAAGCAGGGAAAGGAGTTCTTAAAGAGTGGGAAAGGGTAATGGAGGGGACAAATAGAATGAGAATGATAAATGTTATTTTTCATATTCCTCTTCACCAGTGCAAGTGTCTATGCATGTTTATGTCAATGCAGGCCACCTGTGTCATAGCATGTGTGTGGAGGTCAGAGGACAGCCTATAACATGGTGGCAAATGTCTTAGTTCCATCTCTGGAGATGGTGAATTATGAGTATGTGACCATTAGAAGCCAGCCTGGGCTACAAAGATGCCTGTGTTTGCTGGTACTTTGGCTGTGGCAGGAATATTGTTGCGAATTCAAACTCTCAATATAACTTCACAGTGAGACCCTGTCTCCAACCAAAAAAAAAAGTCTGTGCTCTCTATTGTCTGGCATTGTTTTGGGTGGTTTAGCCAAGTGAAAAGACAAGAGAACTGGAAAGAAAGAAAATCATCTCTGTTTACTAGTGCCATGAAAATCTACCCGGAGCATGAGAAGTTTCTCAGGTAGTGGGTAGAAAGCAGTAGGCAAAAATCCTAAGCTTTTAAACACACAGAAGAAAACCAGTCAGAACAAACAGTGGAGAAGACATTCCCTCAGATGGTGGCAAAGAGCAGGAGACAACGATTGTGCTTCCTCCTCCCACAATCCCTAGTGGTCTTCCTCTCTAGCAGCTGAGCCCAATGCAAAAAACTTCTGCAAAGCAACTGACTTGAAGGGCCCCGGAGCCATCGGATGGGCACCCAAAGTATACCCTTGACATGCCAGCACACCATGGAGCCACTAGCTTTCAAGCCAGTAATGTTCCAGAAAACAGGTTGAAGTTTACCTTGTGGGTTCTTCATATCCTGAACGTTTCCTGGTGCCCACTTAACCCCAACAGCAAGATGTTATGGACCATGTGAGAATTAACTTCTGATTCCTAAGGTTATGAAAACCAAAAATATTTAGAAACAATCTTTCAAATCCTAAAGTTTCTTTACTCTCGTTGGACAGCTGGAGGCAAGATGGGTCACAAAAGCTCTACTGGAGTTACCCGCAAAAATTTGACCAGGGCTCCGGCTGTGTCAGCTCCAATCAACACGGTCTGGTCCAGAAGTATGGGCAGAACTTGTGTGTTTCCATCCATACGCAAAGGACATAGACTTCATTAAGTTGAACTAAGTGGGGGCTGGAGAGGTGGCTCAGGGGTTAAGCCTCTGCCGTGGAGGCGGAAGGTCCTGAGTTCGAATCTTAGACCCCACGTATAGACGCCGGGCGGAAGTGGGGCCGGCCTGCGCTTCTGGTCCTGTTAGGGAGGAGTCCCGGGGCAGAGTAAACAAGGAGGAAGTGGAGGCATCCAGGGTGGTTCCCGAATTCGCCCGTGGTTCTACACACACACACACACACACACACTTGAATAAATAATAAAAAAGGATGAACTATAAGTGACCTTCCTTGAATGGATTGAAGACCATATACCCAGTGAAAGATATCATGCTGGCTCTTTGTACGTAAAAATAAAGCTCTAAACTTTCCAAAAAATATTTTAAAACATTTTTAAATTAGTGGAAGACAGCTCTTATTCCTTGTTAGGACATTTCGATATCACCACAATGCTATTTTTCCCATTTCAATTAATAGCATACAGTGACAATTTTTAGAATGTATAAGCAGAAATCAAACAACTATTCCTAGTGGTGGTGGTGGTGTAGTTTAGCATAGTATGTATAGACTCCAAACAGTGGAATATAATGGAAAATTCAGAAGTTCACCTAGGCTCAGTATGGAACCTAGTGTATAGTACAGATATTTCAAGTTAGTGTGACAGATGGATTTTGTAGTAAATTATGTCAGGATATGAAACAAAAATAGAAATTTTAAAAGTAGTTGAAAATCAGGAAAAAAATCTGTATTTTTCTTATATAAACACTAAGAAAATCCTGTCTGCCTTTCAACATTTACATTTTAATAGTGGTGAGGAGGCAAAAAAGTAAAGAAATTTCAGACAGCACTAAAAAGTGACAAATTGTAGAAGAAATGTATGGGCATGAAGAATAAAGAAAAATAAAAGGTAAAGATTTTGCAATTATAGTATCTAAAAGCCAGGGCAGGGTAGTAAATCTCACAGCTTGAAAGCATTTAGGAGAGCCATGGAAAAGGAGCTTGAAATTAATAAAATACTGGGAAATTTGAAGTCAATCTCTGACATGTAAATGGACACAAAAGGATGACTAAACACAGCAATGTGCTTTGTAAAGCAAATAAACATGAAGACCTGAGTTCCAAACTCCAACATCCATATATGACTATGTCTTTAACCCCAGTGTGTGTGTGTGTTCGGGGGGGATGCAGCAGATGGATACAGACTATGGATTCTGAGAGTTTGCTGATCGGTCAGCCAGCAGAAATTGCAAGCTTCTGGTTCAAGAAGAGATCCTGTCTCAAGCAAACAAGCTGGAGCATGATAGAGCTGGATTCTCTTACATGCAATTGAAAACAAAATGGGACTAAAGAAAAAAGTGAGCCAGTCTCTTAGCAGAAAATGTATGTCAGGATGTTAGTTCACATCTGGAATCTCAGCACATGGTAGGCTAAGGACAGAGATTGCCATGAGTTTGAGGCTAACCTGGACTGTGAAGTGAAATTCCACCACACACACACACACACACACACACACACACACACAACAATAAACAAGGAAACAAAAACCTCAAGATGGGAGGTGAATGATTTATATGTATTTTGGAATAAGTTTCTTATACTTTTGGATAAAGAATAGCAAGCAAAGGTGGTGGAAGCAAATGAGTTGAAATATTGACTAAGTACTACTTCACAAAGTAGGGGTTTTTTAGAAAGAAACACAAATATGTATCTTAGCAAATATATCTTTGTAACAAATATATAACGTATTTTGCATAACTAGTTTTTAAACTATTTTTATCTTAAGAGATTCATACATGAATAAATTTATGTGAGCTGGGGAGATACTATGTGTAGTATGTCCTCGTGGTTCCTATTTTATGTGTTCTTGCATTTTCCGAGACTGAAAATAAAAGTACAGCTTGTCAAAATGTCATCATGAAAGGACAAAGAACTCAAGTGGCTCCACATCTCCCTGGGAGATAATGGAGAGTTAATGTTGGAATCGGTGTGGGGAGGGGGAGGTCCTCTCTTCAGTGGTATACCCACTGCTAGATCATTCATGTTCCAGCAAATGTTCAGACATATGCAAGTGTAGGAAACCCAGTTGAAATTCAGTGGGCCACACCCTCAGAAAGATGGACCAGTACACAGGGAGGTTTGCAGTTGGGAAAGGAGGGGGGGATTATATTGGGCGATAAGAGGTGAAAACCTGTTTATTTACTTTTTACTTCATGTTTGTGTGTATACCAGAAGGCACCTGCATGCAGGACTCAGGGGCCACTGCAGGTAGTCCAGCTAGGGACCACCAGACCAGCCGGCGACCTGTGAGGCTGAGCGGGTGATGAGTGTCGCGGCCCAATGGAGCCGGGAGGTCTGTCAAAGCAGGAACTCAACTTTATTAAACAGGGGGGTGAATTATATAGATTGTGCAGCGGAGGGAAGGGTAAAGGGTGGTGTGATTATGGGGTAACCAATAGGAAGTGATTAAGTGACCAGAAGGTGATTGAATAGGTGTGACATCATCCCAGGGAAAGGAAACTTTCCTGTGGAGATGAGATTGGAAACCTAAAGTCAGGTCCTGAAACTCTAGCCAGGCTTAGGAAGTTCCAGCAGGCCTCAGGCCTGGTAAAGAGGCCCAACACCTGCATGCCTGTGGAGGGCCAAGGGTGACATCAGGAATCAACCCCGATTCCTTTATCTCTTCATTGCTTTGCCTGAAGATTCCCAAGCTCCATTTCCACTTCTGTTATAACAGGCCTCCATGTCCACCTGGTCTTTCAACATGGGCTGTGGGATCCCAACTCAGTCCTTTTGCTTCCAAGGCAAAGGCTTTAACCCCCTAGCCATCTCCCTAGCTCACATAAATTTATCGTATTCATGTATGAATCTCTTTAGACAAAAATAGTTTAAGAACTAGTTATGCGGGGCTGGAGAGGTGGCTCAGGGGTTAAGCCTCCACCTTGCAGGCGGAAGGTCCTGAGTTCGGATCCCAGATCCCATGTATAGACGCCAGGTTGGAAGCGGGGGCGGCCTGCGCTTCTGGTCCTGGTAGGGCGGAGCCTGTGAATCGCGGGGCAGAAGGAGGTGGAGGCGTCCATGGTGGTTCGCAGATTCGTTCGTGGTTCTACACACACACAGACACACACACACGCCCGCGCACACACACACACACACGCACATGCGCACAATTGAATAAATAATAATAATAAAAATATTAAAAAAAAAATAAAAAGAACTAGTTATGCAAAATACATGTTACATATTTGTTACAAAGATTATTTGCTAAGATACATATTTGTTTCTTTCTAAAGAACGTGACTGTGTGTTGGTACATGCACTGTATGCAGCATGCTTAGACGATATTTAGCGTTCACCTATTTATTTAATCAAATATCTGGATTTTGCTTATTTACAGAATATTATCAAGATGTAATGAAATCAGCGAGGGATAGCGTAAAAGAAATTGCAGCTGAAATCAGGAAACCTGATGCTCAGCGTGGCAGTGACGTGGACAGCTCTGGGCGATAAAAGCACCGGAAGCGGAAGCCCGCTCCCAGTTCCGGGCGGTAAAAACGCCGGAAGCGGAAGCTTTCTGTTGCAGCCAGGGGGCGGGCCTAGCTGCACGCATGCGCCTGTGCGCGGCGCTCAGCCAATCAGCGAGCGGCACGGCCCACGGGCCTGGCTTTATCTCCCGCGGATTCTCGGGAGCCGCCGCAGAAGTCGCGATGCGTCGAGGTCGAGGCCACGCCGACGCCGACCCGGGCGGGCGCCCGTCGCCCCCGGCCCCGGAGACCACTGACTGGTTCGGCTCCAGGGGATGGGGGCGTGGAGGGGGCTTCGCGTGCTGCGGGGCGGGGTCCCGCGGGGTCCTGGGCGCCAGCGGCTCCGCCCGCGGGCCCGGCTCGGGGGCTTGTGCGGGGCCCGAGGCCTGGGTGGGCGCCGAGGGCCTCAACCGGCCGAGGGCGGTTGGTGCTGTGACCACCCAGGCGGGCCGTGGAGGGGGAAAAGGGGGTTGAGGGGGGTCGAGGGGATTGAGAGGGGGCCGAGGAGGGGAGGCCGCCGAGGGGCAAGAAGGGGGAGCAGGGCCGAGGAGCGACCGTTGGAGGGCGGAGGGAGGGCGCGAGGAGCGGGGCTGGGGGGCCGCAGGGGGCGAATAGGGACTCGGAGGAAATGGAGGGAATCGGGGTCTGCGGAGCGGGACGCCTGGGGGGCTGGGGGACGGGGGCGGGGGAGCGAGGAGGGGGGGCGGGGAGCGAGGAGGGGGGGCTGGGGGAGCGAGGAGGGGGGGCTGGGGGCGGGGGAGCGAGGAGTGGGGGGGCTGGGGGCGGGGGAGCGAGGAGGGGGGGCAGGGGAGCGAGGAGTGGGGGGCTGGGGGCGGGGAGCGAGGAGGGGGGCGGGGGAGCGAGGGGGGCTGGGGAGCGAGGAGGGGGGCTGGGGGGCGGGGAGCGAGGAGTGGGGGGGCTGGGGGCGGGGAAGCGAGGAGGGGGGCTGGGCGGGGAGCGAGGAGGGGGGCTGGGGAGCGAGGAGTGGGGGGCTGGGGGCGGGGGAGCGAGGAGTGGGGGGCTAGGGGATGGGGGGTGGGGGAGCGAGGAGTGGGGGGCTAGGGGATGGGGGGTGGGGGAGCGAGGAGTGGGGGGCTAGGGGACGGGGGGGGGGCGGGGGAGCGAGGAGTGGGGTGACTGGCCGACCTCTGACCCCCGATTACACGACCCGCTGCCGGCGGCGTCAGCGTGCGGGGCGCAGATGCTGTGCGTGGCTCGGTTGCTGGGGCGCAGGCCACGTGACTGAGCTGCTCCCTGTTCTCGAGCTCGAGTTCAGGACGTGGTAAGATGGGCCCAAAACGTAGATCTCCGTCATTAAATTTTTTAGGTTGAAAATAATAAATTGTGGCCCAACAAACAGTATTTTGTTTCATTAAATTTTTAAATTTAAAAATAAATTTTGGTCCAATAAAAGTTTCATTTAAGTTGGTTATTTTAAATTTATCAGTTTAATGTCTTTGAATTTACATAATTTGAGAGACGGGAGGGTTTTTTTTTTTTTTTTTTTTTTTTCTCTTTATAAACCAGGAAACATTTAAAGATGGTGCCCAGTGGGAGAAAGCACTCTGGAAAATCTGGGAAGTTACTACCTTTGGAGGATCAGCCTAAGAAAACCTATGGCTCTGAGAATGAAAATGAAGATCAGAATGGTTTGGAAGAGGATGTTGCTGATGGTACAATATATCTAATGTTGGGTATTGATAGTGTGCTGCAAATCATTTGTTTTGAACAAACTATACTAAAATTGAATAAAACTTAATAAGCATGTTCATGTTCCTTGTTTCTAATCTGGTCATCATACTTCTGTATTGGAATTGTAGAACCTCACACAGAATCTTTTACCTTTTTCCATCATACTAATAAATAGTGCCTAACTTCCCAGACTTAAAGAATTGTTTCTTCAAAATGGTCAATTCTTAAATCTTTCAGAGAAAATATTGCATTTATAGATTGGATTTTAAAATTGTTGGAAAAATCCTGAACTGAAATGTTAAGATTTATCAAAATAATATACTTAATTCCAAAAAATTTTATTAATACAGAAAAGATTCCAGAAATGGATAAGCATGCGAAGAAAAGACCTTCTACAGAAGTAGTTACAGATATGGGGTAATGTGTTCAAAGATAATTGTGTGTGTGTGTATCCATGTTTGTGTGTGTGCAGCTACATGCATACGCCCAGCTTTTTACATGGATGCTATGAGATGGGATCAAACACAGGTCCTCACATTTACAAAGCAAGTGATGAATCTCCCTATCCCTAAAGATAATTTTTCTTATTCAGTAGAGTACTTTAGGAAAAAATTTACTTTGTCTATTAAATGCTATATATGGAAAATAATTGGTATGAATAATTTTAACAAAATAGGCATGATATATTATGAATCTTGAATTAAAAGGTTTTGGTTTTTGTTAGTGTTGAGGATCAAACCTAAGGTCTTGTACACATTGGACAAATGTTTACCTGTGATCAACCTAGTCTTATTTTTCTTTTTAATGTAATTTCTTTGCAGAGGTGAAGTACAGAATTTGCTGGAAAAATTTGGAGGTATGCTCTTGGGAGACTTTGTATTTAAATTATTTAAAACTATAGTAACTTGTATAATAGGGAATGTTATTTGGTGTAGTTATATGTCTAATACCTTGTTCTTATTTATATAGGGTTTTGCATAAATGTATATGTAAATTTATAAATCATAGCATCACAGTTTTTTAATCTTTTCTGTGATATGAAAGGTAAAAATGGTGCTTTTAGGAATTTTAGAAGAAAAAACAGGAGAAAGCTTTACACTTCTTTATATTCACAATGTATGTAAGTCAGCTTTCTGTTTACTCAATCTATTTTCTAGGACCTTGCTATGTCCTTCCTTTATAATATAAATCGAAGCCTCTGAGATAACTATTACTTTATGTTATGTAATTGAAAGATAACTTTGCTAGACAATGAAAGACTTAAAATCAGATCCATTAAGACAAATTTTAGATACTTATGCCAAGTATCAGTTATATGAGCTTTATTAGGAGACAGTACACTTTTATGTGCACTTTTATGTGCTTAATTGTTTTTGAGATAGGGTCTCACTGTTGTAGCTAGTTGAGATTGACCTAAAATTTATCATGTATTCTAGACTGGCCTTAAACTTCTGCCTCAGCCTCATTGGTACTGATGGGACTACCAGCATGAGCCACTATACCAGGTGTAGGAGAAAGTACTCTTTAGTTAAAATTTGGCTCCTGAAGCTGGAGATATGGCTTAAGGTTAAAGCCTTTGCCTCACAAACAGAAGAATCTGGATTCAGATCCTGTATCCTAGATAAAACACTAAAATCACCTGGTGGAAATGGTAGCAGCCTGCACTCGCAGTTCTTGAAGTTGCAGACTACATAATGCCAGAGCAAAACAGAAGACAGAGGAATTGACATAATAGTGTCACCCTTGGACCTTCACAGGCATATACACATATATACTAAAAAAGGAAAAAATGTGGCTTCTAATAAGTTATGCATACCATCAATTCTTTTTTTAAGTCTTTTTTTTTTTTTTTGCTCTATAAACTTAACTGCAGATACTGAAAATACAAAAATATAATAGTTTAGCTACATCATGGCTGCCAAAAACCTTTGGCAGAAGATTTATGGTAGAAAAGCATATGAATGCTTGCATTTAATGGCAAAATGTTCTATAAAAAGATCCATGAAAATATTAAAGTGTCCCTGGATGAATTACATAGGAATAAATACTTCATTTTGCAAAAATATATTCAGAAGTAGACTATATTTCACAAATTTTCTTCAGAATTGTTTCTTTGGAGTCTGCATTTTTAATACATTATTTCTCTGTATCCTATAATGAGTTCAAATAATAATTCAGTTATGAAATAAAATTTTAGAAAGTTTTTATTAAAACATTTCCTCATGAAAAAAAAAATTGAAGTCTGTCAGCTCTTTGTTTTGTCCTTTTTAATTATCCCTAAATTTAAAAAGTGTTGTTAGAGAAACAAGAATCGGGAGAAGGTTGAGTATTTCCTATTCCAAAATGCATGGGACCAAAAATGTTTCAGATATCAGCATTTTTTTTTTTAAACTGTGAAATGTTTGCATAGACTTTACTGGCTGAGCATCCTTGATCTGGAAATCTCATTTCAAAGTGCCCTAAAATATAAAACTCAAATTTTCAACTTTAAATGTGTTAATGTTGAATGGAATTTATCCAGAGCTTTAAACAGGTGAGAACAAAATAATTTTCTTCAATATTTTAATACCTCTTTTCAATATAGCTGAAATTAACAGGACTCTTCTTGCCAAGAGAAAAAGAATAGAAATGTATACCAAGGCTTCTTTCAAAGCCAGTAACCAGAAAATTGAACAAATTTGGAAAACACAACAAGAACAAATGTAAGGTTTTTCTTAAGAGCCATATTTGTTTGTATTATTTCTTAGTTGTGTATTGGTGCAAATTACTTCAGAAAAAGTATTATCTCCTGTTTCTTGGAAACTCTAGTAAGAATGTTTTTCTCTTAAAGTAGTCTTATAACTTCATGCTTTCATAGAATTGAAATTTTTCTTAGAAAACAGTAAAGATTACTAAACCCCCTTTTAAAATAATCATTTGTGGCAACTTACTGATAATTTAATTCATTGTGGGAAAACATTCAGGTGAATAAAAGATAGATGTAATACAAACTATTGTCGGGTGATTGAAAAATGTAGAAAAAGGTTGTCTTAGTTCTTTTGTGACAAAAACAAAAACAAAAAAAAAACCTGAGAAAAACAATTTTCTCAGGAAGGGCTAAGCTAGTTCTAGTTCTAGTTCAAGATACAGTCCCCTCATGACTTGGGAATTAAACAGGACCCGGAGGCGCACATCAAATCCACATCCAAAAAGCAGAGAGTAATTAATGCTTGTGCTCGGCTCACTTTCTCCCAAAAGTTGTTTCTGCCCACAGTGAGCAGGTCTTCCCACTTCAATTAATCTAATCAAGATAATCCCCCACAGGCATGTACAGAGACCCATCCCCCAGATAATTTTTGATCCCATCAGGTTGACAATTGATATTAATCACTGCAAAACTTTACATTGTAAAGTATGTATTTTAACTGACCTATTTATCAGACCTATATTTGGTAGAAGAAAACTGGAGACAAAAATGAATTTTTCTGAAAAATTTAGTAATACGATGAAAACTCAGTTTTTAAGAGCTGAAGCATGTGAGATGATTTTTCTGTTAATTTGTTAGGAAAGAATAATTTTTCTTAAATTTCCATCAGAACATTGAAATGTTCCTTATTGCATAAAAATGTGTAAATTCAATTTTGAATGTTTTTTCACAATAATATGAAATGACAGTATTCATTATTGTTTTATAGGCAGAACCTTAACAATGAATATTCTGAGCAATTTTTGACTGTGTTGCAGCAGTGGGATTCGGATATGCAGAAATTTGAGGAACAAGAAGAAAAACTAGCTGTTGGTATCACAATTAGCTTTATAATTATTGTAACTAAGTCTTAAGTGGAAATAGAGAACCTAGCTTTATTAGGCCCATGGAATGAATTCTTTACCTTCTACTGGCTATATATTTTAGTTTTGTTAAACCATCCACAGTAGTGTAGGCACGTACCATTCTCCTAGAAGTATTGGTCTTCTGTTAATTGGGATTCTTGCAATTCCAAAGCAACAAAAACTTGTCAAAGAATAAAAGGATTATTGGCTACATAAAATAATTTGGGGGCAAGTTAGCTTTAGACACAGTTGAATGGGTGGTAGGGAGGCTTAAATAAGGTTCGTTTTTCATTCCCAAACTTACCACAAATCTAGTAGTAGATTGAGACAGCCCTTTTCTTGTTCTGGCAGAAAATTATTTCTCTTCTGTCTGGCCCCACCTTGGAACTGAACCCAGGGCTTTATGTACGCAGCACACTATTACTGAGCTATGGCCCCAGTCCACAACATGATTTATTCTTTATGGGTAGACTGGGGGGAGGGAACTGTGTGCACCTATGTAGAACAAAAAGTGACTGCGAATCACTGGGGATTGCTCCTTTTCTTGCTTTGTTCTGAGGTTTTCCAGGCTATCCCTTCCATGGCTGGAGGAAATGCAGGGATTTTACATAGGCTCTAGTATTTGAACTTAGGTCTTTTTGCTCATGAATCAAAGGTTTAAACCGCTGAGCCCTTTCCCCAATCTCCAATCCCGATCATTTTTAGCTGCATAAGCATTTTACATTTTTCCTTTCATTGTTTATAATCCTCATTTTTAAATCACTCCGAGATACTGGTTATAATTTTGAGGTTAGTTGTATCTAGCCAGTTTTTGAAATATAAAATTTGAAATGCACCCGAGACTCAAAGAGCGGTCCAGTAAAACATTAATAAATAAATACGTAATTCAGGAGCAAAAAAAATGGCTAAAGATACAAAGTTGGGACTTCTCGATTTAAAAGACTAGATTTAAAAAAAACTGAGGGAGAATGTAAGTAATATATATTAAGAGACTGGGTTCTGGAAACCCACCATTTGAGATGACCAAATTCTGGCTTCACAATAAATTGTTTAGTTATGATAGTCATTAAAATGTTAAAGTATTTCAAAACTACAACTCTTAAAAATTTGATACAGAATTAATTTTTCTGACAAAAATTTTAGGGCTGAGGATATAGATTAGGTGTAGATTGTTTGCTTGGCATGTATGAACTCTGCTGTAAGACACTTATACAAAATTGTTATTACAGTTTTTCTTTTGTGTTTGTAGAGTCTTTTTAGACAACAACAAAAGATTTTTCAACAAGCTAGAATTGTTCAGAGCCAGAGACTGAAAACAATTAGACAGCTACATGAGCAGTTCATAAAGGTATGTTAATAGCAATATTCTTAGAAACCATTATTTAAATATTTTTTCTTTGCAGAAAATATGTTAAAATTTTAACTTTGCATTTTTAATTGTTCCTGCTTATAAAAGTAAATACTTCTTTAGAATGCTAATGGTTTCGTGGGCAATTGCTTTCCATTTTGAATTGTTTCTGATTGAAGTGGTATCTGTAGAATTCTAATAGTTTGGGGGAAGATCATTCAACACAGGAAATGGTAAAGCAGGAATTTTATCTGCAAGTTGTCATACATCAAGTCCATCTGTTGTGCTGTTTAATAGAAAATGTTAAGTCTGTACATCATTTCTGCATAGCCTTTTGTCTTATCCCCTGTGCTTGTTCAATAGGAAGTACCCAAATGTTTTCAAATACAGGAAGTCTTTTCAAAAGCACATTAGTTTTTAGATTATTGCAGTGACCAAAAATGACTTCCTATTCCTATTTATAATCATAATAGTACAGAGTGTAACACAATTGAAGATTAAAAATTTATAGACTGAGAATTATCTATTAAATCATATACACATTAGCAAATTGCATTCTAAGTAATTAAGCAATATTTTAAATAACTTTCAGCATAATGTACATGGACACATATACATTAAGCTAACTTTCAAGTGGTTCCAAGTGAAGAACTTATCAGCTTATTATAATCTCCCCAGAGAACAGTTTAATTGGTATGGGTTAATAAAATACTATATTATCACTAGGTATTACCTTTTGGGGAAGGAACTTCTTAGTAAATTTAGACTCTTCCATCCCTTTTATTTTTCATAGTATTATTAGATTCTGAATTTTTTTTTTTTAACCTCTGCTGCAGTTTTCTTTTAATTGCTGCTGACATTTACCCAAGTGCATTCACTGTTAGTACAATAGTACTGTCAAAAAACTCTTAACTGATTTCTGTTCTTAAGTCCATTTTTTGTGGGTCTGCCATACTATCTTTCTAAAACATCTTGAAAATCTGTAGATTTTCATTCCAAATTATTATTATTATTTTAGGATTAGGTAGGGTTTATTAGAGGAGAGAAAGAATAGAACTCACGGACTCCAGACATGGAGTCATATGAGGGGCAAGGACACCCTGCAGAACTCAAGGACTCCATGGAAGGCAAGGAGCCAGAAATGAACTCATGGACTCCACATGTGGAGTGACATGAGAGGCAGGTACCTCCAAGTTCTGAAGTATCAGATTCCCCCATGACACAATTCTTTTTAAACCTCTCTTTATAATTGCTTTCTGTGTATTTTCATACACGTTACATTCTTGAATATTTTGAATCCTTTTTATTAAAATAGTATATTTGTCAAATAAACTATAGATATTAGAAGCTGCATTTTTAAGTTGTGTGCATGTATGTATGTATGTATGTATGCATGTGATATATATATATAAATATCAGAAGGCACTTGTGTGTGCCTATGGAGGCCTAAGGGTAACTTCAGGAGGCGTCCTGGATTGTTTCTGGGATTTCCCAGGCTCCATCTTTCAGAGTGGAAGTGCGGGACACCGCCAATTCCACTTAGCATTTTTACATGAGATCTGGGATCCGAACTCAGGTCTTTCTGCAAGGCAGTCTTAACTCCTGAGCCATCTCTCCAGCCCTTGTGATATCCTTTCTTAAAAAACAAAAAATACTATAACTTTTTTTAATCTGAAAAATGATTTCATACTACATACCATTTTATTATCTTTAGTGAATTCTCTGTCATAGTGGATTAAAACGTGATGTTTGAGAAACTTGTTGAAAATTTTCAAAATTTTATTCACTGATAGGACTGCTAAAAAATATATATATAATCTTTTTGATTGGTTTGAAAATCACTTTGTTTCCTAGCTAGCCTCAAGCTCTCAATCTTCCTTAGTGTTAGAGTAGCTGAGAGATGTGTAACAAGTACATGTTTTCCAGCTTTTTAAAAAATTTTTCCCCATGTTAACAATTCAATAAGCCATTGTTTTGAGTAGATACTACCTTTTGTACCTTGATGTGTGATGTTACATATTAAAAATTTTTACTTTTGAAATGATTTTCATAATTTAGAACCTGAAAAGTTAATGGCTTGTAAGTGAACTGGTCTTTTTGTGTTTTAGAGTCTGGAGGAGTTGGAAAAGAATAACGATAATCTGTTCACCGGTACACAAAATGAACTTAAAAAGGAAATGGCCATGTTGCAAAAAAAAGTTATGATGGAAACTGTAAGTTACATTTGAAAAGATATGGATTAATGGAAGCATTAAAATCATTTATTTGTTGAAATATTAATAACACTTAACTAAAAATTAAACGTTTAATGTCTCCTTTCATGAAACAGCAGCAGCAAGAGATGGCAAATGTTCGAAAGTCTCTTCAATCCGTGTTATTCTGATGACTCTTTGAAGAAAGAACTTGAACCTAAACAATGACACAAATACAGCATTAGCTAAAATTAGAAGTTCTAGTTAAGATTGTAATATCTTTAATAATTAAATATAAGGTTATCTTTCTGTTAAACTTGTAACTAAATCTAAATAGCTATGTAAGTAACAGCTATTCCTATTTATTAAACTTAAAGCTCTTGAGTTGTGATAGTAAATTTTTTTCTCCAACACTGTTAACTTGCATCAATAAAAATTATTTAAATTTAGGTTTTGGCTTCAGTATGTTTGTTAATCAAAATCAAATATAGATATATGAATACATTTGTTTGTTTCTGAGACAGTCTTAACCTGTTGCCAAGATTAGTCTCTGAATTCTTTGGGCAGGGGAAGAACCTCACACCTCAGTCTCCCAAGTAACTAGGACTCGTAGATATGTGATACCATGCTTGCCTTATATTATTCTTCAAGGAAAACAAATCCACAAAATCTGTTTTAGATATATATTTTTATAATTACTAAAATATATAGCCAATTCTGAAAAAAAATCTGTTGACTTAAAACCTATTAAAAATACTGAAGTTTACATGCGGATAAATTAAACCATTAACATAACTAAAAATATAAATATTTTAAAACAATTAGTAAAGATTAATGATATTTCTACAAGGTCATCAAAGTGTCATCTAATGGACTTGGATTACAGATAAATGACAGACACCCTTACTAAATGATTAAAGGACCATCAACATAATTATAGTCAACTTTTACACATTTTTAAAATATGCATCTTTACAAAGAAATTTAAAAGCATTCATTTAATGCATGTTAAATTGTTATCATTTGTTTGAAGTCAGTTAAAAGTACAACTTTGAAATTGTTGCCAATGATCAGAACAATAAAAAACGCCCAGCTGGAAGTAAAGAAGCAATTTTTCTTTTTAAATTCTTTTCCGTTAACTTACTCTTATTTTACTTTTAAGGTTTTCTCTAACTTTTGAAAGACAATTCTACACAGGTTTTTTATCTTATACAAGAAGAAAGTAATCTACCACAATCATTTAATTGATATAATAAGCCAGGACCTCCTGCATACTAAGCACTCACTGTTTCAGTGAGCTGTTATCTCTAACCTGGAAACAAATTTTAAGTACTCTTTAGACTTTCAAGATCTGAGAAGTCTGCCAATATTTGAATGTTTTATGTGTGCTTAACTTTCATAAGTACTTCCCACTTCTGATGAGTGTACGTATGAAAATGCAATCTTAGAATAAAAGTATTTCTAATCATATAGTATAGTATATATAACCTATTGAAATAGGGTCAGATGAAAATCAGAACATTTGGATCACTGAAAGTCTTTATAATAGTTCTAGTATTTGTAAAGAAAAACACTTTCAGCTGCAAATAGGTAAACAATCAGTACCTAATGTAGTATTTGAATATCTGAATATTTGTTTTATCCCCTTATTAACTTCATATGAGTCAGTGTACTTGAAATAACATTCTAAAGGGATATTTTGCCATATTTTTGTTACTAATTTTACTGTTAACTATTTTAGCTACTTTTGTTTTTTACAAAGGGTATTAATGTCCTTTTTTAAATGATAGTGAATTTCTAATTTGGGTTATGAAGGAACAAGTTAAAAAAATCATGTGTTAGTATTAAATCCTTTTACTAAATACAAATTACAGCAAATTCTCATTCTCTTATTCTCATTGGTATACTACACAAAGAATTCATTTTTATAAAAGAATTGACATACCTCTTTTGAACAATGGCTAATATATAAAAACAGCATATCACATGGCTTGGAATACATTATGAGCTGCTGTACTTTGTATTAGCTCATTTTCAAGCAAAGTAGTGTCACTTCTAAGATTGCCAAAGTTCTACAATTTCATGTAATTCTTTAGTAATGAACACCCCAGGTCTGATAAGTATTTTGTTGATGTGCTATATAGAACTCTGTGGGTTCAATTTCTTGTTCTTAAGATTCAGTTTTATTTCTTCTTTGCTCTCTTTTCTAATTCACAACTATACTGATATCAGTGTTGAAAATACTTGATGACACATGAGGGATTCATTACTGAAACAGGCATCATAGAACCTGAATGATTCATGTTTTGTTTTTAAATATAACCTTATTAGATAGCATACTAGCCTCCTGCTTAGGGGGATTTCCTTCACTCCTAGGTTCCCCTAACTGCTTCTCCTCTTTTCCTTGGGCTACTAGTCAGTCAATATGCTTGTGAACCTGTTCAGGTGCTTGATGACTTGAAGTCTTGAAGATACTTAGATGAAGGTGTCTTGAAATTTGCAGGCACAAAGAGCTAAAGTACATCATCATATCAAATGACGAAATGACCTTTAAAACAACAAAGAAAGCATAAAACAGATCATGATCTTTTCTGAAACAAACTACTTTTTAATCTCTCCCCCACCTCAAATGTTCTTCACCTAAAATTCTTAACCTGAAAATGACTATATTTTAAAGAGTATTTTAAAGACTGTATTTTAAAGTCTTCATATAGTTCATATTTGAACCTTGCTATAATCTTAGTATTTGCTTGTTTATTGTTACTTTGGTATTTTTGAGACAGTCTTGCTATGTAGAGTTCTGGTTAGCTTGATACCATGCAGTCAAAGCTGGCCTTAAACTTAACACCAGTTCTCTTGCCTCAGCCTTCTGATTGCTGGGATTTAAAAGTGTGAGCAACCGTATCTAGTTTTTTGTTTTTTGAAGTATCTAGAGAGGTCAAAGGAATAAAGTATAAATGCTTGAAAGAAACACAACCCAGATCTTCTGACTCCTCATTTCTAACAACTATCTGCCATGTACTGAAGCTGGGAATTTCCTATTAGAAGGAGCAATCAGTCATTATAATGTACTTATTTAAAAAAACCAAAACTGTGTTTGTGCATGTGTGCATGTAAATGCAAGTGTGTGCCCCTCCTCCCTATGTCATAGCACACATGTGGAGGTCAGAAAAAAACTCAGGTGTTGGTTCTCACATTCTAACTTTTTAAAAAATTTATTTTGCGTATGTATGTGTATATAGAGAGCACTGTGTCCTTGGGGAAGACCAAGAGTGACTGGGAATCATCCTAATTGCTTTACCTCCTTTATGCTTTGCTCTTGAATTTCCTAGGCTCTGCCTACTGCTGCCATTTCCACCTGGCATTTTTACATGGGACGTGGAATCCGAACTCAGGAACTTCTGCTTGTGAAGCAGTCTTAACCGCTAAGCCATCTCTCCAGTCCATATTCTAACTTTTTTGATACAGGGTCTCTGGTTTATCCACTGCATTCATCAATTAAGCTAGCTGGTTTTTGAGCTTCCAGGGCTTCTCTTGTCTCTGCCTCTCATCTCCCTAGTAAATAGGAAAATTAACTTACAGACATCTGTGTTTAGCTTTTATGTGAACTCCGTGGAGAGTCAAACTTAAGTCCTCGTGTTCTCTTAGCAAGTGCTTTTACCTATTAAACTATCTCTCTGGCCCTAATGTAACCTAACGAGATTGGTTGTAAGAACCTAAACAACATTGTAATGGAAGAAGGCTAAAAAAAATGGTTTTCTATTCAAAACGAAGGAGAAAGGTCCTGGACAGTGCCCAGAAGACTCAAGTACTTTCCTTCAGAAAATGAAGCACAGGAAAAAAAAAAAAAAAGCCCCATAGCTTATACCCTTAGGAAGGATATTGTTGCCTGTGGGAAAATCTCTTTTTGATTTACCTAGAAAACTCTTATCATGTTCTTCTTTCTAAAGCTGAAAGCTTTTTCTTACAGATACCATGGAACACAGATAATTTGAGCCACATTGTGTGTGTGTGTGTGTGTGTGTGTGTGTGTATGTGTGTATCATCTTTGATAACAGTGTTTTAAGAGGTTTTTTTAAGAGTTTTTTTAAATTATTTATTCAACTGTGCATGTATGCGTGTGTGTGCATGTAAGTATGTGTGTGTAGAACCACGTACGAATTCCGGAACCACCATGGACCGCCTCCACCTCCTCCTTGTTTACTCTGCCCTGGGATTCATAGGCTCCGCCCTACCAGGACCAGAAACGCAGGCCGCCCCTGCTTCTGCCCAGCGTCTTATACGTGGGGTCTAGGATCCGAACTCAGGACCTTCCACCTTCAAGGCAGAGACTTAACCCCTGAGCCACCTCTCCAGCCCCTGATAAGTGTTTTAAAGAAAACTTTCGTGGTTCTTCATTATCACTGGTGTAAATCAAGCCAATTACTCATTACAAAATAGGGAGTCTTTTCCCCACCCCTTTTATTGACCCTAGTCTCGAATGCTAGGCAAGAACTCTAGTACTGAGTCCACCATATCGCCAGGTCAGGAACTTGAATTTATTAACACCTGATTCTTTTCCTTATGTTGATTCCATCTGGAACCACATATTCAAGTTAAAAAAAAAAAACTTTGTTGAAGTTTCAAATATTTTTCAATAATCACCCCCTATTTCTTAATTTGTGTTATTTTGGAGCCATAAAAAATAGAGATAGGATATGTGTTATCAAAGATTTAGAATATTATCTGAAACCCCCATTCACCTGAAGGGATTAAGAGTTGTCTTTCTTACCAGAGTGGGAAGAACAGTGGACACTGAGTAAACTATGTTACCAATTTTCCACGTGTACTATAAAGTGACCTATTGAAGGATCTCAAAATGTACCCTGGTGCCCAAAACACGAAAAGATAACAGATTTTTTAAGGACCTAAATTCAGCAACAGGATGAGATAAAGTATAGCAAAGAATGTACTGGATGTTCTTTGAACACATATCAGTATGTTTACGTATCACTAGCAGTTTGATGAAAATCATTAAACTCCAGAGATTAATTGAAGACCAACCTTAATGATATGCCTCAACAATACAATATAGACGTTTAATGCTCAACTTAGCTTTGTGAATGAATACTTTGTGAATTATATATATATATATATATAATAATGACTTTTCCTCAACGTTAAGGGAGCTCTCTTAAGAAATTAATACATTACTATATTCTTTTCTTAATATAATCAATAAAAATTTAACCTTTGATGATTGAGTCATCTTTAAAATAGGGTTGCTGTTTTAAATGGTCTTAAAATCTTATTTTGAAATATATAGTGTAATACTGTTTCCTCGATAGTAGCTGACAATTTTGGGTACAAATAAGTGTTAGCACGACAGCATGCCCCCGTAGACTACAGAGAGATAACACACAGTGGAAATCTTAGAAATTAGAGCTGGATGAGTGCAAGGAAACACTCTTACCAGTGGGGCAGCCTGAGGAGGGGCAATCTGGTATGCTACAGAAGCCTGAACCCCCGTAAGAGTTGGAGTCCATAGAAGTAGACAGGCAGGAGGGTGGGAGGGAGTGAGACGGACTGATGAAGCAAAGAGATAGGGGAATGGGAGGGAGAAGAGGAGTGAAGCAGAGATGAGTACTCAATATGCTTGTAAAACTAGAAAAAGAAAATAATTTTTTAATAAAGTGTTTGCTCAAACTCCTAACAGTTGGGCTTGTTACCTAGTATTAAATGGGAATCATTTTATATAAGCTTTATTAAAGTTGGAAAGTCTTTTGGACAGAATGAAGGGTTTTTTTCATGTCCTGATTTCGAGGGGAGAATGAATTCAGGTACAAAGCTATGGTCTATTAGGTTGTGGGAAGGTTAGCCTCTTAGATATAATGGCCACTTCTATACAGACCATAAAATGATTCTCACTCAAAAGAAGTAAGTTTAAATAATTCAGAGACATTTTGTACATAGACTAAATATTGAAGCAACTAATAATCCCACTGATATTTCTCTTAAACAGATCTGACATGTTAAAAAATAAAAAGGAGAAAGTACTTACCATTGCTATCCATAGGACAACATATTCATCTATAAAATTATTAAAATACTGGTCTAAAAACAAAAGACCTGGCCCAACAAAAACAGTGTCTTGAAGATACAGTTCACTTTTGGTCATGTGAGCTATCTATAAAGAAAAAAATATTTCCAGTATTAGGTTTTAAATGTCTTGACTCTTATTTTCAGGACACAATTATAACATTAATCACTAGTTATATGAAACAGCTATTTCTTTTCACATCTACTATAGAAAAATGCATATCTCAAATTCATGAGTAGATAGCTTATTAAAGTTTCTAACATTTAAATTTCTTGATATTGAGCTATAATTTATAATTGAATCTTAAAAATAAAGGATCTGAATATACCATTATAAGAACTTTTCTGGTTTCCAGTTGAGGACTAATATAATGAATATAAGAGAATTTCTTACCACCAATTTTTGTGCAACTTTAGCGAAGACACACCCAAACATTAAGGTATAAAGGCAAGGATGCTTTTCAAACACGTTTGTTGTAGACTTTTTATAGATCATTACTGCCAATATAATTATTAGTCCTATGTGAAGTCCGGGTGACAAGACACTGGTGCCCTGAGGAAAGAAACAGAACATTTTTTCAGTATTTTAACACTGATTTTATTTTTTTTTTTTGACTGTTTAATTTTTTAAAAAAAACTTTGCCAATTTTTTTTTATTTCCGCTAATACAAACTTAACAGATACATCGGTCCCCTCCCTCCCTCCACCCCACCTGATCCCCCTAATCCCTCCCTCCTCTCCCTCCCCATCCCCCAGTGCCTCCCCCCCATCCCCGGAGCATCCTTTAATGTGCATGCCAAACTCTCCTCTAGGTCCTCCTCTCCGATGAGGTGCAAGGGCCCAGTGGCATTTCCCAGAACCCTTTCCTGTGTTCCCCTTAAGCACAGGAACACTACTGTGGCTGTCAATCCCTAGCCTCCAAGGATCCTGGTGCCTTTAGTCCATGCTAGACTTTGAGGGGTCAATAATGTGTTGGACATTGCGCAGGTCATGCAAAGTCCAATTATGATTGCTTCAGCCCTAACTTGTGTGGAGTATCTTGCATATCATTACTCCTCCCATCCTTGTGCTCTTACAATCTTACCGCCCCCTCTTCTGCAAATTTCCCTGAGCTTCAGGATGGGGAGAGATTAGGCTCGCCTAGTTCCAGGTGGTTAATACAGAGTCTCTGATGTTCTGAATTATGGTTTGTTGATTTTTTTTTTCAGTTTTGCTGCTCCTGCAATGCCCTTGGCTCCATCCTGATGTCACCCCCTAGCTTGAGATAAAAACCTGTTAAATTAGAGTCTTGTTATAAGAGTATATTCAGAGGTAGATGGAATAAAAGTAGAAGACTGTGGTGAGGGAGGGGGTCAATCATCCATTTGCAAAATGGTTACTTTCTATCTGCTAGACTATATGCCCTCCTCTTCTGGTGAGATCATACCCCATCAGCTGCAAATGATCAGGAAGGAAAGTCTGGTAACACTGATTTTATTACAATACAAACTTTTGTTTTGTTTTACTCAAAGGAATTTAATAATTTTAATTTAAAGTGTTTAATGAATTCTAGATTGAGTCTTTGAGCTGAAGCAACTCCAAGGGCCCCTTAGAGACACAATCAAATCCAGTCTTAGATGCAAAGTCTGCCACTGCTACGATTCAAGGACCTGGAAGGTACTTTACTACAATATCATAGTTGGTGTCGATGTTTGGGAAGGCTGTGACACTTAAAATGCAGTGCCCTGATGTTTGTAGCCCAGCCCTGCTTCTCTCAGCTTGCTTTCGCTTTTTCTGCTTCCAAGTGAATGGCTGCCCGAGCTCACCCGCTTCCAGCCTCTGCCTCCAGCCACGCTTCCTGCTGTTTGATTCCTGCCCTAACAGACTGTATCCCCTTCTGCAACCACAAGCCAAATAACTTTCGCTCTCTTTTTTAAAATAATGGTTTTTTTTCTTTTACTTTTTCTTTAAACTTTATTTTATTTTGTATGTGCATGTGTGTGTCAGAGAGCACACTGTATGTCCCTAGGAGGGCCAAAAGTGACTTCAGGAATCATTCTGGATTGCTTCTACCGCCTCTTTGCTTCACTCTGGGATTTCCCAGGTTCCGCTCACTAGGGCCAGAAAGAAGTGCACCACCGCTGTTTCCGCCTGGCATTTTTACGTGGGCCTTGGGATCCAAACTCAGGACCTTCTGCTGGTGAGGCAGAGTCTTAACCCCTGAGCCATCTCTCCAGTCCCTCTTTCTCTCTTACGTTGTGTTACAAGTGCTTTCTCACAGCAAAAGGGTAACCACTGATGAGCCATCCGTGCGCAATGAGTGTGCAGGTATGTGCCACTAAAGGAACCCAGGTGAAATTTGGTGGACTCCATGTAGAGAGATGTGACCTTAGGAAGGAAGACTGGGAGGGACGGCTTGAGGGCGAGGAGGGAGATGGGGCTGGTATTAGGGGTGCATACGATATGAATTCCCGGCATTCAATTTCCCGTGTGCTTGAATGTTTGGTCCCCATCTGGTGGTGCAGTTTAGGGAGGTTTGGAACCTTTACAAAGTGTATCCCTGCTCAAAGAAACACATCACTGAGGGGGCTCCACTTCCTGCTCTGCTTCCTGACTGTCAAGACAACTGACTAATTGACCTCATGCTCGGGCTGTGGTGTTTTCCTCATAACAGACTCTTTCTTTGTAACTAACTGTAAGCAAAAGTAAACCCTTTCTCTCTTAAATTTGCTTCCTGTTTGTGACAATAATAAGTAACTAAACCAGGTGGCTTTGGAGCCTTTACGACTGCTTTTTTTGGTGGTGGGGGGAAGGGAAGAAATGTGAAAGAGTTTAGAACTTTGGGCTTTAAAAAGTCACCGAGTGCTGGGGCTGGAGAGGTGGCTCAGGGGTTAAGCCCCTGCCTTGCAGGCGGAAGGTCCTGAGTTCGGATCCTAGACCCCACGTATTGACGCCAGGCCAGGCAGAAGCGCGTTTCTGGTCCTGGCAGGGCGGAGTCTGTGAATCCCAGGGCAGAGTAAACAAGGAGGTGGTGGAGGCGTCCATGGTGGTTCCCTAATTCGTCCGTGGTTCTACACACACACACATACATACACACAAGTGCACACATGCATACACACACAATTGAATAAAAAAAAAGTCACCGATTATTTTAGGTAGAGCTTACTGGCTCTTCCAATAGGAACTTGGTAAGAAAGAAAAAATACCTACAGGTCCAGCCTATAAGGTTTCAGAAGGGAACAAGGACTCTTGAAAACTAGGCTATATATAGTCATTCAGGTTACAAACTAGCAAAGAATCTGGCTGCATTCTGTCCACATCCTGAGAACTTGCATTAGGACTTTAAAAGTAATGGACTAATAATACCTTTGGCAGGGGAAATTTCAAGGCAACATAACAGTCTAACATGGATACTTGTCAATTCTTACCTTACCTCTCTATAGTGAGGAACCAGCAAAAGGTAAGAAAAATGTGAAGATTGGTAAGAAAAGATGTGTGGGCATGCTTAAAGTATCTAAGATTGTAGACAACAGAGCAACTGAAGTGTAAAGAAATGAGCATCATTGAAGAGAAGCCTCCAGTGGAGACCAGACTCAGAAGTTAAAGCCTTTGCTTCCCAAGCAAAAGGGTCCCAGATCCCAGTAAAACACCAGAAGGAAATGGCAGCCTGTCATTCTGACCCTGGAAAGTAGACACCTCAGGGCAAAGAAATAAGGAGGTGGAGAAATCCAGGATGACTCCTGAGTCACCATTGGACATCCACAGGCACATGCATTCAAGTGCCCTCTCCTATACATACAAACTACCTAGGGAAGTTTTTCACCAGCTTCAGCAGATGAGTGCTGATGCAACAGCAAAATGCCAGGGAAATGCAATAATAAAACATAATTCTTTGTTAATTAATGGGTTAAAAATAACAGGTTTTCCAAACAACATTCATAGCTAAACCATTATTCTATGTTTTTAATGATAAATAACATTTAACATTAAGGAGAATTCCTATAGTTAAAACTGCATTTAATATTTAATTTAATATTCTTATTCATTAGACTTGTCTCCTAATGACTATGTCCTAAAAAGAAAATAAACCGGCTGGAGAGATGACTCAGGGGGGATTTTGCCTTGAAATCAGAAGGTCCTGAGTTCAGATCCCAGATCCCACTTAAAAAAAAAAAAAGCCAGTCAGAAAGTGCAGTATGGCCTGCCCTTCTATCCCTTGTGGGCAGAGCCTGGGAAATCCCAGAGCAAAGCAAAAAGGAGATAGAAGTAATTGAGGTTGATTTCTAAAGTCACCCGTGGATCTTCACAGGGACACACAGTGCCCTCTGATACACACACACACACACACACACACACACACACACACACACACACGTAAATAAATCTTTAAAAAGAAAACAAACCCTTAAAAGACAAATTTTGAGTTACAGAACCAAAGAAATCAAAGAAAATGTGCTATAATTTACAGCAGTTCTTAAAGCCATTAAATACCTTTGTCATAGTGGAGTAAGTACTTACCTTCTTATGTTGAACTACCATGAAGGAAACAGACGTTTTAAAAAGTGGAGGTATATTTATTTAAAAGCAGTAGAAATTAATAGCAAATATGAATAAATGTAAAGTTATGGCATAAGCAATATGTAAAAGTAAACAAGATGCAGTCCTACTAAATTTAACTGAAGTTACTATCAAAATAGTTCAAGTGTGTTTCAGTGAAACTTCAATACAGCATACTATGAGTAATAAACAGTCCCATCTGTGAAGCTTTTGGACCTTTTGCAGCTTTCGCCTCATTTCCTATTTTCCCCTTGCTCCTGGCTAGTTTATGGCAAAAACAAAAGCAAGCAAATGGCAGAAATAACTATCACTGTCCTGTTCAATGATAAAACAGAGTGATTACACTTCACAAAGTATATGTAGGTAACTCCCTGGAATAAAGAAATCACTCTAGTTCTAAACTGTTTTTGAAAGGTTTTTGTGTCTCATGTCTAAAATGCATTCATTAAAATATTCATTTTTGTTCCCGGTACTTGAGCTTTGGTATACTTTCTTTTTATAACTGGCAATAAGAAAATCTGTTAAAAATTAATACTGAACGATGATGAAATTAACGACTCACTGCTATCGTGGATCCATTCTTTCCAACACCACCATGGAGGATAACATGGAAATAATTTGAACAGGAAAATATCGCTCCGCCTACTACTCCAAGAACGGGAAAGATCTTCAATTTCATTTCTAGAATAGGTATCTTTAATGATAGAGGAAAGAAATCAGTAAGAAAATAGAAGTCTCCCAATTAAATAGTAAAAAAGAACGATACAGCCTTGTAAAATAAACTAGTCTTTTTCTTAAAAATCCAACCTTAACTTTTGTCATATAAGTAGTAACTTTCTGAGATTCCTTTACTACATGAAAATCCAACAAATCAGTATAATGTCCACAAAATTGTAATTACACTGTTAATTTCCCAAGCTTCCATCTGACTTAAACCTGAGAAAGGACAGTTCACTCTAACTTATCGGCCTCTGAAAAGCAGGAACCACAGGCAGGGCAGACACCACGGTCTATACTAGCAATGTGACACATACCATGTGTGTGCATGCAGCAACTGTGCAGTTAATATCTAGGACTGAACCTCTAGTAATGTATTTACCTGTTGGCCACTTGCTATTCAAAACAACTTCCAAAGGCAGCAAAGGATTTAAAAAACAGTAATAATGAATTTTTGGATGCAATTTGATATAGAAAACTACATCAAAAATAAGTAGCATAGTTGTGAGAATACGCAGTTTTATTTTCTTGCTAGGTTATTGTAAAAAAAAAAAATCAAAACAAATTTTAAGATTTAATTTCAAGTTTAAGACAAGCACACCTGACTTAACTAGAATTAACCAACTTCTTCTTGGACCATGGATACTGCAGCTACTACAAAAGACACAGCACCCTTCCAGAATATACTGTGGCTCTATGGTAGACTGTTTATATTGTTTATATTTATATGATAAAAAGGAACAAAATGGTTGTTTATTCATGTGTTTACACAGGTGCACACGCATGCTGGAGGATTAGCTCCTCAGTGAGTTCCACGGACCCCCGAGTCCCAGGGAGCGCCCTGTCTTTGTCTTCAAAGTGCTGGGATTACAAGTGCGATCCACATGCCTGGCTTTTTAATGTACGTGCTGGGGATCGAACTCAGGTCCTCGTGCTTGGAAAGCAGACACTTCTCCTGACTAAGCCATCCTCCCACTTGGCTCCACTTTCTTTTCTGTTGAGATGGGGCTCTTGAGGCCCAGGACTAGAACTCTTTGTGTGATGGAGGATGACCTTGGACTCATGACCCTCCTGCTAGATCTTTGTGTGATGGGATGATGAGTGTGTGACACTGCTGAGCTCTCAAAGCAAATTAGCTGCTTCTCTTTCCCAATATTTAAAATAAGAGAAAGTTTTGAACACATTTTACTGAATCGTAAATATGTAATAAATAATTTTAGTCTGGAAAAATTAATTACAATGGAATTTTCTTTCTTTGTATTAGGGAAATAGGGTCATTTCAATGAAGTAAAATATTCATGAATTAAAGAAAATCCATTATAAGGTACATAGAATATTAGCACTGAATGAAGGAAAAAGTTTATAAAATGAAATGAATGTTAATCACAATTCCAAGAGTTTCTGAAAATATTAGTAACAATGTAATATTTTTCCTAAACATTTATAAATACTTAAAAGTGAATTTAAATATTCAGATTTACCGTATAGTCCCACATTGTTGCTCCTCCAAAGGTAGACAACACAAAGACAATGACTAAAGCTACCTGAATCTCAGTTACATCCACTCTGAAGAGGAAGGAGAAAGAACATGAATTTGTAAATAAGATTCTCAAATATAGTCAATTCAAAATGCAAAAAAAATCTATGTCGAATTAATTTATTTTTACCTTTACTTTCATTACTAAATTATCAACTGACTACACAATTTGCTCACATACAATTAAATACTAATACATACAGAAATGAAAAATGATGTCTAACATGTATCAGCTTGTTATTAATGGTAGTTAATGAAATTATAGAAAGAAGATCTTCATTTTCTACTTTATTTCTATTGTCTGAATTTTTCAAAAGCACTACATATTTTTTATTTTTATTTATTTAAGTGTGTGTGTGTGTGTAAGAGGGCACCGTGTGTCCCTGTGGAGAACCAAGGGTGACTTCAGGAATCATCCTGGATTGCTTCTACCTCCTTCTTGCTTCACTCTGGGATTTCCCAGGCTCCACCCAAGCGCAGGCCGCTATCATTTCTACCTGGCAGTTTTTATGTGAGATTTGGGATCTGAACTCAGGATCTTCTGTTTGGGAGGCAGAGTCTTGATCCCTGAGCCATCTCTCCAGTCCCAAAGAATTACATATTCTTAAAAGTCACAAAAAAAGGGGGCTGGAGAGGTGGCTCAGGGGTTAAGCCCCTGCCTTGCAGGCGGAAGGTCCTGAGTTCGGATCCTAGACCCCACGTATTGACGCCAGGCCAGGCAGAAGCGCGTTTCTGGTCCTGGCAGGGCGGAGTCTGTGAATCCCGGGGCAGAGTAAACAAGGAGGAGGTGGAGGCGGTCCATGGTGGTTCCCAAATTCGCCCGTGGATCTACACACACACATACATACATACACACACACACACAGTTGAATAAAAAAAATTTTTTTAAAAAAGTCACAAAAAAGATTATGATCATCTATAAACAACTATATGCGAGCTGTGAGCTTCTGGGATTCCCTGGTGTCTCTGGGTCCTCCTCCCTCACAGCAGGAGCCCTGAGCTCCCAGGCCTGCTGTGCGGTCTTGATGTGGACTCTACCGACTTGAACGTCTTTGTTGCACTGCAAATGTTTTACCCACTGGGTTATCTCCTCAGCTCTAAAGCAAATTCTTAAATACTTAAATTACTTTCATTTAAAAAGTAAAGCCTTTGACTCCCAAGCAAAAAGACTTAAGCTCTGGCCCCCAGATCCCAAGTAAAAATGCTTGGTAGAAATGATGTTGATCTGCACTTACCAGCCCTAGAATGGAGCCTGGGAAACCCCAGAGCAAAACAATAAGGATATTAAACAATTCAGCATGAGCCTCAATGTCATCCTTGGGTGGGTGCGCGTGCGAATGGGCGCACACACACACATTACAGAAAATTCTACAGCTGTCCTTAAGTTATTAATACTATAATTTTTTGGTCTCCAGAGACATTTTTTTGCCTAATATATAGACATGTTTAAATTTCTCAAAAAAATAAACTAAACACACAAAATGCGTTAAGTCCTTCTAGCTTGTGCTTCCTAAAAGCTATTAAATCTTCTCCTGATTGTTAATCAGTTAACTGATTAAAAAGTAATCTATATTTGTAATTTTCTCCTCTTCATACTTGTTTTATTTAGTATAGTCCAGAGATTTTGACACTATTATCTACCGAAATTGTTTAAACAGATGACTTTTCAATTTCTGTGCTGGGGAACTGACCCCAGGCCCTTCTACATGACAGGCAAGTGCTATACCAAATCATGATACATTGTAATACATCAACTACACAGTGAGTTTGACGGTTTTTTTGGTGCTTACTCATGCTGCATCATGTGACGTCCTTGGTTCTGAATACCCAACATCCATGCTTTGCCCTGCACGTGCCACCTGACCACATAATGCCAGCAAATGCTGCTGAAACGCCTGGGCTCAGATTCAGGACACTACACATCACTTAATGACAGCATGTTACTGTACAGAGTTGCCTGCTTTCATAGAAACACAATGGTTTAACCATAGAAAAAGATATTTAAAAATATTTTATTTATTTTATATGTGCGTGTGTATATATGGATCAGAGGGCACTGTGTGTCCCTATGGAGGACTAAGGGCGACTTCATGAATCATCCTGGATTGCTTGGATCTCCTTTTTGTTTTCCTCTGGAATTTCCCAATCTCTGCTCACCAGAGAGCCAGAAATGCAGGTACCACTGTTTCTGTCTGGAGTTTTTAATGTGGGACCTGGGATCTGAACTCAGGACCTTCTGAGTGTGACAGAGTCTTAACCCCTGAGTCCTCTCTTCAGCCCCTTCATCCATATCTTAAAGCATTGGTTCCACAACTCTAAGCAGATCTTCTGGACAATTGTATCTGCACTCATGTAAGACTACCATCTTACATGCTGACGATTTCTAAGCCTAGGCCTCTAATCTCTATCTTTTCCCCCTGACTTCCAAATTTTTATATCTGTCTACCTAGTTTACATCTCTGCATAGATGTCCATTTTACAAAATATAATAATTTTTATTTCATGGCACATGTTTAAGATCCGTTGGAGGCAAACCAAAGCTTTCAGGCTATCTGTAAAAACAGCCAAGTCATTTGTAAAGGTAAACATATTATATTACATACGGTATCTTATGGAAGAAAAGGGTAAAGTACAATATGTATTAAGTATCAAGTATGTATTACATGAAACACAAGTTGTTTTGGAGAGAAGTTAAATGATTTGTCAATGCCTGTATTCTAACAGCTGAACAATGCTAAAGGAAAATGGTTTTAGAGCCTCTGCTTCACCGCCACACTTATGGCTCATTATCAACATGTACTATTTTCGGCAACAATGCATTAGTCATATTTGCTACAGGATTTAGCTAAAAATTAGAAGCAACAAAAACCAGGTAGGGATTACAGATTTCTGGAGAGGAAACAGAACTATATATACAATGATTGAACTAGGAACCTGGTTTCATGCATGCAATGTTTGTAGTACAAATTTTAAATTAAGCTTCATCCTACATCTGTATCATTTAGGACACACTAAATTACGATTTTGTGTGTGTATGTGTGTGTGTGTGACACGTGTACGGACATGTACATGGAGCCCAGAGGACAATATTGGGTGTCAATCTCCAGGAACCTTATTTTTGAGATGGAATCTCCTATTGACTCATCAAACAGACCAAGATCTGTCTGGTCAAAGGAGCCCAAGGGATCTGCCTGTCTCTGCCTCCCAGCACTAGAATTACAAGCACGTGCTGCCCAGCGTGCCTTGTTCACATGGGCTCTGGGGAGCAAACTCAGTCCTCTTGCTTGCACGGCTGGCATTGTACTGACTAAGCCATCTCCTCAGCCCTATATTACCATTCTTGAACCTATAAAAGAAAAAAGAAAGCTGAAAGAGTTATTAAACTCTGGATACTATGAAGGTTATGGGAAGGGTATCTGTGGAAGCATTCACCAAATACTCAACAGAAAAACAGCATCATTTCTGCTTTGTGCATTATCCCTGGTATCTAAGGGAGCACTGGGCGAGCATGTTGCCAACTACCGTGCAGCTCTATCCTGGAAAGTATTCTCGTTTTAAAATTTTTTTTTTATTTCAGCTCATACAAACTTATTAGGTACACCATCGTTTTAAAATATTTTTAATTAATTAAGTGTGTGTGTGCACCAGAAAGCACTATGTGACTGTCATAGTTAAGCACAGGTGTCAACTTGACTCTTGAGGGTTTGAGCTCTGGGCACAGTTGTAGAGAGTTGATGGTTAAGCCCAGAGCAAACCTGAAGGAGATTGTCTAGCTGCTGGAGAAGACCCAGCCCATGGTGGGTGGGATTAGGCCCTGGATAAATCACAGAGAGCTGGTTGAGAGAGTTGGCATCCTTCTGTATACTTGACCAGACATGCTGGTCTGGCAAGTAAGGATTGTCCATCTCTCAGCCATTATGGTGGCCAGTTCCCTCGGCCCTGTTGTTGGTGCGTGCTCTCCTGTCAAGCTGGACTATGAACTGTAACCGGACTGTCGTAAGAAAGTAAAATCCTTGTTCCCTTAAGCTGTGTTCTGGTCATTTATCAGCAACCTTATGCAGGCAAACTGCAACAGAAATTGGTATCAGGAGTGGTTCTAGAGAAGCAGAATTGTAAGAATGAATTTTACTGGCAAGTTTTGTGATTTCTGGAGCTGGCTTGTTGACCCAGTGCCAGTGGCTAAAGACTCCCCTAGTGGCATGGAGGACACTGTTTGGAGTGAACTGTTTCTAAAACTGGTAAAAGTAGGTGTGTTGGACAGTCTTGATGCCCCTCTTGCGAGGATTGAGAAGCTCAGCGATTCTGTATATGGAACTTTACAAAAAATGAGTAAGAATAAGGAAAATGATGATGTTGGCTGGTTGTTCCTAGCATCTCTCATTAAACTACAAATGGAAAAGGAAGATCTCAGCGAGGAAAATATCCAACTCAGAAAGCGCGTAAACAACTTATAAGTTTCTAAGTGTGCCTTAGAAGAGAATCTTCTCTCCAGTAGCAATAGGGCTCGAATTGCTGAAAATCAAACCCAAACTTTGATTATTAGAGTGGCTGAGTTACAACGTAAATTAAGTTCCCAGCCTCGAAAGGTGTCGGCGGTTAAAGTAAAAGCGCTGATTAGTAAAGAGTGGGATCCTGAAAAGTGGGATGCTAATATGTGGGAAGACCAAACTGATGATGAGGACGAGGACGTCGAACCCTCAACTTCTGGTGCATTTATTCCACCTGAGGAAATGGTCTCCCCACCCTTAGCAGAGGATGAATCCCCACACCCACCCTCTACAAAAGTGCCGTTTTCACCTTTGCCACGAGTAAATACTGAAGTTACATCACGCGCACCTATGATCGCTTCCAGGCCTATAACTAGGCTCAAGGCTAAACAGGCTCCTAAAGGTGAAATAGAAAGTGTGGTCCATGAGGAGGTGCACTATACCCCTAAAGAACTCCATGACTTTTCTAACACGTTTAAGCAGCAATCTGGGGAATACCCTTGGGAATGGATTGTAAGGCTGTGGGATACTGGTGGAAGGAGCATAAAACTGGATAAAAGTGAGTTCACAGAAATGGGCCCATTGAGTAGAGATTCTAGGTTTAACACTGCTACTCATAGAGTTAAAAATGGTGCCAAGAGTTTATTGGAGTGGGTAGCTGAAGTATTTATTAAAGTTTGGCCATCTGAAAAGGAACTGGAGATTCCAGACATTCCTTGGCTTAATGTTGACGATGGGATTAAGAGGCTCAGGGAAATTGGTATGCTTGACTGGATACGTTCTTTAAAATCCAATTCTCAATGGGAGAATCCAGATGGCATGCCTTTTACCAGAAATGTACTTAATAAATTGGTGAGAGGTGGGGGCTGGAGAGGTGGCTCAGGGGTTAAGCCTCCGTCTTGCAGGCGGAAGGTCCTGAGTTCGGATTCCAGATCCCACGTATAGACGCCAGGCGGAAGAGGGGGCGCCTGCGCTTCTGGTCCTGGTAGGGCGGAGCCTGTGAATCCTGGGGCAGAAGGAGGTGGAGGCGTCCATGGTGGTTCGCGAATTCGTCCGTGGTTCTACATATACACAGGCACACACACACACAGACACACACACACACACAGACACACACACACACATACACACGCGCACACACATTCATACGCATATGCACACAGTTGAATAAATAATAATAATAATAAAAAAATTGGTGAGATGTGCAGCACCAAATATGAAGGCTCCTATCATTGCTCTTCTCCTTGTTCCAGACCTAACAATGGGAGATGCTGCCGCCCAGTTGGAAGACTTAAATTCAATGGGCCTAGGTAGATCAAGGAGTAGTAGGGGCCAAGTGGCAGCATTGAATCACCAATGGCAAAGTAAGCGTACTAACCATAATGTGCAGCATAGACAGAACAGTACTTATGAGGGTCTTACTCGCTTAGACCTTTGGCATTGGCTAATTAACCATGGTGTCCCCCAAAAAATAAATAAGAAGCCTACAAAGTTCCTATTTGACCTGTACAAGCAGAAAAATTCTAACAGAAATGAAGGAAAAGCTGCCTTTACTCGTAGCAGAGAATCACGGCCTGTCAATTTCCAGACTTGAGCCAGTTTACAGATCCAGAACCCCTTGAATGAAGGGGAGGCCGGGTTCCTTTAAGGAAGGACCTTGACACCATAGCAAAAAGCTTTAATATTAGTCTTTCTTCTGTCCTTCCACAAAGGGACCTAAGGCCTTTCACTAGAGTAACTGTGCATTGGGGGAAAGGAAATAATCAGACATTTCGGGGTTTACTAGATATTGGGTCTGAGTTGACATTGATTCCAGGAGACCCTAAAAAGCATAGTGACCCTCCAGTTAAAGTAGGGGCATATGGAGGTCAGGTGATTGATGGAGTTTTGGCTAATGTTCGACTCACAGTAGGTCCAGTAGGTCCCCGAACTCATCCAGTGGTTATTTCCCCAGTACCAGAATGTATAATTGGAATAGATATACTTAGAAGTTGGCAGAACCCTCACATTAGTTCCTTGAAATGTGGAGTAAGAGCCATTATGGTTGGGAAGGCCAAATGGAAGCCTTTAGAATTGCCTCTACCAAGGAAAATAGTGAATCAGAAACAGTATCGTATCCCTGGAGGAATTACAGAAATTAGTGCCACCATAAAGGACTTGAAGGATGCAGGGGTGGTGGTTCCGACCACCTCTCCTTTCAACTCTCCCATTTGGCCTGTGCAGAAGACAGATGGATCATGGAGAATGACTGTTGATTATCGCAAACTTAACCAAGTTGTGACTCCAATTGCAGCTGCTGTACCAGATGTGGTTTCGTTGCTTGAGCAGATCAACACATCTCCTGGTACTTGGTATGCAGCCATTGATCTTGCAAATGCTTTTTTCTCCATACCTATTCATAAAGATCATCAGAAGCAATTTGCCTTCAGTTGGCAAGGCCAGCAGTATACATTTACGGTGTTACCTCAAGGGTATATTAATTCTCCAGCCCTATGCCATAACTTGGTTCGCAGAGATCTTGATCGCTTGTCTCTTCCGCAAGGTATCACACTAGTCCATTATATAGATGATATTATGCTGATTGGCTCAAGTGAGCAGGAAGTAGCAAGCATTTTGGATTTGTTGGTAAGGCATATGCGCAACAGAGGATGGGAAATAAACCCAACCAAAATCCAAGGACCTTTCACTTCAGTAAAATTTTTAGGAGTTCAGTGGTGTGGGGCATGTAGAGATATCCCCTCTAAGGTAAAGGATAAGTTGTTGCACCTGGCCCCTCCCACCACTAAGAAAGAAGCACAGCGTTTGGTGGGCCTGTTTGGATTTTGGAGGCAGCACATTCCTCACTTGGATGTGTTACTTAGGCCCATATACCAAGTAACTCGGAAAGCTGCCAGCTTTGAGTGGGGCCCAGAACAAGAGAAGGCTCTTCAGCAGGTTCAAGCTGCTGTACAGGCTGCCTTGCCACTTGGACCATATGATCCAGCAGACCAATGGTATTGGAAGCATCTGTCACAGATAGAGATGCTGTTTGGAGTCTCTGGCAGGCTCCCGTAGGTGAATCACAGAAGAGACCCTTGGGATTTTGGACCAAGGCCCTGCCATCATCTGCAGACAATTACTCTCCTTTTGAGAAACAACTCTTGGCTTGTTATTGGGCCTTAGTGGAAACTGAACGTCTGACAATGGGTCACCAAGTTACCATGCGACCTGAGTTACCCATCATGAGTTGGGTGTTATCTGACCCAGCAAGCCATAAAGTTGGACGGGCACAGCAGCAATCTATTATCAAATGGAAGTGGTACATACGAGACAGGGCCCGAGAGGGTCCTGAAGGCACAAGTAGGCTGCATGAAGAAGTTGCCCAAATGCCTATCGTTCCCCAGCCTGTTGCAATGCCTGTTTCCAAGCATGCACCTATGGCCTCCTGGGGTGTGCCCTATGATCAGCTGACTGAAGAAGAGAAGACTAGGGCCTGGTTCACAGATGGTTCTGCTCGCTATTCCAGTGCCACCCAGAAGTGGACAGCTGCAGCACTGCAACCCCTTTCTGCAACAACCCTAAAGGACAGTGGAGAAGGGAAATCTTCACAGTGGGCAGAACTCCGGGCAGTGCACATGGTTGTACACTTTGCCTGGAAGGAAAAATGGCCAGATGTGCGACTGTATACTGATTCATGGGCTGTAGCCAATGGTTGGCAGGATGGTCAGGGACTTGGAAGGAACATAATTGGAAAATTGGCGAGAAAGACATCTGGGGAAGAAGCATGTGGATAGATCTCTCCCAATGGCCAAAGGACACAAAGATATTTGTGTCTCATGTAAATGCTCATCAAAAGAGGACATCGGCAGAAGAAACATTCAATAATCAGGTGGATAAGATGACCCGTTCTGTGGATAGTCAGCCTCTTTCCCCAGCCATTCCTGTCATTGCCCAATGGGCCCATGAGCAAAGTGGACATGGTGGCAGAGATGGAGGTTATGCATGGGCTCAACAACATGGACTTCCACTCACCAAGGCTGACCTGGCTACAGCTGCTGCTGAGTGCCAAATCTGCCAGCAACAGAGACCAACGCTGAGTCCTTGATATGGAGCCATTCCTCGGGGTGACCAACCAGCAACATGGTGGCAGGTCGACTACATTGGACCACTTCCAAGATGGAAAGGGCAGCGCTTTGTTCTTACTGGGATAGATACTTATTCTGGTTATGGATTTGCCTTTCCTGCACATCATCTGCCAAGACTACCATCCAGGGACTTACAGAATGCCTTATCCACCGTCATGGAATTCCACACAGCATTGCTTCTGACCAGGGAACTCATTTCACAGCTAAAGAAGTACGGCAGTGGGCTCATGACCATGGGATTCATTGGTCTTACCATGTTCCCCACCATCCTGAAGCAGCTGGCTTGATAGAACAGTGGAATGGCCTTTTAAAGGCACAATTACAGCTTCAATTAGGTGGTAATAGTCTGGAGGGATGGGGCAGAATTCTCCAGAAGGCAGTATATGCCTTAAACCAGCGTCCAATATATGGTACTGTGTCTCCTATAGCCAGGATTCACGGGTCCAGGAATCAAGGGGTGGAAACAGGAATAGCTCCTCTTACTATCACTCCTACTGACCCATTAGGAAAATTCTTGCTTCCTGTTCCCGCAAGCCTGTATTCTACTGGCTTAGAAGTTTTGAGTCCAAAGCAGGGAATGCTTCTGCTAGGAGACACAGCAACTATTCCTTTGAACTGGAAGCTAAGGCTTCCTCCTAGTTATTTTGGACTTCTGATGCCCTTGAGCCAACAGGCTAAGAAAGGAATAACAGTATTAGGAGGGGTGATTGACCCAGACCACCAAGGAGAAATTGGACTGGTTCTCCACAATGGTGGTAAGGAAGAATATGTCTGGAGTATAGGAGATCCACTAGGGCGTCTCTTGGTATTACCATGTCCTGTGATTAAGGTCAATGGGAATTTACAGCAACCCAACACAGGAAAGACAGTAAATGGTCCAGATCCTTCAGGAATGAAGGTATGGATAACCCCTCCAGGTAAAGAGCCAAGACCGCCAGAAGTACTTGCTGAAGGTGGAGGAAATACAGAATGGGTAGTAGAAGAAGGTAGTTATAAATACTACCTAAGGCCACATAACCAGTTACAGAAACGAGGATTATAATTGCCATGAGTGCTTCTGGTCTAGACTGTCAAGAATAGACTTGTGCATGTGCACATACTCTAAGAAGATATTTATGTAATGTAATATAATATTAATCTGTAGCTATGATATGAAATGCTATAATCTACATTATGATATTGTGTTATGGGACACTAAGACTAAGCATTTCTTAAGGGACATTGTCATTGATCTTGAAAAAAAATAATGCGTGTGCGGTTGTACGTGGATAGCTATATTATGTTAGGCGGAACTCAGAATCTTACTGTTTTTATTTGGAGAATTTTTTTTTTTTTAATGTGGGATCTGGGATCTGAACTCAGGACCTTCTGCTTTCAAAGCAGAGTCTTAACCCCTGAGCCATATCTCCAGCCCCCTATTTGGAGAATTTTTAATGGCCTAAGGAAATGTGATTTGGTGTCAAGTTGACAAGGGGTGGACTTGTGATAGTTAAGCCTGGATGTCAACTTGACATACCCAGTATTAACTAAGCTGGGCTGAGACCACGTCTGGAAAGGATCAACTGAGACTACTTGAAGGATTATACCCACCCTAGATCCTATCAGGACCTCCAAAGCTCTCAAAAGATCCTCCCAGTACCGCATCATATAAAAAGGAGCCACCAAGGAGAACAGATCCCTTCTTGCAGCTGTGCTAGGAATCGGTCTTCCTTCCGGCCGCCCGGTTCCTTCGACCTTCCACTAGACTAAGACTCTAGGAGTCCTCCAGCCTTCAGCCATCACCTACTTGACTACCGAACTGAGCAGCTAACTGTTGGCAGCCATCGTTGAAACAACCTCGGCTACTGACAGCCATTGCTGGACTACCTCGGCCATATCTGTAAGCCAACTCAATAAATTTCCTATATATATTCTATATATATATATTTGTTCTGTGAATTCTGTGACTCTAGAGAACCCTAACTAACACAGTGACCAATGGTGACTTCAGGAATCATCCTGAATTGCTTCTATCTCCTTACTCCACTCTGGGATTTCCCAGGCTCTGCCCACCAGGGCCGGAAGTGTAGGCAGCTGCCTGGTATTTTTACCTGGGATCTGGGATCCAAACTCAGGACCTTCTGCTTTTACAACAGAGTCTTAACCCTTGAGCCATCTCTCCAGCCCAGTGCCTCTTTTTTTTATGTAGACAAAGATTTGACCACAAAGACCTTTGTCTCAGTAGCTATCACATTATTTTATGAGTTATTTAAATCCTGCATATCCTTTCTTAGTTTTTTTTTCCCTTTCTTTCCTTATTTTTCTTTTTCTCCTACTATAATTTTGGGCTACTACAGTAGGTGAGTTGGAGGAGAAGAGAAAAAAAAATTCTGTCAATATCAGCCATTAACATGCAAAACATCAAAACGACCTCAGTTAAGGTGCAGCATTAATGGATACTGCAATATATCAGAAGCCTTTAAATGAGTGATTGAAGCTTTGTCTCTTTTAAAATGGGCATATGTCATAATAGGTTAAAAAAAGAATTCAGGTGCATTTTTAAATGTAGAACTTAAAAAACATACCTTCCAAATCTCAGTACTCCAGAAACGTAAGTCTGCCAGTGAGCACAATAAAACATGAACATCCCAATAAAAGAGCAGAAAAACAACCAGTCAGGATGTGTTCCTAGGCGAACAGCAATTGAAGCTCCAATCGCCATAAACACTGAAAGAAACAAGGTTTCTCGTGAATGAATCAGTTACCCTATTCATAGAAATACAGAACTTTAAAGGACATTCTCTCCCTATGCTTAAAGCTGCATAAAACTCCTTCTTTACTTAGTAAACCCCATAAAGAATTTTGCTCCATAAAGAAAATGATTGTTTCAAGAATACCTTGTTTTAATACCAAGATTGAGAGACAAGACAGAGAGAGAAAGAGAGAAGAGAGAAAGAGAGAGCGCTGCTTAAGGAAGGGACAGCAGAGAAAGAGAGAGCGAGCGAGAGAGAGAGAGAGAGAGAGAGAGAGAGAGAGCTGCTTAAGGAAGGGACAGCAGAGAGAGAGAGCGAGAGAGCGAGAGAGCGCTGCTTAAGGAAGAGATAGCAGAGAGAGAGAGAGAGAGCGAGAGCGAGAGAGCGCTGCTTAAGGAAGGGACAGCAGAGAGAGAGAGAGAGAGAGAGAGCGCTGCTTAAGGAAGGGACAGCAGAGAGAGAGCGAGAGAGCGAGAGAGAGCGCGAGAGAGCGCTGCTTAAGGAGGGGACAGCAGAAAGAGCGAGAGAGAGCACGAGAGAGCGCTGCTTAAGGAAGGGACAGCAGAGAGAGAGAGAGCGAGAGAGAGAGCGAGAGAGAGAGCGAGAGAGAGAGCGAGAGAGAGAGCGAGAGAGAGAGCGCGAGAGAGCGCTGCTTAAGGAAGGGACAGCAGAGAGAGCGAGAGAGAGCGCGAGAGCGCTGCTTAAGGAGGGGACAGCAGAGAGAGCGAGAGAGAGAGCGAGAGAGAGCGCTGCTTAAGGAAGGGACAGCAGAGAGAGCGAGAGAGAGCGCGAGAGAGCGCTGCTTAAGGAGGGACAGCAGAGAAAGAGAGAGCGAGAGAGAGAGAGAGAGCTGCTTAAGGAAGAGATAGCAGAGAGAGAGAGAGAGCGAGAGAGCGCTGCTTAAGGAAGAGATAGCAGAGAGAGAGAGCGCGAGAGCGAGAGAGCGCTGCTTAAGGAAGGGACAGCAGAGAGAGAGAGAGAAAGAGCGAGAGAGCGCTGCTTAAGGAAGGGACAGCAGAGAGAGAGAGCGAGAGAGCGAGAGCGCGAGAGAGCGCTGCTTAAGGAGGGGACAGCAGAGAGAGCGAGAGAGAGCGCGAGAGAGCGCTGCTTAAGGAAGGGACAGCAGAGAGAGAGAGAGAGAGAGAGAGAGAGAGAGCGAGGAGTTCTTAAAGGAAGGGAGACAGCATAGAAGAGAGAGAGAGAGAGAGAGAGGAGAGAGCGCGAGAGAGCGCTGCTTAAGGAAGGGACAGCAGAGAGAGAGAGAGAGAGAGAGCGAGAGAGAGAGCGAGAGAGCGCTGCTTAAGGAAGGGACAGCAGAGAGAGCGCGAGAGAGCGCTGCTTAAGGAGGGACAGCAGAGAGAGAGAGAGAGCGAGAGCACTGCTTAAGGAGGGACAGCAGAGAAAGAGAGAGAGAGCGCCAGCGCTGCTTAAGGAGGGACAGAGAGAGAGAGAGAGAGAGCGAGAGCGCTGCTTAAGGAGGGACAGCAGAGAGAGAGAGAGAGAGAGAGAGAGCGCTGCTTAAGGAGGGACAGCAGTGTTGCTCTGCAATCTCAATGACTCAGAAGGCTCAGGCAAGCTTCAAGGCCTGCCTGGACTGGACAGTGAGTTCAAGACCAGCAAAGGCGACTCAGTGAGACCCCGTGTGAAAACAAAAAGAAAAAGGAGTCTGGGAACATACTGCTCAGTGGTCGACCACTTGTTTTGAAGCCACAAGGCCCTGGGTTCAAGCCTTAATTCCAAAACAATCAAACATCAAAGCAACAGAACGATCCCAGGGTAGGGTCTCTCAAGAGAGAGATCTCTGGGATCTTGGATGGCTCTGTCCATTAAGGTTTGCTCTTGAAGAGAAGAGGGGCTTGGGAATGAGTTAAGGGCTTCCCAAAACAGGGTTTGCTCCCGTCTCTGTCCTCACCGTGGGTTTCTGGTGTATCCTGGCACCAGATACGGGGGGAGCAGGCAGTTTTAGGTTAAAGACGGTTACAGTGAAGCACCAGGCGGTCAGCAGTGATCTGGTCAGCTCTGCAGATCCCAGGAGGGGTGTCTGTCTTTCTGAGGTACAGCTGTGGACCTCGTGGGCCACTGGGAAGGCCGCTGCCAGTCTGCCCCATTTTCCCCTAAGTCTAGCCCACCTCATTTCCCCTCAGAATTTCCTTCCTTTAAGAGTTGAAGAGGAAAGAAGATCCATCTTTTCCCATAAGTACTTGCAGCTGACAGTGGGACGTTGACCTGAATACAGAGGGCGAGGAAGTCTCTGGCTATCTGTGATCTAGGGGAGGTGGAAGCACCCCAGGAGATCTGAAGCTGCTATGGGATGCTGGAAACCCCAGGGGACCATCTTTTAGTACACAATGAATGTCGGAACAACTTTTAAAACAAAACTGCTCCCAAATATGTTCCTCTGCCAAAAAAAAGAGAGAAAAAGATGGACCCACTAATAGCTCAATTCATTTGTGCTGTTATGGCATCTGGTATCATTAAAAAGGAAACGAAAGGAAGAAAAACACAACTCTAGTAATTTACCTGTGGAAAGAGAGTCACAACCATGGTCGAAAAGTTCCCCTAAAGGAGAACAAGAATTTGTTCTTCTGGCTTGTTTACCATCAATAGCATCCAGTGACTGGTAGATAAAGAGGCCCAGGGCACATAATAGGTATGTCCAGTATGGTGCCTAAAAAGAAATACAACAATCAAGTGATAGCACACTAGCTTCTATTGGAAAATAGTCCTAGAATCTAAGCCAACAAAAATACTTTTTTATTTTCTTTCTACTTTTACAAACATATTGAGTATTCATCCCAGCTCCTCTCCCTTCCTTCTCCCTCCCATTCCCTCCCTTTCCTTCACCGTTCTCTCCCACCCTCCTGCCTGTATGCTTCTATGGACTCCAGGGTTCCCTCTGGCTATCTACTCCTGTGGGGGCTCAGGTCTCTGTGGCATATCAAGTTACCTCTCTTCAGGCCACCCCACTGATACGTGCATTTCCCTTCACTCATCCAACTTTAGACCCAAAGGTTTCCACTCTAAGTTCCCATTCTATGGGTAAAACAGCTAACAACAGAGCAGTTTGATGTACTGTCTTCCTACCTATAGGTTTATTGGCTGTCTTCCCTATTCATCTATTTCCTTCCCTTTTTTAGATTCTTGTTCTAGTTTGCAGTAATAGGAGTGTCCACCATTCTGACCGAAAGCTTGGTATTCATGCCACTATCACACTGGTGGTCACCTGTTGCCATGGTGATTTACATTGCAATTTACAGAACTCATGCCTTTGATGGGGCTTGTGATTGTTTCTCTCCGCCAGCATCTTCTACAGTATTCCTTGGTACTGTGTAAGCTGGCCAGCAAGGAGACAGTCCTCAGACCAGTTCCAGCTGATTGATACCTTTTGCCCATGTTCTGTGACCCATTTGTGTTGCATCTTCAGTAACAGGGTCTTACTGATAGTTTTTGGAGAGCAACCAAGAGCAATGGCAAAGCCTATAATATTTGAGGGCCTTTGAGACCTTTCTGACCAACGTTTTTATCAGGAAGTGCCACATTCCTATTACTTCTAGTATAATTTTATCCCTAGGTTCTAAGTGGATCAGGTTCCCCTCAACCCCCGTTTTTCTCACTCTCTGCTCCTCTGCATAGGGACTGCCTTCTTCCTTTCTTTAAAAGATTTTTTTTTAAACCTATTACTAGCATAGGATGTTCCTTTGGGTTACTAACCATTGTCTTACAGTTTTTCTGTAAGCCCCTCTGGCTCTCCTATCTCCCAAATCTCTCCTACCTCCCATCCCCTTATTCCCCACTATGTATTTTTCCCAATTATTCCCTCCCTCCCCTTGTTCTGGGATCCTAAATCTCCCCTTTAAAAGGTTTCACCCTAACCCTCCCTTTCCCATCTCCCCACTCTCATAGGTCTTTTTTGAATTTCCTGGCTCTTACAGTGCTTCCAATCCAAAAACACTGACAAGGACATCAGTTTGATCATCTGCATATAAGAGAAAACATGCGGTGCTTAACTTTCTGAGTCTGAGACACCTTGCTCAATAAGTTTCCAGTTCTACTCATTTACTAGAAAATTCCATAATCTCATCCTGATGGCTGAGTAATATTCCACTGTGTATATGCACCACATTATCTATTGCTCTGTTGATTGGCTGATTCCATTTTTTTGCTATTGTGTAAAATACTTTCTTGTGTGTCCATCTGTCATAGCATGAACCCCTCAGGCTCATGTGTCTGAATTCTTAGCTGATACTAGTACTTGGGAAGGTCACCGCACCTTTGGGAGGCGAAGCCTTGCTGGAGGAAGGGGATGTCACAGGGCAGGAGCCCCGAGGTTGGTGACCCCCGCCCTGCTTCGGCTAGTAGTGAGTGGTCTGCTCTCACACCTGCTGCTTGCTCTCTCCAGGCATGATGTCTGCAGGGACTTGAGCCACCTGATCTCAGCCCCCTGCCATGCCTTTTCCATCACCATGGGCTGTATCTCCCCTCTGGAACTTAGCCAAATAAATCTTCCTCCCCAGAGGTTGTGAATGCGTGTTGTCTCACAGCAGAAAAGACTACTGTGACACCATCTAATTCTTTTTCAGATGACCATTAAATCCCACAGATTCCTTCAAGCTGTCTGGGCAGAGGGTCATAGAAGCTCATATTTTTAAAAATATGCAGTTGAACAGCTGATAGCTTAAGACCCTGGGCTCAATTCCTAGCTTGCAGCTCTTTATATAATACTATGCACATATGGCAGGTTTGAAGCTACTGATGGCATCTTTGCTATAAAGGAAGGCTTTGCTATAAAGTAAGACAATTACAGACCTCTGTAACATTCACGATGGGCCATGATGGTACCGCCCGTATCTTATGAACTAGAAAGGTAATAAAACACATGGTCCAACAGTTCTTGGGCACGGCACGCAGGCGGTCGGCAATGGGCAGCCGAGGGTGTTCAGAGAACCATATCAGAGTCCGGGAAGCCTGAGGTGGCAAGCACGTGTAGCAAGGGCAGAGTTCCCGGCCACACAAGGGGCTCCTTGCATCTGGCTGAGAACAGCCTGGCCTGACTACAGGAAGACCTCTAACCCAGGCGAGGGAAGTGAAGTCCCAGGAAAGGAAGGTCTATCGGTTCTTGGAGCTCACACAGAGCTGGAAAGAGATCGTGTTCCCATCGGCAGAAAGATGTTGTAACACTTGGGACAGTGGGTGGAGTTCTCAGAAGTACTGCCTAGCAGCGGTCATCATCTAGACCCAGACCAAAGGCTTTTTCTAGATAGCCCTAATCTTAAAAGCCAACCTGGGAAGGATCCAATTAATTCCTGTACCAGTTAAATACATCTATCACCCTCACAACTGAGAGCTGACCCTTTGGGGATACCTATGAAGACTTATTTGGTTAAGGCAAGTCCTGAGTAAACTTGTGGGAAATTACTGAACTGATGTGGGAGGATCCAGGCGATAGTGTGTGGGACCACTCCCTGGGCAGAGGAATAACATGGAAGGAGCTAGTTCAGAATTTTGGCAGATTGACAAGAGAGAAATATGCCCCTCTCTCACATCTCATGAGGATACAGTGTGTCCGGTTCCCTTGCTTCTGTGGTTGGTATGAACTCTCCTGCCACGCTGATAAGTTGCAACCAGAAACTGTAAGTCAAGAACAAACCCCTTGTTTTGATTGTGAATTCACATCAGCAGCAGAAGAGAAACTGGAACAATTCCCCACAACCTAGCTGCACGCAACATAAAATACATCTTGGGAAAAAAATGTAGCACCACAAAATTCATAAGACTTTGGCATTAGATTAAAAAAAAATCAGTCATACAAAGAAGCAGCAGAATGTGATTTACAACTAGGAATAAAATCAATGAGTGTAATTAGACTTGAGACTATCAGAAACAATAGAAACAGCAGTCTACGACATTAAAATAGCTATTTTAAGCGCACTCTACATATTCAAAAAGGTAGAAGAAATTATGAAAACTACAAAAGGAAGAACATTCAGAAAAGACATAAGGTTTGCACGTAAAACGCACTGAATAAGACTGCACACTAGACACTGTGAAGGATCAGGGAACTCAGACTACCAAAGGAAACTAATCAAAATGGAGCATAAACAAAAGATTAAAAACTGAACTAGGCAAAGGTTACATGTGGGGACATGAAAGTAGTCTTATACATGGATAACTGAACTGCATAAAGAGAGACAAGCTGGGTTATATGCAAATTTAATGTAATCTATAAACCTACATATCCAAGAAGCTTAACAAAATCCAGAATACATTTTATTTTTTTTTAATTTTAATTTTTATTTTGTGTGTTTCTGTATATGTGTGTCTGTGTGTATCAGAGGGCATCAGAAGGCACTCTATGTGCCTATGGAGGTCCAAAAGTGACTTCATTCTGGATTGTACTACCTCTCCACTTTGCTCTGGAGTTTCCCAGGTTCTGCCTTCCAGAACTGGAAGTACAGGCTGTCACCATTTCCACCTGGCATTTTACCATTTTACATGGATTACAGGATCTGAACTCAGGACCTTCTGTTTCCAAGGCAGAAGCTTAACTTCTGAGCCATCTCTCCAGCCCAAAATAAATATATTTTAAAAATCCACCAAGTTATTATGTATGGTGGTGTATGCCTATAATTCAACTCTGAGAAAAGCAGGTCATGAATTCAAGGTTGGGAACAAATTCCAGGGTAGCCCAGGGCTGCAACTGCACTGTCTTTTCTCCCCCACACTCAAAAAAAAAAAAAAAAAAAAAAAAACCTTCACCAAGGAACATCAAAATTACTAAAAACCAGTGATTAAGTCATAAAAGGAGACCAAAGGAAAAGACACACATTACATACAGAAGTATGGATAACAAGGAGTAAAGACCAATAGAAATTATCCAGTTCAAACATAAGAAAAAAGATTTCATAATGATCATTCCTTTATTTGAAAAATTCATAAATGTATTTACTTCCTCTGAGACCTTAGGCACTATGTTAGTTCCTTTTGCAAACTGTGACAAAAACAAACAAGGAAGGATTAACTTTGGCTCATGGTCACTTAGCTGGATTACTTCTGTGCTTGCAAGTGGTGAGGCAGAGCATCAGTGGTGGGGAATAGTGGTGGAGCAAAGTCGCCTACTTCCAGGCAGGTAGAGGTAGAGAGAGACAGGAAGGGTCCCGTGATGGGACAAATTCTTCAAAGATACTCCTGCTGGCTAACTTCATCCATCAACAGATTAATCACTACGAAGTGACAGCTTTCCTGATCCTATCACCCCTCAAAAGCCATCAGCTGGCAATCTAAGCCTTCATGAGTCTTTGGGGCAGATTTTTAAATTCCAGTCATACTATGTGGTCATCCTAGAACTGTATGTCTAGGCGAAAGAAACAGGAGGTTTTGCAATGAGACCTGCATCAGGGTCCTTAGCTCTATCATGCAGCGTCTGTGACCTCGGGCAAGTCATTTAACCTCTTATCTTGTAGTTGTCATCTTGTTTCACTATGTGTCCCGGATAGCCTGGAACCCAGGATAGCCTGGAACCCAGGATACACTCTCCCGCCTCTGCCTCCCAAGTGCTGGCATTACGAGTTGTACCCGAGACCAGCTCCTTCTAACCTCTTTAAACCTTTATCACCTCATTTGTAAGAAATGAATACCTTAAAACTAAGAAGAAATGCAAGACTGGTCTTTTAATTTTTTATTCTTTGATATTTTTGTAAATAAATTTATGTCATTTTCCCCACCTTACTATCCAATTCCATCCCCATCCTCCTTTCCTATTATATTCGAAAATTGTTTTTTATATAGATCCTGGCATAGAGTAAGTACCGATAAAAGCTAGTCATAGCATCATTAAATGATTTTTACACATTCTTAGTGGTAAGTATATTTTTTAAAGGGAAAACTGTGTGTGGCTTATGGTGATTCTGCCAATATCCAATCAACCTGACTATCCTATTCCTCAATCTAAGTAAACAGAACTTTACTTTGAATTAACTGTATCAAACATTTTAACATCTGGGGCTGGCAAGATGGTTCCGCCTATAAAAGTGCCTGCCATCCAAGGCTGGTGAGCGAGTTCAATCCCCTTGACTTTCACATATACCCCATCGCATTATGTGTACTCACATGCAAACAGGCATACACACGTACAAACCAAAGAAATATAAATAAAATATTCATTATTTGATAATATTTGTTGATATCCAATGCTTAGTACTAATGATTGTGTTGCTATTTTTTTTTCTTTTTTTTTCTTTTGAGAGGCAGAAGGCCTTGCTATGTATTCTTGGCATGCCTTGGTACTCGTATTATAGTCCAAAGCTGTATAAATTAGAAGTGCCACAGACACCTGCATCCCTACTAGAAGAGAGGATCCAGAAGGAAACCTGGGACCCTTAGAAGCTGATGGACAGGAGGGTGGGAGGGAACAGGCTGGATCTATGAAGGGAGGGAAGGAAGAGAGGAAAGGGAGAAGGTAGAGAAGAGAGGGAGGTAGGGAAGGATACTTACTTATTGTGCTTGCTAATTCTATTTCATAATAAAATTAAATTAAAAATGGCAGCAACCTGTGTTATAAACATGTAAAATAAAATGTCACATTTAGCACTCATCAGTACATTTTCAAAGGCTTATCTGGAAACTGTGAAGCAATTTCAAAGAGGCCATAAAAGAACGGAATTGAGAAATCAGCCTGACGGTACAAAAATAAAAAGTCAAAACAACCCCCGGTCCCAGAAGATTTCAAAAGAATCCTCAAGGGTTTTGCAGAGAACAATTCTGTTCATTGGCAACTTATACCCATTTTTTTTTCTACTACGAAAACCAGTAACTATTAAACCAGCTTGTAAGATTTCAGTATTATCCAAATTTCAGTTGATTTCTCTATGAAAATAGATATTACATTTCTATATGTTAAGAAAAAAGAACATCAGATTAAAAACAATGAGTACATGGAACAACATGGTGTGGTGGTGTTCAAGGTAGACTTTATACCTAATGATTCTACTATGTTGTTTTCGTCTTTCTTTTTTTGAATTTTAAAAATTCTTTTTTGCAATGGAAGATGTTTAATGCAGAGAACTATAGCTGACCATAGTGTAGAGAATGCATGCTAGGCCCTAAAAGGACATCTAAACCATCTTCCACTTAGGGCTTAGGGAACAGTGGAGGGAAAGAGAGGAATTGTAAGAGGCTGAAGGCAGGCAGAGGGCAGCCAGCCAGGATCCTGAGCTCACTGTGGCCACGTGCTCGTCCACAGGACTCACAGAGATCTGTCCTGTCAGCTTTCTTCCACGGAAGGGGCAAGATCTCAAGAGACTCCGCACCTCCCTGAGAAAAGACCACTAAGGGCAAATGCTCGACGGGGTGGGGACCGCTGAGAGATGTTCTAATCTATGAATATAATGTGAAAAGTTCACCAACACTTTGAAGAGGACTCGTGGTGTCTGTAACCACTAATCCGGCTCTGGCAAGGGTATCAATTAGAAATGACTACACACTCCACTCCTGAAGCTGCTGTAACCCATGCTGTGGGCCTGTGATGTGTCAAGACTGCTTCCTGAGAACCTGGAAGGGTCAGGGAAGTTCCTGGTTTACACAGGGAGGGCTCCCACTTGTGGCCTGGCAAGACTCCAGAGAGGATAGAGGAAACCAATCATTCTGTGTTAGCCAGGGGGTGCCCTATAGAGCCTGACTGGTTTCCTCCAGAGTCACTGGTGGAGGCACCAGCCCTGAGGCGAGCACACTTGCCTTGAAGCAATAGGGCAGGTAATAAACATGGACAAAGCAAATCAGACAGGAGTACAATAACCCACACTAAAAGACCAAAGGGATATCTCATGACCAAAAAAAAGCCTTTTTTTTAAAGGTATCACCAGTCTTTTTATCTTTCTTGTGAATAGTTGTGGATTTTCTTCTTCTTTTGGTACTTTACAGTGTTTCACTGTGCTATGGGGAACACAAGAAAACCCGTATCTCTAATCTACCAGCAGCACCAGATGTAGCAGAAATGCCAACTACCTGTTCTGTCCTTTCACTTCACAAAACCCCCATAGTCAGAGCCTATGAAGCCCCAGTCTAATGCACCAGGAGTGGGATTTGCAAATCTTTCTATCACAATGTCATGTTTTATTAACACTTGACACATGAGTGTTTAAAGAAGAAACCGGTTACTCCTTAGAAATGAAATACAATGCAGCCTTTGAACAAAAGACACATTACAATGGAAGGCCACCTCCACGTGACCTGAAGAGGCTTCTGCTAGACTGGTTGGAAGCAGGGTGAGGCAAGGGGGGACCACAGCTGCAGCATTTATGATAAGCATTTGCTTCCGGGTTCTGGAGGTGCCTTTCCAGACCTTGATTAGCATTTCACCCTAGTTTCTGCTCTACTTAAAACCTTCTGGGCTAGAAAGATGGCTCAGGGGTTAAGACTCTGCCTCACAAGCAAAAGAATCCGAGTTCTGATTCCAAAGCTCATATGAAAAATACCAGGTGGAAATGGAAATGGTGGCAGCCTGCACTTCTGGCTATGGAAGATGGAGCCTGGGAGATCTCAGAATGAAGCAAAAAGGAGGTAGAAGCAATCCAGGATGATTCCCAAAAATCAGCCATGGGCCTCCCTAGGCACACACAGTGCCTGATACACACAGACACAGACACACAAATTTAACAACAAAACAAACAAACAAAAAACTTAGACCCTTCATCTTCTGTCAGTTGGGAGTTGGTATTTTATTTTAATAAGAGGTCATGACTCCTGTCTTAATAAATAATGCTTGACAAATATTGAGCTGATTAGTTAAAAAAGAGTAAGTAATAGAAAGGAAATGTAAAATATCTCAAAGAACTAAAGCTACTTAAAAATATTCCGTGAAAGGAATCTATATATAGGTGGGTCATTGCCTTTACTTTTTATCATTTTCCCAAAAATTTGTTATTGTACAAAGGCAGTTATGATCTCCTTTAAAAAAAAAACAGGCATAAATCAGTTATTGAGCTCTGAATTTCTCAGGTGTGTTTACTTTTTAACATCATAAATAAGAAAAATGTGTTAGTTCATGTCCTTTGACCTGGCCTTAATCTCAGAACCTGTGACTGTAAACGCCCTTATCAGAGAAACCAATGTGAATGTATGTGTACAGGTTAAGAGGGCAAGGCGAAAACATTTAACCACTTCAGTAAAAGAGAATGATTAGTGTCCCAGAGTTTGCATTAGCCAAATAATGCAAGCTCAGAGTGTTTTATAGGAGAGAAGGGACTCCCCACTCCCTTTGCCCTTTCGCCCCTCCATAAACCTTTGGCTGCAAAGAAGCCCCACCTAGATGTTAATTGCTAATTTCTGTTAAAAATCCCAGAACCCAAAAGGTCAGGAAAAGGTGGGAAGTCCCCCACAATGTTCTGTAGAACACACCTGCCCGAGGGGCCAACACCATCTGCCTGTAGCCCAGCCTCACCAACGCCTTCCCTCCCTTTAGAAGTCCTGTAACCCCCAACAAGGGATGACAGAGCTTTAAGAAACCAGTCCTTCCATTTTCTTCAGGGAAAGCTTTTCATAAACCTGATTTAGTCCTCCCAACATCAGCGTCTTAAATATTGGTACTCTAGTAGCCAGAATTATAATATTTGATTGGTATCCCTAAGAAGGCTGAACTAGTTTGGAATCTCTGAGTTGTCACATATATGAATGTTGGAATTGCATTAAACCTAAGAATCTACGACTCTATTTTGGGAGGAGGTAGCCAAGGAGTGGAGCCCAAGGACCACTACACACTGTGGCAACTCTTCACCAAGAGTAGGAGGGGGGAATGTGTCAGTTCTCGTCTTACATAACCATTTTGCCTAATGTTGGCTTACTTTCAGGCCCTGAAACTCATAACACACTTAATCTGCAAACAGCTAAAACTGAGGAAGAGTTGAAAAACATCATCTCTCAAGGTCTCTCTGTGTTATTTCACTCATGCAATCACTTAGCAGATACTTTCTAAGCATTAGCTGTAGGCAAGGTACTGCACCACACAGCATAATAAGTGAGCCGTCCTGTCGGAACCTGAAGCCCACTAGGCTATTCTGCTCAACAAGGACATATATAACCAGAAAAAAGAAAGAATTTTTATCAGAACGCTACAAAGTCTTGAGGCAGCAGAAGCACTCTGGCGTGGAATCCTAGTCCCCATGTCATGGTTTGGAATGTGAATTGTCTCCACTTGAACATGTGTTTGACTCTTTGTTTGAGAAGGTCATGGCGCCTTTAAGAGGTGGATTAGCTCCACCCTACTTCTGGGAGAGGCCTGCTTTTTCAGTCAGCAGTTTTGCAGCTCTCAGTCTCCTAGATGGACACATCTTAGGCTGCTTCCAGCTTCTGCAGCTAACCATGTCTTTTCTGCTATGAAGGACTGTATCTCTCTCTCCCCCAACCAAAAGCTGAATAAATTTCCCTTTTTCTCCCTTAAGTTGTTGGAGCCTCAATGGTATCTCATAGCAACACCAAGGATAACTAATACACCGATCAAAGCCATGAAACCCTATGAGAGATTGATTTCTATTCCATTTCCTCATCTATAAAAAATCAAAATATTAATGATCCTGTTTTATGACACAGTTGAGAAAAAAAGCTCAAAAATGTCTGATATGCAATAAATATATTGGAAATGTCGGGTAAATGTCTTATTAGTGTGGAGGGAATAGAAAAGTAAGTGGTTGATCTGACTTGGGGAAAGAAGGAAAAAATTCATAGGGAGGTGGTATATTACAGTGGGACACTGGAAGACGGGTGGATAAATAAATTAAGTGAGGCAAAAGAAAGAACAGCAAGAGAACAGTGTAGCAAAAAGGAAAATCCCTGTCACAGAGGTCGTGCAACTTGGCTGAAAAGTAGGTCCCCAAATAGAAAAGATGATTTAAGGAGTGCTTTGGAGCATTGCAATAGAAACTTAACATAAATCACAACTTTTTTTTTATTAGTTTCCCTAGTCCCCAGTCACACCCTAGAATTTGGCACAGTAGTTAAAATAAATACTCTGATGCACAAAGGGTGCAAGTTCAAGGCCAGCCTGACCAACTAAGTGAGATCCACTCTCAAAATGAGAAAATTCTATTTAAAAAAAAAGGGCGGCTGGGAATATAGTTGGCGCTCGAGGGTTAAGCTCTCTTCCCCAGCATGTGCAAGGCCTTGCACTAGATCCCCGGCACTACCTATGTAGTCAATGAAGGCATCCTTCCTCGCCACATAACTTATGCCATCGAGGATTTTGCCCTCAGTCTAACCTAAGGAAGACAGTTGTGTGGTAATTTGAAGCATGCCACCCAGGAGCAAGACTCAGAAAGTAAATAACTTCTCAGCCTCAGAAGTTCCTGAAACTAACAAGATTCAGGGGTGGTTGGGGATGGGGTCTCCCCAAGAAAAAGAAAAGCCATAAACAACTGCTCAGGAGGAGATATGCTGGCCAGGCCAGCAGCCCACGGGGACTCTCGGCAGCCCACGGGGACTCTCGGCAGCCCACGGGGACTCTCGGCAGCCCACGGGGACTCTCGGCAGCCCACGGGGACTCTCGGCAGCCCACGGGGACACTGTAGCCCACGGGGACACTCAGCAGCCCATGGGGACTCTCGGCAGCCCACGGGGACTCTCGGCAGCCCACGGGGACTCTCGGCAGCCCACGGGGACTCTCGGCAGCCCACGGGGACTCTCGGCAGCCCACAGGGACACTGTAGCCCACGGGGACACTCAGCAGCCCATGGGGACTCTCAGCAGCCCACGGGGACTCTCGGCAGCCCACGGGGACATTCAGCAGCCCACGGGGACTCTCGGCAGCCCACAGGGATACTCAGCAGCCCACGGGGACACTCGGCAGCCCACAGGGACACTGTAGTCCACGGGGACACTTAGCAGCCCATGGGGACTCTCGGCAGTTCACGGGGACACTCGGCAGTCCACAGGGACTCTCGGCAGCCCACAGGGATACTCAGCAGCCCATGGGGCTCTCAGCAGCCCACGAGAACCCTCAGCAGCCCACAGGGACTCTCAGCAGCCCACAAGGACCCTCAGCAGCCCACGAGAACCCTCAGCAGCCCACAGGGACTCTCAGCAGCCCAGCAGCTAGAGGAAACTGACCAGGAGAGACGTGTCATAAGTCATTCAGACAGTCCCAGGTCAGAGCGCCTGTGAATCGCACAGGCTAGTGTGGGAGTTGCAGTGATGTAGCTGCCTTTGCACCACCCCTGCTTCTGTAAGGAACCCTCGCCCACAGTCTGTAGGTAAACATAATAAATCCTTGGTTCCGCCAAGTTGGTCTTTAGTATAATCAATACTTCAGTCTATTGCTGAATCTGTATCTGGAGTGAATAGTATGTGTGTGGCCTCTCCACCCCAAAACAACAGCTAAGTCTGAAAAAGCATTAGTAGTCCTCAAGTCTGAGAGTCACAGGCTCCAAGCCAGTTCAAAGTCACCTAATGTCTCTGGACTTCAATGGTTGCTTATGATAATATACAATTTGCATATTGAACTGCTACTTCAGGATAGATGGAGAGAAGTATTCTTAGATGATGGAACAGTCATTCCAGGAAGAGAAAACTTGCTGACATGATAGAGTTGACACAGGTCATGGATGCAACAACAAATATGTACCATGTCAACGACAAAAGAAAAAAACACAAGAGTCAGATCAACTTTGATCTGGAATCATACCTAGTCTTGCGATTTATTAATTCTGTGACCTTAAGGCAAAACAGTCAGAAAGTACTGTTCTTTCAAATTATTGTTAGGATTTTATTAGAAAGCAACGTGGCTACTGTATAACTGACTCTTCCTGTTTCGACCACTTAGAAGCATATGCAGGACCTAACGACATGCACATCTCAGCAGGTCGAGTTTTATCTGCTATTTTAGTCCTTACCTTCCCCCCTTTATTATTTTTCTAACGTGTCTCAGATCTGCACTTCATCCTTCTTTTATTGTATTTGAGTTTTATTTATTTGTGTGTGTATATCAGAGGGCACTGTCTGTCCCTGTGGAAGACCAAGGGTGACTTCAGGAATCATCCTGGATTGCTTCTACCTCCTCCTGCTTGGCCTTGGGATTTCCCAGGCTCTGCCCACCAAAGCCGCCACTGTTAACAGTGTGGCGTTTTTACATGGATCTGGGATCCGAACTCAGGACCCTCTGCTTGTGAGACAGAGTCTTAACCCCTGAGCCATCTCTCCGGCCCCTTATCCTCCTTTTAAAAATGAGTCTGAAACCTAAAAATCATGAATTTATCTCTTCCATCATGCCCTCCCTTTCAAAAACCCCTTAACAGAAGCTCTTGGACTATTCATCTAAGTATTTAGTAAATGATTCCCAAATAATTGAAGAGTGCACAACTTAATTGGTCCAAACCAGAAGAATCTACTTGCTGTCAGCCAAATCTAAGTCCAATCAAAACTAAATTTTATTATGCATGTTTTGGGACACTGTTTTAAAAAATGATTTTTAAAAAATGATTTTTAAAAAAATGCATCGAGAAATGGTTGTAATTTGCTGAGCAAACTATGTTCATTTGTGAATGTCATTTGGTCCTCACTGCCGCCTTTTAAAATTGGCCTGGCAGCATTATTTTCTATTTTCAACATGGGAAAACAGATCCCGCCAGCCCGCTGGGGCACAGGTAAAGGAGAAGTCAAGTCCTTTACTCGCAAGTCAGTGATTCTGTCCTAATACTCTGCATGTGGGGATCCCGAAAACAAGCAACAAAACCCCAAACCTAAAACAGCTTACTTTTTTTTCAACAATATGGAAATAAGAATGGCATGTCTGCTAAGAAACAAATGATAAACCTATCCATCTACAGGTACGATGTTTTAAAATGTAGATTAAGCATTTAGAAAACAAACACTTGTTAGATGCAGGGCATGAAATATTTCCACTGTTCTGCTGTTATCCAATCTCAACTTAGAATCTTCTAGAGGAGCTATTCTCAAGTGCAGTAATGGAGGGCAAAGCGAAGAACGCAATGTCACAGAATGTGCTGTGTAATGTTTATCCCATTTCCTGTAACAGGAGACCCTCGCTGTTGTATCCCCTCTACAAGCAGCCCAAGCACTGTTTCTAATTAACAACTGTATAGGCCAGATATGATTATACCTACAAAACAGGCTGCTTTTCATAAACCCTGGGTCTCAATGATTGTAAGGATTATCGCCTTTATAATGCTCTAGTTTATTTTCTGTGAAAAAGCCAATGAAGCAAAGAGGAAGTCCCCCCCCCCCCCGTGAAAGCAACATCTTTCATCGGTGCTTAGGAACTTCAGGATCACTAACACCACGTTGGAAAAATAGACATTTTTATGAAAGTGTCCAAAGGGCATTTTGGGTTTGTCCAACCTAAGGCCTTGGGCCAGGCAGGATAGATGGCAGGTGTTTGGGCCCTTGGGTGCATTGTACGAACTGGTGGTCCACACAAGCAACCCTCTGGGGGGGGTCTTTCGGCCGCCCCCAGATGATGGGGGCTGACAGCCGTGGAACAGTGACCTTGACGCCCCGAGCTGCCCCAAAGCTCAGGGTGGTCACGAGACTGGGCCAGTGGCCTCACGGTCTCTAAGTGCCCCAGGAAGGTTGGGGTGATGTGGCCCGGGGGCAGTGGTCGTGCCCGGCCCCCGAGCTCCTGGGAATGGTCAGCCGCCACGAGGGGCTCCCCCTCGGGGGCCCCCACGATTCCAGCCACCTGGAGGCAGCCCTCGTGGGGGAGGGGGCTTCCCGCGCGGCCGCCGAGGGGCGGGGGGCGGCGCGCCCTACCTCCTCCGTGACCGTGGGGCAGTAGGAGATGAGCACGAGCGTGGTGAGCAGGTTGACGGCGAGGCCCAGCAGGGTGATGGTGTTGGGCGCCATCCACAGCGGGATCCACTGGAGCAGCCAGGTCCAGTAGATCTGCAGCGGCGGCTCGAACAGCGAGACGCCTGCCGCGTTGTAGCGATGCTCCTCCAGCCGCCGCAGCTGCGCCGCGCTCAGCGGCTCGCCCAGGGCCTTGGCCCAGCGCGGCGCCGGCCTGGCCCCGGCGCCCGCCGCCATGGCCGCCTGCCGGCCCGCGGCGACCCAGCGCAGCCCGCGGCCCGCGCGGGGGGCGGGGAGAGCGGAGCGAGGGCGCGGCGCCCGGGCCTGCGCCGCCGGGGACTACATAGGGGAGCCGGGGCGCGTGGGCGGGGCCGGGGCGCGTGGGCGGGGCCGGGGCGGGGCCTAGCCCGGCGTGGGCGGGGCCGGGCGGTCTCTCTGGTTTCCAGCCCCAGGTCAGGGTCTGGCGCCTTACTGGTGATGCTCGAGGACCTGCCTCCTCCCAGGGCCTGTGCATCTGCTCCCTGGACCTCTTCTGGCGTGACTGACGTCTCCCCGGATGGACAGTACAAAGCAGTTCTTCTGCCTTGTGGTGGTAGCGCCAACTGTGTTCTCCTTAGTGTCCCTTCCGCCCTGGCCTTTGGATAAGATGCCCCCTGTCCAAATCGCCTGGAGCGATTTGCATGAGGACGTAGTTTTGCACCTTTCGGGGCGGGAAGAGGCCCATCTACCCCCTTGGGCGACCATGCAAACACCAGTAAAACCCTCACTACAAATCAGACAGGCATGTTTTGAAGACCGAAGCCACGTCTTGGAAATCGTATCAAACAGGGTATTGAATGTTTGAAACCTCAATGCTTGCCCTTCAGACCACTTGACCCCCACAGTCATGGTACTTATAAACACGCCCTTCCTAGGAATAATAGGCAGGAGCCCGGGCCTGTCTCCTCACCGGGTTGTGGAGCAAGCAGCTTACCTCACAATGCACCCACTTGGACAAGGGACATCCTGTCACAAACATGCTGTTGCCCAACCAGAGATAGGCCTGCCCCTTGTTACTCTCCGCGTCCTGGGTCTGATCTGTATGTACTTAGAAGACATAAGACTTCCCAGATACTCGAGTTGGGCAATATCCATCAGCAGATGCATTTTCCACCACAGGATTTTGGAGCAGGGTGACGTCAGCAAGCTGCTGCCTGCGGGCCAGATACAGTAACCGCCTATTTTTCTGCAGCCCACTGGGAAAGTATGTTGTTGTTTTTTTTTTTAACATTTAAAATCATCGTAAAAAGATCAGAATAAGATCGTATTTTATGAAACTCGATCATAGATACTGATGTCCACTTGGTAATGAAGGCGCGGAGCACTCAGCACAGGTGTGAGAAATTAGTAGTCAAATCACGCCTAGGGCAAGGCTGCAGGAGGTTTTCTAATTGATAGGGGAAGGCCTTGCCCACAGTGGGAGGGACTAGCTTCTGGGCAGGTGAATAAAGTGGAGGGAGCTGATTAAGGAAGTTGGCATTCTTTTGCATACTTGGCCAGACATGCTGGTCTGGCAAATTAGGATCCTCCTCCTTTCAGCAGTTTTGAGAATATATGGGTACAGTGTGGCCAGTACCCTTGGCTCCTGGTGGTGGTGTGAAGTCTCCTGCCAAGCTGGCTTAAGAACTGTACCCTGGGCTGGAGAGATGACTCAGGAATTAAGCAGCAGGTCCTGAGTTCAGATCCCAGGTTCCACGTAAAAGCACCAGGCAGAAGAAGCAGTGGCCTGCACTTTCCGCCCTGGTGGGCAGAGCCTGGGAAATCCCAGAGCAAAGCAAGGAGGTAGAAGCAATTCGGGATGATTCTGAAAAGTCATCTTTGGTCTTCCACAGGACATGCAGTGCCCTCTGACACACACACACACACACAAAATAAATTAGATAAATAAAAATTCCAAAAAGAACTGTAGCCAGACAGTCATAAGCCAGAATAAAACTCCTTGTTTCCTCATAAGTCATTTGTGAATAAATTTATTGGGAACATACTAAGTTATTGGTACAAACTCAAATATCAGTTCCATGAATAAGGTCACGTTTGTTATAACAGTTCAGCACAACTGTGAGATTATGAGTTGCATATCTAGAAAATTTACTACCTGGCCTCTCTCAGAAAAGTTTGGCAACCCCTACCTCAGAGAAATATGCCAAATCATTCATTCGGTATATTCCTCTTAATTTAGTGTTTATGGAGGTGTGTGGGGAGAGGAGCATGTGCCAGACACTGACACTTGTGCCTTGCACTCTATTGTTTAAGGACCATTTCCAGCCTTTTACTGTTTACTTTGAGACAGGAACTTGCTAAATTACTCAGACTGGCCTTAAATTTATGATCCTCCTGACATCAGTCTCTTGACTAGCTAGCATTACAGATGTGCTCCACAAGACCTGGCCTTCCCTAATTTTAATGAAAAAAAAAATACTGACAAATGTAGGAAAGGAGTTAAAAATGTAAGAAGTCTATTTTTAATTATAATGAATACTTACAGAGTGCACTTACAGAATTATTTTACTAGTTTCATGACAATGGCATATAAAAATCCTTTTCAATAGAGGTAATAAATTTGCCTATATTAAAAGATAATATCTAATGTCTGTGAACAGACATCCCAAGGAAAATGACAAGGTAAGTCACATAAGCTGGAAAAGGGTTGCTCCTTCCAATGACCCCCACAGTCACTAGTGTCACGGTTTGAATGTGAGTTGCCCCTACAGGCTCACGTGTTTGCATTCTTAGCTGGTACTGTTTGAGGTCATAGCACCTTCGGAAGGCAGAGCCTTGCTGGAGGAAAGCATGCCATAGAGGTGGGCCTTGAGATTGGTTAGCCCCACCCTGCTTCCACACGTAGTCCGCTCTAGCAGCTTGCTCTTCCGGGGCCACCATGGTGAACGTGACCTCAGCCGCCTCTAGCTTCTGCTGCCCACCATGGTATCCGACATAATGGGGTATATATTCCCTCCGGAGCCCTAAGGCAACTAAATCTTCTTTTCTTCTCTTAAGTTGCTTGAGTCTGAGTTGTGTCTTACAGCAGCAGAAAGAGTAACTATCACAGAGGGTGAGGGTGAACATGGTAAGATAGAGGCCAGTACTTACATGATAATGTCTTCATGAAGCCCATCAGTGTGTCCAATGAATATATCCAGTGAAATTTCATACTTAAAAATTTGTAAAAATCACCTAGTAGTTCCACGGCTATTAGGAAGTCAGGCTGCTTTTCAAAGACTTTTTGCTTTAACATCATCTTTTTTGCACTTAGTCAGTTCATGCCTCACAACATCTTGCTGAAGCCCCAGCCATCCTATCTGCATTCCAAGCAACAGAAAGATGAAAAGATGCGCGCGCGTATGCACGTGTGTGTGTGTGTGTGTGTGTGTGTGTGTGTGTAGAGGAAGTTGTAGGGGATAACTCTCAGCTAGTCCAACAAAATAAAGTACCTTTTCCAAAGTCCTGGACAACACTTTTACATGTGACACCTAAGTGAAAATGTTTGCAAAGGCAAAGAGATGGGTCTAATTATTACTGGATTGTTCCTACCTCCTTTTTGCTTCACTCTGGGATTTGTCAGGTTCCATCGACGAGGGCCAGAAAGTTCAGACTGTTTCTGCCTGGTGTTTTTATGTGGGACCTGAGATCCAAACTCAGGTCCTTCTGCTCAAAAGACAAGAGTCTTAACCCCTAAGCCATCTCTCCAACCTGAAACATGTTCAATTTAACAGTAGCAAAACCAAACTATTTTCCTAGCACTTGTGAGCTAATTCTCTCATACTCTTTTGAGGAGTAAACACTGGAGATTTCAAATTTATTCAAGATTCATTAAAATGTATCTATCCCTGTTGCATTGCCTCACTCAGTGTAATGTATTCTGATGCAAAAAAAAAAAAAAAAGTTGATTCTGTGATGCAGTGACACTTGCCTGTAATCAGCACTCAGGATGCTGAAGTTGTAAATCTAAAGCCAACCGGGGCTGTATGGCACACGTGAGGCCAGGGAAGATGACAAGACCCTATCTCAAAACAAGAAACGGGAAAAGGAAGAGGATAAGGAAAAGGAGGAGGAAGAAGAAAAAAGAGAGGAGGAGGAAGAAGAATAGTTATTCACTATTATTTTACTTTTTGTATCATGGCTTACTTCCATTATTATGCAGTGGTTGACACACGGCCAATCGTTCCTTCTGAATTGACATGGTAGCTCAAATTGATGAGTTCTTTCATGCTCAGGAGTTGCTTCATTTCGTCCTCAGAGTCCTAATAAGTAGGTGCCATCATTGTGCTCATTTTATAGATTAGACACATGGGACGACATGGGGTTCAATAATTTGCCTTTGGACTGGAGAGGTGGCTCAGGGCTTAAGCCTCTGCCTTGCAGGCGGAAGATCCTGAGTTCGGATCCCAGATCCCATGTATAGACGCCAGGCGGAAGTGGGGGCGGCCTGCGCTTCTGGTCCTGGCAGGGCGGAGCCTGTGAATCCTGGGGCAGAGTAAACAAGGAGGAGGTGGAGGCGTCCATGGTGGTTCGCGAATTCGTCCGTGGTTCTACACACACACACACACACACACACACACACACACACACACACACGTGCGCACGCGCACATGCACACAGTTGAATAAATAATAATAAAAATAAAAATTAAAAAAAATAATTTGCCTTTGATTGAGTAGCTATTTAAGCTATTGTAGCTATTGCAGTGGTCTTATTCAGCTCCCTGTACTGCCAACCACTGTAAAATGTCACCTGATAAATTGCATGACTGAAGTACGAATTGAGCATTTTTAATCTGAAATGCTCCAACATTCAAATCCTTTGTGAACAGTGACATGATGATTCAAATGGAATGATCCACACTTAACCTCATGTGATGGCAGTCAAAATGAGGAAACACTAACATTATATGAAATTGTCTTGGGATGAATAAAGTACGCTGGAAGCATTCTTCTTAAATCCCAAACACCTCTGATTTCAAACATTTTGGATAAAGGATACTCAGCCTGTATATATATATCATATGTGTTTTGTGCCATTACAATCAAGTCTGACTACTATATAAAGAATGTTTCTCAGGCTGTGGTGTACTGAAATGTAGTTGGGAAGAATAAATTTTACTATTTATAGCATTCTTTTTTATTTTCTTTTTACATTTCCATGTATATGTGTGGAAGGGGTATATGTATTCACATGTGTGTTTGTTTTTTCCTCAAAGAGAAAGGGTGTATTGTTTAAGCTCTTAGGTTTTACCATTAGTTCATTTATGTAACTTGTGCTAGCACTTCAAATTTTTTTCTAATCCTTCATATCTGGGCCAGCTTACCCCCAAAATCCTACAGTCTTGCACAGCCAGATTAGGTACAGCTGTGTGTGAAATAACCGATTGAAACCCCACTAATTTTTATTGGCTTGGAAAAAAAGTATGGTTTCAATCAAGAATTCACCTGGACCGCAGTTCATCTTGGAAACACATAATAGCACATCAACTGTTTTTGGTAAATATGTACAATGAAAATATCAATGGATTTTTGAAAAACAAGCCACCTGCTTAGATTCACAGAATATATGGAGGCAAGTCGTCTGCGTTTCATGGTTATAAGCCTACAGACCAGAGCATTTATGACTGTAAGATCCTGTGGTATAAATGCCTGTTTTATTACATTTACCTTCATCCATATCTTTATAGTCTTGTACTTTGAGATCTTAAAGTTCAAATTTTATAAACTATGGCACTTAAAAATTGTGTGGATAGACAGATACAGTGTTTAAAAACAAGTTGACTGAAACCGATGCTCTCTGCTCTAGAAATGCTAAATTTCTTATTCAAGATCAGAAAACAGATTTTCACAATAGACTCCCTGAGATGTGGCAATTGTACTTTTTATCTGAAATTGCAAAAGCCAATGGAATAGTGAGGGATGCACAGCTTTAGAAGGCTTGAGCAGAAGTACTGATAACGTCTCTTAGGCGCTAGATGGCAGGTAGGAAGGAAAGAATAATAAGGTCATATAAGGAGAAGAAAACCAGCTGGACCCCATTATTCCTGAGGGTGATCTTTTCAGGGCAAAGGAGGGAAAGGATAGAAGAAGCACAGACAGATGGATAAATGCTTAAATTTTTGTATTTTATTCTATATTTTTTTATCTTGTGTACATTTAAAAGACATATGTTGTGCAGTTATGTAATCTATCTGCTGCAGAATTCTATGTGTTGGTTGTTGATAAAACTTTAAAAAAAAAAAAAACACTGTTTCTTCCCAGACTAAGAAGTCCTGACTATCTGCCTTTAGAAAACAGTAGCTTTTTGAAGTGTTTTAATATTAAAATAAGCTCATCTGTCAATGGAGTAGACCAGAACATACGTCGCTTGTCCTGAAGGGACTCCACATTTCGCTCTTATAGCCCTCCTCCCTTCTCATATTTTCCTTTCTCCCACAGACAAGCTGTTGGTTAGGTAGAAAGAGTTAAGAAATTGTGCCTGAGCTAATGCTTGTAAAGCAGATAACAGGGGCTCCATTCTTTTCATTGCTGATTTTTTTTCTACTTGCTTTTCCTCCTTTACTTCCTTGCCTAGTGACATTATTTCTGGCTTCATTTCTCTGGCCACTTCTGGCTTGCCCTTCCCTCTGTACAAATAACAGCATGTTAATCCGTCACCCCCTTCTCTCTCCTAGTGGATGGTGCTCCTGAGTCTTGGCTTACACTGGGTCCTTCTTGTCACACCCTCCTAGTCTAGGCATTGGTGCTTAAACTCCTTAACTCCTTGGAGAAGTGGAGTCACTAAAGGCCGACTTTAGGCCAGAGTCCGTGTTTGATACTAGGACGGCTTACAGGTATGAAATGACCCAGGAAGCAACTTGTCTTACCCATGAACCTCTCTAATGGGCTTTGCTCCTCTAGGCAGCCCCCATTGTCTCCCCAACTGTTCTACTCAGCGGCATCTCACAGCACAGGAAGAAGAACTGATTCATAAGCCACCAATGGATTTCCAGTGTCAACTAGGGTGATGGACAGTCCAATGGCACTTTGTCTCACAGCCTACAGGGAGGGATGCTTCCTTGAATCCTCAGTGCCTGACGTTTTCCAGATGCCCACATGTCTTCAAAACAACTGTCGTTTATTTTGAAACATGGCTCCCTTCCAATGACCCTTTCTCATAATTCTCCAAGAAATATGCCTTGCAGCAACTAAATAGTAGTTTCCTTTCTTGCCATAGTACTGTTGGTAAACTCTGGTTCTATTTTTTATAACCTTAAAAAATGAAGCCAACATGTTTAAATTAATGTATATTTTAAGATGTTTTCCTGAAATTTCAGATGGAATGAAGGTGAGGGTAGAATAAAGGCAGGAGAAAATCTGGTTCTTGTGGGTAGGAGAAAAAACAAGTATGGTTGATGAGCCACACAAGTGCAAAGTTTTCTCTCTAATTAGACTGTTTGAGTCAACCAGTGTCTTGGGATGTCTTTGAGTCCTTATTTTGGGAGTGTTTAACTGCTTATGAAACCTTCCCTAGTGTTTTGCGTCTAGTTCTTAACTTTCAGAGACTGCTCAGGTCATTTACCTGGGAACAAAGAGATCACCCAATGACTAAAGAGATCACTGGTAACCCTCAGAAGCAGACTAACTGGTTGTTCCATTTACCAGGTTTGTGTAATCTGTTGTACTATTTCATTATGAAGGATTGTATAAACAATTAAATGTAGCATTGCGTAACTTGAATCTTTGGTACAAGGATGGTAACTAAGCACCCACTAAATAAATACAACAGATGTAGAGTTTCATTAAAATCAATTAATGCTATAGACAGCCACACTCTAAAGGGTCGTATGTGCCCGAGCCTTGTGCCCAAACTCTAGTCACATCTCTCTCCCAAGTCTCTTGGCAAACAGGAGACCTAGGTCATACTTTGGACCTTGGGGTTCAGATACTGGATGCAGGGTGCTTCTTTGGGAATGTGAATCCAGAGAAAAGACCCCAAAACTGGACTTGGATGTAGCCTATAAGAAAAAAGGGGTGGGAGAGCAGGGAAATTTGCCATATAGGCAAATGGACCCGAGTTTGGATCCAGACATTCCGCATAAAATGCCAGGTAGGCCTGGTAACTATCCCGTAATGCCATCCTTGAATTATATAGACTGGGAATCTCCAGAGCAAGCTGACAAGCTCAGTTAGCCCTTTTGGAGAGTTCAGGGTTTGATTAGAGATCATGGGGGTCTCAAAAAGATTAAGTTAGGAAAGAAATGGAAGGTGACTCCTGATATCAACCTTGGGCATCCACAGTACACTCATGCAAACCCACGTGCCAGTGAGCATGCATGTACACATTTACTCACCATACACACATGCATTAGAAAAAATGGTTCTGAAAAATATTGCAAGTAGAAACATGTACCTGGACTATGAACTCCCCCCTGGTGGAAGCAATGGATTGAACAGGTAGGTACAGGTCTAAGCTCTTGAAAGTACAGATGTCTTGCTTGCCCAATCTAAGGCTGGCAACCGCCTAATTCTCCCACCAAGTAAATAAAAATAGCAAGTGAAATGTTATGAAAGCTAGCTTTATGTGTGAATGGGACTGAGCCACAGAAGGCTCACATAGCAGGTGAGATGACATTTTTGAGTGTTTGTAGAAGAGATGAACATTTGAAAGGATGGACTAAGTTAAGTGGATCGCTGTTTCATGTGTGCTTAGCTATTATTATACATTCATTGAGGGCTCTGGGCAGTCCCGATTCTCAGGTTTTCCAGCACAGACTGGAATTTTTACTGCTGACATCCTGACCCTTGGGTTTTCAACTACATCATTGGTCTTCCTAGGCCTTCTCCACCTTGAAGGCAGAAAATCATGACATTCTCATCCTCTGTAATTTTTGACCAATACCTTATCATCAATCATCTATGTATCAATTTTCCCTATCCATCTAACCATCTACATCTTTTTAATTATTATTATTTTGGGGGGGCACTGTACACCCCGTGGAGGACCAAGGGTGACTTTGGGAATCATCCTGGATCACTTCTACCTCCTTCTTTTGTTGCTCTGGGATTTACCAAGCTCCACCCACCAAAGCCAGAAGAGGTCACCACCACCATTTCTGCTTGGGACCTAGGATTCGAACTCAGGACCTTGTGAGGCAGAGGCTTAACCCCAAGCCATCTCTGCAGCCCATAATCTACATCATAGCAAGCATAATTCTGTTTCTCTAAAGAGCCTAACATATAATTATTTGTATATTTATGCAAAATATTATAGGTAATAATACAAATTATAACTTTGGAGGCTGAAAGACCCAGCTCTGCATGTATCAGGGCAGTTTCAGAATCACCTGTCTTGGAGTGGATCAGACTTGAAGGAACCACAAGCAACGTTACAGTCAGGAGTGTTGATTGAAGAGCAGAGGGTTTTTCTTCACTCCACTTGCTAGGCATCAGACAAGATTCCAGTGGACCCCAGAATCTGAGGCTTTGTCCCCACACAGGACAAAGAAATTCTCAATATCTCTAGCTTGTAGAGAACTTCAATATAGAAAAAATTTTGATATAGAAAAAATTCAATATAGAAAAATGGTATGTTGTGTATTCCAAATATTGAATCTAACAAGTGTACAAACAAGATTTAATGTCTGAATCTTTACAATGCATCCCATACCTTCCCTTTTCTGTTTCTCTTCATGTATAATCTGGGAGATATGAAATGGCTTATTTATTAAGTTCCAAGCTGAATTTATAATGGTACACACATTAAACCCTCAATAACTCACTTGAACTGAATGGTGTTTTAGAATTCAATTTCAAAGTGAATTTTTAAGAACACATCTCATTTCAGCCTTTCCTGGAACTAATAGTGTTTTTTTCTACCACACTGATTTTGATGAGAACATTTATTAAGCTGTCTTTTCAAGAAATCTTTCCCCAAATTTGGTGAGTTCCTATCATATCCAATTTGTTCAGTAGAGTGAGTTTAAACATAACCACAAACAAAATTATAGAAAAATCAATAGTATGAACAGCTTCTGACACTTTTTATTTTAAATAAATTTTTTCTTCCTTGTTAGAATTTTACAATGTGTCTGAGTCCCCTTAGCATGAAGAGAGATCACATGTAATATTAACTACAAAAGATAGAAAGCCTAAGTTGTGAATGGAGGACAAAAGCTCTGGAATGGTGCGTCACAACCACTTTTCAGCCTAACAGACTTGACTGTGACTTGGCCAGATTGGTGAGTGAGTTATTAATGTAGGGCAGCCAACGCAACCGCTGCACCACAGCCAACATGCAGGGGCATAGTGTTTGGTTTTGCTACACTATCATTTACTTGATGTGTGCTGGAGATCTGGTCTTTGTGCCTTTATAGATGAGTCAGACTTTGTTTATGCAAAATATCTTAGGTAATAATAGACAAATACATTTCTTGTTTAGCACCGATGCTTACATAAGGATCATACATTATTAGAGTCATCCTTCTTTGTCCCTGAGTTCTGTATCCAAAGATTTAGTCGATAAGATATAGAAAATATTAAAAGGAAAGTTGAATTTGTATTGGATATAGGCAGACATTTTCTCCTTGTCATAACTGCCTTAATACCTCTTTATATAGCATTTACACTGTATTTGGTATTGTAGCCAATCTGGAGATAGTTTATATACTGGAGGAAATATTAGATTAGCTGCAAATACTGATATTGAATGTGAAAGACCTGAGCATCTGCAGATTTTGATATCCACAATGAGTACCATAACCGGTCCCTATGGATCTGAGAATGTTGAGAGGTAACTAGTATTTTGGAGCTGTTGGAAGTATAAGGGTAGGATTCGTAGCCAATATTATTAACCAGGAAGGCAAGATCACTAAGCAATTAGAATGTAAAAAGAGGGAGTCACTATAATTTGGATATAAACTACTTTTTTTTTTTGGTTTCCAAATGTGTTGCAATCACCTTGAACATCCACTGATGCTCAAAGGGAACTTAGAAGCCCATCATCAGCCCGGATGACCACCATCACACAGCTTTCAGCTGAAAAGGAAAAGAAGAAAGAATGGAAGCAGAGAAGTTGCTCAAAATGTAATTCCAAGATGCAATGGTGTCACCTGCCAGTAACAACGCAGCCTGTTTCCCCTCCAAAAAAAAAAAGAGGGAAACAGATAAACAACAATGGTGTGATGCCTTAACTTTTGTTCCTTTAATGGAAGATCAAAAACAGTGAAGGAAGATTGTGAAGCAGCACAAACTTAATTACTAGATTTATTTATTTATTTCAATTTGTGTGTGTGTGTGTGTGTGTGTGTGTGTGTGTATGTGTACCAGAGGACACTGTGTGGACCAAGGGTGACTTCAGGAATCATCCTGGATTGCTTCTACCTCCTTCTTGCTCAGCTCTAGGATTTCCCAGGCTCCACCCACCAGGGCTGGAAGTGCAGCCCACCACTGCTCCTGCCTGGCATTTTTACGTGGGACCTGGGATTCAAAGGACCTTCTACTTGTGAGGCAGAGTCTTAACCCCTCAGCCATCTCTCCGGCCCAAGCTGCTAGATTTTTCTTTTTAATGTTTCTGCCTAGTTAAAAGAGTAGCCAAGGAGCACTGTATTTGTAACTGCCCTATAGGGTGCAACAGCCCCATCATTAGAGCAAACTACTTTAGTAAATCTGGTAGACTTGGCCAGGAAGCCTTGCCATCAGTTTAGCGGGCATTGGGCCTGAGTTTGGTTGCCTCCTGGCTCTCAGACTTTTACCCCAACTTTGTGTCTGAGACGACAGCTCCAAGCATGTCAGGGAACAGTCTTGTTTCACCATAACCACTTCAGATTGTGCTGAAAAAAAAAAATTGCCCAAAAAAGTGAACTTCACAAAATCTTTCACTACATTCAAATGTGAATAAAGGACATAGACCTTTGTGTTGCACAGTCCTGCGTGAAAGAAACAAGTCTGATTTATTTAGAAAAAGAAATCTATCAGAACTCGGCATGGCAGCTCGTGTCTATAGTCCCCACGCTCAGGAGACTGAAGCATAAGGACTGTCATGAGTTTGGGACACATGTACAAAGCAAAGTCTTTTAGATCGAGAAAGGGAAGTGTTCATTATTCTTTTGTGGTGTATTAGGTTTTTGAACTGGGAAAGAAAAACATCTAGAGCCTGCTCTTATAAACTGAAATAATGGCTTTTCTTTTGCCTTTGTGAAGTACAGTGAACTAAGCAAGACCATAATGAAGAGTACGGACTGCAAGTGAAATTTCATTTGCCGTTTTTAATTAAGCAATCTGTGCAAACTCTTTTTTTTCTCTCTCTCTTTCTTTAATGTTAGGAGGAAAGGAAATGACCACACTGGGCAGCCTGGTGGAAAAGCTGAAAATGCCCTCTCTTTTCAATCGGATTTCAAAGCAACAGAGCTGAGAGAGGCAGGGCCCAGTCCTTAGTATTCCTCGGGATTGCTTGATTGCAAATCTCGTAAATATGAATCGATTATGTTTGGAGGTACACCTTGCAAGAGGAGCCTGCAGAAGGACAGCCCACCTAAGTAGGACAAAAAAAAAAAAAAAAAGAAAAAGTCAAAACCACCGATGTACTCAAGTAACACTCCTGGACTAACTGCCTGCTAATGTGACTAATTATGCTCTTGTTAGCTACAAAAACTCATTCATTCCCTGCTTGGAAACCATCTCCTGGTTTTAGTACATTTAGAATTTAAAGCACTTGGCATCTAGATGGAAAAGCAAATTCCTTAGCAGACCCATAGTAGTTTATTCCCCTACTATTGTTCAATCTTAGTTTCAATTCTTAGGTCAAAAAGCATTTATTGCTCTTTGAGAGTTTTTGTGATTCCTCCATGGATGATTTTAAGCTTCTGGCTGAATAGCAGACTAAATGCATACCATGTCATGGGTCAGCAGGAAGATCCGTTTCCAGTTTGTTAATACTCTTTTTAATTAAGCACCCACAGATCTGATTCAAGCACATTGACGAAGAAAAGAACCGTTTGCTTTAACATCGGCCACTTATAAACTCAGCAATAAACGGCACTAATCCCTTCTGCAGGGGAGAGAAATGCCAACTAATGTTGTACACTTACCTTCTGAGTTTTTGAATTATATTAACAAAAGAAAAATAGCATTCAAGAGAAAATCCACAAAAACCACAAGACTGCGCTTCTCTTTAACGAAGTGCTTCACTACTTGCTAATAAGTTCACGATCAGACAAAGCCGCATGCTATTTGAACATTCTTAAAACTTCTTTAATGCAAATTTGAGAAAGTCATTCTCCTTTTTAAAAAAAAAAAACCAACCAAGTCACATATTGATAGAAATGATGCCACTTATATACATGTCCATTCCTTGATGCAAAGAATTCAAAATGCGTGGGTATCATTCATGTTCATCTACATTAAATGCTTTGACTCATGCTCTCGTGCATTCATCAACTTGCTTCATGTCCACGGGAATTGTTGCAATAAGTACTAGCTGTTAATTTCAAGATACAGAAATATAAATTAAGACTACAAAGTTAGCCATTTTAAAAGTTCTGTTTTCATTGGATTACATGATGAAAATCATGCCATATTCCACAGGCTTGGTATGGCTTATGACATTCATAAGCTTCATATGCCAAAACCATATGAAAGCTTACCTTAGATGGCAATACACATTCAAAAATCCTTACTGTGCTACAACTAAGGAAAAGAAAGAAAGAGAAAGAAAGAGAGAGAGAGAAGTTATAAGCATTAATAAAGTGCTAACACCAAGGTCAAGTATTTGTTGGAGATAAAATTATGGATTACAATTTATAATGAGGTGATTTAATTAATCCTTAGTCAGGTGCAAGATGTAGAAAAATAGAGCGAAGGGTCCAGTCACTTCAAAAGGATCATTAATACATAAAAATTATTAATATGCACAACTGCTTTTTACAATCTGACTGTATAGTAAATATTTATGGTAAGAGCTTCCAAACCATTAGCTTAGAAAAAAAAACACTACAACATATATATATCTTGTTTTTCAACAAAAGAAAAACATACTCAATACAAAAATGTTAGTGTACATATATATATGTTGAAATTCCAAAAGGCAAAATTATCAAGTATAAATATTAGACTAGTGTATTCTATAATCTTCTATTTGGGAGTAATAACATGTAAATGATGTAAGTAAATGTAGGTCCAAAACTCGGGCTCCAAAGTGACTATGTGTGTGTTACTGCAAAATGTTAAAGAAAGAACTCCAATTTTTTTTCTTTAAAATTGACATTACTTCTGGAAGTTCAGAAAGCAAATATTGTAAACTCATGCACAGATCTACATTAGATTTTACGATAGGCTGTTTATCTATCCTCGGAGAACTCTTCATTAGTTCCTCCAGGTGAAAGTGAGTCACATAGATGACAGGGCTTTTTCCTTCCTTTTTAAGTTCATAAACATATTAAATAATTTTGATCCCATGTCCAACATATAAATAAATTATTATGCTGATGAATTTATAATTGAAGAATATTGACTCTAATTCTTCATCAAAAATGTACCAAACAATTTCCTTTTCTACAACTTGGCAAGTTTAAACTTCTTCTTTTCTGAAATTCATCAGAACTCCTATGCTATAAACTATCTCAAGTTTTTGTTTCCTCGAGGGACCAAAATATCTTTGTACATTCGAAAGATAAAGGTATTAAGTAAATGTCATTGTCAAAGGTATATAGTCATTTTAATTAAAGTGAGGTTGACTTCAAATGTAGTTTTCTGAATTTATTTAAGGGTACATGTGATATGGTATTTAACTTTCTAGTAAACTGTATAGGGTCTATATTATTTAATATCCTTGAATAATTTGGCCTTCCTTCTTCATGGCATATACACCGTATGCCATGAGCTGCTAAGAAATACAATTAAAAGCAAACAAAAAAGTCAAGCTTTACATGCAAAGTGCATTTTCATGTAAGAGGAATGGAACAGAAAATTGAAATATTCATTGGGATATGAACTTTTTAAACCTGTTGCTGCCCCTCCATGGAGATTGGCTGTCCAGGGGTATTTACTCCTTGATATATCACTGCAGAATTAGAATATTTGTACCAGTATTTATTTATTCTCAGTTGACATTCTTACCTTCTTTTACACAGCTTAATTGATTCAAATAACCTCTTATCAAATTGCTGCTGATCATATCACTTCAAAATCTGATGATAAATAATCCCTGTGCTATTTTAGGATCAAGAACTTTTATTTAAAAAATCACAGTTGATGCCTTATTATGAATTTTCACATTAGAATGCATTATTCTCATAAATTGTTATAACAATGAACTTACTAAAATATAAAATCTCTATATATAATATTCTCATTTCATATAAAGCTCCAGTATAGAACCACTTATGAAATTATCATTTTATATAATTAATATTTATTTTCAAAACATGGATAGTAGACAGACAGACAGACAGAGTAATACCTTAGAATAAATGAGGACCTTAATCTCCACTTAAAGCCGATGAAAGAATAGATAAAAATTTTTAAAAACTATTTCTATAGTAAGCTGAAGAACTTTCTATGAAAATTATATGCCCTATGTTTATTATATAAAAGATATATCTAACCACTCAGATAACCATATACCCAAGAACTGACAAAAATCATAAGAGAGAGAAAAGTTGTGAGGATATTACTTGTTCAAGAAGTTTCTTATACTGTATCTATACTAACATTAGAATGAAAAGATTCTTTAGATTATAATTTCTTTACTATAGACAGGTAGGAAAAATAAAACTTTGGTTATCACAGAATAGAAATAAACATAGTTAGAAAGGAGAGAAAAATTATTAGGATCATGTTGTCTGGCATCTCATGATGATAGCTCTCTGAACAGATTCTCACAGGGTCCAAAAGTAGGTTTCGATTATTAAGAAACACTTCAGAATAAAATTATAGTCAATTAATAAGAAATTGGATTAAAAGACAGTCTATGCTAAGAATTTTCTACTGCATAAATCATGTTTTCTTGGTTTACATCAGTTGCAACATTTCTTAAGTGAAATGCATACTTATAAATAGAAATCCTCTAGTGATTTTATAATATATGTATGCAATGTTCTATATGCATATTGAACACTAAATGAATAAAACAACCTCTGCATACATATATGTGTGTGTGTATATATAGTTCCACAGATTATTAGACTAATTTAAACAATGTGAATTTCTTAACTGCAGTTTTACTACATGATTTTTTCATACAAGGCTTCTATTTATAGATTCCAACTATGTATTCCACAAAAGCAATAATTCTTTGACTTCATTCATTCTCGCCATGCTGTTCACCTACAGACATTTCACTGAATTTCTCTAATAAGAATCGCAACAAAACAAGACAAGTTGATTTAAATAAGTATCTTTTAACAAATAAGACAGTGAACACAATGTCAATTTCTTCCTTCTCTATCAACGCTCTCCCTTTCTGAGCATTGTGGCAAGTGGTTCTGATTTCGTATTAAGATCACTGAGTGACATTCCTTAATTTTAGCCTATTGGTGCGATCTTGGACACCTTACCTTTCACCTCCAGTTTGCATTCGATCTCCACGGTTCCAAGGTCATTAACTGCTTTGCAGCAGTAGGTACCTCCGTCATAGGGACTTGGCTTGCGAATCTCCAGGGTACACACTCCCTGGTTGCTGAACATTCTGTATCTCGGGTCATCCACAATAGCCACTTTATTTTTCATCCAGGTGATTTTAGGCTGAAGTTCAGATTGAAGAAAGTTAAGTCAAAGCCTATCTGTTCAGTACATATTAATAGACCCTCAAATCCGTGACCACTTTAAAGCATGGCTTAGAGAGCAAGCATATCTAAAGAGAACAGACAGCTTCTTAGGCACTATTTCTCTCAGGTTAAATTTGTCTGATGGCTTGGCAGAAAAACAAATGGATGGCTCTGAAGAAGAAAGCCAGCCCTGCTCTACGGCAGTCTTCCCAAATGGATTCAGTTGCATTTCAGTTTGATTGACAGGGTGAACATGTTCTGGGTATCTAATGTACAACACAGGTAGTAACTGATGTGCCAAGTTGATTGTGATATTTCTTGCCCAATGTGAATATCAATTCATCCCATTGTATATTTTAAATATGTAATACTTGTCCATTACATATTTTCAAATCATAAAAGTTGATCTAGGGAGATGACTAAGGAGTTAATGACTTTGCCTCGCAAGAAAAGGACCTGAGTTAGGATCCTCACATCCCAAGTGAAATTGACAGTAGAAATGGCAAGAGGCCTACATGTCTGGCCCAGGAAGGCAGAGCTTGGAAAACCCATAGTAAAGTAATAAGGAGGAAGAGCAATCTAGGCCAATTCCTGATGTCACCCTTGGGCCTCCACACGCGCACACACTCAAGTGCCTTTTTGTAAACACACACACACACACACACACACGCACATGCACACGTATGCAAAAATAAATCCTATTCCTTGTTGCAAATAGCAGTAGGAAGACCCACTTATTTTATTATTCACTATTATAATATATATAATAAATATAGAAGAGGCTTTGGAATCAATATTATAAATAATATGATTTTTTTAAATGATACCTTAGGGTTTCCTCTCACGCTGCAGTTCAGGGTGGCGTTGTAACCAGCGATGGCGTAGGTGTTGACCAAAGGCTGGGTGAACATGGGCGCCTCGGTGAAGTCAAAGTCTTCATACACCGGGTTTTTGTAGACTTTGCCTTTAAAATGAGAATAAAAATACGCTTAAAAACACGCGTTGAGGCTTGAGGATGTATTGGTGCAGTGAACGCATGATCAAAGCTTCCTTCTACTGGTAGCATTGGTTCAGCGACAGTGCTCAATGACAGTGAACCATTCCTGGAAGGAAACAAATGATTGTCATCTAGGAAAACCACGAGCAAATGTCACATGGATTTATTCTGAAGGAGTTTCTGAGTTTCTTGATCAGGTACATTCTTTTTTTTTAAATTTTTTTAATTATTCAATTGTGTGTGTATGCGTGTGTGTGTGTGTGTGTGTGTGTGTGTGTGTGTGTGCAGAACCACCGAATTCGGGAACCACCGTGGACGCCTCCACCTCTTCCTTGTTTACTCTGCCCGGGGATTCACAGGCTCCGCCCCAGGATTCACAGGCTCCGCCCTACCAGGACCAGAAACACAGGTTGCCCCTGCTTCGGCCCGGCGTCTATACGTGGGGTCTAGGATCTGAACTCAGGACCTTCCGCCTGCAAGGCAGAGGCTTAATCCCTAGCCACCTCTCCAGCTCCTTGATCAGGTACATTCTTAACTTGGAAATTACAGTGAAGGACTTTTAGAGAGAGAGTGATGTATATGACATGAAATGATACAGATCAAATTGAGCATCATGTAATGCTACATCAGAGTTATCCAAGCGTGAGGACAGTAGAAATTAAAGAAGGAAACGTGTCCTCTGGCTGTGGACTTTTCCACTTATAGAAACTGGAATGAACTGAAGCCAAAATCTGTTAAAAAAAAAAACAAAAACTGTAATAGTCATGGAATTTTCTTGACATGCTTTAATCTGTAAAATGAAATTTTATTTGAGCACTGCTACCATAATTAGCAATGCTCAAATTAGATATTCACTCTACTTTATAATTGCTGCATCTCCTCATTTCCAGTGTTCAGTGAGTTAACCACAGATTCCACATCCCAGCTCACCATCCTTGGCGATCACGGCGCTCTCCTTAGTCATTGTTGCGTCCTCGCTGAGGCCGCACATGTTTTCAGCAAAGACCCGGAAGTAGTATTCGTTTCCTATGACCAGTTCAGTGATGGTAGCATTGGTTCGGTGATAGTGCTCAATGACAGTGAACCATTCCTGGAAGGAAACAAATGACTGTCATCTAAGGAAAACCAGATATTGAACAGAAAAGTGTCTCAATTAAAGTTTAAAAAGCACTAATTTTTATATTGAGAGCAATAACAATGTACACCTATTTAATACCTATTTATACTTGACCATGTCATTTAACCTTTGTTTATACATTAGAGCCACACCATCCTCTACTTTCATATTTTTTCATAGCTCTCTGATATCCCCACGTTTTTAATCTATCCACTTATCTGTCTACTGATCTTTTGGAAAACAAAGTATAATTACAGATCTTTAGTAACAATTCATCCATTAAAAGGAAGAGATGAGGGCTGGAGAGGTGGCTCAGGGGTTAAGCCTCCGCCTTGCAGGCGGAAGCTCCTGAGTTCGGATCCCAGATCCCACGTATAGACGCCGGGCGGAAGCGGCGTCGGCCTGCGCTTCTGGTCCTGGTAGGGCGGAGCCTGTGAATCCCGGGGCAGAAGGAGGTGGAGGCATCCATGGTGGTTCGCGAATTCGTCCGTGGTTCTACACACACACACACACACACACACATACACACACAGACGTGCACGCACATACACACACACATATGCACACAGTTGAATAAATAATAATAATAAAAAAAAAATTTAAAAAAAAAAAGGAAGAGATGAATCTATGTCACTAGAGAAAAATTAATATTGTAAATTGAATCTTGGGTTGTAGACTGATGTACTGAATTCAGATGAGTATCAACCAGATTTGTTGCTGACTTAAATACATACATACATACATACACACACATACACACAAATGCACACACACACACACACACACACACACACACACACACACTTTGCTATTTATGTAAATAGGTTCCAGATTATGTTTTTCACCCTCACTCTTTAGTTTTTAGGTTTGTTTTTTCACAGGGGCAGTCTCTAGCAATAGTTTCCCTTTTCAAAATCATCATTTCTGCCATTCTTTCCCAAGGTCTTGAGCTTACTTATAAAGGAAAAATTGAATAAACCATAAGAACACGTAATAACTATGCAATGATCCAAGCGAACATTATTTTGGGATGAAGATGGTGGCTGAAAAATAGGGAGAAGATTCTAGGTTGAAGAGACATGTGCGAATTGGATGTAGATTGGTTTGCTCAATTTACTAATTTAGATTTGTTCAGCCATAGGCTTCTTGACTTTTTCTCCTCCCACCATGTCATTTCTTCCTCTTCGGTCACACCTTGTGACTGAATGTTTCACAACAGTTGACTACCATGAAATTGCCTATGCATTGTACAAGACTTTCCTTCCAGTCCAGACCTCCTCACAGTACTGTGGCAAGTCGATACATGCCAAATAAATACTTATATGAACATTTAACAAGGAATGGGCGGAGAAGGCTCAGGGTTAAGCCTCCATGCAGGCGGAAGTCGACTTTCCCCGATCCCACGAGACCCAGCGGAACGGAGCCTCGCTTCTGGTCCTGTAGGGCGGAGCCTTGACCTCGGGGCGAGGAGGTGGAGGCTCCTGCGCGAATTCGTCGGGTTCTAACACACAGACACACACACACAGAAAACACCGTGCAGCAATCACATTTTGAATAAATTAATAAGATAAAAAAAATTAAAAAGGAATCAAGCCAGAGGGAACCTTGGGGTTCATAGAAGTGGACAGGCAGGAAGGTGAGAGGGAGTGGGTGGATTGAGGAAGGGAAGGGAAGGGAATGGGAGGGAGGGGGGATGGAGGAAAGCAGAGATAAGTGCTCAATATGCTTGTAAAACTAGAAAAATAAAATAATAATTTAAAAAATCAAGTAAAGATGTATTGATTTTTTAAATTTATTTTCTTATTATATTATATATATAATAGTAGTCTCAAAGTTGTTTTGGAGCCAATAGAATATCACATTATATCATGTTTAGTGCTATATGTACTTGCTAATGAAAAACATAGTTCATAAAGAAAAGGCATTTTCCTTTGGAATTTTCAGAGGCATAGTCTACAAATTCTGTATATTTCTGAATAGTAGACAAAAAGACTTCACTCTTCCTTTATTCCCAAAGCTCTTTAAGCAAACCTCTTTTTTTTAACTTTCGCTATATTGACTTATTTCGTTTTATGTCTTTCTCCTTGCCTTGACTCTGAGCAGCCAAGAATTGGGATTAGTGCTCAACACAGAGTAAGAGGATAACCACACGAGTGGTTTGACACATGTAATGGAGACAACATTGGCGAAAGGAATGAATGGCTCTGGGGATTTAAATGAACAGCAGCTGCAGCCACAAGGAGACAAGGGCGAGCCCATGTCCTTGGCGAAAGATTTGTCTAACCAGCACCTACTGGTCTGCAGACCTTTCCCTGCTGAGATGCAGCAGAAACACTGGGGTGAAGTGGATGCCAGCAGGCAGCCCTCAGTCACGTGCAGTAGCAGGGAAGTCCTGGCTCCCCTGTATTGGGCTAGATATCCATGGAGAAAGATGCTGTGAATGATCAGTGTGGGGAAATGGGGAGCTGTGAAAGGGCCTACAGGATTCACTGCCAGCATCATCCCCACGGTCCCCCCAAAGCCTTCCTTGTCTAAGTTGTACGGATTCTTCTCTGGCAAGGTCATCCATTCAGATTTAGATGACAGATGTCACTTGAAATGCTAAATCTTATTTTGCCATGTAATACCTACCCAGGAATAGAAGCCAAGCTAAAAATAGTTTATGGAAAGAAGTCCCTTCCTGTCACATAAAACTGCTTTTCTCCAACCTGCTGCCTTCTGTGCAGCCAATGTAAATCATGAACTAAGTCCTTACTAAGATCTAAAATGTAAATGCACAACGACTTCCTATAAAGATCATTCAATATGAGATGTTTATGAGAATGAAAAAATACTGTACATCACTAGAAGCACAAGCATTCTTTGTTCATATATTTTCTCACAGTAGGTCAGTAGGAGGATTCTGATTCAGCCTTTAACACTTAAATTCTGGTCTCCTATATGTCACTGAAACTTGCTAAGCCTAACTTTCCTCATCTCTAAATACAGGTCACATTAAATCACTCTTCCCTCTGAGCTACATCTTGAACACATCATGCTTTCTTCCTCAGAACCTTTAGCCATGCTCTAATTTTTAGAATCTTTCTTTTCTAGCTGGTGTCTATTTTTTTTTTTTTACTTTATTTTAGCTCTAAGTCCATTCCACCTAACATTTATTTCATATGAGAAAAGAGCTGTATAGGTGTAAATGTGAGACAGCATTAAGAATGAATAAATATTTATTGCATGAATGAATTCATTGCATTCTACTGAACACTTCTCTGCCTGTTTAGACTGTTATAGTTTGTCTACAGTTTTGTCAAGCAAACCAGGTGAGTATGTTGCCGCCACTTGACGAGGAAATGGAGCTCAAGGAGGTCAAAGGTCATGCATATGTGTCTCACGTAGTAACACTGGGGTTCGATATGACTCTTGGGCTCCAAAGACCCTATGTCTCTGGCTGGGCCACATCATTGTCTCAGAGCCCCTCCCACAGGCTCCTCACAAGAGGAACCCGTGCACCATCCCATTACCTCTGTTGCGTGTGACTTCGCTCATGCTGCGGAGTCAATGGAACCCGGACTTACCATGCTCTTCTTGTCTGCTTCTGGATGGTGTACCCCGTGATGGCAGCATTGCCATCATCCTTTGGTGGTGTCCATGTGAGAGCCACATTCTCTCCCCACACGTCTTCAATTTTCACAGTTTGCGGTGGACCTGGACGATCTGTAAGAGGAATTCATACCATCGCTGTCATGGTTGGGCACAGGTGTCAACTTGACGGTTGAGGGTTTGAGCTCTGGGGCACATTCGTAGAGAATTAGTAGTTGAGTTAAGCCCAGAGCAAACCTGCAGGAGATTGTCTAGTGGATGGGGAAGGTGGGTGGAAGGAGGCCCTGGACAGGTGAATAAAATAGAAAGGGCTGGTTGAGGTAGTTGGCAGGCATCCTTGTGTACGCTTGGCCAGACATGCTGTTCTGGCAAGGAAGGATCGTCCCTCTCTCAGTTGTTATGTGGAGATGGTGTGTGGCCGGTTCACTTGGCCCTTTGGTGAACTAGACTAAAAACTGTAACCAGATTACTGTAAGATAATAAACCCCTTGTTCCCTTTAACTTGTTTGGTGGTAATTATCAACAACCATGCAGGATAACTGCAGCAATCATTGCATTATCACTTTCACTTCCAGTCTATGTACTGACACATGAAGATATCTTAAAATATCCTATTCCCAGGCTGGGGCAATGACTTAAAGATTAAGTCTTTGTCTTGCAAGCAATAGGACTTAGATGCCACTCCCAGGTTCCACGTTAAAATGTCAGGCAGAAATGGTGGCAACCTGCACTTCTGATCCAGAAAGATGGAGTCTAGAAAAGCCCAGAGCAAAGCAGTACGTAGAGCAACCCAGGGTGATTCCTGATGTCACCTTTGGGCCTCTAAAGGCATACACACTCCAGTGCCCTCTGGTTCTCTCTCTCTCTCTCTCTCTCCCTGACACCAAAGGCAGTGCTTTTTCAAACCCTGTCACAGTACTTTCACAGAGCTCTTGGTTCCTTCCTTTAGAGGGAAGTTCAGCCAGGACCCATGACACAGCCTCGTGGTTCTCGGAACTTAGCAAAACCCCAGAAGGTTAGTCAGAAGGAAAACAGGGCTTGGGTCAGAGTACAAACCGTCACCCAAAGACTGGATCACTGGAGGAAACTGTCCTCTTTGGCTGAAATAAAAGTGATCAGAAACATGGGTTTTTCTGCTCTGTTATTAAATTAGCTAACTTAATTAAATGAACAACATGTTTGTTATTTTGTTTTTCAGATGGTATCTTCTCTGTAACGTAGGATGGCCTCAAACTCAGCCTTCTGCTTCAGTCTTCTGAGTTCTGGAATTATTAGTATATATCATGTGCCTGGTTCTTTCATTCATTTCTTGATATTGTAAAAATTATGACAGTTCAAGGAAGAGGGGACCATGCATAAAAAGGATCCTTGTTCTGTTCCTCCAACTCTGGACAAAAGTGAGAACTAACTGTACTTCCTTTTTTAGTTATCTGACTATTTCAGAAGGATCAGTCCTTTCAGTTTTCATTTTTTTACATCTTCCTAACAGTTCATAAAAAATATTTCCATTCAGACTTGACAGCTAGATAATTTTAGGTGTAGTAAGAAAAATGTTAGGATATATCTAGAAGCTACATTTTTTTAGTGTAAATATTCAACATAGAAAATAATCCATCCTCAAGAGAATGAGAAAACAGGATTATAAAGTAGTCCAGATAGAGTTACCACAAAGTGCATCTGTTTGTTTTTCTTGAGCGTGTGCCTAGGTCTCTCGTGTTTATTTTAGTCAATGAAAAGTTATTTTGAAATATTAGCAAACATTCCTACCCTATCTATGTCCCTAATATTTATGAGAGAGAGGGGACAGAACATGCGTGCCTTGGTGCTCAAATGGAGATCAGAGGACAACTTTAAGAAGTCAAGTCTCTCTTTCTACCATTTGGGCTTCTGGGAATCAAACTTCAGTTGCCTGGTTTGTAAGCAGGCCCCTTATCCATTGAGCTATCTGGCCAGTCCTGTTTTTTTAATCTTAAAAAGCTAAGATTGTGTGTGTGTGTGTGTGTGTGTGTGTGTGTGTGTGTGTGTGTGTGTGTGTGTGTAACCACCCAAATATCTCTCTCCTAATGGCCAGGATGAAAATGATTGGTTTCTATATTTTGGCAGAATATCCTAGAACCTTCATCCAAACCTACCCACAATCTGGATGTCGATGGATGCATTTTCTACGTATTTGTCCACTTTGACCTGCAGATCATACTTCCCAGAGTGACTCCTCTCAGCCTTTCTGATGAATATAATTGTATCCGTCTCAGAGTTGCGAATATTTATTTGGTTCTTATCAATTTCTTCACCATCCTTCTTCCAGGTCAATTCTGGTCTTGGTTTGCCCTAAAATGAAAGCCAAGAGGAGACATTAGATTGTCTCAAGTTTTGTTTTGTTTTGTTTTTTTCTCCGCCAGAAGAATGACTACGGCCTAACCCGCTGTGTATGGTCGTGGAAATGCCGCCACCCTGACCTCATAATGGGTGACACAACGCTGGAAAGTCACTTCCTGGTGATTGCTTTCCGCTGTCAAGAGCTGTACCAACCACCTCGTGATGGTCGCTTCTCTTACTCTTCACATCACAGTTAGTATCTTTAATCTCATTGCTTTGGACAGAGGAGTTTGCTTGAGGCCTTGTGGCTAAGAAAAGATTGGAACATTTTGTGTGGAACTTGTGTTCCCACAAGTGGACCTTTCGGTCTTCAACAATATAGTCGTCAAACTCATGAGCTCTGGAGCCCCATATCTATGTTTGGATCGTGACCACTTGATGGTCGTGTCACCTTGAGCAAACTGTGTACATGCTCTGGGTGCTTCTGTTGAGCGGTCTATAAAATAGCAGCAGTAGTGGCACCTGCCCTACAAGGTGGTTCTGAATATCAGAGTCTTAACAGAGCCTCTGCAGACTACACAGGTATTTTCATAACATCACCTAAAGGCTAATGATTATTGTTCATTTGTACTGTGCTGTTCATCTCAGACTGGGGCCGAGTTCTCCTCGACTCCTTGTAGCTGCTGATATTAGTTTTTAAGAGCAGACCTTAGGAAATTATAATCTCCAGCTGGAGAGATGGCTCAGGGGTTAAGCCTCTGACGGCAGAAGAACCTGAGTTCAGATCCCAGATCCCACGCAAACATGCCAGGTGGAAATGGCAGAGGCCTGCGCTTCTGGCTTGGGGAACTCCAGAGCAAAACAAAGAGGAGGTAGCAATCCAGGAGTCACCCTTGGAACACACACACACACACACACACACACACACACACACACACACACACACACACACAGAAAAAAAAACAAAAATGATAATCTCATTCATGGGAATGAGTGTTTTCCTTCCTTTGTTCTTTCCTTCTTTCCTTCCCTTCCTTTCATTCTTTCCCTTCTTCGGGGGAAAGTCCCTTTCCTTCTCGAGAAGGCCCTTTTCTTCCTCCGAAAGGAGGAGGGAGGAGGGGGAAACCGGGAGGGGAAGAGCGGATGCGAAGGAGAAAAACTTCTCCGGCCGTGGAAAGGAGGGAGACTCCTTTTCGTCCGGATCGCGGGGTCCTTCGGAACCCTCTTCCTCCCTCCCGGGAAGAAATCCCGAGGGGCAAGGACCTCCCTTCTTCCTTCCCTCCCTCCCTCCCTTCTTTTCCCGGAGGTCCAAAATTCTTCCCTTCGTTCTCCAAAGCCCTTCTTCCCTTCTTCCTCCCCCCTCCTTCTCCTCCCTTCTTCCTTCTCCCTACCGTCTTCCTTCCTCCCTTCTTCCTTCCTCCCTCCCTCCCTCCTTCCTTCCTTCCTTTCTTCCTTCCCTCCCTCCCTCCCTCTCTCCTGCCTTCCTTCCTTCCTTTCTTCCTTCTTTCCCTCCCTCCTTCCTTCCCTCCTTCCTTCCTCCTCCCTTCTCCTTCTCTGCCTCCTCCTCTTCCTCCTCCTCTCTCTCTCTCTCTCAGGTAAGGTTTCCCATACCCCAAGAGTCTCAGACTCCATGGATAATCAACTGTGTTGGGCTCCTGAATCTCCACCCCTGCTTCTTGAGTACTGGGATTACAGATGTGCACCACCAAATCTGGTGTGTATATTTGTTTGACACAATATCTTGCTATGTAGTTCTGGCTATCCTCGTATCCCATGTATATACCAGGTTGGCCTCAAGCTCAAAGTAATTCCCCAGTCTCAGCATTGGATTCCAAGTACTGGTATTGTAGGCATGAGCTGGGTGTACATATGCATGAGACATAGACTTGATTATTGTAAAAAAACCTGACTAATCTTATAATAACTGATCATTTCGTTGGCATGAGGATTTTACACTGCACACATGTATTTCAGTTAGTGGTATGGAGTTTTCAAATTGGAGCGCTTTTTTCCTTTTGGTTAGGGGTCACTGTGTGAACTAAGTATGGTTTTGATGAATGTTACACTGAGAACTTCCTTTCAAACGATCAGTATTACACATGGCTGACCACAGAGATGCGTCCAGTGTTTCTTCATTTGGTATCTCTCTGATAATTTCTGAGCTTTAGGCAAGACAGAGCTTACCCGCGTCCTGCAGAAGTTCAACCTGCAATACTATGGTATTTCTTGCTCCCACAGCAGGACATTCTCGAATCACCTCGTATATACCTGTCCTCGTATACCTCGTGTATACCTGTCCATGATTGACCTACTCCTTCTGGGGCATTGTGAGTCATGGTGAACTTGACGTTTAGGCCAGTTCCCTCTACAGCTTGCACACTGCAGCCCTAGGAAGAGGAGAGGAGGCGGTCCAGGTGTTACCTGGAAAGGAATAACCAGATTGACGGCTTCTCCCACTCTGCGGATGTAGGTCTGCTTCAGATGCCTGGGGATGCGAATCTTGGGAGGCTCTGGGGAGAGGAAAGAAGCAGTTGTCCAGTCACTACAGTGCTCCCTGGAAATGACCTTGCCTAAGTGTAACCGATGGCTCTTGTAACCCATCCTTGGGCTCCCAGCTCCGTATCAAATCTTGGATGTGCTACTAATATTATATTTGGCAACTTTGATCTCAATTGTTTTCTTCTGGCAGAAATAACTTACTTTGATTCAGCAACATTTGTCCCTGGCCTTCCTGACTCTCTTATAACTTGTAGTTTGATTATTATAGGACAAAAGCAATTTTTTAGAAAACCACCAAGTTTTCTTTTCGAGTCTTCCTTATCCATACCTTTCACAGTTTTTAACAATGGGATTTCTTTCCTCAGTGTTTCTATCCCACAAAAGATCTATAAGCACCACTTTAGATAGCAGGTAAGTAACGTTAGCTAATTTAATTATCATATTCTCTTGATGTGATATTAGTATTATTATTCCTATTTTTTCAGGTGAAGAACTTGAACATAAGAAAATCATAACTCTTGGCCAAGGTCACATAGCTAATAAACAACAGAAGTAAGATTAAACTTATATGGAGTATCTGTAGGAATATATTAAGAAGATGTGCTTGCTTCATACTTTAGCTTCGTCCATTTTTAAAATTTTTTTATTATTTATTCAATTGTGCGTGTATGTATGTGTGTATGTGTGTGTGTAGAACCATGGGCAAATTCGGGAACCACCATGGATGCCTCCACCTCCTCGTTTACTCTGCCCCAGGATTCACAGGCTCCGCCCTACCAGGACCAGAAATGCAGGCCGCCCTGCTTCCACCCAGAGTCTATACATGGGGTCTAGGATCCGAACTCAGGACCTTCTGCCTACAAGGCGAAGGCTTAACCCCTGAGCCACCTCTCCAGCCCCAGCTTCGTCCATTTTATCCACGCATACAATCATTCATCTGACTATACATCCACCTATCTGTCTGTACATGCCATAACTTAGTCCCAAAAAGTTTTAGGGACTCATATTAAGAGTTCATGGAAAAACCTTGTCAACCATCCAACTATGCAAATCCTCTGTCAGATTTTTCTTTTCCTTGGAATTGTGGTTCTCAAACTCTCAGTACTCTATTTTCCTTTGTGTGGATTTTATTAAATTAAACTGAAAAACTATTAAAATATTGCCTTGTTCATTTGAAAATAGATAACATTTTACAGAGGACAGTTAGATTCTTTTATTTTTCTCTTCTAGCTGTTGTGATATGTTGTGTTGGTTGACATTCATGAAGAACATCCAGTTTCACATATATGGGAGGTATCTTTTCACAAGCCTTCCATACAACTGGAAAAGTTACTTTTCAATCCTATATTGAAACATATATGAGTCATAGCTTCCTAAAGATTAGCTGCCTTTTTAAATCTGAAACCATTTGTGTGACTTCTTTTCAGTCTGTGATATTAAAATCTATTATCTTGCATTTAAATGTATATGTGTGTCTTTAAAAATAGGGTCTTGGTTAGGGTTAGAGTTAGGCTTAGGGTTAGGGTTAGGGTTAGGGTCAGGGTTAGGGTTATGCTTTTACACCCAAAAAAGGCTAGAATGTTTTCACATTAGAGCCAGATTGCTTGTGGGGATTGTTTGCACCTTTGCAAAAAATGGGGTCCTGTGGTCAAGCAATCCCCCTTCTTGAACCTTCCAAGTACAGTTGGGACCATGAGCCCACATCACCATGCCCATCTTCCATGCATCTCTTTTTTTCCACAAGCTTTGGTTGTTTGGAAAGTATCACTCCATTTAAATTTGGGTAGCTCTTCCAAATTCTATCATGTTTTATTATGTAATATTTAAAAGACTACATGTTAATGTTACTATCCTATTAATAAGAATGTTTTTAAGTACTGTTTAAACTAATTTTTATTGAAAGTACAAATGTTTTCACTGGCAAGTTGACAACAAACTCTCTAAATTGCATGTCTTGAAGTGAAATGCTTCATTTTTTTTTTAGAAAATATATCTCAAATTCTCCATAGTCTGTTACTCAGTGATTCTTTCTTAAAATATTTTATTTATTTGTGTGTGTGTGTATGTGTGTGTGTGTGTGTGTGTGTGTGTGTGTGTGTGGTGGAGGTCAACCTTTTATCATTCCTCAGGACTACTTTTGTGTTTGATTGTGGTCCGATGCAGTATCCCCCACTAGCCTGGTACTCACTAATTCGGGGTGACTGACCAGTGAGACCCCCCCCAAAGATCCAACTGTCTCTGCCTCCCCAGCACTGGGCTTCTATGTGTGGACCCCCACCACATGGCTGACTCTTAGGGATCAATGCCAGATCCTTGCGCTTGCAGGACAAGCCATTTTTAAAGGTTTTCTCCCTAGCCAGAGACAGGAATTGACAGAAAATAAAAGCCAACTCTGGGAAACAGAGACTCGGTTTGATATCTTTGTCCCCTACCTATGATTTCCTTCACAAGAATGGGCTGAGAATAATACTTGGGCTCGCTAGCCCCAGCGGCATTGATGGCCTTCACACGCACAAAGATCTTCGCATCCGTGGGCAGACCGGAGATAGTGAACTTGGTCTTGTCAATCAGATCTGTGTTTGCAACGATCCAGTCCTCAGCTACAACCCATGAAAGAAGAAGAAAAGAGGCAGAAACGGTGATTAATAAGAGGAATCGCCCTAACCATCACAATCTGCTTTGTTTTGCACTCATAATTAAATCATTTTGAAAAGCCTATCTATAATGTGGACTTGGAGTACATGGGTAGACATTTTCGTTCATTGAAATAAGTGGAAAAAAGCACTAAAATGGTGAGCATAAACAATAGGAAGAACTAACTATTAGATTTTGCTGCTTCTGGAAAAAATAATAACTGTATCCAAAAGTTTTGCAACAATTTTTCTCTAATTTGGTTTCATATGGATTGGACTAATCATGATATTTAGTAATTTATGCACATTAAAATACAAAAAACAAAAATTGCCAGGCTTATAAAAGAGAGTAATCGTCCTTTATCGCTATGTAATCTCTATTTTTTTCTTGGCTGGTTTATTAGTGGGAGGGCACTAACATGAGTCTAAAGAGTGTAATCATGTTCATTCGCATCCACGGTGAAAAACCACTTATATTTACAAAGAGGAAATGATGCTCATGAGCTGATACCTCATGAGTTGGCACAATCCTTTCCCCTCAACCAGAAAAATCTGATTTTTTTTCTTCCCAGCATTTGATTGCTTCATCTACAACATCAAAAACTTCAACCCAGCATCCAGTTAGAAGAATGTCATCTTCTAACTGATATAAATAAATGTCCACAGGAAAAAGACATCTGGGATCCCAGTGAGTTACCCCTTCCCTCACCCACCTCCCCAACTCTAGGGATGCCTATGTGGATGTGGAGAATGCCCTTTATCTGTGATCATGAGACATTCCTAGAAATGCTATTTTACAAATGCCGAGAGCTTCACAGAATACTTTACCTGGCAGGTCACACGCAGCCTCCCCATTTTCATCAGACTGTTTTGCTGATGTACCTTTGAGAATCCGTCATTAAAATTAATTAAGGACACCCACTTTCACACCAGAAGAATATCATATCAGTAGTCAGCATTCTCTGTTAGTAAAGTAGGCAAAGTAGGCAAAGAGGCTTTTCTTCAGGGCAGTGATAGAGACCAAACATGTTAAGGGGGTGTGTGGGGGGGGTTCCTCTGGAGAGGTACAGCTTGCCCTGTGTAGCCTGAGGGTTTTGTCCTCAGGCACCTGCCCCAGAGAAGAGAAGGACTAAGAAAAGAGAAGACAAGGGAGGCAGGGGCACCTCCAGCAGTGGGAAGAAGAGCTAGAGGAAGAACCAAGCACGACTCTGAAGGGAAAGAAGGATCTGGTCCTGGAATCCATAGCCCACAGTATTCCTGCTTCTCTACTTTCCTCTCTAGTCTCCAGGGAACATGATGCTCCCAAGGTGAGGCTCCCTCATCAAAATCTGGGAATATGATACTTGAGCATTGTCTTAGCAGGACTCAACCATGTCTCACCAGGTTATGAATAGAAATGGAGTCTGCTCCAGCAACTGATGGAGTAGATCTGGTCGCCATGACAATGAATCTACATCAAGGAGACACACTAAGCAAAACTGGCTCCCTGCATTCCAGGTGGATAGGCATGTCCCACTGGTTTGGAATGATGGACCTTTCTCGATATCAAGGAAAGGAGCTATGGCAAAGGGATAAAAAAAAAAATGGCTTCCCCTGGGGAGACTGATAACTAACTCTCGCTGTCTTTTCTCCTCTCTCTCTTTTCCAGCTCTATTTGGAGTATATAGGAAAAAGTTAAGAAGTCCTATATCGTGGCAGCTTAGAGGATGTGTGGATGATAAAAATTATTTATGACTTTGAAAAAAAAGATGCACCTTTCAGTAAATGGTCTGCTTCATAGATATTTTCATAATCAAGAGACAGTGGATGGAAAAGTGAAAACAGGAGATTAAGAAAAAAAAATACAAAAGAGAAAACAAGATGGAAAAGATGGAAAGGGAATAAAAACGGCTACTGTAAAACTCAAGGAAACAGAGAGAAACTAATTTCCCAGGGGATGGGTAAGAAACATGTAAGTTGTTAAATGCGTGAGGTGAAACCTTAAGAAAAGGATGAACTGGAGTGAAGGAAGACAAGAAGAGTAAAATGCTGCAGGCATAAAAACGAAAATAAGAAACGAAAGGCAGAAAGAAACCCACACAACCTTCAAAAAAAATTCTCTTACACAATAAACCTGACATATCTAAAAGCATTAAACACTTCAGGAAATTAGTGTGGACGACAGCAGCCATTATGAGAGAATGAAGAATAAGGCCAGCCACATTAAGAAAACAAGGAAAGACTGCTAGAAGAAAGATATACACATTACGAAAGAACTTCCAGAGAAAACTAATTCCAACAGGTTATGTGGCAAAATATATACATAATAAAGACGTGTACATATACATATGTATATCCATCTATACATATGTATCTACACAGAACACACACGAAATATGTAAAATACACTTCGTTGTATTTTATCTAAGGTGGGTAACATCAAAATGACAGCCATTTATCATTTTGCTGTATCTTCTTACTTTTTAAACCTATCAGAAAGAAAAGAGTAAAGAATTTGCTCTGTTTCGTACACACATAAAAGTTCATATCCAGCAGCCACATCACATAGAAGATTAGGAAATTCTGCTGGTCGGGTAATAGGCAAAACAGAGTGGAGAGCTCATGAGTTTTTGTTTTAAATAAAAAGACAGGAAGAAATAAAAGGATTAGGAAGAAACCATATTCTGAAATTGATGCGTAAGTCACAACACCCACCTCCCTTGCTGTATTAACTCTGAGACCTTTCTTTTACATTGGTTTCCCCGTTGGTTTGGGTCAGGGGTCTTCTAAGGTTTGGTAAAATCAACACAGGGAGTGGAGTGAAGTCTATGTTAAAGGAAATCAACAATGTAGGGATGTTTCCATTGTCTTTGCCTTCGCCTCCTGAGCTGTAGCAATCATTTCTGTTGGTCCCCCAATATAGGGTTCGGGATTGCTTTCTCTGCAATTTTCTCTTCATCGGCATTTCTTTCCATGTCCTTTTCCCTCCAGGGAAGGCCCACATGGTTTTCCATCCTGATTCCCACGGGAACTGTTGCTTCTTTACCCACTCGGAGCTCCCATACTCAAAGTTTGGGATCCACAAAATGATCTCAGAGGTTAAGTCTCAGTCTGTATGTTGGAGGACATGACCAAACTTCCCTTGGCGGACTCTGTACCTACCATTGACCAGACCTGAGTCACAGGAGAGCTTCCATTTATTCATTCTTCCTTCCTTCCTTCCTTCCTTCCTTCCTTCCTTCCTTCCTTCCTTCCTTCCTTCCTTCCTTCCTTCCTTCCTTCCTTCTTTCCTTCCTTTCTTCCTCCTTCCCTCTCTTCTTTCTTTCCTCCCTTCCTTATCTTTTCCCCATCTCTTCTCCTCTTCTTTTTGATTTTCTTCTTTCTTCTTCATGTTAGGAACTGAACCCAGAGCGTCCCACACACTGGCCATCCATAGTCCACAATTCACCTATTTTCAAATGCCAAACCCTTCAGGGCAAGCATAGAACCAAGAAACATAACTGGTACTGAATGAATGTCACACCTTTTGGGCTTCTTATATCACTTTTTTCTATTACTTCAGTTGGTAACTTTTTGGCCTTGCTTCTTTTCCATTCAAAAAAAGGTAAATGAATTAATTTTCATAGGTTGAAGCTTTAAAATAAATTACTACCACATGTCGAATGTTCTCTGGGATTCAGTGATGTTTTCTTCAAAATCAAGAACGGGCTGGAGAGGTGGCTCAGGGGTTAAGCCTCCGCCTTGCAGGCAGAAGGTCCTGAGTTCGGATCCCAGATCCCATGTATAGACGCCAGGCGGAAGCGGGCGTCTGGTCCTGGTAGGGCGGAGCTTGTGAATCCCGGGACAGAAGGAGGTGGAGGCAGGTGTCCATGGTGGTTCGAGAATTCGTCCGTGGTTCTACACATACACAGATACACACACGCGCGCGCACATACACACGCACATGCACACAGTTGAATAAATAATAATAAAAAAATTTTAAAAAATTAAAAAAAAATCAAGAACGGTTCATAATTCTCCTTCCTCCTCTCCACATTTAAGGAAGCATTAAATGTCCAGATACATAGTCCTTCTAAACACACTCCACCCTTAAAGTAGACTTTCATCAACCTGCACAGAAATTGTATCAGTTCCAGAAATGGTTGTCTCTGAAGTTTTGCCAAAGGTCTCTTCTGTCTTAGCCCAGCGGTGTTGCCCAATCTTGCAGGCCATTCAGGAATTTTTCATATCTCAATGGGTTAGCAATAAGTACTGAAGAAAAACTACCTTCATATATATCTCAGAAAGATGACACCTGGCTTGATCTTATTTTCCACAAGAAAGCAATGAATTCCCAAGAAAGACAAAAAAGAAAGCAAGACAGATCTCACCTAGGATGGCGATACTCACTGTAACCTCTAGATGTACTTACTTCCTTCAAAGCAATATTCTAGCACATAGCCGTCTAAACCTGCAGCACCAATCTGGTCTGGGGGTCTCCACTTCATTGTCACAGTCGAGTCAGTAACAGAGTCAACAGCCAGAAGAGTAGGAGGGCTGGTTACAGCTGAAAGGGAAGCAAATAACCTCTAGGTACAGCTGGCGGTAAGGCGAAGGTCTGAGCAAAAAAAGAGATGTATGGGGAAAGCAGCCAACCTGTTTCTCTTCTTTAGTTTGGTGTGAGGGGCTGGGAGGCAGAAAAGTGAAGCGGTCAAGCTTTAGGATCTACCGATTTAGAGTAATTTTCTAATCGTTTTGTAATTTTAAAACAAACCAGTAAATCTCCTTTCTTTTGAAAACATACACGTAACTCTGTAAAAGAGTGGCGACCTTTGTTCTTTGCCTCTACTGAACTGGCATTTTTTTCTGTTTAATAGATAACATTACAACGTAAACCCGAGAGACTAATTTCTGAGTGGATCTTGGCCTTAGTTATGCAGCCATGTTTCCTCCCTGTGATACATCAGGAAGAATAAATGAAGAGTAGTCATGGGTGGATGGGCTCAGCTACGTGTTTCCAGCGAAGAGTGAATGAATTCTAGGGTCTACATTATGAAGAAATTCAACTCGTTCAAAGTTATTTTACTTACTTATTTTTTGCATGTGTAAATGTGTGTGGGTGTGTGTGTGTGTGTGTGTGTGTGTGTGTAAAGAGGGCACTTGAGTGTGTATGCCTGGAGAACTAAGGATGACATTGGAAATCATCTTGGATTGCTCTACTTCCTTATTGCTTTGCTCTGGGCTTTCCCAGGCTCTGCCTTCCAGGTCAAGAAAAGCAGGCTACCGCCATTTCTGCCCAGTGTTTTTATGTGGGATCTGGGAACAGAACTCAGGTCTTTTTTGCTTCTGAAGTTACTTTTTACTCTCTTAGAACATTGTCTTTAACCCATTTCCAGCTTCCTGTCCAGTTTCCTGTCCAGCCACCACACTGAGAGGCCTCCAGACTGGTTTTGTTAGAAGTCAGAAAGAAAGCAGTCATGATCAGGAAAGTGAATCCCACAATAAGGATCTCTCTCTCTCTCTCTCTCTCTCTCTCTCTCTCTCTCTCTCACTCACTTACCCAAAGGAACAAAGGGCTTGGAGGGCATGCTGGGCTTGGAGATGCCAATGGCATTGACTGCAAAGATGCGGACCTCATAGGCCACGCCTTCAATCATCTTCTTGGGCTCAAAAGTTGTTTCTTTGCAGAGATCAAAGTTCAGCCTCATCCACCTAGAGCTTTGCTTCTTTTTCCTCTCAATAAAGTATCCTGCAAATGCACAAGGCAGACACAGGCATTTGACTTCAGTCTCCAAAACTCAACCTGGTCAGATCATAGACATTTAAAAAAGTTTCACATATTCTCAGCACACTGAGAGAAATTAGCCATGCATATTTCAATTTAACTTACCTATTCCATCAATTCTTAGGGAATACAAATATGAACATCAGAAAATATAGATAAAAATAAAATAATGGGACTAGAAAAAAAAAACGCACTAAGATACTAGATAAAGAAGAAAACCAGATCACAGACATGTGGATCCTAACAAGTTAGTCACTGTGGTTGAGCAATTTTGTTAGAGTCAAGAGTCCAGGAGGCCCCAGCAGTGGAAATAAGAAGGAGAAATGATCAGTTCTGTGTCTCATTATTAGCAGTAGAAAATAATTCTTGTGCCACCGGGAAGCAAAGCTAAACATTTAATTTTAAAAGAAATTTATCCATCACATACTTACTAATATTTACTGACTAGAGCAGTAGAAGCTAGACTTGCAGCTGTTACAAAATTAGCTACTGCATATAAATAGCAAAGAAATAGGAGTGAGAAAGAGGAGAGAACGAGCAGTCAGATTATACTTACTAGACCTATCCAAATTTCAAGCAATTATAGAGCATCTCTATATACTTCCATTTTTATAGCTATTGGAAGTCATAGCATAATAAGCTTTCTTCCCCTCCTTCTCCACCCAGCTCTCTTTCTTTCTCCTTTTGTTTTTATTAGTGCTGAGAATTGCATCAGGATGTGTATGTTAGACCAGGATTCTACCAACAGGATGTCTCCTAAGTGTAATTTTTGAAAGATATTTGGTTCTAATATGCATAACGAGGACTCCAACTACAAGGTAGGGACGTGAACTTCTCAGTCCGTGGTTACCTAGGATTGGAGACCCTCCATCGTAGGCTGGAGGCTCCCAGTTCATGATGCACCAGTCATCTCCCACCTCTGTTACGTTCGGTGCCACTGGAGGATCAGGGATGTCTGGAGGAAGCAAAAACAGAGGAGCACATGAAATAAAGTGTGTTTTCAGGTGATAGGCATGCAGACTGTAAACCTGAGTATTTTTCCTCAAATGTATTTAGTGATTAACATGGACCAAAAGCTACAGTCTCTATGGGATAAGGGGAAGATAATAAATAACAAGGTCTGCAAATCCTTTAAAGTAGGGCTATGCATTGCAGAAACAAAGTCACATGGAACCCAAGACTTTTATTCTATATTTTGAAAATGATGACTGAGACATTATTGTCCGAAAGGTGGACGCAGATGCTTTTTTTAACTACAAAAATAAACTTCCAGCAGCATGGAATCCAAGAGTAACTAGCGTAAATTTTGTCACAGAAGATTCAAGGTACTGACAGATAGAAATTTCAAAAGTCAGAAATGGCAAGAGATGATATCTTATAAATATAGTTCCAACTCCTCTGTTATCAAGGACTTATTTTTGTTCAGTTTGGAACATGTCCATTCAGGAAATCTAAGAGGGTCTCAAGAGACGCTAGAACACCAACGACCTGCTAGATTCATAGATTTCAAGTTTAGGAAAAAAATGCATTTCTGGTTATCTGAGGAATGAAGAAATGGTTAACATTCCTCTACAATGATTATGACTTAGGAAATCAGTTAGCAATTGTGTTTCAGTGACCTTTAAAGGCACCCAATGGGACAATGACTAATGAGGAGCAGCTGACTTTAGTCAGTTCCTGCACTGAGAGTCCTCTATGCAAGAAAATATAAGAAAGGGATGAAAAGAGAGGAACATGAAACACAGAAAGAAAAGCAGTAAACACAGGCAGAAACACAGGCCACTGGTCTAAAGACTGGGGCTCCTTGTGGACTTCTCTGTCCGCTTGCCTGGACGCTTCCTCTGTCAGAGAACTCACCCACGACTTTAATCTTGATGCTCGCATGGGCTTCTCCAGCTTCATTTTTCAGATTTATATTGTAGACACCAGAATCATCTCTCTCAGCAACATCAATGACCAACGTGCTGCTGTCAGGATAAGATTCTGCCCTTATCCGGCCACTGCCTTCCATAATCGCCTGAAGAGAAAGAAACAAGATATATCACAAAAGTTACTGTAAAGCGCCCAAAGACCCCAGCTAGACAGAATACTGGTGTCCAAGTTAATCCTCACCCAGGAGGATTTAGTCCATTTACCCATGAGGAAACCAAGACGTTACGTGCTCAGGTCTAAAAAATGGCGAAGCTTGTTAACTACTTAGCTCTCCCAAGAGGAAACTTGGAAGACTGAAAATTCAAGTTAGGATAGGGTCTCTCCGTGTGGAAAATTAGAACTGTTCCATCTCTTATCATAAACAAATAGTTCATTGTCATAAATGTCTTGAAATTTTAAAAATACCAAAAAGGGTTGAAAAAGATTTCAAGACTAATCTTCCACTCAGTTTACATTTTTTTGGCATGATGGCATGTGGGCGGGTGTGTGGGTGCTCAAGTGCATACGTGAGTGTCCTGGAGTGTGTGTGCCTGCGGAAGTTCAAGGGTGATATGAGGAATCATCCCCCTGTTCTCTCCCACTTCATTGTTTTGAGCCTGAGTCTCTAATAAAAACCAGAACATGTCATTAGGGCTAATGTGACTAGCCAGCTTGTTCTGGGGAATCCCAGGCAAAAGAAATTGCAGGCAGGTCGCCACACCTGTCCAGCATTTTCATGTGGGATCTAGGGATCTGAACTCAGGTCCTTTTGCTTGCGAGGTAAGGACTTTAGCCCCTGACTCATCTCTCTACCCCTGAGTTTTCATTTTTCATGTTGTGAAAAAATGAATACTAATTCCTGAAGTACAGGTAGAAGTTGAGTTTTCTACTGTATTTTTTCTTCTACATCCTTCTGTTTTTCGATTCTTCTTTCCTAAACCTGAAATTTGAACAATGACACTTTTCTGAGTCTCAAGTTATATTTCCTCTTTGACAAAGAATAACAAATATACAAAATGAAAGTCAGAGAATATCAGAGTAACTTAAGCATTGGATAACTTGGCTATAACTGTTAAGTTTTCTCTCCCTCCTTCTATAGCAGAAGGAGTTTATTACTGAAAAGCACAACTTGCCAAAATGCAGAAAACAAGTGACTATGGACTTGAACAGGACATATATGCCTTACCCGCCCCCTACCCCAAGAATCAGGGAGCATCATGAAAGAGGGGGTGGGAAGATTTTAAGAGTCTGAAGTGAGACGGTGGTGGACCAGACATGAAAGAGCTATGATACGCAAGATTTCATGGCAGATGTGTATACTTATGCAAGAATTGCATAGGCTCCGTCTCAGTCTCTCACCAGGAAAGTAGAAAGATCCAGAAAATCTACATCTCTCTGAACGACTGGTGAGGACTAATGCTGATGGAGATGAAAAGAAGAACGCTTTCCTCCGTGGTACCTACTGATCTACGACACTTGCTGGAGCATAAAACGGGTCAGACATGTACCATCAAAGACAAACTAGATGAAACACAGTGGCCACACCAATGAAAAGATTTGAAAACAGGAAGGATTGTAAGGAGAAAAAGAGGGGGGAGGGGACTTGGGACTAAGGGCTGAAAATTGGAAATATTTTGAATTCACTATATTCATGTGTACAATATATTTTTTAAAAAGAATGGAGAAATAAAGTCTGCTGTCTACCCTGGTGTCTGCATTTGAACTCCTAAATCAACAACGCATGACTATGACAGCAGCCAGGACATCTAGTGGGTGATGACTTGCTCCTGTGTATCGGGCACAGGGTAGCAGAGGCAGGAGGACTTGAAGCAGAAGAAAACCTGAAATAATCTTAGTAATACATTATGATATCCTCCTCAGTTTTCTTTGTTTTATTTCATTTTTTAATGCTATACTCTCTAAAGACACGTAACTCAGTTGCATGAGTTGGTTCTACAGGTGACATAGGACAGTTGATTCCATGTGTCTCCCAATGGGTTTCTCAAGTTCTTTGGCAATCGATCCACGTGGCATACCCTGGCGCCTGGAAACCAGTGGGCTAATACCTGTCCTTAGAATTTCCTGTTCTCCCAAATGCTATAGAAGTGGAATAAATATGCAGTCTCTCAAATCACATTGCTGATGACTTTAGATTCATCTATGTTGTTGCATGTATTACTTGTACATTCTTTTTACACTGCTGAGTAATATTCTGCAGTATGTTTCATGTGCAGTTAGCTCATAGTGTGAAAACTGTACAATTAGACTTTGGATTCTTTTCATGTTTTGACAAAAACTTAGAATTTATTTTAAATGAAGCTGGCCTTGAACTCACAAGTACTGGAATTTTTGCCTTTTGCCTTCCAAGTACTGGAATTATTGACATGTGCTACCATGCATAGTTAAAATCCCTTTTTAAAAAAAATCATTTAATTCAGCATAATTATTTTGGTATTATTCATGAACAAGATTCATTCATATTAGCTACATTCTCCTTTAAGATTATAAAATATGTTTTAAATTTATATGTAAGATTTATAAAACATGTATTATCTTATATTTTATAAAAATATTCTAAATTATATATTATGAATACATTATGCTTTATAAATATATGTACTATATCACATACATTAGCAACTCATTTATTTTTATTTATTTCTGAATAATAGTCCATTGTATGGATATATTACAATTAGTTTAGCTATTCACCTATCCATGGACGTTTGGATTGCTTTGCATTTGTTATTAAAAATAAGGCTATTGATTATTTTGTGTTAGAAGTTTTTTTTTGTCAGTTTCATTGGATTTTCTGTGTAAGTACTGATTGCTAATCTACAGCGCCATGGGATCGTTCTCCATTGGAGTTTCTACATTGGTAAGCATATAAAGGCAGTTTCCAATACAGATATATTTATTTCTTTTTCTTGCCTGGTTTTCCTGCTAAAATTTTCAATGTAGATTAGAGACAATGAAAATGAACAGGGTTTTTCACTTGGTCTTGGTTTTAGGGGAAAGCTTTCAGTCACCATTAAATATGATGATAATTACAAGATCTTCTTCAATGAATTTTCATTTTTGGAAGCTTTTTTCACTTACTAATTTGTCGAGAGAATTTTTATTAGGAATGTACATTGGGTAGTATAAAATGTCTTTCCTGTTTATTGAGATGGTTATATATTATTTCTGTGTTAACATCACAAATTATAAATCAACTTTTACATTCTTCCACAAGAACTTTTACATATAAAGGATAAATATTGGCTTTGATTTTTGAACTTCCTCTATTAAATTTTGCTTAGACTTTTTTTTTAATCTACATTCATGAGATATACTGTTTTACAGTGTTCTCTTCTTGGAATGTCTATACAGGGTTTTACTTTAAGGTTAATGCTGTTGGCCATTAAAAATTAGTTAAGAGGCTGGGTAGATGGCTCTTGCTGCATAAGCATGGAGGTCTGAGTTCAAATCCCAAGAACCCACATAAAAAAGTCAGTATGATTACAGATGCACCTGTAACCCCAGAGCTTAGGTGGGAAGGGAGGTTGGAGGGCAGAAGCAGAAGGATCCCTGGGTTTACTGGCCAGCAATCCAGCCCCAGGATCAGTGACAGCCCCTGTGCTAAGGGGATAAGATGAAGAATGATAAAGCACAGCACCCAACATCCACTGGTCTCTGTGTTGTACACAGATACACACGCCCCCCCCCAACACATGGGCATATACACACAAAAAATGAAAAATTCTAAAGAAAAAAAAAAGCTCTCTTTAATGGATCTGTCTCCTCTTCTTTTCTGCAGAAGTTTGTGTAGGAAGAAAAAAGAGGGTTCAGGGCTAGAGAGATAGCTTAGTGGTTAAAGCTTTTGCTTCTCAAGCAAAAGGACCTGAGTTCGCATCCCAGATCTCATCTAAATACATCCAGAGGAAATGGTGGTGACCTGCACTTCAGGCCGTGGAACCCCAAAGCAAAGTGATAAGGAGATAGAGCAATGCAAGATGATTTCTGATGTCACCACTAGTCCTTCAAAGGTACACACAGTACCCTCTTTTACAACCCCCCAACACACTCACAGCCACACATGCACAAAAAATGAATTTGTGTGGAATTGGTACTTTCTTCCAGGTTTGTTCAAACTCTCCACTAAAGCTATTGGACTTGGTATTATCTTTTTCAATGATTTTTAAACTGCAAATTCTATTTCTTCTTTTTTTTTCTTTGAAGATGGGTTTTTATGTAAAACTTGGGCTCCTCCTGCCTCAGGCTCCTAAGTGTTGAGATTACAATCATGCCTTGCTCATATGTGGCTTGAAATTCCATTCCTTTACTCACTAAGGCAGTTAAAAACTGATTTAGTGGCATCCCAAAACATATGACATATAGTATGTTCGCAGATAGTTTATAACTTACTTTTTGGAATGCCTTGTTTTAAATCTATAGTTACTTAAAAATGTGTTAGGATAGTTTCTACACATTTGTGGATTTCCCAGAGAGCTTTCCGTTATTGATATCTAATGAATTATATTGTAGTCAAAAATGTTTTAATGTGAATTGAATCCTTTTATATATTATGACCCAGAATGTGATTTATCTTGCTAAAAACTCGATTTGTGTTTAAAAAAAAAAACTTAGTTGCTTTGTGTTATATAAATGTCAATCGGGGTGTCTACTCCTCATGGCACTTCGTAGGACCTTGTTTATTACATACAAAAACATGCTTGGCCACGTAGTGAATAATGAGAAATATGAAAATTAAATAAATGATGAATATGTTTGCCTGAAAGTCAGTCCTTATTCTTTGTTCAAGTGAATAATATCTGCACTGTACTCTTATGCGCATATTTGTCTTTCTTCTGAATAATGAGTGCAAAGGGTGAGGAGGACACGTGTACATGTGTGACTATGTGTACACATGTGTACATGTGTGACGGTGTGCATGTGTGCATGCGTGACTGTGTGCATGTGTGCATGCGTGACTGTGTGCACGTGTGCATGCGTGACTGTGTGCACGTGTGCATGTGTGACTGTGTGCACGTGTGCATGCATGACTAACCTTATCTGCTCGGCTCCAGATGGCCTTGGGAGGTGGCTCCCCCGTGACAGGGATCTCAAGTCGAAGCTTGCTCCCTGCGATCACCGTCACTGTATTATCAGCATCAAGTCCATCCAGGATGATCTTGGGGGGATCTGGGATATTCAGGAGACAGGAATTCCAGGTGGATATTTTGGATAGCAAATAGCTTCTTAATAACATGAAATAATCTTTCAAAAGATCTGACTTGACACATTTAATACAATAGACATCTGACTTGCTTACCAACACAGGCACCCCAAAGTAAGCCACACACACACACACACACACACACACACACACACACACACACACACACACACAGACAAGATGTGTAGGATATGGCTGAATTGAAGAGGGGAGGGTGAGGTAGGAGGGGCGTATGGGGAGGAAGTCAGGGCAAAGATATTCTGTTTGTATATAAAAAATTCTTAATAAAAAATCTCAAAATATTCTCAAAATAAAACATTTTAAAAAGTGTATCAAAGAATCTGTATATCAAGTAAAAAGTGAATCAAGGAGGCTACTGCTTGGCACCTTGCAAAACTGTTTCATTGTTGGCCCTGTGAATCAGTTGCTTAAGATTAAAGATTAATATTAGTCGATGTATTTTGTTAAAAATCAAAATTTGTCATATATAAAGTTAATCTACTCACCAATAACATGAACTTTAGCAGACATAGGCACATTATAGGCATCTGGTGTAAATACATATTCACCTTCATCTTCAACGAGAGCATTGGCTATAACTAACTTATGGATTCTAGAGAGACAAAAAAAAACATATTTCTAAGACTTTGCAAGGATTTAAGAGCCAACTTAGGGACCTGACCTTTATCAGATTAAGTTGGACAGAGAGAAAAAGGAAGAAAGAAGGAAAGGAGGGAAAAACAGAGTAAGAGAGAGAGAGAAAGAGAGAGAGAGAGAGAATCTAAGTTAATTATCCTATTTATTGATACAAATTTGATCTAAACCAGAGTACAAATATAACCTACTTGTTGTATAATCAAGTGCCTGTTATTTTTTTAATCTCATAAACTAAAAAGACTATTATAATATAGTATCTTGATAATGCTATACTTGAAGATAAAATAAGTTATCAAAAGAAATACTGACTTTGGCTTTTGGTGCTCAAAGAGGAATGATTCTTAAATTTACTGGGATCATGAAAGAGTGAACACTGAACAGATACTATAGATCCTTTGTCTGTAAAAAGTATATGTTTCAGGTTGGTGGCTTAGCTCAGTGCATGTGTGAGCCCTTAATGATCATATGTGTTTCATATACACATAGAATTTCAGAGGTTTTTTTTTTTGAGGTCCTCAAAAGCTCATTCATGATCTCATGATCTTCCATGAGTTCAAAGTTAAAACCCTCACCCTTGATCTTCTTTAGATTTTAAGATACTATGCCTCCCACAAGAAAGAATATTTAGGGGCAAGCCATGTGACACTTATTGGTATTAAAAACATTTCAACAATTTGGGTTTAAAGATCTTAGTTAACTTTTATGTGTAGCTCTCAAATCAGGCAACAAACATCTCATTCTATAAAACAGAATTAGTGCTCTTATAAGCTGATCATAGGAGGAGACTGAGGGAAAAAGCAACAGAGAACAAAATGTATGCTATTTTTAAGTTCCTTTCCTTTTACAGGTTAAAGCACAGGAGTTTCTTTATCATGCTAACTAACTCTGGCTTGTTTGAAGATTTGGTCATTATTTCTCTTTCTCCTGATTTCTTAGGAAGCAGACAATTCATTTTGGGCGAGGCAGGGAGGCAGGATAGAACTTTAGCACGGATCCCTCCACATGTGTTTGATCTGTTAGGCCTGGTTTAGAAGCCCAGTCCACACTAATGGTGTCTTATAAATCTTAGAGAATGTCAGCGATAGTTGATCAAGTCCTCCACTAGAATTCAGCATTATTCCTCTGAGCCTCATGTTTACATGGAACAAAATGGATCCTGTATAAGCAGGATCTCAATAGCACATAATACACTAGTTCTTACCAGTTGGAAGCATAGACCTAGAAATAGTGCATCTTCTGATGGCTACTCTTCAAGGAAAGAGTACAAGTACATGTAATTTAGGAAGATAGGAGCTTTTTCCTTACTAATGGATTACGTGGCTTACTTACTTTCCTTTGTGAACAACCTTTAGACGTTCACCCTCCTGAACAGGGAGGCCATTTTTAGTCCACTTTCCTGGTACGTTTTCAGAGATTTCACACTTCAAGCATATTTCTTTTCCAAGTTTTACAGTCTGATCCGTTAGAGGTGTTGTAATCTTCAGAGGTCTTACTGTGGAAACAAAGAGCATTAAAAAAAAAATCCCAAATTCCAGAGAGGCAGTCATGGTAGCACTTCAGAATGTACTACCAGCTCTTCTGTGGCACCTGCTTTGATAATGAGAATTTATTCTATTACAATTGATATGTTAGAACACAAATGGAGTATAATACAAATTTCACACTCCTTAAATATCAACCAGTGATCTTTGTTCATCCATGATATGAGAGCCACACCCATTCACAAGTAAGATTACAGTTGTCTGTCTGATTTCAAGTGACCTTTCTACTACTTCATGATAACTCACAAGCTATAACCAGTCTAGCATCACTTCAACAAGCAAATTTCAGTATTTTCAAAGTAAAATGCCATATTTATTATTGTACAAATCAGTGATTTACCACAAGTAAAACCATGCTACTTTTTAATAATGTCCTTATTTTTGTTTTTAATGTATAATATAATGTTTTAGTAGGAGTGCAATGTTCATGATATCATTTCTTCCATAAATTTGTGAATATTACTACATGATTTTGTGTGCTATAAAGATTTTCAAAAAATGTGTATATTTTTTGTTCAGAGCTGACTATAATTACTTTGAATGAACACAAATACTAGATTAAAAATCTGCCTATAATTGACAGATGTTCTGATTTTAAACTAAAATGGCCTCAATTCCATGACTCATGAGGAATGTGTTGGAATTATTTATCGATAAATCATTGACCATATGAACTATAGCAGGACCAACAAAAAAGTAAGGAAGCAAGGGTTTTACTCTGCATTCATTATCAATCATGCTGACATTTTGCTGTTTCAGCTTTCCATGGCAAACTTGAACAGATCCTGTCACTGGAAAATCAATACACTAAGAGGGCATTTGGGAAAGGACATTAAATTCTTTCATATACTTCAGAAGCCTTAACATTTAAGCTCTTGCTCAATAGCGCCTCCTAGGTTATTTATATCTATTGTTCTCAACCAAATATGATTGCATATTACCTTGCCTGTCAACTCCTTATTCAATGAATAGATAGCAAGCTCCCCAAAAATAAAGCGAACAGTATCAGGATCTGATATCATATTTCTCATCTGCTTTTACAGTCTCATGCTTATAACTTTGGGGGTAGCTTGTCTGACAGGTGATCTTTCTAAATTGTGTGTGTGTATATGTGTGCGTGTAAGAGAGCACTTGAGTGTGTGTGTGTATATCAAGGAAGGCCCAAAGATGACACTTGGGTAATCATTTGGGTTGCTCTACCTCCTTTTGGCTTTGCTCTGAGCTCCGCCTTCCAGGACCGAAAGTGTAGGCCAGCCTGTGTTTTTACATGGGCCATGGGGATCCAAACTCAGGTCCTGGCTTCTGAGCTAAAGGCTTTAACTCCTGAGTCATCTCCCCAGGCCCTTGGCAGATGAGTTTTATACTTTCTTCCCAGGTTCCCAGTCCAATGGTTAATTCCTTTCTCAGAGATTCTGATTTGACATAGATACTCAGCTAGAGTGGAATCAAATCTACAAATTTTAAAGTCTCCCCAAGTGAAAGAGGAAGTAGACTGAGACTTTCCTAAACTGAATTAACAAACACAATATCATTTACACCAATTTAGAAGCCATCTAAAGAAACCTTACTTACAGTCAACGGCAAGTTTAGCCGATGATGTTCCTCCAGTTGTCATAACCGAATATTCTGCACTGTCCGCCTTGGTCGCCCCTTCTATGATCAACGTGTGTTTTTTACCTTCAACTTTAATTTTGTATCTGGACTTTGGACCGGGGAAGATTTCTTCGCCATTTTTAAACCTGAGTTAACATGAGTTATAAAACAAAATAAAACAAAAGCTTTATAAAAGAATCTTCAAAAAATAAATATCATTGGTTTATTGTTTTATCCTAGTAATTTTGAGGATTTCTGACTGGTTCTAGATGTGCAACAAGAATTTGGTGAATTTAAAGAATATGAATCCATTGGTAGATCCACAGGTAGATTCACCTACTAATAGATTCCTACTGTAACAAGTATTGTCTACAAAATCGTGTTAAAAGAACGTAAGTTACCTTTCCTAATCCAAGGTCAATGAAGGTGTCAAGATGAAGGTCTATCTCTGGGTTCTTCACACATTTTTATAGTTAGCCATGTTATAGGTTAATATTAATAATCTGTTTCATTCTAATGAATACAAATTCCTGTAATTTACTACTGTAATTTTCTCCTCAACATAGCACTTGACTTTATGTTTTTTAACTTTCTAATTTTAAATTGTAGTGACTCATAGGGAACATGCAATAAAAGATTCCTTGCCTAACTTCCTCAAAGTATTGATTTTTGTGTTGTTAATGATTGAACCGAACTCACCCATGCTACCTACATATTATCACTGAGTTAAATACCCAATCTGATTCTTTCTTAATTTTAAAAGCAGTTGATGACTTCCATCTACAATATTTTTACAAGTACTATAAAAATAAAATGACTGAGGATTTATTTTTTAAGTTAATAGGTATGGAGCCTTTGATTTACATACGCTAGGTAAGTAATGGCCTATTGAGTTATTAATGCATCTCTACAAGGGATGGGAATTCAGTTGAAAAATAACCACATAGTGTTGTTTTTCCATGTAAATTTCCAGTAAGGCCTGGTAAAGAGAGTCAGAGTATCCTGGTCTTTTGAATCCAACAGATTTGGGTTAACCTAGTATGATCCATTTACTTTAAGTACCTACCCACTTCCAGGTTTGCCCAAATAAATTTCTAGAATGGTTTATATTCAGTCTCATAAGTAAAAAGAATATTAATATTAATTCTTATCTCTACTAACACAAATGAGGGTGAGATACTTTTCATATGTATATTTTTATTTTTATCTTTCATGTATGTGTCTATAGGGTGTGTGTATGTGTGTGTGTACCTGCATGTAGGTGGGTACTTGTGTGCAGGTTTATGTGCCTGTGGACGTCCAAGGTTGATATTAGAAATCATCCTTATCACTCTTCTGCCTTATTGTTGTGAGCCTGGGTCGCTAATTAAACTCAGAGCATGGCATGGCATTAGGGTTGGTCTGGCTAGCCAGTTCACCGTGGGGATTAGAGATAGACTTACAGGCAGGCTGCCACACCTGCCCAACTTTTATGTGGAAATCCCAGGACTGGGACTCAGTCCTTTTGCTTGCTAGGCAAAGACTTTAATCAAGGGTCCATCTCCTGAACTTCTTTTCATGTGTTTAAACTATTTATTCAGTGTGTGTGTGTGTGTGGGTGTGGTTAGAGGGCACTGTGTATCCCTGTGGAGGACCAAGGGTGACTTCGGGAACCTTCCTGGAGTGTTTGCTCTGGGATTATCCATGCTCCACAGCCATTTCTGCCTGGCGTTTCTATGTGGGACCTGGGACCCAAACTCAAGACTTTCTGCTTTTGAGGCAGAGTCTTAACCCCTGAGCCATCTCTCCAGCCCTCCTTCTCATATGTTTAAAATCCACTTGTATATTGTGTTCCAACAGTTACCGAGACCCTTTTCATCTATAACAAATGGAAAGAAAACTCTTTACCATTTTACATTGGCATCATCTTCAGACACTTCACATTCCAATTCCACTCTTTCTCCACAGTAAGCATTCATGTCTTCCAGCTGCTTTGTTACCATAATTGGAGGTTCTAGCATGAAAAAAGAGGGGATCAAAATAACCGAACATTCAAAGCCTGTCTCCCATTATCCCAGTTTGTTCTCAGATGGAAATCCAACCGTAGGGCAGTATCATCTATGAGTCACGAGGTAGAAATTGGAAATGAATCTGTTCATGGCAAAACCAAATAACTGACTACTCTGATCAGTCTTCCCAATTGTCTCAGAAGTGTGAATACCAAATAAATGACTATTTAGAAGAACAGATTAAACGTGCATCAACTACCTCCCATCAGTGAGTAAAGTAGATACTGCTTTGAAAGAGAACTACAATGCTAAAGATTTTGATTTGGCTTCTGGAGGGCTGGTAGGGATTAGAGTTGTCTGAGAGATTAGAGTAAGAGGGGTCCTTGTCATCAGCCGGCCACTTCAGCTCTTTTCACTGGTCTTAGTAAGTGTTAATCTTCTAATGCCAACCACGATACCCTCTCCTTAATGAAGCTGGTTTGAGGATTAGCCCTAAAATCCTTTTGGTTTTCAGAAACTACAACTAGAATAATTTTTGTTTCTTCTGTGCTTGGCTTGGGTGAAAAGCACGAGGCAGTTTTACTCAGTAGCTTTTCTCTTCATTTTAGCTTCTCTGTTCTTCAGTAAATCAGAATGTGAATGAGGGTTCAGGATACCTGCCAATGTAGGGGCACCTCAATGTTGAGCCAAGCCAACAGCCAGGCCAAACATTGCTGTTACTGTGTCTCCCTAGGACTCATGAGGAGTGAGGTCTGTCTTCTTGCTTTTCATTTCGGGCCAGAGAACCATTGCCTGGTGATGGTGGAAGAAAAGATTTCCATTTACCTCTGACAAAGAGCTCGGTAGAGCATTTCTCATCACCAGCCGTCACATAGTACTCTGAGTCATCCGTGAGGGAACAGTTATTGATAAACATGATTCTTTCATTTCCTTTGTGTTCAAAGATGTATCTGTTGGAAACAACAAAAAATGAACAGTTAGAGAACGTGATTTTTGTCTCTATTAGCAAATTTGGTTTATAATTGGGTCACATTGGAGTGTAAGAGATATAATTTCAATCTTCTATTTATGTAGTATGTTTTATATAGTACAAGACACATCAATTTACAAAAAAATTCCATCTTTATGATATATAACAAATATATATTTATATATTATAAATTTCTGTTATTTTCTTTTACATAAGATTTACTGTAAGTTTAACTAGTCTTCACATACTTAATATTTCATCTTTTCATAAAATATTTTATTTATTTATTTTACGTGTATGTGTGTATCAGAGGGCACTGTGTGTCCCTGTGGAGGACCAAGAGTGACTTTGGTAATCATCCCGGATTGCTTCTACCTCCTTTTTGCTTCACTGGGATTTCTCAGGCTCCTCCCACCAGGGCCAGAAGTATAGGCAGCCACAATTTCCTCCTGGAGTTTTTATGTGGGACCTCGGATCTGAACTCAGGACCTTCTGCTTGTGAGTCAGAGTCTTAACCCCTGCGCCATCTCTCTAGCCCAATATTTAATCTTTTTATCTCACTCTTTTGGGGTTGATTAAGACCTTCAGATTTTTATTTCTGCACATTCTTTAGATGACCCATTTGTGTTTTTCATAGGTCAGACAGAGGTTTGATTTTATCATTGGCACATATGCCACTCATTTCCTGCCCAAGGACAATAGATTTTGTTGAATGAATCAACGACTGTGCAATTTAAGCAATAAAAAGACTTTAATTGATATAATAGGGCAGCAATTATACAGCCTCTTAAATGAGCCCAAGAACTGGTGTGGTTACATCACAGTTGCCATCTATAAAGAAATTGAATATTTAGAAATAGAAAACTAGAAGTCAAGAAGACAATGAAGTTTAATTAACTATGACCTGGACCACGGGGGAGAACATTAGTACAGTATCAAAAGCTAGGGAAAAATTGGGTTGAGTAAATTTTATAAATTAAAGACTTCCAGAACAAAATATGTCAACATTTCCTAGTGCAACTAACCAATTAAAATTACATTGCAGTAAACCCAGGCCATTTTCAAGAGATTTGCGCAGCAAGTATAAATATTATCATCTCTTCTCAAAGTCATTCAACCAAATGATCACACTAAGAAGTGTTCTAGAAGTGACAGGTTTCCAGGATTAAAGTCTTTCATCAATATACACATGGCTCTTATTAACTTCAAAAAAATGTAGTGGAGTTGAAAATCTCTCAGGCCGAAGATGATCTCTGTAAAGTAGTATCATAATAGACTAGTGATGCTATCAGACATCAGGGATTAGTTTAACTCCTTCCTTTGGGAGAGGGCCAAGAAACGATACTACACAGGCTTAGAGCCACACTCCAGTAGATTCCACATTAAACTGTTCTATTGAGATGCAATGCACTAAGTTTTCAGAACAGTGCTGAAGTTGAAGTAGAAAGCCTTCAATTATCATTGAATATTGATGCTATTTTTAGAGGAAAAATCCCAAAGATCTTCTAATTATTAGATAAGATTTCCAGCTGACATATCAAATATGTATTTTAAGTATTTCTAAGTTTTTTAAATTTTTTTTCTACTTTTTTATAAGCATATTAGGTATTCATCCCAGCTCCCCTCACTCCCCCTCCCCTCCATCCCCTCTCTTCCCTTTACTATTCCTTCCCACTCCCTCTCACCCTTCCACCTGTGTGCTTCTATGGACCCCAGGGTTCACTCTGACCTGTTTACTCCTATGGGGGCTCAGGCCTCCAAGGTATATCAAGTTACCTCTCTTCAGGCCACCCCATTGATATGTGCGTTTCCTTTCACTAATAAAGCTTTAGACCCAAAGGTTTGCACTGTAAGTACCCATTCTATGGGTATAATAACAGCTATCTACAGAGCAGTTTGACATACTGTCTTCCTACCTATAGGTCTATTGGCTGCCTTCCCTACTGATTTTTTTCTTCCCCTCTTTTATTTTTTATAAGTTATTGTTCTGGTTTACAGTAACAGGGATGTGGACCCTTCTGATAAGTGGGTCTTGTATCCAACAGAAAGCTGTTGGTTGTCTCCTTGATACTCATGCCACTATTACACTGGTGATCACCTGTTGCTACAGGTGATTTATATTGCATAAGTTTTCCTTTTTTAGTGAGAGAAGTTTGGCCATATTCTGACATACATGTACATGTTACAGTTACATGTAACTTGAGAGTGGCACAAAATAATAATCAGGAACCATTCACAATAAGATTGTATGAAACATAAAGCTCAGGCTAGAGAGGTTAAGACTCTGCCTTGCAAAAAGAAGGTCCTGAGTTAGGATCCCAGATTCCATGTAAAAATACCAGGTAGGAGCCTGTACTTCTGATCCTGGAAGGGGGAGCCTGGAAAGTTCTAGAGCAAAGCAAAGAGGAGGTAGCACAATCTAAGGTGATTTCCGGTCACCCCTGGGACTCGGCAGGTACACACATTATTCTCTCTCTCTCTCTCTCTGTCTCTGTCACTCACATACATGCACACACAAAAAAATAAAGTTCCAAGATAAAACATTGAAAAAAACCCATAAAGCTCATTTTGTTTTAGCACTACAGTTGTAATGGTCCTAAAATACATGAAAATCTATTTTTTTCCTCTTCCTTCATACAACTTTGCATTGTAAAAGCTGGAGAGACGGCTCCGGGGTTAAAGCTTTGCCTCAAAAGCAAGAAGACCTGAGTTCAGATCCCCATCCCATATAAGGATGCCAGATGGACATGGCAGTGGCCTGCAGTTCTGGCCCGTGAAGGTGGAGCCTGGGAAACCCCAGAGCACTAAGGAAGTAGAATAATCCAGGGTGCCTCCTGGTGCCACCCTTGAGCATACACATGTACATCCACCCACATGGAAAAAAAAAAAGATAGACTTCGGAAAGATAAGTATAAAAATCTTTTTATTTTCAGAAAATCAAATCAAAATACTGTATGATGCATTTATATTTTTGGCTGATACCTTCAAAAACCCACTTACTTTGTGCTGGGCCGAATTTCTTGACCATTTTTGTACCATTTCACCTCTAGCTTTGGATCTGCCAGTTCCACAACAAATCTTACTTTGCCTCCTTTATCAACTTGATAGGCAGGATCAAGAATTTTTGCAAAAGCTTGTAAATGAAAGGAAAAAATGCGTTAATATGTGTACATATGCGCTCCAAATTTCAATAGCCAATGTATATGAAAATCTAAAAACAGGTCTCTGAAGAGAAAAAAGATTGAGAGCCTTCCAATCTACATTTTCTATTTTAGAATTGTGTCGACACAGACAATAAGATGATTTAAAAATTTAAAGAGAATTCACGTGTTTTCAAAAGAAAATAAGAGAAAAACAGTACTACTACAAAATGGTACTGCTATATTTTACTACTATTAAGAAGCTTTAAAACACCTTAGCTCCTCAAAGAGTGTGTAACATAAAGCATCCATGTGAAACTGAAGTTCAAAAATATGCTTATTCTCTAGCATGGTTATGATAAGGTTCATTTGGTTTAATTTTTTAATTTCCTCCTCCTTTTCTTTCTCCTTTTTCCTTTTTTGGGGGTCAGAAGTTGACATTGGGTGTCTTCCTTTATGGTTCTTCACCTTTATCTTTTGAGGGCATGTCCTTCACTTAACGTAGACTGGCCAGCCAGGGACTCCAGGGGTCTGCCTGTCCACCTATCCCCAGAGATAGGTTTGATAACGGGTATGACCACGCCCTCCTCCTCTTTCCTTGAATCCTGGGTCTTGTTACGTTGCTTAGATTGAACTTGCAGTCCTCCTGCTTCAGTTTCCAAAGTGTACCACCTCAGTTAACGTCAATTTTGAAATTCTGTATCATAGATTTTTATCATAAATTCAGTGATTTTATAACATTAAATTGAATAATTTTTAAACTGTGGAAACCTACCCAAATAGTGACATTTGAAAAGGATCTCTTTATGTATGTGGTTAAGAACTCTAGATTTCCAAACATTTTCAAATAACATGGAACACCTTACTAGTAATAATATTTTAAGGGTCCTAAAAAGGTACTTTCTTTTTTAAAAAATCCAGCATGAAGCCATGGATACAGAGTTGTTGCCTAATATATATGAGGCCCAGTGTCACACACAAAGACAAATTAATTTAATTTAAAAAACTATGGCATGGATTTTATCTGATTTTAAAAAGAATTCCCATTTCTAATTTGGAAGAATACATGTGTGAAAAGCTTCTGGTTGGCATGATTATATTTACATTAGTCTAGCCTTATTACTCTGTTGCTTAAAACAAACAAACTCACTTTTCATATTTTAAAAGGAAAAAATCAGTTAATCAGTTATCTATCACATTTCTGATAAGTACTAAAAATATCAAAGGCCTCTGGGAAGGAATGTCATGTGACTTTGCCCCTTAGGAGTCCCACGTTTGTGACTGTCCCATTACCCCTCACCTTAAAATCATAAACTGGGTGCTCTGAGACGGTGGAAATGACTTAGTAATGGAGACAAAACAGCAAATAAACAAAGTCCCTATATTTCTTGGGGGGGGGGGTCAGTTCTCAGAAATGAAGACCAGATTTTTAAAAAGACATATCGAAGAGTCTCGAAGTTCTATCTGAACATTAAAGAACAATGACTATAGGGTCGATATGTCACCCTGATGTACGATAAGACTGAAATCTGACAGTGAAACTTTTAGGAACTTAAAGCATATGACTTTCTCATCCCCTTCTCTCTTCAAAAAGGCATCTCAGAACCCAGCAACCCATGCCCACTTTAAGAACTTTGTTGGATGTGAGGCGACCCCCGCCCCATGCCCAATCAAAAGGAGACCGCGCTGGTGAGTCAGAGACAAATCGCTTGTCAAAGTAAGGACCAAGATTTGGACGAGAAGGAAGACATGGGGGCTGGAGAAAGGGGGGGTCTCTGAGAAGCTTGTAGTGGTCGGGGATAGTCTTCTTTGTGAGTTGGTTGCAACACTGTAAACCTAAAGCCACGGGAAGTCGAAGGTACCCAAAGAACCATTCCTGTCCCGCACTCCCCCACCTCCCCACCCCCCAGCGCGCTCACCTGCGCTCTTCTTCTCCACCCTGCGCATCCGTTTCAGCCGCTTAAGCATGCCACGCAGGTCGGTGATGCCGTACTGGAAGGCGATCTTCTCATACTCGTTGGGGTTCGCGTTCTTCAGCAGCTCCCAGACGTCTATCTCGGGCTCCTCCTCCTGCTGCTTCACCTCCCTGGCCGGGGACAACCACGACTTGGGTTAGTACCTGTCCAGGGTCCCTAAAGACCTGGAAGATCTGGACATGAGCCCAGCTCTTCCTTGGCTGATTAGTTTTGTTTCAAAGCCACCAAGTTAAGTGACTTTTGCTTTGTTTGGTGTCTTGGGAAGCTTCCAGTTAGCGGATCGGATGTGTATGCTTGTACTGGAATTTTGCATTTCCTGCTTTAAAGTACAATTTCAGGAGACGTCGGTATCAGGACATAACTGACATAGCATTTTTCTTCTTTTTTCCAGCTTTAAAGTCTCATTGCACTTGATAGTAGACCAAAGTCAAGAAATGATTTTTAAAGTCTATTGAAGGAGAGGTTTTCCAGAAATGTAATAACACTTTCAGTTTAAGATGTAACTATTGAATTCACTTCGGAAAATGGTTTAAAAAGATTTAAATATTGGCTTATGAAAAACAATGACCTCTTTTTACATTTTATTGATGCATACATAATGTAAAGACAGAATGTCAAACCTTTGGATTTTGCTGATATTTCTTCTATCACATTAATAAATATGCATGCTAATTATGTCATTTGAAAATTTGAAATCACTCTGAAAGCTTTTAACTCATTTTTCATATTTCCGTGCATATAGATGCTTGTTAATAGAAAGTTATTTTTCGAAGTGGACGAGAGAAAAGTGAGGCCAAAATAATTCCTTATTTCATCTTGACACACTGTCTTGAAGGATTTTTTTTTTTATGGAAGCAAAATTGAGGCCAGATTATAGATATATTAGTGTTAAATTGTGAAACAAGTGACTTAAGATTCCATGAACAACCAGGAAGTAACTTATGGTAATTATGACTCAGAATTGTGCTCATTGCCTCAGGGGACATACATGGCTATGCCCCTTGTAAAAATAAAAATATTCTCTACCCTTGTTTCAAATCACAAAGTGAAACTAAAGCTCAGAAGTAAACAGTTTAGCGCTCAAAACACCTCGAGACACAGCATTTTACTGAAACGAAAACATATTACCAGTATTAACAGTATTAGTAATATCAGGATTAAGTTGTCAGATGCACTAAATTTGAAGACTGAAATACATTTTGTTTCATCTTTGAGTGTGGATACGATGCATCATGTATGTGCATGCGAGTGAATTTGTGTGTGTGAACATGAGCATGAATGTGCGCAGTGTTCGTGTGGCCGTCAGAGAACATCAGTTGTTCGTCCTTTTCTTGACACGTGATCTCTGCTGACTTTTCACTGTGATTATCAGGCCCTCTGCTTTTGATCTTTCCAGAATTCTCCTGTCTCTATTTCCCAACTCTTACAGGCCTATCAGGGATTTGTGTTTGTGAAGATTTGAATTTAGGTACCTCATGCTTGCCTGGCAAGAGCTTTACACCCAGTGAACCATCTTCCCACTGTATAGTTCAAATACATCTTTAAAAGATTTGAAATTTGAAAAATCACAATAAAAATGTGTAGCTTTTTTGTGGGAGCATTTCCTTAATCTATGAATTAAGGAACCTCACCTAAATGTAGTCCCCCAAACGTAAAAGTCATGTCATATATTGTATTAAATTTGGTATTTTAATCAAGAAGAATAATGGGATACACATTTAGATATGTTCTTTACATTTGGTGGAAAGACATCAAAACCTAAATAATTAATTTTCATTTTGTAAATGTGAGACGGAGCCTCATGCTTCAATCTCACTACATAGCCAAGGATGACCCTCAACTTCTGATCCTTTAGCTTCTACCATTTAGTTAGGGGGGGGTTGCATTTGTGTGCTACCCTGCCTGGTTTCTGCAGTGCTGGGGATTAGAACCCAGGGCTTTGTGCATTCTAGGCAAGCACTCTACCAGCTGAGCTACTTTCCAACCTTGATATCATTAGTTAACAACAGACAGTAAGTCAAACAATGAGACATCTCCAAGTTCCTGAGGTGAATCATTTTAGAAAAAAAGTGAGGAAGAATATTCACCATTTCTTTGAGAAGAATCAAAACCAATCATCCTCGCCTTTTTTTTTTTCATTAAAATACTAAGGTATATGTGTCCCTCTACATTTCTTACCAGTTTTGTACATAAACAGTAATTGTCTCTTGTCTTTCCTTACGTTTGTGTGTGTGTGTGTGTGTGTGGGTGGGTGGGTGGGTGTGGGTGTGTGTGTATTCATGGAATTGAACCAATTCAGTTTATCAGTCCTGCTGGCAAGGGTGTTTACCTGTTGAGCCATCCCACTGGCCCTTTTTAATTTTTATTCATCATTTGATCACATCTCAGATTTCAAAAAGCAGCATTCATTTTGTGCAGGAATGTGAGTTCACAGCTCTTACTAGTAGCAGACTTTAACTTACCTGGAACGTATCTTTACTTACCATGCTGGCTACATATGACTCTATCTGCATGGTTATATGAAGTCATAGTGAGGAGAGAAATCCAAGTTTTGGATTCCTTTCCATCATTGGGATAGACCTATGTACCTCCAGCACTTTTATCTACATCAAAATTCCCATAAACAGATGGTTCCAGTGAATTATAAAGCATTCACAAAATTTTATGTAGAAGACTTCCGAGTATTTACAAAGGTCTAGTCCCATTATAAAATAGTACTCCAAAGATTTGCCTTGATTCATCTAACATTTACTTGAAATCAGCTAACTTTACTAAACACAGAAAGATTTTTTTTGGACACAAATGTTGGTCAAAATAACAGTTATTCTGACCAAGGTTTTGCCATACACAGTCAAAGAAGTAGAAATGTTAAATGTGTGCCATTACCACAATGAAAACACATGCAGTTCACACAAATTAGCAGAAAAACACATGACTTCAAAGTTATGATGGGATGTTAGTTTATGTTAATAATCAAGTTGTGCGTCTAAGCCTTAAGTAGGAGATATAAAGAAAATGAGAACTGGAGACATGGTAGCTGCCCATATTTTCCAATGATTAGAAATAGTCTGCTTTTTTCTCTTTCCTTTTTAGCCAGGCTGTGGTATTTAGACTACTGTATTAACATTCTGAAAGACTGATTGGTGTGTGTGTGTGTGTGTGTGTGTGTTGTAAGCTTATTCAGGGAAGATGGGACATTTTTTCCAAAGGAAATGCATGATTCTTTGTTACCTAATGTGATCTACGTGTTTTATATTTAATTTTAGTTTCTCTGTTAAGTGGCTTTTACTGTTCACACGTACAGAATTTTGAATCTTGAAAAAGATAGGTTTTTAATATTTTAATTATTTATTTACATGTATATGTGTGTATCAGAGGGCACTGTGTATCCCTGTGGAGGACCAAGGGTGACTTTGGGAATCATCTTGGATTACTTCTACCTCCTTTTTGCTTTGCTGCCATTTCTGCTCAGCATTTTTATGTGGGACCTGGGATTCAAATTCAGGACCTTCTGCTTGCAAGTCAGAGTCTTAACACCTGAGCCATCTCTCCAGCCCAGAAAAAGATAGGTTTTTGACCAAAGTTACCTAAAGAAATTCATTTTCAAGGGTACGTAACAATTTTTATCTTATGACATTTTTAGAATAAGGATCTACCTCATAGTGAATAGTGTGCCATAATAAAAACTTAGAACAATTTTTCATCATTTAGTGAACTATAATATATATATTCATTGTTTAGTGAGTCTATCTTCAAGTCAATGGTTACCTAAATTTATTTTATAAATAATATATCAAAATACAACTACCTGTGACAGAGACTACTCCCAAAATTGTGAAATTAACATTTTCAGTCAAATATGAAATATTGAACCTGGGAGAATGGAGGTTTTATTTATCCAGTCACAGAAAAGAATCATATGTAGTCTTAAAGGCCTCTGGGCATTTAAGTCATATGCCTCAGTTTTCATATTTCCCCATCTCCAACTGAGAAAATAAATGAGAACTCGTAAAACACATAGGAAGAAAGTTTAAGAAGCATCAGCTATTGTGTAGTAGATGAATACACCACAATGTCTTTTTAGTTGGCCATTGAGTTTCACAAGCAAAACACATTTTAAGAAGTAGAAAGTCCTTGGAAAACATTCAGTTTAAACTTGACTTCGGCAGGTGGGTCTTTTAGAACCGCTGTGCCTCACTTGGTTCTCACCTACGTTTCAGGAGACCACTAAAGTCAAGTTCCCCTGCATCCTCTTGACCTTCTCCACTGTCGTTAACAAAAGAAAGCAAATCCAGATTTAATGCCAACACATACAAGACAGTTTTCCCCCAAACACTTTACATATAATGTATATGCAATTTTGTACAGACACACAAAGACTGCATCAACACAAACTATTTCTTTTCACACAAGTGACATTATAAGCTTTTGGAGTATGTACTTGTGGAAAAGTAAACATGAGGTGCTTGTGTTCCTGTATGAACTCAGAAGACACAATTTTGTAGATTGCATATATAAAACTGCTTGGATTTGTGTTAAAACCAGGTAACACAAATGCACTTCAGCCAAGCAACGCAAAGTACTTTGTTTTTGCAAGTTGGATGCTTTAGAAACAAGCCTGTAGAAAAAGCAAAGGACTTTTGCTGCTCTCTGTTATTTGTATAAGACAGAGATTGGCTTGAAGGACAAAGTGTACCAATGCCGGACATATAAGTACAGTGCCTTATATCCAAAGGTAACCCCATGTCCATAAGTAGATGAATCAGATGATGTGATACCAACATAGCTTAAAGATGGGCTACTGCGGAGCTTTTCCAAAGATGCGTTTCTGCTGTTTTAAAGACATTGCTCTTTACATCGCAATCATTCGATTTTCTTGATACCTTTTAACATACTTTTTTTTTTAAATAAAACTCTTTGGAGTTGCTAATGAACTCCTTTCCTATAGAGAAATGCATCTTAGCATGCAGCCTATGTCCAGATTTCTAAGTAACTCTAAACAGAAGCTATGGAGCTGACATTTCAATGACACTGCGTATTTACTTACATGTTTAATTTTTGTTTCCTGAGCTTTATAAATGTTAGTTATAGTTTCTAAGAAAAGAGTCTGTGGATTTAAAAACAGTGTGTATAACATGTAAGTCATAAGCATTAAACTCGGGTAAGGTGTTTTCAAGATTTCTATTCACAAGTGTTTAGGGATCTTTCGAAGTAAACACATTTCTATTCTTTAAAACCACAACAGTACCTCATAATTTTCCTCTCCTAAAACATGCCTGTGTTTGCCACAAGCATAAATTTTGGCATATATGCATTGATAAGCATGAGGAGATGGGGGATGGGGAAAAGATAATAACAAGGTTTGAAAGATTGAGGATTTTTTAAGTTAAAAATGTCATTGACTGTCAAATAATATTCAGTATCTTCCAAAACATTTTATTTCTTCATAATTTAAGAGGGAAACATGTCTTTTATTAGCAGAGTAAATTATTGTTTACAATACAGATAACATATTTGTTTCATAATTATGGGATATATAATTATAATTTATGATTCACAATAACTTTTTCCATTTAACAAAGCAGTATGCATGGATTCAGTCTTAGAAAGAACAAAACATTTCTTTCATTAAATAATTTACATTATGTCATTACTAATCATAAGCGGTAGCATAATGGCAAAAGGCTAATTGGATTTTTCAGAAACTAGGAAAAAAATCATTTTTCCTCCTTGACCCCCTGACTTTTTGGCACTGGAAGTTGTAAAAAAAAAAAAGATAAAAAGTTGATAGGTATCAAAATTTTTGTATTTTTATAGTTTTCTTGATACCAGAAGATTCAGTGATCTTATATTTTAAATCATCAAACATTATATGATACTAGCTTTAGTAGTTACATAATTTAGGGGGGGGGACATGGTTTAGTAGCTACACAAATGATTTCTAGATTGAAAGAAAATAAATAACTATTTTCAGATGTTACTTAGTTGGCTTTATATGAAATGCATCTCCTTGTATATTTCTTTTGACCATTTGTTTAAAAACAATGCAATTAAGAGGTTACTCTGGCAATAGAAAATATATCATCTAAGGCAAGTATGTGACCTGCAAAAATGGAAGCTTCACTGTAATAATATTCTGAGAAATTAGCAGTCTATGTTCTATTGGACATTCAACTCATGGCTCTTTTAGAACACTAATTTTTAAATGCATTGCATATTTGACTGCAGTAAAATCAATTGCCTGCTACATCTGAAATGTTAAGTGTAGGAAAAGAGAGTGTTTTAGGATTCTCCACCGCCATGTATATAAACGCTATTCTAATTCCCCTTTTGAAGTTACCTTCTCTTGAAGGCAGATCTGATGTCAATGTTTGGAGTAGTCCCAGTAGATTCTTCAAAAGGAAAACAAAACAAAACAAAACAAAACAAAATGAATACCCATGAAGGTGGCAGATTCTGTTCCATTATTATACAGACTTTGAGGATTCTGAAGAACAGGTGAGGAGAGGGATCAAAGCTCTGAGAAGCCATCACCCTGCATCCTCCACATGGAAAACGACAGAGGGACCCGAGAGGCGACCACGTGACTTTGTCATCTCATCTCCCTGCCGTCCAGAATCTCACAGAGAACTCTGAAAATGCATCAACTTGTGGATCTTCCCTGATTGAGATTTTGATCCCTAGATTAAGGAGGGAAGCCTATGAATCCATAGTCTTAAAGTACCCCCACCACCAGAAGACCCTCAGAGATGCCTGACTTGGATGAAGCAGTATTGCCTGGCACCAGGTTCCCACTTAATACAGACTCTCTGCAGCACCTGTGCCCATAATCATTCAGCAGCTACCTCACATCTTTAAAAATAGAATGCTCACTCTCTTCCCAGGCTGTTGGCTAGCTTTAAGGGCCCCTTTCTTCTCTGACTGTCTCTGTCTCCTTCCCTCCCTCCCTCTCTCCTTTCTTTCTCTTTCTCCTTCTCTCTTTCTTTCTTTTTCTTTCTTTCTTTCCTTCTCCCTTCCTCCCTGCTTCTTTCTTTCTCCCCTCCCTCCCTCCCTCCCTCCTTCTTTCTTTCTCCTCTCCCTCCCTCCCTTCCTCCTTTCCTGTCTCCCTTCCTCCCTTCCTCTCTCCCCCCTCCCTTCCTTCATACCTTCCTTCCTCTCTCCCTTCCCTCTTTCCTTCCCTCTCTCCCTCCTTTCTTCCTCTCTCCCTTTTCTCTTTCTCTTTCTTTCCCTTTGGATTTTCTTTCTGAGGCAGCTTTACTATCTATCCTACATGGCCCATCTTACATCGGGTAGACCAGCCTGAACTTGCAGCAACCTTCCTGCCCTTGTTTCCTAAGTAGCAGATGCATATGCCCCCACATTTAGCTTGTCTTCAAAGCTTAATGGAAGAGTTCATCCTAATGAGAGGATGAAAGTTGCCTCCTCATTTCTACTCTGCCTAAGTGCTTCTTGAGAACAGTTTCCTTCTGTGTAGTGGCTCTTCCATCTTTGTGATGAACCATGAGTGCCTGATTCCCTTCATGCTCAAGGGAGATAAGGCATAGTTTCTGGTGCCATCATGGTCCTAGTTACTCTACACCCAGAAGTGATCTAAGTTGCAGTGTGGTGTACCCATGACCAAACATCACTCCAAACGCGAGACAAGTGGCAGATTTCAGGGAGAACTCTCGTTTCCTAACACTTAAAGTAGTCACATTTAAATTGATGCTGGCTTTGTTCATCTGTGACTATATCACACTTAGATAAATTCTTAAGTTTTGGATCTTTGTTGGCCAACTTTCTCTTTGTGTACTTATAAAAGTAGAGGCTCTTGCTACAAACTCTTAATAGCTTGTTCCTATTGTATTTATTCTGGGCAGTAGATGGAACATGTGGGTGGAGGATCTGATATTAGTCCCCATGAGGACATTTCTTCTTTCTCTCCAGGTTTCCTAACATTCTTGTACTGTATGGCCTCATCCCCAGATCTGAGTACAAAGTACTCCCAATGGAACAAACACATCCAATAACAAAAAGCATCATCCCTCCCCTGGGAGAAGTAAGGGTCACTGATGATTGAAAGAGATACTTGGCAATAAAATCCCCCAAATCTCACTTTTTAAATTAGCTGTGAAGCCTAGTTACTTTCAGCAAGCTTACTGAAACTACAATCAGAAAAATAATTTTAAATAAAAAAGTTGCCCTCAATTTTCATAAATTTCCTGTCTAATAAGACAAGTCTCACTTATTCAAGCAAGACGGCTCTTACCATGCACTTCAAGATCAAAAGAACAGCTATCGAACTTGTCCTTGTAGGTGACCTCGCATCTGTAGTTTCCTGCATAGTTCTCTTTGGCCTTGATGATCTGCATCTCAAAGGTGTATATCTGCAACAAAAAAGCATCTCCCATATTGTAGAGGTTCCTCGCCAACAGAATAAGGACCTCAAATTCTTATATTAGCTTAGGATAGGACTGTGTCTGGAGAGAGAAGTGCAGCGGTCTCAATGGACGAGCATGGCTGTGCCCACGGCTCTTGGAACTGCAAGATACTTGCAACAGATGGTAGACACAGGATGACAATCCAGAGGTTTGCTGGGACTATCATCTCTCAAACCTAAACCCGTGTTGTTCAGCTCTTCTTCCCGGCTGGCTATGATCATTGCCATCTTGATCAAAGCACATGTGAATCACCCTCCTGAGACCCTCAGGAGGCGGGGCCTCCGAACGCCCCTTGTGGAGCAAAGAGGGAGGCTCATAAAGCTCACACTACTGGCAAAACTCACAAGAGTCCTTGCTGAGTGATACAAGCCGTGAACAATGGCCAGGGCCAGGGACTCATCAGGGTATAGCTGCCAGAAAATTGCACACAGATGTCCAGTGGTGCAGCTTTTATGAGTTATCACCCATTGCTGGGGCGAGATTTTTAGTGACAAAGCTGTCCAAGTCACCTATAGGTTACCCCTTACTCATGTTCCTATATTAACGCCAGCAAACTGTTGGCTCACCAAGTTGGACTTGGATGAATCTTTTCTTTGGCTTCTCATTGGCCACACTGCCTGAGGCCAATAGAGATACAATCCTGGTCAAAGTCACACAACAACCTGAAAGGACTTTTTAACCCCCACAGAAGGAATGAGCCAGTGATGCCCCCCCCCACACGATTGGTAGTGCAGAACTATACCCGAGTTTGCCTCTCGAAGGTTTCCTTCAACTGAAGGTGCTTCCCAGCTTTGCTGGCCAGATCCATCCATTTCCCTTTGAACCACTTGATGGTAGGTTTTCTGAGAAGATCTTCAGCCTTGACTTTGGCTATGAAGGTGATGTTGGCACCTGGAAAAAGCACAGAAGAATCAGCTTGAAGATTGTTTATGTTTTGCTTTCAACTGGAAGGCGCTGATGTGGGTCTACAGTGCATAGAGCATGATGTGATTTGCATATTTGAATTGCACAAGAAGTGACCCTTTAAAAAAAACTATTTATTTAGCACGCGCACCTGTGTGTGTGTGTGTGTGTGTGCGTGTGTGTGTGAGTGTGTGTGTGTGTCTCAGAAGGCACTGTGTGTGTCCCTGTGGAAGACCAAGGGTGACTTCGGGAACCATCCTGGATTGCATCTTCCTCCTTTTTGCTTCCCTCTGAGATTTCCTAGGCTCCGCCCATCAGGGCTCGAAGTGCAGGCTGCTGCTGTTTCTGCCTGGCTTTTTTTTTTTTTTTTTAATGTGGGACCTGAGATCTAAACTCAGAACCCTCTGTTTGTGAAGCAGAGTCTTAACCCCTGAGCCATCTCTCCAGCCTGACCCTGCTTTTTGAAATATACTTTTGAGATGCTTAGATTAATCCAACTTGTTCTGGTTTGGAATTTATTTTATTATTTTGTTTAATTCCTAATGGAACAGCAATTGACTCCAGAACCTTGCAAATGCTCTACCACAGAGCCACATCTCCACCCATTGAGAAGTTTTGAAGTGGAAAAAGAGCAATGAGGAAATTTGTGAGAAAAAAATTAATATGTGGATTTGCATGGAAGTGGGATAAAAAAAGAAGCAATAATTATATGGAATTTTTGCATCTTTTTTATTACTCAAAGTGATAGGAAGCCTGTAATTATAAGAAGTCAAATAAATGAAACTGGCCTGCTTGAAATGACTATTGCTGCAGTGACCGACGAGATGTTAAGGACATCAGAAGCAGCCAGGCCACTACCCAGTGTCGCTGTGACTTAACAGGGAGACATGAAGAGTCAGCACTTCAGTTTGCACACAGTATTCTTCTGTGTGATATGACTGGAAGAATTCTGGAATCTACTTAGCTATCTGCTCATTTGCATATCTGTTCACTATCAACATATGATTCTGATCATAAATTCTTTATGAGAAAACTTACTATAAAAAAACCTTATAAAACTGGTTAAGTTACATTTCTTTAACCCTTAAGTTCATTTCTGTCTCAGCACCCTGGTTATTTCCTTCACTCACAGCATGTGACTTTTGTGAGTAGCTGTTTGATTAACTTGTCCTGTTGGCTCTTCTCTGGAGATATAATTGCTGAGGGCTCGCGCAGTGCTAAAACCAGGAAATGTGTAATTAATATGTTTGAATAAATGCTTCCACCGCTGAAGCATCTGACTAGCTTGCCTGAGGGACACAAAACATTATGCTCTGACGCATGTGCACATTCGTGGCTATCACAATCATGGTTCAGGATGCGTCAGATCATAATGATAGAGGACGGCTGACTCAGAGGATTTCACTGATAGGCCTCATTTTTTTTTTATCCCCACTTTGCACAAGAGGAAACGGAGCACAATGAGGTGAAATCGGCTGTCCTTATAGCAAGACGTAGCACGAATATTTTAGACCCAACCCAACTTGCTGTAGTAAGTCACTGGGCTTACCTGGGCTGTCTTCGAAATAACTCACTTTTTCAGGTTATAGATGCAAGCTTTAGTTTATGTGTAGAATGGACTGATTCAGCCATAAAAAGAACACTAATACTAAAATAGAAAGGGGTTGAAAAAATGTTGGACAATAAAATACAGACCCCTCCAAAGGTCATGTGTTGTCTAATTATTCCATTTGTATGAAATTGGTAAATTCAGAGACAAAGCAGATAGCCTGAGGGCCTGGGCAGAGGAGAGCGACAGGATCTTTTAGAGGCTCATAAAATATTTTGGAACTACATATGATTGCTGTACAACCTTATAAATACACTTACAGCTACTAAACTTTTTGGGTTTTTTTATTATACTTTATTTATTTCATGGTGTGTGTATGTGTGTGTGTGTCAGAGGGCACCGTGTGTCCCTGTGGAGGACCAAGAAAGACTTCAGGAATCATCCTGGATGGCTTCTATCTCCTTCTTGCTTTGCTTTGGGATTTCCCAGGCTCTGCCCACCAGGCTGGAAGTGCAGGTCACTGCCCTTTCCGCCTGGTGTTTTCAATGTGGGACCTGGGATCTGAACTCAGGACCTTCTGTTTGAGAGACAGACTCTTAATCCCTGAGCCGTCTCTCCAGCCTAACTTTTCATTTTTAAAATGGCTAATTTTTGGTAAATGTGATGTCGTCTCGATAAGAGAGGGCAAGGGAGCGGATTTCATGCTGTGTACTCACCAACTTTCACTGATCCTGTTTGAGGTTTCTCCACAAACAGGGTGGACAGCTGAGAGTTGGCATTCTGCTTGTCTTGTTCCTCTCCGCCAGCAGGTGACTCCCCAAGAGACCATTCTGGAAAGGGAAAGGAGGTCATGGATTCATTTCAGGCTCGGGTTATTCTCGGGCTGACTTACCTGGGTTTGCTATCCTAATATGCTAATTTCCTTGTCTTCCATAGTCAGAGAAGGAAACATTTTCTGATTCCTGAAACAGTGAGTTGTCAGATAATTTCTTAGCTGTCTTGCCTGTTCTCTTGTAGACAGACAGTGGAAATGAGATATTCATAGCTTTTCTTCATGATGGACAAGACCAGGTCTACACAGCAGAACTGGGAGCAAACCAGCGATGGGCCTACAGGATTTGACTGACAAAGGTCAGAGACGCAAACCTGGCTGGGTATTTCTAGATTCTTCACTGTAGTGTCAATTCTATTAAGGTTGGGTAGAGGCAGCCGCGATTTGACAAGTAACAGGGTCCCAACCTGCAGGTACAAATTTAAAGAACAGGGATTGTCCTGCAAGGAAGAAAAGCACAAAGGCAAAGGGGAAAGATAATGGAGAGAAAGAAGGACTGGTTGCAACTTTCCCACAGACAGAGACAAGCTGAAAAATGAAGATATTTTGCATTTGTCTTCTAAATTGCACTCAAGTGCGTAGCTGATAGGGAAGGGTCTGCCGTCAATTCCAAGGTGGAAGGTGGGAGGGAGGACCGTTGTTGCTCCCTCTCTGAACTGAATGTAGAAAAGTTCAATGTCAGGCACTTAACAGCTGGAAAAGAAAATACATGGTTCGCCAACTCTGTGCTTGTTAATGTTTCTCGAAAAGAAAGTGCACATTTCATCGTTTTAGTTCTCAGTACTAGTCCATGCTTAGTGCAAGGAATGTTTACCCGGAGGAGACATTTTCACAATGACGTTAAGCAAAATAATCACATGAATGAATACCTGTTTGATACTCACATGAATGTTAAAATTGTATGCTGTGCATGTCTGTACTATTAACAATAGTCAATGGTGACCATTCATGCACAGAACATGAAGACAAACATTTTTTGCTTTGTTCACTACTGTACCTTCAGAGTCTATATTGCTGACTGGTCTTTAAGAGGCCAGTAATAGAAATAAGATCCAGTTAGGCCCACAGTACAGATTTGTGAAATTAATGAATGACTAAATGACTTCAGAATTATAGTTGTAGTTGATAGTAAGCATTTGAAGCTGTTTTACCAACTGTATTTAAAAGTAAACGCAAATGTAAATTATACCTGTAGTACTTCACAGGGATGGAGATTTATCTGTGTTGATTTACTCAATGTCAAAATAATCGATGCGATATAAAAAGGAAGTCCATGGCATATGGTGGCTAGATTTTTGAATGTGTATATTGTATCATGCAAAATTAATTGTTTCTCAATGCATTAGTTGTCTTATAATAGGAAATGTAATGGGAGACTGCTAGAAAAGGCTACAAAGTGAATAAAACAAGGATTAGAATCAATTCAGCTCCAAGAAATGAAGTCATTAGTGAATGTATTAGGTTGGGGTCTGGATGCCTTGCCCGGGCGGGCGCTCACCTGAATCTTTTCTCTCCAGGGCCCGACTACCCAAACCTGAAAGGAAAGCAGGATTTGGAGAATGCAGGAGGCGCAGGAAAGAGAGACAAGAAGCACTGTCTGCAAGAACCTTCCCAGAACCCCTCCGGCCCTGTCTCTGGTGGTGACAGGGAAATAAAAACTGTGGGCGGCTTGGATGGGAAAACAGTAGAGCTCTTACTATACTAGGGCTATGTCTTCTTTAGGACCAATAGTAAGTTAAAAATCCTAATATTCACATTTACAGAACAGGGGGAGGTCTGTAGAGCTGAAAATAAAAAAATAAACATGTTTACCCCGTTAAGTACTGTGTGCTCAGATTTGTTTATCTTAATTATCTTTTATTTTTTCATTTAATTTCATAAAAATTTCCTTCCTTCTTACCTTCCTCCATTTCTCCCTTCTTTTCTTCCTTTCTTCTTTCCTTCCTTTCTTGTTTCTTTGTTTTTCATCTTTTCCTTATTCTAAAGGCAAAGTCTTGCTATGTCACTCGGGGTGGCACCTAGAACTGTGTTCCTCTCGTCTCAGTCTCCCTAGTGCTAAAATTCTAGGAGGGTGTCCCCCAGCCTGGCCAAGAAAGCTTTCTTTTTAAAAGTTTCTCTTCCTTTTCAGAAAAGCTTCTCACATAAATTGTCACTGAATCCAATGTTTGCCCTCTTGTTGCACTGACCGGCGAGATACCCAGTCTTTTCTTTTACAGTCAGTCAATTAATTCAGAAGTTAAACAACGGGGGAAAGGAGAGGTATCATCCTAACCTGGAGGCGGGGCACTGGGCGGAGACGCTTCATCTTCCTCTGAAACAAGAAACAGGGGGAAAAAGTCAAGGAGGAAAGGACTTTATCCCAGGTAACCTGAGAACAGACAAATCTGAAAAAAAAAAAAAAAGAAGAAGAAGAAGCTACACAAAGCATTTTCAACGGCTGGATAAATCTTAGAAGACTTGACATCTGCAGGTTCCACTTGAAGAGTGCGGACGAAAGGAGGGGGTTAAATAAGAAGGCATCAGAGTCGTATAATCCACATGAAAGCGTAGATTAAAGAGTAAAGTTCTATGTAGGCGGGGAAGTGAAGTGGCAACCAAACAAACCATGATGGGAGTGGTTTTCCAGCTGTTATTTCACAGCTGTAGCCAATCCAGATGATGTCCACGTATCATACTGATCTGAACACGGACACTGAAGAAACGCAACTCAAATTAATTGGAGATAATTGGTCTTGCTAAGTTTAATGATAATTTTAGAACTTTACAACCATTTTCCACGATTACACTCGTATTGCCAATGTTGCATAGTTTAATCTTTTTAACTCATGTAGCTATATACATCCCAGAATATGTCTTGTGCTCAGAAGCCCCTAATATTCCTCCTTCCTAAATGATCAACAACATTCACATTTTAGACTTTAAGAGTCATTTGGTATTATCGGAAACTTTGGCACTTTCTTCCAAAACTAGCATTTGAATAAATGCTAATCATTTTGTATTATGAATATTAGAATAACTGTACATTTCAACATGTGTGTCTGTATGACTCTACAAATAAGATACAGACAATACCTGTACATGGGATGTCTATTAAAAATGGCTTACAGTTTGGCTGACGCTCCTGAGCCCCTCACCATGTGATGTCCTTGCTACCTAGGGACTCTATAAAAAGCCCCTACCAACAAGAAAGCTCTCACTGGCTGCAGACCCTCGACCTTGGCATGTTATCTCAGGCCTATGATCCTAGCTCTTGGGAAAGGAGGAGGATCAGGAATTCAAGGCCATGCTCAGCTACATGGTGAATTTGAGACCAGCCAGGGTTACAGAAGATCTAGTTCCAAAGGAAAATAAAATTTAAAATAAGAATGGCTTTAAAAAATCCTGGGAATAGAGGTAGCTTAGTACATTCCTTTTAAGTAATCTGTTCCAATATTTACCATAACTATTATCTTAGTGACTTTAAATTTCTTTCTAAAACTTTCAACCATGGCTACGCCTCACTGCCTTTTTAACAAATTATTGTAATAAAGTATGTACAGAGAATCCCTAATTTAGAAGCCATTGCTGCTAAACCCAGGAAAGGGATTCACTGGGTTGTAGAAGTTGGGATTGTTTAGTAAAAGCTTTTGATAAACAAAGATGGTTGGAAAATGTCAGTCTAAAGCTAAATGTTTATATTTTACTGATTATGTAAATATTTCCTGACTCACATCTCAAAGCCCTCAGTGTGCTGATGTGTGCAGCAATGTATTTGGAGACAAGAAAGAACACAGCTAAACTTGTTAAACTTCTCTTTGGAATTATTTTCTCTTAGGATGTTCCATTAACGTTCTACAAAATTGTCTGTTTAGAGATATTTCTGAACTACAGGAAAATTGTTTTTTCTTAAACCCAGGCTATTTTGGACCTACTGCGCAGCCTACACTGGCCTCAACTGGAGATCCTCCTGCCTCCGTCTTCAGACTGTTGGGATCACAGCTGCAAGTCTCCATGATGGATCCCGGAAATTAGAAATCTGACTTTAAATTCTTGAAAATTTGTCTAGAATTGGGTGAAAGAAAAAAATTCAACTGTCATTTACCAGTGAAATGCTGGCTGTATTGTTAGGAGGAAAACAGAACATCCAAATATTTTGGGTAATGTACAGTTAACAACATTTATATGAAAGAGAAGCTTGCAAAAATGACAGAGTGGTAAAATATGGATGTCACGTTTTCTTCCCACTCCCCTCCCCCTTTCTACTTGAAAGTGACTACAATGTTGATGAAAATTGCACCATTTCTTTTTGGCTTATTAGAATCCAACATACATGAAGACAGAGGCTAAGAGCCACGGGCTGCTCCTCTGGCTGCAAAGAAGAGCAACCTGCTAAAGCAGACTTTACTCATCTTTAGCTTATGAGAGAACAGCATTTGTGAAGCTATAAAAATGATTGTGAGGGCTGGAAAGACGTCTTAAGGGTTAAGACTCTGTCTCTCAAGCAGAAGGTACTGAGTTTGGATCCAGATCCCACATAAAAACGCCAGGCGGAAATGGCAGGGGCCCTCACTTCTGATCCTAGTGGGCAGTCTGGAAAATCCTGGAGCAAAGCAAGGAGGAGATAGAAGCAATACAGGATGATTTCCGAAGTCTCTTGGTCCTCCACAGGAACACACAGTGGCCTCTGATACACACACACACACACACACACACACACACACACACACATGCAAACACAAAGTTAATGAATAAAATAAAAATAAAAAATAGATTGTGAAACAGTTGAAATTTCTAGAGGAAAATTCCTGGAGTGTAGAGAGAGAATTCATAGCACAGCCTGGGATCGCAGTATGTGATACCTAAATCTTCTTAGGTGTAAGAGCCTTACTGTGGGATAACTTCAACTCCCCAGCACACAGACTGGACAGTTGCTGTCTGCCAGACTTTGCTGGGCATAAAATTACTTCTATCTGTGGTTAATTTAAAATTGCCTGTTTACAGAAACAAAAATCAAAGAAATGTAAACCTGAGACAACTGTTGAGATTTTAGACTCAAGATCAAAAGCATATAAAGTGAAGATACATGTGATTCATAAATAAACATCAGCTAAAGATGGATAAGTATCTTGTCCATCTAAACAAATTCATGGACTTCTTAAGCAGTTGTAGTAAATATAGATATTCAAGAGCAAAATAACAAGAGCAACAAAATATTGAAGATGATAGTACAGCTAGTATCAGTTTATTGTACTTTGAGGCCTTCGATTATCCATCCTTTTTACATAAGAAGACACGTGCCTCCAAATGTTTGCAAAATTGGTATTCGTTCTATAATAAAGTGTGTGTATTTAATTAATTTTTCTCCCTCAGATCTGTTGAGTCAATGTTGTAATTTATAAAAAGACCATGTCCCAGATTTGAAAAATACAGTGGCATTAATTTTTACAAAGTTCATTACCAAAAATAATGAAATTATAATACATCGATAAGATAGACATTTTAGTAGATGATTGACCATTGATTGACACCTACAGGTAAATTGCACAAAAATATTTTACCATGCTAGATAAAAGTACCAAACTAATGGCATTACAAGCATAAAGGTACCTAAATGAAGAAAATAAAAATTAATCATTCTTTTAAGATGCCGTATCACTTAGGAGAGCATATGTTAAAATATCTGCTAGTTCATTTCCTCATCTGTCAGCCACATTCACCCCAAAAGGAAGAGTCTTCATGACTATGAGCTTTTTCATACACATAGGGTGTATCTGAGCGGGTACATGTAATTGCATTATATGGCAATGTTAATGCTGGGGAAAGGAAATTTTTGTTCTCCTTGTACTGATTACCCAAATAATTGCTTTTCCGGAAGAAACCATAAGTACTTGAGCTATCCCCCCTGAATGAGTATCGATCTTCAAAATAACCTTTGGTCTTAGTACTATCACATGCAGATCCAGGCACATAACTGGTGTGTGAGCTTCCACGAGCAGCTGGCAATGTCACTTCTCCATGTTTACATAGAGTAATGGATGCTGGTCGACTTAAAAAAAAAAGATGTGTGCTCTCACTCCATCAACCTATTACTCTCTTGCAAAGTTCCCCTGAGATCCTTGTCTGCTTTGTAACTGTATTCCACCAACCTCTCTCTTGATTTTTCATCCCCTTAAAGCAAGAGTTGACTCCAGGACAGCTCCTCCCCCGGGATCCATGTCTGACACAGACAACACTCACTTGCTCAATGAGTGAAAGCCAAAAGAAAAGGCAGCTCTTTGGCCCCACCTAGGATACAAAAAAGAAGCTATGCATAGCATTGCACTGATTTGTCACCTGAAATTATTCAAGAAGAATGTTAAGCCACGGTGGTGGTGGTTGTTATTTTTATAAGAGCTTTGCCTCCTAGCGGCCTCTGTAGAAGGAATCTGCACCTCTGATTTCTTTTTTCGTTAAACATTTCTTTATTCCCGTCTCTAGTGCTTCAATTCTGAGAATAAGCCTGAGACCTAGGACAAAGTCGTTAGTACCAAGGAACAGAGGAGCCGGATGAGCAAGTGTGGGGCGAACAAACCTGCAAGCCAACAATAATAAAACCCGCTGTCAGCAGATCAGCTGCTTCCCAAACAGAAACTCTTTTGTTTCTCCTGGCTTTTTGTTGTTGTTGTTGTTGTTTTTAGACAGGGTCTTACAGTGTAGCTCAGTCTGTCTTCAAATGCACAATCTGGTTACCTGAGCTTCTTGCATAGGTTCATAAGCATACTGCACCAGGCTTGGCTCAGAATTTCCTAAGCAGTTTGAAAAGGTCGATAAACACAACCACAAAACCTAATTACAGGATAGATAGATAACAGAACCAAACAGCTCTCTGTGGCTCAAAAAAAAAAAAAAAAGTATGCATTTGCATAGTATTTCAAAACTGTCCCAGAATGATCTAGTCAACCTGGAAAAGTTATTAAGGCTGCATTACTGGGTAAAATATCCTTAATAGTAACAACCTTAAGGATATTTATAGAAAGTACTAGCTAAAGTGCATGGCAAGAAAAGATATGAGGATAACTCACAAACTGGTGTGGAAGCTTTAAGTGGTTGGAAGCTTTAAGTAGGTTGATCTTAGAGTAGAACAGATCTGGCTTATGTCCTGCCTTATTCTGCACCCTCACGGACTAAAATGATGTATCCTGCTCAGCAAATGTGTTGAATGGAAATAAAAATTTACCCTGGTTACCATTGTCAATATGGTGGGCAGCAAGGGCAGCATGGAAATTCAACTGTTGATTCATTCTTTAAGTATTTATTGGGTGATTGGCTTGTGCAGCCTTCTGCCAGATGCTAGAGTTGAGGAGATGAGGAGCCAAAGAGGTGTTAAGACATAGTGCCTGACCATCAAAAGCAAACAGCCTGTTAGGGAAAAGAGTCAACCGTTAATTCGTGACTAAGTGGAGACTAGAGTGAATGACAGAGGCAGTAGGTCCAAGAAAAGTCAGAAGGAAGAAGGAAGGAAAAGGTGGAAATGAGCCAGGGTGATCAAGACTAAGCTGCAATGGGAATGAAACCTGAGTTGAATAGTTAAAAAAAAAAAAAAAGGGACTGTGAGCAGGAGGAGGGAGGGAGGGAGGGAGGGAGAGAGAACAAGAGAGCACATTCTAGTTAATCCAGGAAAATGTGTACTACCACTCATCAGTCCCATTCAATCTATGGGGGGCTTCATGCTTATTGCATTTGCTTCTTTTTACTCAATTGTGCGTATGTGCGTATGTATGTGTGTGTGTGTGTGTGTGTGTGTGTGTGTGTGTAGAACCACGGACGAATTCAGGACGCCTCCACCTCCTTCTGCCCCGGGATTCACAGGCTCCACCCTACCAGGACCAGAAACGCAGGCCTCCCCTGCTTCCGCCTGGCGTCTATACTTCTATACATGGGATCTGGGATCCCGCTTCCGCCTGGCATCTATACTTGGGATCTGGGATCCGAACTCAGGACCTTCCGCCTGCAAGGCAGAGGCTTAACCCCTGAGCCACCTCTCCAGTCCTGCATTTGCTTTGACTTAGGTCTTTTCTTTGATAGTCTCTGATGAAAGTGGGTGTTGTTGAAAATGTGTGTATGTGTGTGTGTGTGTGCGTGTGCATATGTGTGTACATATAGAACATACAGATGCTTGTTTTAATTAAACAAGCATACATATATAAGCCTTCCTGCTCTTACCTATCTTCCTTATTTCGGGATGCCACTTTCCTAAACTGATTTGCTTGCTAGGCATAGGAGACAACTTTATAAATAGAAGTTTATGAACCTGGTATGAGATTGCCTGCAGCCACACCTTTGCTTATCTTCCACAAATTAAGAAAGAAAAACAAAACGCTAACTGTTGGGCTGTCTAGGTCGTTTGGCTCCATTCTTTCATCCAATCTGCTCTCCATAAGAAAGCCTTCAAGCATCCAAATACAGTATGATGACTTTTTTCAGGTTAAGGGTCAAATCCCTGCTTTGTTTAAAGCCATGCTTGCCCTCTGGGATTACATCATCTCCTCCGGTAGTTTCAGCCTCATAGGCTAAATCAAGCACCTTTCCAAATTTGGAAGCAGAGGTGTATTCCATCAGCCCGGTTGAGAATAATATTACAATAACTTCGGCCAGCATGGTCAAACTTCCCTGAACTTGAATCATGGAAAGATTTCTAAGAGTTTGCACTGTCTGCATTCTGTGAGAAAAATAACCTCCCAACTGTGGCCAAGTGGCCGGGATTAACGTTCCTGGTGGTGTCCACGGGAAGGCCTGAAGGTCAAGGACAGAGCACATGTACTAACAGTACGCATTGTTCATCTATGAAAACATAATTTCAAGTTATCTGAAGAAATCCAATGCCCTGAGACAGAGGGGAGAAAAGTATTTTCCTGATGCATAGGACACAAAATGTCATGAGATCTAGGTAATAAAATGAGAAGAACTAAGGACAAAGAGATTAACTGATAGTGCCTAAGGAAAAAGAGAAATGATATCTTGCAGTCAGGAAATAACTATTCCAAAATTTAAAACTTATTATTCACTATGCAAATAAGATTAACGTAAAAATGATGACACAGATATATAAGGCAAAATTGTCAAATCGGTTTCTGTGGAACCTTCTCGATGGGAGATAAATCACCTTCACTAGAGAAATAGTCAGGGATGACAATAACTTCACCATGGTGAGACACAGAAATACATGGTAAATGTCGTTCTAAAATGTTTAAGAATAGACTATATCTTCAAAGTGCCCCAAACAGAATGATATTACTTGAATAAGTGAGTTTCCAATTCAATGAACAGCAGCATGATGTTTGCTTAAGGTGAACTATCGATCTCGGTAAGTCACCATATACCTCTACTTCAGAATTATCAATGAACCTGACATAGTTCATATGATAGCACTGAAAATTTGCAATATTTTTAAACAGCTGGGCAAGCCAGATAATCATTCCAGCTGATACAAAGCAGGATTAAACACCTTTTTTTTTTTTGACATATACAACGGAGTTTATCTGCTGGCTTCTGAGCAAGTGCGTGCAGTTTGTATGATGTTCCCTCACCACCTGGAAATGTATGTCAGGGAAGCTTAGCAAAGCCCCATTGCTGTGATACTGATTGGTTCTTGCAGAGAGGGTGTGGAAGGAGACCCGGAGGCGGTGCTGAAGAAAGATAAGGCAGAGAGATGCTATGGGGCCACAGTGACAGCCACTCCAGGCCTCCTCCTGCTTCTGTTCTTGCTGATTTCAGCCTCACTGTCCCTCCCTCCAACTCACCTTTTGCTGGTCCAGTTCCCGCCTCTTTTTCTTTATTTGGTTCTGTGTGGAAAGTACAAGCACATTTTTAAAAGTGTCTTACAGCACTTCATTGTATAGTGATCAGCGAAGTGGAGGAGGGGAAAGAAACGGCTGACAACAGAGACGACACTCCATACTCAATGCACTGTGCATGGATTAGGAATCTGGGGATTAGAGTTTAAATCTACATTAAACTTTAAGAAGAAAAGTTAATCTGATCATTCTGGGGTGGGTGTATACATAAAAACATGCAATACACATTTTTGTTAAAAATACTTTAGCTCTCACAGGACCATGTTGTATAACATGCTAGAGTAGAACTGAGTATAGTTTGTGGGTCACTTCATTTTAGATCCTAACAAGGGTCAAGGACTTCTTAAAGAAGTTTGGCCTTTTTGTCAAGATGGCCCCGAAAGCAAAGAAGGAAGGTCCTGCCCCTCCCAAAGCTGAAGCCAAAGCTAAGGCTTTGAAAGCCAAGAATGCAGTGTTGAAAGGCGTCCACAACCACAAAAAGAATATTTATCACCCACTTTCTGGTGTCCCCAAACCCTGAAGCTTAGGAAGCAGCCCAAATACCCTCGGAAGAGGCGCCCCCAGAAGAAACAAGCTTGACCACTATTGCCATCAAGTTCCCCTAGACCACTGAGTCAGCCATAAGGAAGAGAGAGGACATTGTGTTCATTGTGGATGTCAAGGCTGACAAAGACCAGATCGAACAGGTTGTAAAGAAGCTCCATGACATTGCCGTGGCCAAAGTCAATATGCTAATCAGGCCTAATGGAGACAAGAAAGGGATCATGTAAACTCGAGTCCAGCTGCTAATTCTAAATACATATCTTTTTCACAATCGAAAGAGAGAGAGAGAGAGAAGAAGAACTGAAGCTTGGTCTGTGTAAAGGGTTCTGAGAGTAAATTTCTAGATGTTACGGGATGATGGAAAATATGTAATTGAGTAACATATAGTTTTAAAATATGCTTTTTGCTGGACATGTGAATTTTCTGGGTTTAGTGGAAATAAATGAGATATGAGGACAGCAGCAACAGGTTTTATCAGTTAAGATAAGTTCACATTTCTCTTTGTTCAGAACTATGCTACTTTTTTTTTTTTTTTTTTTTTTACTATGCTACTTTTAAGAGCATGTTTTGGTGACTTTATTAGCATTCATGGTTTTGGGCAATCATTATGATCATCTACTCCTATAATTCCTGTTATCTTCTAGGCTGAAATGTTGGGCCATTTAAAAATCCAGAAACAGTGTTTCCATGGATGTGCGCTGTGGTTACTCCCACGCAAAATTATACTAGTTTCAAGATGTGAAGATGGTCTCTGACTTGCAATATGAAATATGTAAATATAGTTTCAAGTATAACTGGTGTGGTAGTGTATGTATTCTTGCAAGTCCAGCACATAAGGAGTAGAAGCAGGGAGATCAGATGTTCGAAGCCAGCCTGAGCTCATAAGACCCAATCTCAAAAAAAAATCATTTTAGTTATGAATCATCTCTCTCTCTCTCTCTCTTTCTCTCTCTATTCAAATCTTTTTGGCTAACTCAAAGGACATTGCTAACAATGTGGAAGAGACATTTTAGCCATAGAAGCTCAATGTTGTGCAATGGATATGAAATATAGCAGAATAAGGGTAACATCAGAAAGGCCCAGCATGGCAGATCAGAAGAGAAAAGTGTCATGACCAATAGGTTCTCAGTGTCCTGGGTGTTAGTCAAAATAAATCTTACATGCCAGAACAGAACATAGTAAGGAAGAAAAAGAGCTGAAGAAGAAAGTTCCATGTCTGCACTGTCTTCAAGATCAAGATCTATGGAAAACTCAACCTTAGTTTACCCTTGTTTGAATTCTTAGGGCACCAGGCCTATTTCATTCATATGGACACACAGTAATACTCCGCACTATTGAAGGATCTGGGATTCTGAGCTAGACAAAGGTGCTTCTATGAGGAGCTAAATTCTTCCCAAATTGCCCTCTGATAAATGATCTCCAGGATGGAAAACCTTCACAATCCTGACATTCACCCTCTTGCTTCATACCACATTGTTTGATTACAACCTGCCCTTGGGAGACTTTCTTATAGTATTGTCCACCATCTATGATAGCTAATCCTGAGTGTCAACTTGACCACACCTGGCATTAACTAAATTCAGTTGCCAGACCACTGAAGGGATTATCCAAATCAGTACATTTACAATACAAAGAGCAGCCCTAGATATAATTGGAACCTCCCAGTAGCAGACCAGATAAGAGGAACCACAGAACAGAAGACTTTGAAGTCCACTGGCCTACTGGACTGGACGGAGCAGTTCCGAGCCTCCAGGACCTTTGCAGCGACTTAGCTGCCTCCAGTTTCAGTCACCACCAGCCATGTCTCTCCACCATGAGAGACTGTTTCTTCCCTTTGGAACCGTAAACTGAATAAATCTCCCTTTCTCCCTTAAGTTGCTTGACTTTGAATGCTCTCTCTCAGCAACCGTTGAAAGTAACTATTACAATGTCTTATGATTTAATTGTTCTCCAAGCTATATTGATTTTTGACCTAACTATAAGGAAGCAATACAGGTTTTCTGTTTTGAGCTCCACCCTGTGTCTGGTGCAGCATGCTAGATCTAGCTATCAAGTGTTGCATCTGTCTCCAAGGTTAGACCCCCCCCCAAGGTTACGCTGATGGCTAATGCCCAGAGAATGATTCTTGCCTTTTGCTTTTCCTTTTAAGGAGGAAGAGTAATAAGGAAACATTTGAGGATTTCCTAGGAAAAAATGCACAGGATTTTGGTCTCTTCCTTCACTGGGGTAAAAAAGGCAGAGGATTCTGGAGTCCACATAGAGTGTTAAACGGCCCACTGGGGCTTGCGATTCTTTCAAACCTGATCTCTCTCTCCCTTACGTTGTAGGTTCCCTACACGCATACAGAAAACAGACTTGGTTCGTTGCAAACATTGTATGGAATGGTCAAAGATTTTGCTAGATCATCTTAGTTGTTTTTGTTGTTAATGTCACCTGGTAGGCAATGGAATACTAAAAATTCATAAATTGGTTTTGATGTAGACTCTCAGAGGCCCCAGAACTCTCTGGAAACTCCTGAAGAAGTCTCTCTGGAGGTGCCCTATGTGTACCCGCTGACCTTCCAGAGTTGAGGTGGGATCCACGTCCCACTGTCACGTGAAAGTGAAACTTTGATTTCCACTAAATCAGGGCAAGCCTCACAAATCCTTTTCCTCTATCATTATAAAACTGGCATGACAGCAACTGGTGTATGTCTGGAAAGACTTGAAAATAATCATTCCCAGGTTATATATGAAGTACTGTACAAATCTGGTTAATATGGAAGGGTCGTATAAACACGATGTATTATTTTTGTTATTGGCTTATCTCAGTTGTCGCCATCCAGTGTCTCATGGGAAGTAGGTTAAAGTTCACAGCATCGGTGGAATCATGCCGGGAAGGGATGAGTGTATTTGCAGCTCAGACAGGTGAAAGCGATGATGTTACTTACCTTCTGGAGGTGGGGCTGGGGCTGGCACTTCATTTTCTAGAAATGAAAAAGAGTAAAGGGAACATTAGGCTCATGTCTTGAGGGTTCATTTTCTCTGGCTGCCATCTCACCTGTGTGTGCCGGCAAAGGATCGTGGGTGTCATGGAGAGACCAAAGCATGCTGCCTTTTGGTGCTTGACATTAAGCTGAGGACGCAATGCTATTTTCAGTTTAGTTGCAGGTTCAGTTCAGACATAGGGAGATTACAGGTAAAATGGGGATCCTGGGCCTCCTTGTCACCTAGTCACTCATCCAAACAGCTTCAGGCAGGATATATCACACGCTGTTTTGCTTTTTTCCCTTCTAGGAAAAAGGCCACGACCCCAGCCTTGACACGTATTGGGTTGCTATGAATATGAAATGGGATAGTGGGTGGTAAGCACATCCCGTGGAACTTTAATTAAAGTGAAGTCAGTGCAGAAATGGGACTCTCTTGCCCCAGAAAGAAAGGGCACTGGGGTGACCCCACATGATCCTCCCTCATGAAGATTCTTTCTGGAAGATGATGAGAACGAAGTCCTCTGTTTCTGTAGCCTTCCATTTCATCACAAGGCAAATGTCTAGTCACCGGGAACAGAGTTAACCTCTTGTGTGCTGTTTCTCCAAGCACACATGTCTAGAATAGATTCCCAGCTCTACTGACCACTGGGGTTGGGATTTTTTACACCTGCCCTTTGACATCCAGTAGTTACAGAGCAGCCCAAATGAGAAGTCTGCTGAAGAAACTTCTCTTAGCAGATATGACTCCCAAGTATCTACACACATACCCCGGGCCAAACCATCACATCCCCCTTGCCTGACCCCCGTAGGCACCTAGAACTGGGTGTTACTCCCATGTGAGTGAACTGTTTCGATTCCAGAGCAGGAAAAAGACATGAATGAAGGAGTTCGTCTTTCAAAGTACCACCCACGTGATCAATCAATAAATATAGAAGCAAGAAAGCCAGGTGTAAAAAAAAAAAAACAACAACAACTCATCCCCAGAGGTTTTAGAGTCAGGGTGCAGAAATGGAAATCTAATAGCGACAGCTAGACTCAGGTGAATGGTTGGGGCACACCGATGGTATTAAAATACTCCGGACGAGAAGCCAGCTTCTTCGGCACATTACCTTTTGGTTTTCACCACTGCCGCCACACTGTTCCCAAGGATTTCTTTCTGAATCTTTCGATACAGTACTTTCTATTCCCTGCGCATGGTTGCAGAAGCCGTTAGTCGTACCACTGGGATCTGTCCTGTTAATCTACCTGAAAGGTTAAGTCGGCTTTCTCCTGGTTAGCATTCAATGCCATTGTCTACAGGCAATTTCTTACTCCTTCTCGTCTTACTACATCCTTGTGGCTCTCTGTCTTGGAGCTGCACTCTCTGCTCACCTGAGCTTCCTGCCAGGGGAAAAGGTGATTGTGTCCTTCTTTCCTCCATCACGGACTAAGTCAGGTAGACCTAGGTCTCCATTGTTAACCTTGGGTATCTTTGCCCATCTTATGGCTCCTTTCAAGTCTCTCTGAACAGCTTCGATGTTCTACTCTCCTTCCCTATTCACCTTACATTCTGCAATTACAATGCAACATACTATTTAGTGACTATGATTTAGTTATTTTTCAGTAGTCTCAGTATGCTTATATTCTGTTTTCTTTCCAAATAAACAATGACAACGTTATTTTCTATTTTCTTGGTATCTCATTACAGTGCATGTAGTAATTTAATTATTTATTTATCTTTTATTGATTGATTGATTGCATGTATGTCTGTGGATCTATCTGGAGAGTTTTAAAAAGGAATTATGGATAGGTGAAGGGGGAGCACAAAAATATTCAATTGTGTACCAGGGAGGAGCCTACTAGGTTCCAAGAGAAGATCCCAACTCTAGAATCACATGGGAGACCCTAGCTGAAACAAGTATACACACAAAAAAATAAAAGGACATGAATATGGGAAGAAACTGGAGGGAGAAGGTGATATGGAGGCAGACAGAGGGGAGAGTAAATGGAATAATCTATAAGACGTATGAAATGGTCAAAGAGCAAAATTCGTCAGTTAAAAAAAAGTAGAAAGCAAAACAGAAAAGAAAAAAAGAAAAGAATGAAGAAAGTTTTCTTGGGTGACTGCATATAAGCTAAAGGAACGATAGCGTGGTCTTGGCTTTTTTTTTTTTTTTTTTTTTTTTTTTAAGATAGGGTCTTGCATTGCAGCCCTGGCTACCCTCAAGTTTGCTGTGAGGCTCAAGCTGGCCTTGCACTGATGACAAACCTCCTGTCTGAGGGGAATTTCCTAAAAGCAGCCTTAGTTGGTTAAAATCCAAGTAAGGCCAGGGTTGAATTCTAACCGAATAAATTAGAGAGAATCGTCTTGGATGCTGCAGCTGTCAATGCGTCTTGAATATAAATTTTCTGTCTCTGTTGTGTCTATAAGACTCATTGGTCTATGTAATAACAGACCAAAAAAAAAGTCAAAAAGAGATCTAAAAATGTTTAATTGGACTCCCTCCAAATTTAGAGATCACTTATCGGCAGGCTGTCCCTTTGTAGCATGGTAATGCTAGGATCTTGGCAGAAAACCAGAACTTTGATTTCTTAAGGGCACAGAAACCCCATTACGTTAGAATCAGTGAGGTAATTAGTACATAACATTAATTTATTGGCCCCTGTTCATGACATCATTTTAATTTCTCATAACTCTAGGACATTACTGCTTGTGATCTTGTCCTTTTCCTACATGGGAAACTCAAAAGCCTTCAGTCCATAAAGAGTGAAGCTAGGGGGGCCCCTCTCCCCTTTTGTCAGTCAAACATGACTGAAAACTTGGGCCCTGTAGCAGGGCCTGCCCTTCCCTCCTCAGTCCATCCTGAAGGAGGCAGAAGCCCTGAGCCAACAGAATTTTCCAGAAGGGTTACTTCGCTTTCCTCACTGACCCCTTCCTGTGGATGGGGCTCCATCCACAGGAGCAAAGTTCAACTTCCTCATCAGGTGAGTTGGGGAGAGGGTAAAACAGCAGAACTTCCAGAAATGAATGGAAGGATTAACAGACGCGGATCACGGTGAACATCATCTGCATTTCTGTCTTGTTTTCATTACAATCATCATAATTTTTACTCCAGTGTACCTGAAAGGGGGAATCATGTCTTTCTCCATGGGCAACATGCTGAGATTTGCCTAATTTCCAGGGCTGTGGACCGACCACTGTTTGGGATCAGGTCGGGGGAAGGGGGGGTGAAGGAGGAGGCTGGACGGAGGTGCCAGCTCACTCACTGAAAAATGTGAATGAAGTTCATGCGCATTATAAGGAGATGAGCAGATCAGCATCAATCAGTTGGAATGGGAGAAATGAACTCTCCGCTGTTTTCAGGGCTTCTTCTGCACCAAGAATTCCAACTTAACCTGGAAATATGGGTGGTGGGTAGGAATGGCAGAGTCCAAGCAGGTCTGGCAGAGAGAATGAACTGTTCATTCGGGTCGAATTTCAGTACCCCGTGGGGTACCGTGGACTTAACTTTGCCTTTAATGCTACTCATGCATCTTTCTCTAACTTAGGCCTTTGCCTCTGACAGCTTCTGGAAAACCTAGCTTTGCCAGTAGAAATCACATACGCACCTCCCCCCACTAAATTCATTGACTGCCTCTGTGACCATCGTTGGTTAACAGCCATGTCCCTGATGCGCAATGAAGAGGAAGTAGATGAGCAAATCCATCAGCCGGATTCTCTGAGTTTCCATGTTCCATGATGATGTTAGTAAGAACTGCGGGGGAGAGGGGGCAGAGGGTATGGAGATTCCTGTTTTTGCTTTATTTTGTTTTGTTTTGTTTTGTTTTAAATCACAGACAAATGGTTCGGGTCACTGTATGTCCTACCTCACTGAAGACTCACTACTTCCATAGATGCTAGAACTTCAGAAACTGCTGTGTGCATAGAACTCACCCAGGGATCCAATCCAACTGCAGATTCTGACTGTGGAGGTCAATGCCAAGTTCATGATCCTGTGTGTGTGTGTGTGTGTGTGTGTGTGTGTGTGTGTGTGTGTGTGTGACAACCTTCTGATGTTGGACCTCGTTTTTCCACCTTCTTTGAAACAAGTTCTCATCACTGCTGTGTAAGCCGTGCCAGCTGCCTCTCCGGCTTCTGGCGATTCTTCTGTCCTCCCAGCCCCCCTCATGCTGGGATGACAGCACTTCGCCTAGCACGGCTGGTTTCACGTGAGTTCTGAGGCTCTGAACTCAGAACCGCAGGCGTGCTCGAGGCCAGCCTTGCACCCAACTCCACAGCCCACGATTTAGCAGCTCCAACAGGTTTCTAGGCATTGCTGGGCCTGCGGGTCCACAGCCCACCCTGTGAGTCACAAGGCTCAGCTCAGACCCTAAAGGTCACCTCTTTTCTCCCACTTGGTGCAGGCTTGTGGAGCCTAGCGCGTTTACAGTAGCTGGGGACTTGTCTTCTCCCTTTGGTCATAAGCTTCTTGAGGACAAGGCTGTCTCCTCTTCCTTCCAAGTTCCACACAGCAGGTGCTCTATAAATATAGCTGACTGGCAGGCTGTTCCTACCCGCACAAAAGCCCCTTCTCCTCTCTGCCAAGAAATCAAGAACTGTCCCCTGTGCGCCCCGGGCAGCTTTCTTCGGCCGCGTTACCCACAGGGAACACTATGTCTTCCATTGGTCTCCCTCCCGCTAGCCGAGGGCACCAAGGCAGTCACTCAAGCCCATCGTTCCGATTGCATCTCACTGTCAACACACGTCTTGCATTTCTTAACAAGGGCAGGAGCACAGTTAGGGCTGGAGTTTTGACGCTCAAGAGCAATACGCCCCCTTGCCTTTCTAAGGAATCCCCCTTTTTCAAATCTGGATTGAAAAAGCATCTGGAGTCAAGGAACCTGCCTGACAATTTCTAGGCAAATAATCCCCAGTGGCAGCTCTGTGCCCAGCTAGCTTCCCTGTGCAGTAATAGCCAAAGGGCACCAACCTTTGAAAAGCTGTCTAAATCTGAAACAAGCAAAAGGTTTTGACTGAAGCAAGATGCCACTGTGTCTCTGCTTAGTTAATAGTCAAGGGGCAAACTGTGAGCTTTGTCTACCCGCTCCTATTCAGTGGATTTTGAACCCTTCTTTATTCAGCCTCATTGCTAGAGACCATGCCAACAGGATGGTGGGGGGTGGAGCAAGAATATATAATCTGGAGGAGGAGGAGGGGTTAGGGGGAGAAGAAAAGAAAGGAAGAGGGTGAGGGCGAGAGTGGAAGAAGAGGTAAAGAGAGGAAAAGGAGGAGGGGAAGGAGGTGAAGATGATAGGGGGAGTAGCAGGAGGAATATTCAAGGAAATATTTTAGTGAACAACATCAAAACGAGCTGGATTCCCAAGCAGTGACTAAAGTTAGTCCCTTCCCTCTCGCACCGGGCCGCTAGTCTTTGATCTTTTCTGATTCGCAGACTTTCTCTTCCTCTGCAATGCTGAAATGCTTTCCAATGCTTGAGCTATTTATGGTGGAGCTTTCCTAAGATCACCTACTGTAAAAAGCACAGGTATGCCGCCAATGGCGTGTCTGCACAGCGTGTGCCCAGGCTTTCTAACTGACGGGCACGGGTGGCAGTGACAAGCCAGCCCTATACGTGGCCTTCAGCTGCTGCTGCAACACGGGGAGTCCACAAAGTCCATAAATGGTGCGGCCATCTCGCTTTCAATGTCAAGGATTCTGTGGCCAGTGACTTAAGTGGGAAAAGGATCTTAACTCTGAGAATATATATATTCACCTCTCTGCGTATATGTGCCTGTCCACTGATAGGACACGACTCCATTCTCTTTTATTCCTGGTCTCACTGCCTCAAAAAATGCCTTTTTTAGAATCCACAGTTTTGTATTGCATCATGACACTATTATTATATCACTGTGCCATGCATTATTATATATTGAAATGAGGCTGCAGAGATGGTTAAGTAAGTACAGCACTTGGTACACAGTGCAAGAACTTGAGTTTGACACCTCAGAACTCAGTGAAAGCTGGGCTCAGCCATACGTGTCTAAAGTCCCACTGCTCCTAAGGCTGGATGGGGGACCAGAGTATCCCCAGAAACCCACGAGTCAGCTTCTCTGGTGTCCACAGTGTGGCAGAAAACAAGCAAGAGACCTTGCTTCAAGCAAAGGTGGAAAGCAAGGACCAACAAGTCTGTACTCTGACCTCCACATGCGTGCAATAGTGTGTGCATGCCAGTGCACACGCACACGCACACATGTGCGCGCACATGCACACACAAATACATTATTTAAAAATATCTTATGGACTCATAGGTGTAATGTCAATTAATGTTCTGGTAACATGGAGGGCACAATGAATGATAATCACATGAACATGCTGCAAAGGCATATAAGAGATAGGCATTGATTTTTAAGATTATAGGTCTCTCATTGGCTTTTATTCTGTCACTTTGGGGAGGAAATTTTTGAAAAAAATGAACAATTAAAGTCAACGTGCTTCAGCATATGAAGTTAGGGAAGAAAAGCGTATGCTGTCTGATTATTTATTGTTTATGTTTGAGGCAGAGTCTCATTATATAGTGCAGGCTAAGCGTAAAGTCCCCCTTTTTGCCCCCTGAGAGCTTGGATTCTGAGAATGGAATACCATTCCCAACCTCTACTATTTCTTTTTCTTTTGAATGAAATATGTCACTTTTTAAAATACTTATTCATTTAAGAAAAAGACTGAAGTAGAGAGAGAGAGAGATAAAGAGAGAGATAGATAAGGGGGGGGCATACTACAGTACTTGGGTGGAAGTCAAAGACAATTCTCTCCCCCTACCATGTGGAATACTGGGAATTGAACTCAGGTCACCAGGCTTGCAGGCAGACATTTTCCCCTTTGAGCTATTTCCACTGGCCTTATATTGTCAGTCTTGATAACAGTAAATTGTCTTTCTTTTTAGATTAAAAAGCTATACTGTAGTGTTTTTCCTGTTGATAGTGGGGTCTAGCACTATGTTCTTGCTCATCCTGGACTTCATATGCTAGGACAACACACAATGAAAATATCTTTAATATAAAGTACAGTTTGCATCGAGACGTTATAGACTCTGCTGATTGTAACTGACATCCAAAAAAATCAATCAACATTTGATTTATAATAATAGCTCTCTGATGTTCACAGACTGTATTAATCATAATTGTCACCAAAACTCGAACAAAGGGTTGAGGAGATATTTCGGTGGGTAAGAGCATTATTGTAGGCCTGAGTTCAAATTCCCAGCACTCATGTAAAAAGCCAGGTGTGGCCACATGTATGCTTGTAACTCCAGCTCTGGAGAGATGGAGACAGGAGGGTCCCTGGGGCTTGCTGGCTGTCAGTCTCCCTCCAGGCTCAGAGAGAGACCCTGCCTCACAGGGGGAAGATAGAGAGTGACAGGGCACTATATCCTGCATGCCTAGAGCCATGCATGGGAACACACAACCTCCTGCTCGTGCATAGCTTGACTTTTGCACTCATGTTCTCTCACAGGTACTTGGATTCCAGTGGAGGCATGGCACAGGAGTGTTCTGACAGATGCAGGGTGAGTGCCTGCATATTATAATATTCAGAATAATAAGCAGACACTGCCCACTTTCTCCAATAACTAAGAGTAAAAACGGAACCTGGCACAGGGGTGCACCTTCAGCCCTGGCTACTTCTGAGCTTGAGCTGGAAATGGGTAGAGTCCAGTCTGGGCAATACAGCAAGGCTCTGACTACAAAATAATAATTACAATAATTAAAAATAAGAAGAATATTGGAAGTGCATATGGGAGATATATGAGTGGAAAGATTTTTTAAATTTTTATTTATTTACTTGCGTGAAGATGCAGAGATGGTTAAGTAAGTACAGCACTTGGTACACAGTGCAAGAACTTGAGTTTGACCCCTCAGAACTCAGAGAAAGCTGGGCCCAACCACATGTGTCTAAAGTCCCACTGCTCCTAAGGCTGGATGGGGGACCAGAGTATCCCCAGAAACTCAGGGTCAGCTTCTCTGGTGTCCACAGTGCAGCAGAAAACAAGCAAGAGACCTTGCTTCAAGCAAAGGTGGAAAGCAAGGACCAAGTCTGTATTCTGACCTCCACATGCGTGCAATAGTGTGTGCGTGCTAGTCCCAAGTCCTGTGTGTATGTGTGTGTGTGTGTGTGTGTGTGTATGTCAGAGGGCACTACCTTGGAGGCCCAAGGATGACTTTAGGAATCATCCTGGATTGCTTCTACTACCTCTTTTTTGCTTTCCTCTGGAATTTCCCACCAGGGCCAGAAATGCAGGTCATCATCATTTCCGTCTGGCGTTTTTATGTGGGACCTGGGATCAGAGCTCAGGACCTTCTGCTTGCAAGGCAGACTCTTAACCCCTGAACCATATCTCCAGCCTGTTAAAAAAAAAAAATTGTGTTCTTTTCATACCTAAATAAAATCATGCCATATACTTTGTTTGAAACTTTCATTGATTTAAAAAAAATGAAAGAAGCAATTGAAATTAGGGGGGAAATAATTTTCTGCGTATAGAGTGATAGATACGAAAGGGTGCTACTGTCCAGTACTACCTGCCACATCCGTAACTGAGCTAGCACATCACTGATGCAGACAACAGCTGCGGGTCTGCAAATTGCAATGGTCTCTGGAGTAAAAATGCAGATTTGCCTCAAGGTCCTGGATCTTCTTTCACTAAGTGTTCCTGGGCTTTACTCAGCTCTTCAGTAAGTCCTTCTTCACTCTCCTGGGTACCGTCCATAACAGCAAAGGAGGGAGAGAAAGAGACAGAAAGACAAAGAGAGAAAAGAGGAAGGAGAGAATGTGTGTGTGTGTGTGTGTGTGTGTGTGTGTGTGTGTATTGGCAATTTTACCAACTGATGGACAAGCATAACAAGACAGCGACCTTCTAATAAGGGATGGAGCAGGAAAGCCAGTAAAAACTTGACATTAATCTAAGCATAAATCAATGTGAGCCCATTTGACACAAAAGACAGCAATTTGAACTTGAGGTTCTATGTATTACCGTATCTCCAATTTAAAGCAAAATTAAATTACACGTGCTTTATTTATTTAATTTTCTATTTTTTATTCTTTGATTGATTATTTTTGGGGCAATATGTTCACATTCCTGAGTGAGACACTTCCAGAAAGGCCTCTTTCTTGAAACTTTTTGGCCAGCATTGAACTTCTGCAGCTGATTTATTTATTTATCTATCTATCTATCTATCTATCTATCTATCTGTCTGTCTGTCTGTCTGTCTGTCTGTTTATTTATTTATTTATTTATTTATTTATTTATTTATTTATTTATTTATTTATTTATTTGTTTGTTGGCAGGTATGACATACAGCCCAGGCTAGCCTCAACCTCTCTGAATGGCTAAGGCTGGCCTTGGCCTCCTGATCCTTCTGCCTCCACCTCCCAAGTGATGGGATCTCAGGACTGCGCCGCCATTACCTGATTCCCACTGCTGTTCTTTCTTTCTTTTTTTCTTTCTTTTTTTCTTTCTTTCTTTCTTTCTTTCTTTCTTTCTTTCTTTCTTTCTTTCTTTCTTTCTTTCTTTCTTTCTTTCTTAATGTAGCGTTTTTAAAAAGTAGAGATGCTACATTTTAAGAATATTTCTGGCAAAACTGGTTTGAAATGATAAGTTTATCAGGCTCCAGAACAAAATGTACCTTTAAACTCTGTGGACAATACAGCTATTTAAAATGAATCAATGCAATTTACATTTACTTACTGTGGCCAAATGTTGCCAAAGACTTAGCTGGAAGGTCTGCATAAGGAAGACTATGTACAGCTGATTATGTAAATTTTCAGTGACTCATGATTCAGCTTGATGGAATTTCCCTAAATCCACAGGACTTTTTCCCTCTTTTACTCTACTTGTTCTTTTGCGCTTCTAATTATGCTTCTTTCCACTCGTGATGTCATTTCACAGTGAAAGACGATTTAAATACAGACATTATTACTTACCAACAAATACAACATCTTTCACAATAATGACTGGCTATTTTACTTCACATTTCAAAAAAAAAAATCAAACAGGGCTTGGGAGTGGTATAGATTGGAATGAGCTTGATTCAAATTGAGGAAATTTAAATTTTTTAGCAGAGGCTGACAGAAAAATTATTGCCAAAGTGATTCAAATTGTTCATGCTTCTCTTGCTGAGTCTGGAGAAGCCTTTCCTCGGGGGTCTATGTGCCTGACTCATCTATAGTCATAGGTTATAGGGCAAATCCCCTAGAGGCCTTTGTCCCAAGCCACTGCTAGGCTGCACATGGGCGACATTTTAAAAATAGAGGAGGGAGTGGCCTGGTGCCAGGTGGGGTCATAAAAATAAAATTCCAGAGCAGTAAACACAGTATCACTCAATCAATCACCCTCCACATCCATATGTGGTCACAGACAGGTCTTTGCGAGGTGACCTCAAAAACAAAAACATCCAGACCCAGGAAGACACGCCTACTGAAGGAGTCCCCTTGGGAGAAAAATCTGAATGTCTCTCAAACCCGAGTCTTGTCTGCTGATAGTAGACAGAGTTAAAAGCTCTACTGCGCAGGGCAACTCTTTCATCTGAGTGGGAAAGGCCATGCCCTTTGGAGAGAACAGTGGGGGGGGGAGAATAAAACAGCTGGTATTCCCTTATTTCTGACAACTGGAGACCCCTCCCCTCTCCACCCTCAAGCTGGACCAGACACATTTCAGTGGGAGCCCAGCTAGAGATCCTAGAGGATACACCATTTATTTGATCTGTGCCATTGCCACAACTGAAACAAGGACTTACTCCCTTGTTGATGGCGGCCATGATGAACACGGTGGTACAGGCCTATAACTTCAGCACTAAGGAGACTCATTACCACCAGCTCAAGGCCAGCCTGGGCTACACAGCAAGAACCATCTCCAACAGAACAAAAATATCACTGTAATACCAGCCTTTGGTAATGTATATGAACATTAACTCAAGATGAGGGAGAAGCCATGGTTGGTCATACTTTACGTCAGAAGACTTATGTCACCAGTGAGAATTTATTTACCATATGTCAGACAAGAATTCTGGGCTTACTGTTGTAAAGGGCAAGTGTTGGGCCCTGCTCTGAGCACTTTCCTTGACTTATATCAATTTTCGAAAGACCCAGGTGAATCAGAGAGTTGTCTTAATCACATTTTCTACATGAAGAAACTGAAGAATGCAAAATACACCTAACTCAGTAAAGAGTGCAGCTGGAATTCGAACTGTGTATAATGTTTTATAAATAGCACATGGTCATTTATGTGATCATTTAAAAATAAATATTATTAATAATAATATAATTAATGCACATAAAGAAAAACCCAAAATATGTGCACTATGTGCAGAACAATCTTAAAGGCATCTTTCTCTAAACATGATTGATTAAAATAGAGAATTGTTTGAATAGGTGGATTTTTAGTTACAAATAGACCATCTGTTCTAGTGTGAAATTTTATAGAAGGCAAAGAAAGGGTATCAGCGAATGAATCATTCCTGAGGAATGTAAGAGATTTGATACTCTCAAAAATTTGTATCTTTTAAAGAAGAAAGACCATTTAGCCTAAAAAATAAATGCAAGTTAAAAAATGCATAAAATCAAAGCATCACTCTAACACCTGACATACTAAATGTAATTTTAGCTATTTGTTCACATGCCAAATTGGCCTATAAAAAAGATTCCTAAGGGAGTAGAAAGGGCAAAGTGTTCATCATGGCCGCCATCAACAAGTCTTATCAAAGTGGATTTAGACTTGAAAGGCAGAATGAAAGTCAGCTTTTGGTTTGTTTGTTTTTTTTTTGTAAACTCATTTTAGAGAGAGAAATAAGCGTTTGACGGAATGAACCTTGGCTTTTTTCTCTGCTGGATCAACCCATCCATACCCGGGTCCAATTGCTTCTAAAACTTTACTGTAGAAACATACTCTTCTTGCGAAGGGAACATCCTTCAGTTTGCCTAGCTGACTACCCGCGTGGCTGCCCAAATGCAGTCTCTGTAAATTGAAGCTAGGCCTATGCAGTGCAGACTCAAGGGTATACTGGATACTACTTCGCTTTGATTCAGGGACAGAGATCCGGTTCTCTCTGGTTATGAAATAATCTGCTGCCTGCAGGGAATTAAATGACAAGTCTTTGTTCTTTTTCACAGTTTCATCTTTGTTAATCACTGTGCTCTTGAATTTGGGGAAGCGGCTCTTGAATAATCACTAGCTACTTTGCCATTTCTCTCGCTCAGAACCATGCAATTCAGTGACTGCCTTCCTATGGATTTACTACTGAGTTTCTTCCGGGTGCAACACTCTCAAATCAACCCAGGACTTCCAAAAAGAAACCGGATCCCTACAAGAACAGAGACTGGGTAAAAACAAGACATGGCTACACTCAAGTCATTGGGTCGACATGAAAATAATTTTTCTCTCTTTACTTTTGATTGAAAGAACTTTAATCTTGTTCTTTGTCATTGAATCCCCACAAGTATATCGAAAGATGTTGTCTAGAGCACTTGATGTCACTTAATATAGCTTTTGTAGAGAAATTAAGAAGAGTACAGATAAAAATGGCATTTTTTAAAAAAAACAAATAAAATCTTCTTAGGAGGTCCACAAAGACTCATAAAGTAGGAAACGCTACTCTGCGTGCCTAATACCTGTATCCCAGCACTGGAATGCTGGAAAGAGGAGGATAGTGAGTTCAAAGCTAGTCTCAGCTATATAGTAAAAGTGGGTCTCAGGGGAAAAAAAATAAAAAAAGCTATTTCAAGGCCAGGGCAGGCCAAAATAAAGCAAGTCACTGGAAAAGAAAAGAAGACTATAAGTACTTCATTGCTATCCTTTCTTTAGGATTCCTCAAATTAACAATGAAGTTGATCTCCACCTGGTGACATTTTTACCAAGTCCTTTATTTTTACTGTTTAAAATGCTGGAAAACTGAGAGTGATTTCCTCAGACTTAACTAGAAGAGAAGCCAGGATACAATTCTTTTTTTTCAAAGTTTTTAAAGCGATATTTAATGTGTTCGAGAGAGAGGAGGAAAAAAAAAGGCCAGACCTTTCTTTCTCTTCCTAACAATCATAAAAGGAAGTTACTGCAAAAGAAGAATTCTGCCAAGCGGGAGCCTCTCCAGAGTGCATTTGCCCCAAGCATCCCCACTTCCAGCAGATCAGTTCCCCAAGCCTGTGCCTCAACTCCAACGGCAAGGCAGATTTCTTCCCGGAGGGATAGCGCAGCAGTATTCATTCATACTTCGTTTTAAATTTGTTTGCTTGCTTTTTTTGACATACTCTTTAATGAATTCGTTCTTTGAGAGTTTTATTCATGTATATAGTGCATTTGGTAAGTGTAGCTAGCCCCTCCCCTTTCTCTCTTAACTACCCCTCCCTTGTTTGATTTTGACTCAACATCTTTCCTTAGAGCCCAGACTGGCCTAGAACTCTTGATTCTCCTACCTTAGTCTTCTGAATACTGGGATTACAGGCATGTGCCACAAGCGCACCCAGCAATGCAACATCTTTATTCCTTACTTGAATCTTCTCTTGATTAGACAGCCTGGTGGCGTTAGAAGGAAAATACTTGCCCCGGATGAAATGCCTCTTTCCTCCTCCTTTGTTCTTTTTTCTTCCTGTAAACTATTAACTTTCCCCAAGTTGAGATAAAGATAAGGGTGCATGACACCCTTATGTGTGTGTGTGTGTGTGTGTGTGTGTGTGTGTGTGTGTTATGCATTTGCATATGACGATTTTCCAAATCAAGTTTATTTTGGTCCTTGAAATAGGCCATCCAGTCTCATGCATGTGGAAACTGAAGGTCAAAGAGAAAATATGAGAGGACGGCTTCTCATCACGGCGCCTCCTTTTCTGATGATGACTAAGCCCTGAGCCATGCTTAGAAATAGGCAAGAGGTGAAGGATGCTGCTCTATACTGAGACAGGCTTTCAAGTCCACAGAGCATTGAAACATGATGGAATTTCTAAGGACCAGGAAAAAAAAATACAGAAAAGGGAAAATTCCTTGTATTGACAAAAAAAAAAAGCTGTCTCTGTGACTAGGTTCCCAACTGTCCTCAGCGAAAATACCAAAGAAGACACAAAGATATCATCCACTGGCTGACCTGGCAGAAGAATCTGTATCAATGACACAAAGTTTTGTTTCTGACATTATCCGAATGACCCTTTAATATTACAGTTATAAATTATCTTGTGTTTTGCCTTGTTTCTGAGTGTCCAGGAAAGTATCATAAATGAAAGAGAAGAAAATTCACCGCAAGGTGTTTTAAATGACACATAAAGAACTATTATTGCCTTTTCTTTTTTTAAATTTAATTAATTTTTTACAGACAAAATGGGCTTCTTTCCATGTCCCCTCCCACCCTATTATCTTTTCTGACAAGTGCATAAAATATAAGGGTGCCTGACATATCAAATAACCAAAAGTGAAATTCATGTTGAGACCCCAACATTATGTTTCAGAAGAGATTTTTTTTCCTGGACTCTATAGAATTCAACAGTTGTCAATTATTTAAGGGTATTAAAGAACCAGGGCTTCTGATTTTAATCATTATATACTGCACAGATGAAGTAGTTTTTTATGGGCCAGCAAGATAGCTTAGCAGGAAAATGGGTCTGCGAGCAGACCTAGCAATGAGCGTAGAAGGAGAAAACTGACTTCCAAACATGTCCTCCGATCTCCACATGCATGCCACGGCGCACACATATGCCTGCTCGCTCTCTCTCTCTCTCTTTCTCTCTCTCTCTTCCTCAAATAAATACCTTAAATAATGATTTTTATGGGTTTGAGTCATTTATATTATTTCTAAACAAATGAAGTTCTACTCCCAGAAGAAAGGCTATTGCAATTTCTTTCTGTGGTGATAGTTTCTTTGTGACTAGAAAAAAAGAAAATGTCCAGGAAAAGGTGATTTCTTAACAAAGCAAAGAGCCAGGGGTAGTCATCCATGGAGACCTGAGGAAGCCAGCTTGCCTGTGCCTCTGAGGCTGAGCCCAGTGAGTGCTTAATTCACAGTTGATGCTTAAATGAAGATGTCTGCAAGGTGAGTTTGAAAGTCCCATGAATCTGAAGCCTCCTTCTATATCTGGATTCCTTCTATAGATATAGAAGTTAAAGCCAGATGTAGAAGCTTCCTTTTATATTTATACTCACCTCTTAGTTAGAATAACTTAATTATGCTAGACTTCAATGTATAAAATGTAGGATAGGTCTTTGGTGTGTATTTGACAATGCAAATAACGTACTTCTCCACTGAATTCATATGCAACTGATAAAAAAAAAAGAAAGAGGTGATGGGAGGTTACTCTGCTGGGCTGGGTTTTGCTCAGTAGCAGAGTACACGCCTACCCTGCATGAAGCCCTGGATTTGATCCCAGCACCACCAAGGGGAAAAAATGTTTTGTTTTGTTTTTTTCCCCAAAAGGAATCATGAAAGGAAGCAAAATATTTTCAAGACTCTAAATAAGGAATGTAAACTAATTACTTCCACTATGAATTTCTTCTCAAAGTTCAAAGGGGCCCCTCTTCTTCCTTCCTCCACCTTAGAATGACTGGCTCTCTCAAGAATCTCGTGACACCCAGAAGGAAGCTCCTGTAGGTTGAGAGACCTTTGAGTGAGACATCCTTTTCGCCTTTAGGTGCTGAAAACTCGGTCTCTTTGGAATAGGTGCCAGGTCCTATCAAGATTCACAGCAATGGCGCAGCCCTTCTGGGCACAGGCATTCCAGTTGGGAAGAGAAGTAGGAAGCTATGTAGAGCTGGGGAAATCTGTTGTCTGGGAAGATGTCTATAGGTAGCTAGAAATGACCCTAAGGCATACGTGTTTTATCCTTGGTGCCCTCTTTGAGAAGGAACTAAGCCCCAGTGACTATGAAATCAGTCGGGAAAAGGTACTGCTGCCAGGAGGACAGCCCCAGGAGTTGCGATACTCCTTGGTGCCCATGTAAATAATACCAGCGGTAACAATTTCGCTAAGAAAAACTCTAAAGACACTGCTCCTTCAAAAGCTGCTTCTGCTGGCAAGGAAATTGAAAAAAAAATCTCTGTACTTCCTCTATGGATTTTTAAATATATCGGTAATGTTCTGCTGCCACTTCTACTATCCAAATTTAAACTCACTAAAGAATCTATGAGTATAAAATTACTGTTCTGGGTGGAGGGACTCCTACTCAGAATATCAAGGGTACTTTAAGAGCAAAAGAAACTCATGCAGGCTTTAGTATTCATGTGGGTTTATTTAAAATATTTATGGGTGATATGTAATATAGAAATATATATATGTTATCCTTGTGTGTAGCTCTGTGGCTTCATTCTCTCTAAATGTAGAATCGGACTGAGTTGTGAATCCTAACAAAAAAACTCCATCACATGCGATAGGCAGAAAAAATTTAATTGACTTTATTGGTTCTGCAGCCTGTCACCTTGGTTTTTTTTTTTAGACTTTCAGTTTTCTTGTCATTTTTTTTTTAATAATTGGGTCCTCAACAAATGAAGTTCAGGATAATTAAAACAATATTCTGTGTTCAGTTAGAAACACAGAAGGCATTTCATCCAAGTAAGCCTCGAAGAGGCAAGTCGGGAGAAAGATCAGAGAAAAAGGACACTTAATACACACGTAAATCATTTGCATTACAAATAAGATACTTCAGCAGCAGAGGCCACAAGCCAGGATTAAGTTCCCATATTAATGCATGCATTTGGTGTGGTTATTTTGAGTGGAAGACTTCAGCCATCAATGCCCTCTGCCACTAAATAGGGCCAACCTGTAACTGATGGAACCCTTGTATTCATGTGCATTTGCCTTCAACTACCCCTTCACAACCCATGGCAAACACAGATTTTATTTTCTGATGTGGTGAATCTCCTCTCCAATTTCATATAGGAAGATTTGAATGACTCGTGTTCTAGAATCTGATTGTCTTTTGGATCTGATTTCTTTCATTAGCAAAAGCTTCATCCCTAATGTAGTGTGTACTCTAGTTTCATTCTTTTATATGCTCCTTCAAATGATGTTTCCTAAAAAACCCACAAGTGCCACACCTTTCTTAATAGGAACCTTTGCTATTCTTGTTAGAGAAAATAAAATAATAAACATTTAACTTAGAAATTTGGCTTGACCAGCTATTGATGTCATGATATAATCCAAAGTAAGTAAGATGAACAAGTGAGGTAGGGCAGAAAATTATGATTTGAATACAGCAATTTTTCTTTCTAGTCTCGGGAAAGATTAAGAGATAGGTTAGACTCATGTACATTGATTTTCATTCATTTTTCTTAATGTCCAGCAAGCGTTTTGCACTGCTGAGTAGGCACATGCATTTGTCGGATGGACAGAGAGGAACAAGGATAAGCATGCGGCAGCAGCTGAATTTAGAAAGTTAGAGGTGTTCTCATCTGCCACATGAGATGGACAGGCGATTCCTTCCAGCAGGCGGGAGAGCGGAGTGCAGACAACAGATGTGAGAAAGGTCCCATAGTTGCCGGTTCCAGCATCCTTGTGCCGAAGAAGGGAGGTGCCAACATGATTGATGTCCAGAGGCTGTATAAAAGCGTGGCTCTTCTCCCCAGCTGCTTGTCACATTGACCTGCACCAACTCTCACCAACACTGGGTTTCTGTCAACTGGAATTGGAGGGGAGAAAAACTTGTTGGAGAATAACATTTTATTGTGGTCATGCCAGAACCCACTAAGAAAGAGGGTAAGCACATCCAAAATTCTTCTTGTACTTTGTAGTATTTAGCTTGGTTTTTGTTTCCCAGCAAACGTCCAATTTCTTAAATAGACTGCAGCAGTAGAGGGACTATAATGTAAGGACAAAAAATCCTTTAGAATAAGAAGATCTGAGGAAAATATGAGCAAGACTGTGATGAAGTGGAAAACATCTGATAGTGATAGTTCATAGAGGAATATTGGTTCTAATGACTGTCATTTAATTTTGAGAGGTTCTTAAGGCAAAAATTCAAAGATATTAGCTTTTGATAAGCAGATTGCATTTCTAAGCTTATTAGGTTTGATTGCAAAGTTTTCATTTTATATTTGTAGGAGGTGGAAGCTTGTAATGCTCCCTCAAATAGTTATAAATTTGATCAAATCTTCAAGAAGAATTTGTGACATTCTAGATTCAAAGTATTTTTTCATATATTTAAATTTACAAATGGGGATTTTTTTTTGCTGTTGGAGATTGGTTATCAAATTCTTGCATGAAAGAATGTCACTGAATATCACACATCGACTGTACTCTTTGCTGAGTTTTACTATATATAAGCTCCTAGTACATAGCCTTTTAAAATAATTAAACTAAATGATAAATTAGTCTGTATTTGAAATTTCTTTTCTCTAAAAGATCAAAATTTTACAACTACTAGTTAATAAAATAAATTGTCATTTGTGATTTTGAAAACAGTAAAGTATATTCATCACATAAATATATCGACTTCAATTTTTTAAAGTAAATATCTCTTAAAAACATTCATGCTCTGCTTTCTCTTCAGAGAAATATAAATCTTTTGTCTTTTGCCTTGCTTCTGGAGAACTTATAAAAATACGTATATTTAATTCACAGTAGTTTTTACTGGGTTCATTTGAGTCTTTTGTTCATACTTCTGTAAATAAAAGTGCATATACTTTTATTAGCAAGGAACATGAAAAAACATTTTGCTTTTCATTGTTTAATTCCTAACAGTCCTTTTAGCCATTATTTGGAAGAACTGTGAAAAGGATGCTGCCCATTGAACCTGAAGTTGAAATTCTAACCAAATTATCAAAAGGCTTTGAAATATTTTTCTTTATGTAATTAAGTCTCAGTGCTGACAGGCTGGGGTGATCAGTTACAGGTTGGCCCTATTTAGTGGCAGAGGGCATTGATGGCTGAAGTCTTCCACTCAAAATAACCACACCAAATGCATGCATAATATGGGAACTTAATCCTGGCGTGGCCTCTGCGGCTGAAGTATCTTATTGTAATGCAAATGATTTACGTGTTGTATTAATTGTCCTTTTTCTCTGACTTTCCCCGACTTGCCTCTTCGAGGCTTACTTGGATGAAATGCCTTCGGTGTTTCTAACTGAACACAGAATATTGTTTAATTATCCTGAACTTCATTTGTTGAGGACCAATATTAAAAAAAAAATGACAAGAAAACTGAAAGTCTAAAAAAAAAAACCAAGGTGAAGGCTGCAGAACCAATAAAGTCAATTAAATTTTTTCTGCCTATCGCATGTGTGAGTTTTTTTTGTTAGGATTCACAACTCAGTCCGATTCTACATTAGAGAGAATGAAGCCACAGAGCTACACACAGGATAACTATATATATTCTATATTACATATCACCCATAAATATTTTAAATAAACCCACATGAATACTAAAGCCTGCATGAGTTTCTTTTGCTCTAAGTACCCTTGATATTCTGAGTAGGTCCCTCCACCCAGAACAGTAATTTATACTCATAGATTCTTAGTGAGTTTAAATTTGGATAGTAAGAAGTGGCAGCAGAACTACCGATATATTTAAAAACCATAGAGGAAGTAAAGAGATTTTTTTTTCAATTTCCTTGCCAGCAGAAGCAGCTTTTGAAGGAGCAGTGTCTTAGAGTTTTCTTTGCGAAATTGTTACCGCTGGTATTATTTACATGGGCACAAGGAGTATCGCAACTCCTGGGGCTGTCCTCTGGCAGCAGTACCTTTCCCGACTGATTTCATATCACTGGGGCTTAGTTCCTTCTCAAAGAGGGCACCAAGGATAAAACACGTATGCCTTAGGGTCATTTCTAGCTACCTATAGACATCTTCCCAGACAACAGATTTCCCCAGCCCTACAAGCTTCCTACTTCTCTTCCCAACTGGAACGCCTGTGCCCAGAAGGGCTGCGCCATTGCTGTGAATCTTGATAGGACCTGGCACCTATTCCAAAGAGACCGAGTTTTCAGCACCTAAAGGCGAAAAGGAGTCTCACTCAAAGGTCTCTCAACTACAGGAGCTCCTTCTGGGTGCACGAGATTCTTGAGAGAGCCAGCATTCTAAGGTGGAGGAAGAAGAAGAGGGCCCCTTTGAACTTTGAGAAGAAATTAATGGAAGTAATTAGTTTAACTCCTTATTTAGAGTCTGAAAATATTTTGCTTCCTTTCATGATTCCTTTTGGGGAAAAAAAACAAACAAAACATTTTTTCCCCTTGGTGGTGCTGGGATCAAATCCAGGGCTTCATGCAGGGTAGGCGTGACTCTGCTAGGAGCAAAACCCAGCCCAGCAGAGTAACCTCCCATCACCTCTTTCTTTTTTTTTATCAGTTGCATATGAATTCAGTGGAGAAGTACGTTATTTGCATTTTCAAATACACACCAAAACCTATCCTACATTTTATACATTGAAGCTAGCATAATTAAGTTATTCTAACTAAGAGTGAGTATAAATATAAAAGGAGCTTCTACATCTGGCTTTAACTCTATATCTATAGAAGGAATCCAGATATAGAAGGAGGCTTCAATTCATGGGACTTTCAAACTCACCTTGCAGACATCTTCATTTAAGCATCAACTGTGAATTAAGCACTCACTGGGCTCAGCCTCAGAGGCACGGGCAAGCTGGCTTCCTCAGGTCTCCACGGATGACTACCCCTGGCTCTTTGCTTTGTTAAGAAATCACCTTTTCCTGGACATTTTCTTTTTTTCTAGTCACAAAGAAACTATCACCACAAAAGAAATTGCAATAGCCTTCTTCTGGGAGTAGAACTTCATTTGTTTAGAAATAATAAAATGCTCAAACCCATAAAAATCATTATTTAAGGTATTTATTTGAGGAAGAGAGAGAGAGAAAAGAGAGAGAGAGACGAGAGAGAGAGAGGAGAGCGGCAGGCATATGTGTGCGCCGTGGCATGCATGGAGATTGGAGGACATGTTGGAAGTCAGTTTTCCTCCTCTACGCCATTGCTAGGTCTGCTCACAGACCCATTTTCCTGCTAAGCTATCTTGCTGGCCCATAAAAAACTACTTCATCTGTGCAGTATGTAATGATTAAAATCAAAGCCCTGGTTCTTTAATACCCTTAAATAATTGACAACTGTTGAATTCTATAGAGTCCAGGAAAAAAAATCTCTTCTGAAACTAATGTGGGGGCG